>CM022302.1:559933926-560533926 GCA_011799875.1 Thinopyrum elongatum
CCTTGGCTGATCGTGTGCATTTGCGTTTATGTTAGTGCACGATTAAGCCGGGGTCGTCACAATCACCTCCATAAACGAGAAACAGTCCTTAGTCCTTTTCAGGTACTTAAGGACATTCTTCACCGCTGTCCAGTGATCCACTCCTGGTATTACTTTGAAACCTTCCGGCCATACTTATGGCAAGGCTGACATCTGGTCTGTGCACAGCATCGCATACATGATAGAGCCTATGGCAGAGGCATAGGGATGACACTCATCTTTTCTCTATCCTCTGTAGTCGCTGGGCTTGAGTCTGACTCAAGTTCACACCTTGCCAAACAGGCAAGAACCCCTTCTTGGACTGATCCATTTTGAACTTCTCAAAATCTTATCAAGGTATTTGCTTTGTCAAAGTCCTATCAAGCGTCCTATCTATCTCTATAGATCTTGATGCCTAATATGAAAGCAGTTATCCTAGGTCCTTCACTGAAAAACTCTTGTTCAAATATTCCCTCACGTTTTCCAAAAGTTCTATATTGTTTCCATCAGCAATATGTCATCCACATATAATATTAGAAACACTATAGAGCTCCCACTCACTTTCTTGTAAATACAAGCTTCTCCGTAAACTTGTATAAGCCAAACGCTTTGATCACCTCATCAAAGCGAAGATTCCACTCCGAGATGCTTGCACAGTCCATAAATGGATCGCTGAGTTTGCACACTTTGTCAGCATTCTCTGGATCGACAAAACCTTCCGGTTGCATCATATACAACTATTCCTTAGGAAACTGTTAAGGAACGCTGTTTTGACATCCATCTGCCTGATTTCATAATCGAAAAATGCTGCTATTGCCAACATGATTCTGACGGACTTAAGCATCGCTATGGGTGAACTCCTTGAACTTGTGAAAACCCCTTTGCCGCAAGTCAAGCTTTATATATATGACATTACCGTCCGCGTCCGTCTTCTTCTTGAAGATCATTTATTCTGAATGGCCTTTCACCCTCAGGTAAACTTCCAAAGTCCATACTTTGTTTTCATACATGGATCCCATCTCGGTTTCATGGCCTCTAACCATTTACCAGAATCCGGGCCCACCATCGCTTCTCCATAGCTCGTAGGTTCATCGTTGTCCAACAACATGACCTCTAAGACAGGGTTGTCGTACCACTCAGGAGCTGTACGTACCCTTGTCGACCTACGAGATTTGATAGTAACTTGATCTGAAACTTCATGATCACTATCATATTTCCTCTTCAACTGACATAGGTGTCATAGAAACATCTTTCTGCGCTGCACTACTCACTGGTTGAAGTAGAGGTTCAACAACCTCATCAAGTTCTATCTTCCTCCCACTCAATTCTTTCGAAGAAACTCTTTCTCGAGAAGGACCCGTTTCTTAGCAACAAACACTTTGCCTTCGGATCTGAGATAGAAGGTATACCCAACCGTCTCTTTTGGGTACCCTATGAAGATGCATTTGTCCGCTTTGGGTTTGAGCTTTTCCGGCTGAAGCCTTTTGACAAGCATCACAGCCCCAAACCTTAAGAAATGACAACTTAGGTTTTTCTGCCAAACCACGTTCATCGGGTCGTCTCCACGGACGTAGATGGTTCCCTATTTAAAGTGATGCAGCTGTCTCTAACGCATAACCCCAAAATGATAGTGGCAAATCGGCAAGAGACAACTAGAACGCACCATATCTAATAAGGTATGATTACGACGTTCGAACACACCATTACGCTTTGGTGTTCCAGGTGGCGTCAACTGTGAAACAATTCCACATTGTCTTAAGTGATTGCCAAACTCACTCAGATATTCTCCCCTCTCGATCGGGTCGTAGGAATTTAATCTTCTGTTACGATGATTCGCAACTTCACTCTGAAATTGCTTGAATTTTTCAAACATTTCAGACTTATGCTTCATTAAGTAAATATACCTATATCTACTCAAGTCATCGGTGAAGGTGAGAATGTAACGATATCCACCGCGCGCGTTCACGCTCATCGACACGCACACATCAGTATGTATGATTTCCAACAAGTCACTTGCCCGTTCCATTGTTCCGGAAAACGGGGTCTTAGTCATCTTGCCCATGAGGCATGGTTCGCATGTGTCAAGTGATTCAAAATCAAGTGACTCCAAAAGTACATCAGCACGGAGTTTCTTCATGCGCTTTACACAAACATGACCTAAGCGGCAGTGCCACAAGAAAGTGGTACAATCATTATCAACTCTACATCTTTTGGCATCAATGTTATGAACATGTGTATCATCACTATCGAGATTCAATAAGAATAAACCCCTCACAATGGGTGCAATGACCATAAAAATATTACCCATATAATAGAAACCCATTATTCTATGATTTAAATGAGTAACCGTCTCACATTAAACAATCCAGATATAATGTTCATGCTCAACGCAGGCACTAAATAGCAATTATTTAGGTTCATCACTAATCCCGATGGTAATCGAAGAGCGAGCGTGCCGACAGCGATCACATCAACCTTGGAACCATTTCCCACGGCATCGTCACTTCGTCCTTCGCCAGCCTCCGTCTATTCCGTAGTTCTTGCTTTGAGTTGCAAATGTGAGCAACCGAACCGGTATCAAATACCCAGGCACTACAACAAGAGTTGGTAGGTACACATCAATAACATGTATATCATATATCTTTGTTGACGTTGGCCCCCTTCTTGTCGGCCAGATACTTGGGGCTGTTCCGCTTCCAGTGGCCAGTTCCCTTGCAATAGAAGCACTCAGTCTCGGCTTGGGTCCAGCCTTGGGTTTCTTCACGGGAGGAGCAACGCTTGCCACCTTTCTTGAAGTTTCCCTCTTCCCTTGCCTTTCTGAAACTATGGTTTTATTCACCATCAACACTTGATGCTCCTTCTGGATGTCTGACTCAGTGACTTTCACCATCGCAAACAGCTCGGCGACTGACTTGTTCATCCCTTGCATGTTATAGTTCAACACAAAGCTCTTGTAGCTAGGTGGTAGCGATTGAAGAACTCTATCAGTGACAGCCTCTGGCGGGAGCTCAACTCCCAACTCAGCCAGACCGTTGTAGTACCCACATTCTGAGTATGTGCTCACTGACAGACCCATTCTCCCCATCTTGCGGCATAGAACTTATCGGAGGTCTCATACCTCTCGATCCGGCATTCTTCTCAAAAATAACTTCAACTCCTGGAACATCTCATATGCTCCATGACATTCAAAACGCCTTTGAAGTCCCGGCTCTAAGCCATACAGCATGGCGCACTGAACTATTGAGTAGTCATCAACACGCGACTGCCAGGCGTTCACAACGTCCACATCGCTGGAGGGGGTGGCGCACCAAGCGGTGCATCAAGGACATAAGACTTTATGGGAAGCGTGAGGATAATCCTCGATTACGGGCCCAGTCTACAAAGTTACTTCCATCATCTTCATAGCTTAGCTTTCTCTAGGAACGCATTGAAATTCAGGGGAGCTACTGCGCGAGCCATTAGTCTACAACATAAATTTGCAAAGGCAACTTTAGACTATTGTTCATGATAATGAGTTCAATTAATCATATTACCTAAGAACTCCCACTCAAATCAACATCCCTCCGGTTGTCCAGTGTAACATGATCCAAATTCACCAACCCAATTCCGATCATCACGTGAGATGAGTGGTTTCAATGGTGAACATCTCCATGTTGATCATATCTACTATATGACTCGTGTTCGACCTTCGGTCTCTTGTGTTTCGAGGGCCATGTCTGTACATGCTAGGCTCGTCAAGTTTAACCCAAGTGTTCGCTGTGCAACACTGGCTTGCACCCGTTGTATGTGAACGTAGAATCTATCACACCTGATCATCACGTGGTGCTTCAAAACAACGAACTTTCGAAACGGTGCACACTTAGGGAGAACACAATTTTATCTTGAAATTTTAGTGAGGGATCACCTTATAATGCTACCTGTCGTCCTAAGCAAAATAAGATGCATAAAAGGATTAACATCGCATGCACATCATAAGTGACATGATATGGCCATCAACTCGTGCTTTGTGATCTCCATCTCCAAAGCATCGGCATGATCTCCATCATCACGGCATGACACCATGATCTCCATCGTCATGATCTCCATCATCGTGTCGCCTCGGGGTGGTGTCATGCCAACCATGCTTCTACTACTATTGCTACCTTGCTACTTCTTGAGGTTGCATTGGTTTTTCCCTTGAAGAGGAAAGGGTGATGCAGCAAAATAGAGTTAGTATTTCCCTCAGTTTTGAGAACCAAGGTATCAATCCAGTAGGAGACAACGCACAAGTCACCGAATACCTACACAAACAAACACCAACTTGCACCCAACGCGATAAAGGGGTTGTCAATCCCTTCACGGTTATTTGCAAAGTGAGATCTGATAGAGATGGATAAACGGTAAAGTAAATATTTTTGGTATTTAGGTTTATGGAACGAAAAGTAAAATATTGCAAAATAGTATATCAGAAACTTATATGATGGAAAATAGACCCGGGGGGCCATAGGTTTCACTAGAGGCTTCTCTCAAGATAGAAAATATTACGGTGCATGAACAAATTACTGCCGAGCAATTGATAGAAAAGCTCAAAGTTATGACGATATCTAAGGCAATGATCATGAATATAGGCATCACGTCCGTATCAAGTTGACGAACTCCTGCCTCATCTACTACTATTACTCTACACATCGCCCGACTCCTGCCTGCATCTAGAGTATTAAGTTCATGAAGAACGAGTAACCGCATTAGAGTAAGATGACATGATGTAGAGGAATAAACTCAAGCAATATGATGTAAACCCCATCTTTTTATCCTCGATGGCAACAATACAATACGTGCCTTGTTGCCCCTACTGTCACTGGGAAAGGACACCGAGATTGAACCCAAAGCTAAGCACTTCTCACATGGCAAGAAAAACCAATCTAGTTGGCCAAACCAAATCGATAGTTCGAAGATACTTGCAAAGATATCAAATCATGCATATAGAATTTAGAGGAGATTCAAATAATATTCATAGATAAGCGATCATAAATCAATCCACAATTCAACGGATCTCGGCAAACACACCGTAAAAAAAGTATTACATCGAATAATCTCCAAGAACATCGAGGAGAACATGGTATTGAGAATAAAGAGAGAGAGAACAAGCCATCTAGCTACTAGCTATGGACCCGTAGGTCTGTGGTAAACTACTCACGCTTCATCGGAAGGGCAATGGTGTTGATGTAGAAGCCCTCTGTGATAGAATCCCCCTCCGGCAGGACCCCGGAAAAGGCCCCTAGTTGGGATCTCACGGGTACAGAAGGTTGCGGCGGTGGAAAGTGTTTTCATGGCTCTCCTGTAGGTTTTGGGATATTTGAGAATATATAGGAGGAAGAAATAGGTCGGTGGAGTCACGAGGGGCCCACAAGGGTGGGGGGCGCGCCCTACCCCCTGGGCGCGCCCTTCGTCCTTGTGGCCGCATCGTGCTTCTCTGACTTGCACTCCAAGTCCTCTGGATGTCTTCTGGTCCAAGAAAAATCATCGCAAAAGTTTTATTCCGTTGGACTCCGTTTGCATTCCTTTTCTGCGCGAAACTCTAAAACAATGAAAAAATAGAACTGGCACTGGGCTCTGTTAATAGGTTAGTCCCAAAAAAATATAAAATAGCATATTAATGCATATCAAACATCCAAAACAGATAATATAATAGCATGGAAATAAAAAAATTATAGATACGTTGGAGACGTATCAAGCATCCCCAAGCTTAATTCCTGCTCGTCCTCGAGTAGGTAAATGATAAAAACAGAATTTTTGATGTGGAATGCTACCTAACATATTATCCATTTAATTTCTTTATTGTGGCCATGAATGTTAGATGCCGATGATTCAAAACAAAAGTTTAATATTGACATAAAAACAATAATACTTCAAGCATACTAACAAGGCAATTATGTCTTCTTAAAATAACATTGCCAAAGAAGCTATCCCTACAAAATCATATAGTCTGGCTATACTCCATCTTCATCACAACAAAATATTTAAATCATGCACAACCCTGATGACAAGCCAAGCAATTGTTTCATACTTTTGATGTTCTCAAACCTTTTCAACTTTCACACAATACATGAGCGTGAGCCATGGACATAACACTATAGGTGGAATAGACGGTGTGTGAAGAAGAAAAAAAGAAGAGATAGTCTCACATCAACTAGGCGTATCAATGAGCTATGGAGAAGCCCTCAATAGATATCAATGTGAGTGAGTAGAGATTGCCATGCAACGGATGCACTAGAGCTATGAGTTTAATGAAAGCTCAAAAAGAAAACTAAGTGGGTGTGCATCCAACTCGCTTGTGTTCACGAAGACCTAGGGCAATTTGAGGTAGCCCATCATTGGAATATACAAGCCAAGTTCTATAATGAAAAATTCCCACTAGTATATGAAAGTGACACATAGGAGACTCTCTATTATGAAGATCATGGTGCTACTTGAAGCACAAGTGTGGTAAAAGGATAGTAACAATTGCCCCTCTCTCTTTTCTCTCATTTTTTTTATTTGGGCCTTCTCTCATTTTTGTTGCCTCTTTTTTTTCGTCCGGAGTCTCATCCCGACTTGTGGGGGAATCATAGTCTCCATCATCCTTTCCTCACATGGGACAATGCTCTAATAATGAAGATCATCACACTTTTATTTACTTACAACTCAAGAATTACAACTCAATACTTAGAACAAAATAGACTCTATATGAATGCCTCTGGCGGTGTACCGGGATGTGCAATGAATCAGAGTGACATGTATGAAAGAATTATAAACGGTGGCTTTGCCACAAATACGATGTCAACTACATGATTATGCAAAGCAATATGACAATGATGGAGCGTGTCATAATAAATGGAACGGTGGAAAGTTGCATGGCAATATATCTTGAAATGGCTATGGAAATGCCATAATAGGTAGGTATGGTGGCTGTTTTGAGGAAGTAATATGGGTGGTTTTAAGGCACCGGCGAAAGTTGCCGCGGTACTAGAGAGGCTAGCAATGGTGGGAAGGGTGAGAGTGCGTATAATCCATGGACTCAACATTAGTCATAAAGAACTCATATACTTTTTTGCAAAATCTATAGTCATCGAAACAAAGTATTCCACCGCATGCTCCTAGGGGATAGATTGGTAGAAAACCACGCTCGTCCCCGACCGCCACTCATAAGAAGACAATCAATAAATAAATCATGCTCTGACTTCATCACATAACGGTTCACCATACGTGCATGCTACAGGAATCACACTTTAACACAGTATTTCTCAAATTCACAATGACTTACTAGCATGACTCTAATATCACCATCTTCATATCTCAAAACACATCATAAGGAACAAACTTCTCATAGTATTCAATGCACTTTTATGAAAGTTTTTTTAATCCCTCTGGATGCCTATCATATTAGGACTAAATTTCTAACCAAAGAAAATTACCATGCTGTTTTACATACTTCTCAAAATAATATAAGTGAAGCAACGAGAGTTCATCAATTTCTATAAAATAAAACCATCGCCGTGCTCTAAAAGATATAAGTGAAGCACGATAGCAATATTGCATAGCTCAAAAGATATAAGTGAAGCACATAGAGTGTTATAAAAATCATGATTCATGCGTGTCTCTCTCAAAAGGTGTGTACAGCAAGGATGATTGTGGCAAACAAAAAGTAAAGACTCAAATCATACAAGACGTCTCCAAGCAAAACACATATCATGTGGTGAATAAAAATATAGCCTCAAGTACAGTTACCGATAGACGAAACGAAAGAGGGGATGCCTTCCGAGGCATCCCCAAGCACTACAAGAAATACGTCAACTTGCGACCTTCACTATTGGTCACTGAATGGTCACTGTTTTCCATTGCGACCTTTTGTGACCAAAAACAGATGGTCAAAAGCTGGTCGTCCTGTAAACTGAAATTAACGACCTTCTTCGGGATAAGCGTCGTATGTTTACGACCAAAACAAAGGTCGTCTTGAACCAATGACCTTTTGTTTTGGTCATGGCTATCTGCCACAGGCCACGTCGGATCCGATGTGGCAATCTGACATGGCAAAATGCGACCAATTCAAAAGGTCGTTGATAAGATTCACCCCGCTCCAATTCGACGCTTTACAGTGGCCGAGCCAAAACAATTCAGCCTTTTCTGTATATTTTTCTATTATTTTCTCTAACTACTGGGCCTGGCCCAACAATTTGGCTTTTTTTATTTTGGGCCATGGCCTTTTTATAGTGTTTCGCAATATCTTTTTCAAGCTGGTCCCACAAGTCAGATGGGTCCCACTTGTCATAATCTCCTATATTGGTCCCACATGTCAGAAATGTGAGCTTGTTTAGAGTTATTTCAAAAATGGTCCCACTAATCAGGTTTCCATTCACACTCGTCTTCAATCACACAAATATATAATATTTTTAAAGTAGAACAGAACAAAGTGTAGAATTTCCTAGGCCTGGGAGCTCCTGGTACATAGTCTATTACAACCGTGCATAGTCTATTACAACCCAGATATCCTACTATTACAGTACCCTAATAATATTTACAGTCTATTACAGTCAAACGAACAAATCTTTGTTGCGTAGGGCTACACAGCCGCTTCGAACTTGAAATTTCCTAGGCCTGGAGCTCCTGTAAAAGGGTGAACACAAACTATTAGAGTACCATTTTCATTCCTGGAGTAGATATTCAAACCCCCGGTTTAGGTATAGACTATCTGGAAGCTATAAACCAGTAGTTACCCCTAACAGAAAGCTAATTAGGTCTCCAATAACACAGGCAATGCAAGCACAGACTAATAGCCACGGCAATTCATGAGTACTAAACAGATCTTGTATAACAGGTTTTTCAGTCATGAATGTTTCAGAGAGCAAACTGCATGTTTGTTGAAAGTGTTTACATCGCAGCCATGGTCAAATAGTAGTAGTAGTAGTAGTAGTAGTAGTAGTAGTAGTAGTAGTAGTAGTAGTAGTAGTAGTAGTAGTAGTAGTAGTAGTAGTAGTAGTAGTAGTAGTAGTAGTAGTAGTAGTAGTAGTAGTAGTAGTAGTAGTAGTAGTAGTAGTAGTAGTAGTAGTAGTAGTAGTAGTAGTAGTAGTAGTAGTAGTAGTAGTAGTAGTAGTAGTAGTAGTAGTAGTAGTAGTAGTAGTAGTAGTAGTAGTAGTAGTAGTAGTACTCATCGGGTGGGTAGTAGTAGTGGTCGTCGACGGGGGCATCTGGCTCAGGGGCTCCGAAATCTGGTGGCATCAGGTGGAGACGGGGGAAAAAGAAAGCAAAGCAAACGTGAGTACTCATCCGAAGTACTCAGCAAGCAAGGATCTACACTACATATGCAACATTATCAAAAAGGAGGCTGTATATGTGGACTGGGCTGCAGAAATGCCAGAATAGAGGGGGAAAGCCTAGTCCTATCGAAGACTAGCATCTTCAACATCTTCAGCAGTCTTGCAGCATTAGAAGAGTGCAGAATAGCATAAAGTAAAGTAGTAGTAGTGTCATCAACCTCGGCCAGAGATCCTTTCTCGACTCCCTGCGAGAAAGCAATCCCAGAGCCATACTATCCAGTTCTCATCTCAATGTTCTAGTTGTACCGATTGGGATACAGCTCCGAGTGTCCGTTACCGTAGGACAGGCTATCGATAGAAAAGTTCTTCCCTACAGGGGTGCACCAAGTTACCCACCACGCTCGCTTAACTCCGGCAGGACACACTTTACTGGGTCATGCCCGGCCTCGGCTAAGCAACACGCCGCAACCCGACCGAATACTTAACAGAGAGGTCAGCACGCCAGACTAAACCTATGCCCCCAGGGGTCTTGGGCCATCGCCCCGGGAACTCCTGCACGTTGTGTCAGGCGGCTGAAAGCAGACCTAGCAACCCCATAATACAAGCGCGGTTGTGTAACCAGTCCAATCCAGCGCGCGCCGCTCAGTCGCTGACGTCCATTAAGCTCCGGCTGAAGTATACGACGCAGAACGCCCATACTATGCCCACGTGATGGTTAGTGCTATCAGGCCAGAGGCCCCTCGGATCAAATATCCAAACCGTTTAGTGGTTTAGGAGCGCGCGGAAACGAGCAGAGACTCACGATTGATGTGACCCCGTCGCCCCGTCTTGAGGACTTGCGGCAAGGGCTAGGAATGCCCGGCCACGCCTCATGTTCAACTCGCGGGCACCATCCAGGTCAACCCATCTCCACATCACTTCGCATTATGCTCGCGCGGGTACCCCTCAGGGCCGACCCGTCTTTAGTAACATGGTACAGTGTAAGTCTCAGAAACAGTAGTAATCGTGTGTCCAACATCAAGGGGAGCCCTAAGGAATCACCCTCAATAGATTTCCCACTAATGTTACCATCAAGGTGAACGAAGGAGGAATCACCCTCGAGGTCCACACTTGCGAAGTTGCGCAACGACGCTGTTATCGGGGGTGGTGTAGGAGGAATCACCCTCGCTTACCACGACCGATTAACTAACCTACAAGGTTATCATCGGAAGTGCTGACGAGGTATCACCCTCGGCACTCGATAGTAACCCAGTAGTGTCGGCAACTCTGGGGGAAGTGATGTGCGGTGCCGGGGCCTGGTCTTCAATCCCGTTGATCGGGTCTTCTGATATTCCAGCAGGACAGTCGGGATAAGTGGGGTCTCTGTCGGGTCTCTATCCAGCCTATACTAAGCAGTTTAGGATAAGCAGTAAGGTAACAAGGCAGGTTACAAAAATCAGGCTATGCAGCAGATATAGGATAACAGTAGCAGTAGCAGTTCTAATGCAAGCATAAGAGAGAAGAGAATAGGCGATATAGGCAAGTTCAAAATGGGGGTGCTTGCCTGTTTGCTCTGCGGCAGGGGCAAGGTCTTCAGTGGCGTCGTCGGGGACGTAGTCGTACTCCGGAGCTGCGTCTGTCTCGGGAGCTACGTCAACATCGGGGTCTACCGAGAGAAAAGAGGGGGAAGAAACAGGTAAACATAATGCAAACAGATGC
This sequence comes from Thinopyrum elongatum, assembly GCA_011799875.1. Lineage (NCBI taxonomy): Eukaryota > Viridiplantae > Streptophyta > Magnoliopsida > Poales > Poaceae > Thinopyrum > Thinopyrum elongatum. The sequence goes on from CM022302.1 coordinate 559,944,915, forward strand.
AACACAATGCGTGCTAGGCTATGATGCCGTGCAGAGTTGCCTAAATATGCATCTAAGTCATTTTAGTAATTTTTAGGATTAACCGGGGATTTATTAATCGGTGTGTGTGCTCTATTCATCTACCGGAATCGGGCTCGGAGTTACGAGTTCTCCTACGTAGGAGGTTCCGACAGGGAAACAGACGGCACAATCAGACTCGTATCGTCGTTCTGAGCAACTTTCATGTTTTAACTTTTTCGATCCGAGCTACGGTTTAAAAGTTATTAATTTTCAAAGATTAATTGATTTTCTATAATTTCTAGAATTAATTCAAATTTGAAATTAAAAGGGAAATTGCTAAGTGCACACCGCACAGTGTACACAGCAGAGAGCTGAGAGGCTGACAGGCGGGGCCAGTCAACTGCACAGTCAGCAGTTGACTGGGCCAGCGTTGACTGGACAGTGGGTCCAGTGGGACCCACCTGTCATTGACTGGGTCCAGCCCAGTCAGCAGGTTGACTGGTCAACTGGGCCCAGTGGGACCCAGTGGTCTGCCTCTGTTAGTTCTAACAGGGTTTTAAATTAACCTAGTTAGCTAATTAGCGGGGAAGGGCCCGAATGTCAGTGAGAGTTAGTAGCCTAGTTAATTAACCCTAGCACTAATCGCTACAGCACATGGGCCCCACATGTCAGTGAGCATTTAGGGGCTGGTTAGTGGCTAATCCACCAGGTGAGTGGGCCCAGCCGGCGTTTCCGCGGTGGCGCGCCGGCGGCGAGGTTCCGGCGACCACCGCCACGGCGGAGTGGCACGGAAATCGCCTCCCGGCCACCATTTGGCGCAGGGAAGCGCTCATTCGAACGAGCGAGACGAGCCGCATCGAACAGTGCTAGTCTAGAGAGCTGGGGCGGTTGTGTTCGTCGGCGGCGAGCTCGCGGGCGGCGTCGGAGTTCGATCACGCTCGGGATCAGTACTAGGGAGCACAGAGAGACGCGCACAGGGGCTCGCTGGACTCCTTGGAGCCCCAGGAGCTCGGTAGTGAGCTCGGTCGCGAGCTGCGGCAGCAATGGCTACAGCGGCGAGCACATTTACGGCGGCGGGTACGGCCTCGATGAGATCGACGGCTACGAACGAGGAAAAGAGCAGGGATAGGAGGGGACCGATGCGGGTGCTCACCGTGGTCCTGCAGGTGTGCTAAAGCGGGCTCGGGGAGGGCTCGAGGCGGCGAATTGGGGCGGCAACCGCTGGAGTCCGCGCGGGAAGACGAGCTCGAGGAGGTTGTTGCTGTGGCTCCCGCCCTGCGTTCGTGGTCGGAGATGAAACAGCAGCCGACGGCGGATCGATCCGGCACAGAGTCGCGGTGCGGCGAGGCCAAAGGCCACGGCTACGGCGAGCTATGGCGGCGACGGCGGCGGGTGCTCGCGAGGAAGGAGGAAAACGCAAGAGGGATGGGGATCTGAGGTAGCTAGGGTTCGCGGGAGGGCGAGGGGGTGTCAGTGCTGGCTTTAATGGTGTCGCAGGGCCGCTGGATGGGCGACAGCGCGGCCGACGTCAGTGTGTCAGTCCTCGGGCGCGACAGCGCGGGAGGAGGACGACGCCTGCGGTTGATGGGCTAGGCCACGCGCTGTAGAACTAGAGGCCCAGCCCCACAGTAGAGTTAGGCCTTTTCTATTTCTTCTTTTCTGTTTTCTGTTTTCTTTTATTTCTTTGCTTTGCTAAAAGTGTGGGCTCAATTATAGTTTTGTAAAATGTATGATTTAGCCTAAAAATTACAATGCATTATTCTCTACCACCAAAAATTAGTTTGGGCAGAATATGTTTCCATTTGGATTTTTATTAAATGAAAAGGGATTAATTGGGTGCTGTTTGTTACTGTTTGAGGTTGTTAGTGTTACTTAACTGTTCTCATTAGGGTGGTTCACAATTTTATAATTGCCTTCAGATTATTTGCAACATTATGTACATTTTAGTTTGATTGTTTGAAGAAATATTTATTTGACTCCCATTTGAAATTTGAATTTGAAGTTGAAATATTTTCTAATGCAATTTTATTAGAATGATCATGATGACATGGCAGGTTAAGTAGCTTAACGAGAGTGGGGTAACCTGGGGATGTTACAAATCTCCTCCACTACAAGAAATCTCGTCCTGAGATTTAAGTGGGGAAGCAAGGGTAACTTCGGAGAATTAACCTTTTTAGGGTCGATTATCTGGGGAACAATACAGGAAGTGTGGCAGAAGTATCTCTCGAGTTGAAACTTAGGAAAACATCGAGGGCAAAGTATGACGGTACGATAAGAAGTATCAAACGAATGGACATTCGATCGATACCTGAACAAAGCGTGAACAGGGGTTCAGGGTATCGGAAGTAGGTCATCTCTCGAGGGGTGGCTCGTGATAACACACAAGTCCAAGAGCATAGGATACCTCGGAATCAAGGATGTTAGAGGAGAGTCAGATTCCGATCCTGTGGAACTGTGGAAGGGTGTCGATCAAAAGTAGGGAGAACGGTGGCATCTTGCCGATCTCGACACTATTGTATGTCATAGAATAGCCTGTCAGTTATGTCGGTGGCAGCATCGGTACCAAGGGCGAGGGACGAAGAGAACTATTTTCCTGCTCGTTGAACGAGGCGGACCAATAAGGCAAAGTTCTCGTCCATCGGTGGTTACCGGAATGTCATCAACAATAGTAACAGGGCCTCTCTGACAAGGTTGTACATCAGGGTGTTATATAAGCAGGGAATCATTTCTGCTTATATCACATTGATCACAAGAAAGGTTAATCAAAACAATGTAAAGGAAAATGTGATTATCAGATTAAACAGAACAATGGAAAGGAAAATGTGTTTGCACACCAGGATTTGGGAGTATATCCTTCCCAAGGGGAATCGGAGCATGATATCCATGATATGACAGCAAGTTCAAAAGTATTTAGATAAATGGGGCGAGGGAAGTATCAGGATATTACCCATACAACGGTGTTTGAGTATTAATTGATCGAGAAGCATTTGGCCATGTGCTTCCAATGTTCTTGTTGATATTCGGAATACCATAGTTATGCTCCGAGGTAGCGATGACATGGGGTTTCAAGTAAGGGTTGGATCAAAAAATCACAAGAGATACAAAGGAACACTTCCAAAGTTATCTTGGAACGTAAGGATTAACCAAACACAACCAGGTCTGTGTTGGCAGAAAGTCAAGATGTCATCGATGATATCACAAATCATCGAGGGGCAGAGATGGTATTTCTAGCCATGAATTCGATGGGCAACTCCGAGGAAGTCAAAGTGTTGACAGGGATCATGACAAATTTGTCGAGAGGTTTCTAGGAAGATGCCACCGAGCAGCGATGACATCAAGCAAAAGGGAATGCCGAAGCGAAAGATTATTGGAACCACGGATACGACACAAGCTTGAAGTCAATCTTGTTGTTCGAGGTGAAATGATAAGGTGAGGAAGATCGACGTAAGCTTAGCTCATCATCGGAAGTTGTGCTCGGAAAAGAAGGACCAGGTAGCACAGTAAAAATTCAGCACGATAGGGATATAGCTGATCAGGCTAGAAATGAAAGTTGTGCTCGAAAAAGAAGGACCAGGTAGCACAGTCAAAATTCAGCACGATAGGGATATAGCTGATCAGGCTAGAAATGACTTGAAGGATTGTTAAACCCGTAAGCAATGAAAATTACTTAGAGTTATCAAATCGGGGTGTGGAATTGATTCACTTACCGGTGTCTCCGAGTGACAAAACAACTCAGCACCCTGGGAAAATTGGGATTGGTGATCAATAAGGGTTGATGAAGAACTCACAAAAAGTTAAGGAGTTCATGTGATGTTCTCGAGATTCCAGGGGTAATACTCGAAGGTAATTCAAGATAGAGGTTGGACGGGTGAAATTATTTGCAGAAGACAAGTATTTTAACTCGTCCGGGAAATGGAATCTAGGAGGGATATGGTCGGAACCACGATTACAAAGGATCAATTCATAGATACAAGATGAACTTGTACCAAGAAAATAATTGATTTAAGAGAAGCTTCCATGATAAGTTCTGCATCGGGTCCATGGGCATGAACACAAAGGTTCAAGGTCGAACCCCACTTCTTCAATGCACAACCTTTCATTCACTTCTCGTTTTCGAAGAAATTGTAGTGCTGAGAATTTATCTGGTGAAGCACCAGAAAAGTATGACTCGCATAACTTTCGAGTTCACACGAATTAGGGAAAGCATAGGTTCAACCCATCGGGACATTTTTACGAAGCTATACAACCATTGTCACACCCCAAAAATTCAACCATGATTTTATTAATTAAAATTTGGCCAGAAAATAAAATTTTGAAATATATCAAGTCCTTTATTATTTTCGGAGTATTTTCTGCCCTCTGTTTTTCAAATTCTTCCCTCCATATGGAAATTTTTGGAAATAATATTGTGGCTTTGGTAGTTCTCTTAAAACATTTCAATTATAGTTTGATAACAGTAAGAGTTATTTTTCATAAAAAAATTTCCCCAAAACAATTCTTTTAATAGCTATTTCAATATTTTAAATGCCTCTGTTGCACTGCAACCACTTTAAATAATTGTTTTAAAATCCCACAAAAATTATGAGAGGTCATGTGATACCCACATATCACTTTGGTGCAAAAACCTAGCTTAGTCTTTTGAAAAATTTGAGTGGAACAAGCTCTTTTCATCTCTGGTCCAGATCCAATTTTTGCACTACAACCTCATTTTCCCTGGCTCCAAAAATTCTGAAAATTTTCCCACTCATAGTCCTCCCAACTAAACCCTTAAGTCCAAAATTTTAGCTCCATTGGAATCATTTTAGTTCACCAAATATTCTTCTTAATTTCGTGTCCAGAAATGTATTTCTCTAAAACTTGCACTGGAAAGTATCTCTTTTTTCCAAACCAACCTCACCACTATCTTTACTCTCCAAAGAGACATCACCCTGCCAAGTTTCATAACCAACAAAACTCCCTAGGTCACCTGTTCATTTCTTCGAGCACCTGACGTGCATGACAAAAATTCTGCCTCCTCCTAAAATGCATTGTACACTAGCTCATCTGGCAAAACCAGCATGTCCTCCATCACCCCCATCTGGTCACATGTCCACCTGCCTAGTTTGAGCTCATTTGGATTGGACGAAAGCCCCCTGGCATTTGGACGAGCACACTGGGTACGTGCTCTGGACATGTCCAGAGCGCGCCTATGACCGCGTCGGCACCCGAGCTTCTGCCACTCCCCACAGCCGCTCCCCAACTCTCTCTGGTCCACTACAAGCTTCCCCAGGAAGCCACGGACCTCGCTGACATCTCTCCTTGGCCTCTAGCGCCGAACTCCACCGACCACTGCCGCCATAGTCACCGCCCGATGAATTTCCCTCTGCCACGTCTCTGCCCTCTTAATGACTAACTACCCGAGCTCATCCGCGGGCGGCCACCGACTGCACCGACCCCACCATCCACGCTGACCTCTCCACCGCCCCTCATCGGCCTCAACCGCCACCATCAATGGCCACTGCCACGAGCCTTTCTCGGGAAGCCACGGGAACTGACGTTCCTCGCTTATAAGAAGGGCCCGAGCTCGCTACTACCCCCACGACTACTCCACCATCCATCCTAGACCACCGGGAATGACCAAAACGACCGTAGATGGTCACCTGCTCGGTCTCCGGTGAAACCACCGCCGCCGTCGTTCGGTCAAATTCGAGCAAACCAACCTTTCCCTCTCCTATTAAACTGCACCAGTCGATTCACTAAGCCACTACCTCTCGATTCCCCTCGTCAAAATGCTTCGAGGAGCACCACAGAGGAAAGCCCTCTTCGACCCTCCGCCAGAGTTCATCGGGTTGGCCCATCGCCGGCGATTTCGCTCCTCTCTCCGACCGTAGCGGGTACCGGGAGGACCGCCGTGATCTACTGAGCTCGTAGATGGCTTCAGTTCCTCGAAAGGTGACGCCTCCTCCGGCAATCGCCGCCGGCATGCGCTCTGTACACACACGCGCGGGAGGAAGGCGACGAGGACCGGTTGTTTCAAAATCTTCTAAACAACTTTTTAGTACTGTTGTTGCTATATGTGGTAATTTAAATATTTTTGAAAATAGGAAATGGAGGAAAGATTAATTCTCAAACTTTTGGAATGCACCCAACACTTCTGCATGCTCAAGGCAAGCATCTTGAACACTTGATATGGTGAATGCATGGTAGTTTATTTGCTAGAATAATTTGATCATGACTAAGTTGAATTCAAATAAAACTGGCATAAGGCTAATTTTGCATTTGTGTAGTGTTGGCATGTTTTATCGTACCGTGCATCGTGTGTTGCCATGACTAACTTGCAGGAGCAGGCATAAGAAAAATACCATTACCGGCAGGAGGATGATCACGTTGGAGCGTGATCATGCCTTGTTTGTTGTGCATGTTGGAGCATGCAGGGGTTGTGGCCCTGTTGGGATTGCTGTTGAAGGAATACCGCTGCCGCCCACCCCGACCCTGCACCGCCATCGCCACCCTCTCGCACCGATGCCGCCCACCCGGACCCTGCACCGCCGCCGCCCAACCCGACCCTGCGCCTCCGCCCCGCCCCACGCCGCCCCGCCCCGCTCCGCCCCGACAGGCCCCGTCCTCGCCGTGATCCGCCGCGCCCGGCAGCCGTGTCGGCCCCGTTGGCCGCCGTCTTGGCCCGGCCGGCCCCCCCTGCTCCGCGTTGTCCCGGCCGGCCCCGACTCGCCCCGCCACGGCCGTTGCCCCGCTCGCCCTGCCCTGCCTAGCCGGCCGCCGCCTCGCCCCAACCCTGCCCGTCGGCCGCCTTGCCCCGGCCCTGCCCCGCCCCGCCGGTGAGACCCGCCACCCCTGGCATTTTTTTTTGTTCATGACTTTGCAGATGATAGTAGTGCTTAATTTGATAGTTAGATAGATAGATGATGATGATGAGATGAATCTTGCAATTTTTTTATGCTTCGATGATAGTTAGTTAGATAGATAGATGATAGATAGTTAGATAGATGACTAGTACAAATGCCCGTGCGTTGCACCGGGCGAAAAAAGGGCAGAACCTGCTTCGTGTGCCATTATGCACCATTTTATATCAACTTCAATGATAATGTTAAATGTTAAAATTTTCTTTGTTCAAATAGAAGATAATGTTTACATAAAAATTGGAATACTTTTTTAAAGATTAGTTAACATTTTTATGAAATGTGAACATTTCTCTGAAAAAGATCATTTTTTGAACAGATGGTTTTCTTGCAAAGAATCTTTTTTAGGGTTAATAATGTTTTTTTAGGTGTAAGAGCAATTTTCTGTATAATATTTTTTTTAAATGTTTTGTTTTTCAAAAAATATATTTTTCTGCAACTGTTTTTGCAGAACCTGCTTCATGCAATATTTAACAATGCACGTGCGATGCACGTTTAACAATGCAAAAAAAGTATTATTAGTGGGATATTTAAGTAATGTGTTCATAGTTGGAACGTGAGCAAGGGTTATGTGGGTGTCAGGTTTGACAAAGTAGTGTTTAAAAAAAGGTTTGGCAAAGTAGGGAGGTGATATATCCTAGTCAGGTATAACTGTCAGGAAAAAATAAGAAACCAATGAAAAAAGAACTTAATATTAATAGACACATCAATATCAATAGATACATCAACCATAGAGTTATGGATTCACATTTCCTATGATACATTTCCATAGAATTTACATATATACATGAATCAAAGGTCAACAAAAAACAGAGGTGCAGCATCTTAAAAATACAAGTGCCCATCAACGTCGCCATGTACTGCAACTAATAATAGTAGAAAAACAAAAGAATACCCTAGGAAGTTGAAACAACAACTTACTAATACCAATTCGGCAGCTACAGTGAGTTTATTCTCTTGAAACATCCTCCCCTGTGGTTGGCTCATGTTGCCCAGCCTTATTTTTAGAAATTGGTGCTATGTTCTGAAATTAGTACCACACTCGGAAATGACATCTTGTGGACTCTTGGAGTACAATCCAATTCAAGTCAAATTAATCCACAACAGCTTAGGCATTGAGTGACCAATAACAATTTTATATCAACATAACAATGACAGTGTAACAGGTTCAGTTAAACAACTCTAAGAGATTTATTTTTCTGCAGGGAAAGAACTCACCTCTCCAAGAAGCAACCATGTATTCCTTTCCTCCTTGAAGTCTTAGAACTGCAGCCTCCACTTTGGCTATCAAGAGCAGCAGCAGCAGCAGCGCATCTCCGGGACTTTTTTCAGAAACTCGTCTCTACCATAATTTCCATTGTCGCTCGTGCCGACACATAGACTGACATGCTCAACACACGTTAGTCTTGCTAATCTACAGTTTCTGGCAAACACACGTTGAACCATTTTTCAGGACACTCCAAGAAAGCACCCAAATTTCCACGACTGAATCACAAATTCACAATCATTTAAGGAGCAGGTACATAAGTAAACCGATGCAATTTACAAAAACCATAATTAATCTTGGCTTGGCACATCCTTTGCAGACTCAGTAGGACTGAAAATATCGTCCCTAGTCAATAATTTGAATAGTTGACTGCAAAACCTGTACAATGTGATGAGCATTGCAAATTTAAAGAGGTTCTAGAATAATTCTGGAAGTGTTGAGAGGTGCCTAGTGCACATGAATAGAACCCCAAAGGACCATCCCCAAAGCCAGAGAATCTCGTCTCCAGCCAATCAAAAGATTAGTCAAATAAGAGATATTAACAGTTTTTCATGCACTCATGTAGTCATAAGTTCAGTTTTGGTTGCCTAATCTTGGCGCACATAACTGTCGGATGCAAGCTAAAACAAAGATTTGAAGAAAAAGACTGCTCCTTGTACTGTCAGATTGTGTGATCCTTTTGCTTGCAAACTCAATCTATGGCGCTTCAGATAGACTGATGATCTGAATCAAAGTTACAAGAGTGTTATTTCCCATGTAAATAAGCGTTGAAGATTCTTTACCTGTTCCTATCTAACTTTGGATGCAAGAATCTGAATGTTTCATTGTAGAACTGCAATAATTGACTGAATGCAAACTTACACTTGGTTGAACACTTGAACTGTTGTTTTTTTGTAGGTAACGCCCAAGTTGTAATTGTCGCTGCAGCTCAAGATCCACGCCTTCCTGCTCTGGCTGTCCATCAGCTTCCTGATGCATGTCCGCGTGCTGCTGATCAGCTCCAAGGCTGTGATCAGATAATTAAGCAATGCACATCTCAACTTACCGGACAACATGAAGGATACATATCAATATTTTAGCAGATAAATCTAAGACTTATTTGCTCTGAATTTCATCATTTGTGAGAAAAATGATATTTCAAGGTAGATCATTTTATTGTACAATCAGCTCTCCAAAAGCACCTAAATTTCAGTGTACAATCAGAATTGCTAAGAACCATTTGCTATAGAACATACAGGTGTACCGAAAGATATTCATCAAGAGCTAGCTAAATCATTTCATATATGAAGCGAAAATCAAGAATTACTGGCATTAAGGTAATCCGTCAATGCACATACCCGAAAATTTGAAGCAGCCAATTTGACTACGTTGGTCTGATGATCCTTCCATTAGTCTTCGTAGGAGCCAATTTGTTACAAAGTAGTAGAGGGCAATATAATTTGTTAACTGCAGCAGAAACGGCCATTAGATTAGATTAGAAGATGATTCTGAAAACAATTTGAAGCCGAAACCAAACCTTGCTGAGCCCTCCACTGCCTCGCGTCCGCACATTCACACGCACCACGCACGCAGCTCTCCTACGTCTGCTGAGTGTTGCCGGCGAGCTCCTGGGCGCCTTCAAGCGCGTGTGCTTGCTGGGGTGGAGAAGGGGAGCGAGGTTCGATGATGTGGGCAACAATCGCTGGCTCACTTGGTCTAAGGGCGAGTGCGGGGCAGTCAGTGGGGTGGCAACTTGGCGACGGGGCGGTCGGGCGGGCTCAGCGGCCGGGCGGGCTCAGCGGCCGGGGCGGCGCCGCACTGCAGCCCGTTGAACTGACTATCGCTCCCTTCTCCCTCCCTCTGGCCTCTCATCTCCTTCCCGTCCTCTCTTTTCTCTCCCGCTCATCTCTCTCTTCTCTCGCCGGCGTCGGCCATGCCGTGCCCGCCAGCCATCGTGCTCCATGCTCCGGCCGCCTTCCTTCCAGATCCGCCGCCTGCGCGTCATTTCCCACCGAATCCGGCCAGATCCGACAGGTCCTCGCCGACTGCACCACCGCCAGGCCGCCGTCAACATCGGCGTCGTGGGCGACGCCCCAGCCCTTCCCGCATGCCCGCCTCTCCTCCATGCCTCTTCATTTTCTGCTCCTTCGTCTCCTCGCACGGCTCCCGCCTCGCTTGATGCGGCGCCGGAGCGCAGCGTCGCCTCCCCTCCCTGCCATGGCGAGCGCCCTCCATCCTCCCGCGCGAGGCACGACGGCGGCCGTCGCCGGCGCACGACGGAATGGGCGAAGCCGCCGTCGCTGTCGCAGGAGAAATGGATAAGACGACAGGAGGACAGCGGGTGGAATTCACATGAGTACAGGGTTTTTTTTGCAAAATTGAAACGTTATATAGAGACCCACTAAAACAGGGATTGCGGGTTAATTTCTTATAAACCGAGGGACTTTTATGCAAAATCGCTAGCGACGATGGACGACCAGAAACCCAATTTTCTTTATTATTAGGTAAAGATAAAGATAGTTAGATAGATAGATGAATCTTGCAAAAAAAAATATGCTTCGATGAGATGAATCGATGATGACGACGAATAGAATGTGATGACGATGATGAATATATTGTTAGTTTTTTTGCCTACATGATGCAAAAATAAATGAATGCATGTTTAAATATTTTAAATATGCTCTATGAGTTGTGATGTTCTAAATTTTTGTCGCGATAGAATTTGCAGGCTTTGTGCTGTCGCATTTCATCGGAGTGACCGTCGTCCGACGCGTTGATCCCTGAGCATCCCTCTGCTGTTCGACTACTTCCCCTACAGCCGAGGGTGAGCTACAAATCCATCTCCTCCTCCATTTTTTTCATGTCACTAGATTTTATTTTCAAGTCAAGTCGCGTAACCTAGGCGTTTCCCGTCCGAAAGGGTTGCATCGATAAATATACATTCAATTGCATATTTATCACCGCATCTCTTTCGGATTGTGCAGCGTTTTCCACGGACAGCCCGAGGATGTGTAGATTGGGTATGTTCACCATGTTCTACCCCGTTCCGAGACAGGATTTTGGCGGCGCCTCCCCGTTGTTCTCCGAAGCATATTCTCTCGGCTATTTGCCGAGACGTGTATCTTGAGAACAGCGGGGAGGTGCTGTCGAAATTTTGTCTCGGAACGGGGTAGGGCATGGAGAACGTACTCAATCTACACATCCTCGAGTGGGATTAGAACCCATCTTTACCTATTAGAGATGTAGGTGGATTCAACGCGGTAGAAAATAAAAATTTGATGTGATTAATTTAAATGAATCCTTAATTTTGTTGTGTGGCTCCCAATAAAGCAGAGGATGGCAGATAATCAGTGGATGTACAATGGTTTTATTCGTCAGAATCGAGTAACACCAGAGTGTGTCGCGAAAACCGATGTGTATTTGAAGGAGATATTCTGTCGTCCAATGAGAATTATCCCACCATGCCCCTGTGCGAAATGTGCCAGACGTCACCGTAGAAATCAGGAGGACATGACGGAGCACCTTCCACGCACGGATATATGCCAAATTTTGACAAGCCGCTGATAAACATTGCCGACCGGGACTGTGGTAGAGAGGAGGTGATGCGACAACGCATCGGTGGTTATGCGGATGACGGGGTCAGAGACATGCTAGATGATGTCATTGCTGCCGAAACGGCACATGCGACACCTTCAGAGAATGAACCGGAGGAGCCGGAGGCAACCGCAAAGGCCTTCTTGGAGGTCTTGGCCTCGTCGAAGAAACCTCTTTATGCGGGTGCCAAACTATCTCAGCTGGATGCCATCTCGCAACTGGTTGCAGTCAAGGTTGAGTATGGCTGTAGCCAGAAATGCTTCGAAGCATTTCTGGGAGTATGGGCTAACAGCCTCCCTGAGGGTCATCAACTGCCGAAAAGCATGTACGCTACAAAGGAAATCATGAAGGCACTCTCTATGGATTATGAGAAAATACATGTTTTTCCGAAGAATTGCCTTTTGTTTAGGCACGAGTATGCAGATGACAAGTACTGTAGGGAGTGCGGTGCGTCTCGGTACCTTGAGGTGGTCGGTGAGGATGGTGAGAAGAGGCAGCTAGCCATCCCCGCAAAGGTTCTTCGGTATCTCCATTTCACAGAAAGACTGCAGCGCCTTTTCCTCACGGAGGAGTCTGCCAAAATGATGAAGTGGCACAAGCAAGGTATAGGGTACCATCCGCATAAAATCGTACATCCATCGGAAGCAGAAGCATGGAAGTCGCTCGATGAAGAATACCCCGAGGAAGCAGCCGAGGCTGGGAATGTCAGAATTGCCATATCAGGTGATGGGTTCAATCCATATGGTATGTCGTCCAATGCATACAGCTGTTGGCCCGGGTTTGTTATTCCGCTCAATCTCCCTCCCGGTGCCCTAATGCAACGCAAGACCATGTTCTTGTCGCTCATCATTCCGAGGCCTGAATACCCGGGGAAGAATTTGGGTGTGTTTATGCAGCCACTGATGGATGATTTGCACCATTCTTGGTACTTCCCGAGGTTGACATACGACCGGGATCTGCAGAGAAATTTCCTGATGAAAGTTTGGTTGCACTATTGCATGCATGACTTTCCCAGCCATGCCCTATTCTGCGGATGGTGTACAAGTGGAAAGATGCCATGCCCAGTGTGCATGCAGGCTCTATGTTTCATTTGGCTAAATAAGGGTCGCAAGTATGTAGCCTTTGACCTGCATCGACAGTTCCTCCCTCCAGACGATCCAGATAGGGAAGACAAGAAGAACTTCACAAAAGGGCGGGTTGTCCATGAAGTAAACGATATTCCAACGTTTTCAGGGGCAAATGTTCTTACTCAGCTAAAAGCTCTCAAGCCTAAAGGCAAAGGCAAAGGCAAAGGCAAAGGGAAAGCCAAAGGCTTCAAGGGATATGGTGAGACGCACAACTGGACTCACATTAGCCCCTTCACAAAGCTTCCCTATTTCAAGGACCTCAAACTTCCTTACAACATCGATGTGATGCACACCGAAAAGAATGTCGCAGAGTCCCTTCTCCGCACGATCCTCAACATTCCTGATAAGACGAAGGATAACGTTAAAGCTAGAGCCGATCAACAGAAAATTTCTGATAGACCACGTCTAAACATGAAACCTCCCACAGGCGGCCGATGGTTCAAGCCAGATGCTGACTTCGTCCTTAAAAAGCCAAAAAAGACAGAGGTACTGAAGTGGCTCAAACTCATAGTGAAGTTCACTGATGGTTATGCATCGAATATAAGTAAGGGAGTCAATCTTTCAACGGGCAAAGTGACGGGGCTCAAGAGTCATGACTATCATGTATGGATTGAGTGCATAATGCCGGTGATGGTTCGAGGCTATGTCCCCGAGCATGTCTGGTGAGTGCTTGCCGAGCTAAGCCATTTCTTCCGCACACTCTGTGCTAAAGAAGTAAGTAAAGACGTGATTCAACAATTGCATAAGAAGGCACCAAAGTTGATATGCAAGCTAGAGAAGATCTTTCCGCCAGGCTTCTTTACTCCGATGACACATCTCATTGTGCACCTCGCGAACGAGGTACTGTTGGGGGGGGGGTGTGCAGAATCGTTGGCAGTACGGCCCTGAGAGACAGAACAAGCATCTCCGACAGAAATGTGGGAAACAAAGCTAAGATTGAAGCTTCCAAGCTGAGGCAGTTATCCTAGAGGAGGTGTCAGACCTCAGGACATCGTACTATCCAGACCACGTTCCCACTCTGCATAATAAGGTGCCTCGATACAATATAGAAGAGCCCAAGTATAAACCCAAGCTCCATCTATTCAGCGGGCAAGGTGGCAGGGCTGGGGGCTCGAAACCTTATAACATGCCACGAAAAGAGTGGGAGGACCTCATGTTCTATGTCTTGCACAACATCAAGGAAGTTGAGGATGTGTGGATGAGGTAATACCACTACACTATTCCTTTATGTCTTGCACAACATCATGTTCTATGTTCACTTAGTCCCGGTCTAACACCACTTTTTCTTCTTTTAGTGAATTCGTTCAAGAGGAATGGACGGGAATGATTCCTCCTACTGAGGCGGAGGTACTTACTCTTCTCCGGCATGGAAACCCTGGATGTCAAAATTTTGTTGCTTGGTTCATGCAGAAAGTAATTTTTCACATTCCCCTATTAAATACCTAGTTCAACATTTATTAGTTAACCGAACTAATGAACCCAACATTTTCAATTAAACTTGTTGGGAAAAGATCGGAACATATCTATGGATGACGAATTGAGATGGATTTGCATGGGTTTTGACCCTGCTGTCATGACATGTAAAAAGTATGATGTCAATGGGTATCGCCTCCATACAGAGGAGCACCAGAACAGCCGGCCTGATCCCAAAACTATAAACACCGGAGTGTACACCCCCGGTCAAAATTCAGTTGACTACTACGGAAAGGTAGGAAAAATATACGAGCTTACATTCAGCAAAGGGCGCGAAACCCTAAGTCTCCCTGTATTCAAATGCCGATGGTTTGACCCGCGTGAGGGGCTGAGACATACGCCTTCCATTGGTTTGGTCGAAGTTAAACCATCAACCGTCTATGCTAGAGCCGATCTCTTTATTGCGGCTACCCAAGCCACACAAGTTTATTATCTGCCTTACCCATGCCAGAAAGAGTACCTAAAGGGTTGGGAAATTGTGTTCAAGGTGTTGCCACATGGTAAGCTACCGGACCCGAACGAAGACGATTATTACTACAACATAGACCCCATGACATACGAGGGAGTGTTCTATCAAGAGCAACCTGATGATGATGTGGTCAGAAACGATGACGCTGGGGCATTGGGTGATGATGATGTGGATCCAAATGATGACGATGCACGGATTGATGGTGAGACCATTGTTAATGAAAATGACATAATAATGCTAGAAAAGTTAAACGAAGACGCTGACAACGAGGAAGAGCCGGAGCCTCCGTCAGGCAACGAAGAAGATATGCGTGATAGTGATGATGAGAACGATCACGGAATCGGTTACAACAGTGATGATTTGTATGGGTTCTAGCAGATGTACGTTTCATATCTTTTTTTTCATGGTTAGGAATATTTCTTTTTATGCTTATTTGTTAATGTGTTTTTTATTTCTTATTATTATGCTTTTTTCTTCATTAGTAATGTACTAATTGTTTATTCTCTTTTCACTGCAGGTGGTTCACGGAACATGGGCAAGGGGAAGGCCGACGACACGGGTTTCCTAGCCAAGGTCGTCGGCATGGCTAGTAGGAGTGGTCGACACCGTACTCTTCCCTCCCGACTACTTGAGGATGACTCCTCACAGGGAGGTCGAGGGAGAGGTGCCCCTAGAGGAGGAGGGGGTGGGGGCAGAGCCCCTAGAGGGGGAGGGGGTGGGGGAAGAGCCACTAGAGGGGGTCGGGGCCAGAAACAACGCTCCCTCACCGACTTAGGGGGGTTGTCTTCGAGGCCCTCCTCTAGTGAGGCATCCTCTGCCGAGGAGGAGGAGGAGGAGGAGGAGGTTCGCAAGGAGGTTCAGGACGAGGAGGAGGAGGATGTTGGGGAGGGGCACGAGGAAGAGGAGGGGGAGACAGGCGAGGAGGATGGTGGTGGCGGGGAGGATGGTGGTGGCAACAAGAAGGGGTGGCTACGCGATAGTGCAAAGCTCCCTACCCTTCCTGCTACCAAGGAGCAGAAGTGGCTCATTGAGCCCACGGGGAAAGAGTTAGTGTCACTTAATCATATCTTTTGCAGCAACTAGATAATTTAATTCTTTTGCTTATACACATGCTAATATTTTCATTGTTTGTATCTTTTGTAGCAACTGGATAAAACGTAATGGGGCCCATCTTCCAAACGGCCTCATCACCGTCTTTCTGAAGGAACACTGGCCGGGCCTATTCCTTTCGGATCCAGTCAGGCAGCCGGATCTCAAGGTTTTGGCCACGAGCTGGGACCACTGGGAAGCGGCCTCCCACCCGGACCATGATACGCATGCTAAGGTCGTGATCACAATTTTTTGGGTGAGTTCTCTTTAGAAGGACGAATCTTGAGTTTCATTCCTAGTTTATCATCGAATGGTTTAACTCATGGCTTCTTCCATTCTAGTTTTCTGAATGATTGTAGAAATACTATCGAGCTCTTGAGGAGCACAGGTCCACTGCCGACGAGATCGTGCTGCGCCAAGCCAGGAAGAAGGCCCGCCAGCTGCAGTACGAGGTGCGCTGGGTGGCCATCTCGCAATATTATCACGACGCTCTTGGCGAGAAGATGACCAAGGAAGAGGCTCGGAGGCGGCATCTTACCTTGGAGAAGGAGCAATACTTGATGGTAAGTACAACAGATTATTTCATTCCGATGTTTGTGTTAAATTTCATCGTTTCTTGTTGACATGCCATTATGCCTTCATTATGTAGGTGTGTCCTGGTTGGTGCTATGGAAAAGCTGATGGATGGGAGGCATTGGTGGATCTGTGGCTCGGTTAGGATGGAGAGTGGGCTGCTAAGAGCATGATAAACAGGGCTAACCGAGGGACCAAGGGAGTACATGCTCAGGGAAACCGGAACCACTTTGTTCACAAGAGACTTCAGGTATAACTATGTACATTAAACCTTCTTCTTCTATTTACCGTAACTTTCCTATGTATGACTAACCCCTGTTTGGTGGTGCAGGAGGAGAAACTGAAGCGGCCGCTCTCACACATGGAGGCGTGGGAGATCGCCCATACGCGGAGGAACCCCAAGGCTGGCGAGGGCAAGTACTACGGCAAGACCGCGCAGAAGAAGAAGGCCTACAGCGAGGAGTATCTGAGGTTACATCCTGGCACACCTGACCCCATGACGGCGGCTCTAGATGACAGGGTGGTGGTGGGCATGGGGCCGAGGCTTCATGGTCGACAGCCGGTCCTAGATGCCGTGGTCACTCCTTCTATCTCCTACACACAGCTCCGAGCTACGGACCCGAGCCTCAGCCACTGCACGAGCACGACCACGACCAGTGCGCAGTCATACTCCCTCCTAGCCGAGCGACACTCTGTAAGTATTTCCCTCTTATCTTCATTGCTCACTTTATTTTCCGCATTGAGATGTTTAATGAGTTCCATCGTGTCATATTGCAGGCCTACATGGAGTACGCACACTAGGAGACCATGGCATGGCACGCGAAAGTTGCAGCACGCCAGGAACACAGCACTCGCATGATGACGGTTAGTTTAGCCCCTTCCATTTCACTTCCATATTTGCACTTTCATTTCTTCTGACATTCGTGTTTGCTTTGTCAATTAACATGCATCTGGTTTTTGAGAGGATGGCGGCCGGCACGGTTCCTGTAATGGAACCACCACCACCTAATCCTGGAGCAGCTCCAGTGCTGCTTACCTTTGAGGAGTTTCTGGCACAGCACATGGGGACTACGGTGGTTAGTACATCCCCAAACTATTCTAACACCGCTTACCGTTTATTCAACACAATCATATATCCCCTTAACATGTCTTTTGAAACATCCAGGGAACCGGTGGATCATCCGTTGGTGGTGGTGCTGGTCTTGGCATCACTCCCGAGTCATGGAGCCCGGTCACTCCGATCCACCGAGGAGGTGGCGGTGGTGGTCTTGGCGGTAGCAGTCTTGGCGGTAGCGGTCTTGGCAGTAGCGCTGCCGCTAGCAGTGACGACCTGGGCTTTGGCGGACTTGGCGGTGACGACCTTGGCGGTGGTGGTGGACGTACTGGCGCTTAAGCTTGTGGGTGACGGTGGTGGTGATGATATAGTTGTGTGCTTAGATGACTTGTGCTCTTTTTTGCTCCTTCAGTTGACTTGTGTGCTTCTTAGAAGCTTATGTTGTTTCTACTGTGCTTATGTGTGTTGGTGGTGTTGGTTGTGAGGATGTGATGGTGGTGGTGTTGGTTGTGAGCACATATATACTTATGTCGTTGTGATGGTGGTGCTGTTGGTTGTGAGGATGATATCTATATGTGCTGTGTATGTCCATTTCATCATATATATCTGCTGTGTATTTGAATTGAAATGAATTGGATACAAACAGAAAACAAAAAAAAAATCAGACAAAAACTATGGCAGGAGCTACCAGTGGCTGACACGAGGCACCAACGCCGACGGCCAAGCCGTCGGCATAGTTTTAAATCTATGCCGACGGCTGAGCCGTCGGCATAGGTGACACGTGGCGTGATCTGGTAATTCATGGGCAAAACATACGCCGACGGCTAAGCCGTCGGCATAGTTTCAAATCTATGCCGACGGCTTAGCCGTCGGCGTATATTTCGCGCTGAAGCACCAGATCACGCCATGTGTCTCCTCTATGCCGACGGCTTAGCCATCGGCATATATTTTGTCCTGAAGCACCAAATCACGCAATGTGGCGCCTCTATGCCGTCGGCATAGATTTAAAACTATGCCGACGGCTTAGCTATCGGCGTAGATTCGCCACGCGTCGCCCTCCTACTGGTCAGAACTCGACGACGGTGCTGTCAGTCGCTGTCATACGGGAAACTTTGCTGACGGCTATTTTATGTCGACGGGTGTACGGACGCCATCAGCATAGCCGGATATGCCGACGGCTTTTCTACGCCGACGGCCTGGCTGAGGTACGCCGACGTATGAGTTGCCGACGAGCCTATGCCGACGGTGGATGTCGGCATAGACCTATCACGACTGTTTTTGGGCCTATGCCGACGACCCCGAGCCGTCGACATAGATGCTGTTTCCGGTAGTGACTATGCGTACCATTCCTATTATTGTTCGCGGATGACAACGGATAGTGATCTGCGTGGCCAACGATTATAATAGGAAGAGGAACAGTGTCTCAAAGGATGGCGGCATCTAGATAAGTAGATGGGTGTGATTAATTGGAAAAGAAATCACCGACCGTGACATAGGCTTGCGCCGGTCGGTGTAGATTGAACGGCAAAATTCGTCCTCCACAATGCAGTGTTCGAGCTCATATTCGTCTGAATGGATTCTTCACATCGATGCGGTCCTGCTGGTGGGAGGGTTCGGCCAGGGGAGCTACAGTGCAGCCAGGATGATCATATGTGAGGTTGCTTGGGTTTTGTGTACTGTACACTATCTCTTCTGTCTCCACGAAAACGAAGAGTGGCCTCTTCGGCTCCACCAGCACCAAGACTGGCTCTTCGTCCTTCACGAGTACCAAGACATCTCTTCGGCCTCCCAGGAAAACGAAGAGGGACTCTTCCGTCAACACGAGGCCGACGGGGTTATAAAATTGAAATTTTCGAATTATGTCATATATTTTTGGAATTTGTTAGAAAAATAATAATATTTAAAAAAAATCCACATAGAATTTGGAAAATCTAACGGCGCCCGTACGTAGCGGTGAGTTATCCACCTTCCACCTTTCCTTCAGGATTCACGCAGACTCCACCGACGATTTTCCTTTTTAGAAATATACGCTGGAGATACGGGATAGAATAAGAGATGTGGAACCCCACGACCTGATAATACGAGATGTGGACCACCGTCTCTCTCTCCCTCTCGTACTCCCTCCCCCACACCGACGAGATCCCTTCCCGGACGAGGCGACGCTGCCGGCGACCCGCTTCTCCCCGGAGATCCTCCCTCCTCCGACGAGCTGACGCTGCCAGCAGCCTGCGGCGACGAGCGACGAGCGGACGCGGGGAGACCTGTGGCGACCTGCAGCGACTAGCGGCGCGACATGGAGCTCCTCCCGGCCTCCCGGGTGTCGGATCTGGCCGGATCCTCGCCATCCTTGCCGTGGCCGTGGTCAGCCGGATTAGGCCAGCACTATGGGCCTAAACCCTGTCTCTCGGAGGGCAGGATTGTTTGGGTTGTTTTGGTTTTTGTCTATAGTGTCGGCATGGCTGTCACTGTCGAGTGTGACATGCACATGACCTTAGTTGGTGGAGAAGTGTTGCACGCACGTTCTCCTCTCTCTTGCCTTGTCTCCCAGTCAGGGAGTAGTTGGCTGCAGAGTCGTGTGATGGCACGGCTTGTACTGACCACGAGTTGGTCACTGAGTAAGTAGCTCCTGAACCTGTATAGCATAAATATCGAGGAAGAAAGAACTCAGCGCAGAAAATCTAGTGTCTCCTTCTCGCTAGATTTCCTCGCTTGTTCATAGTACCCCGTGCACTCGTAGTAGCACCCCGAGCACTCAAAGTTCAGGTTAACAATTGGCATCAGAGCCTCATTCCAGCGGGCCATGTCAACAGGCGGAGAAGAGCAGTAGCGGTCTGCCTTGCGTGGCTCCAAGACGCCGTCACCGCAGCGGCAGCGATCCCAGAGACGCGGGCACAACAAGACATGGCACGACGGAGGCGGTGAGATCGTGGTGCAGCAGGTGATGCGCGAGACCGACGGCGGTAGCGGCACCAACCTCACCTTCCCGATGCTGACCCGCACGAACTACATTGATTGGGCGGTGGTGATGGAGGTCAACTTGTAGGCGGCGAGCCTGTCGGACGCCATCGCGTACTATACCGTCTCGTAGAAGGAGGACAGGCAGGCGCTGGCAGCGCTTATCCCCTCCACCCCGCTGGAGATGAACAACATGCCCGCGGGGAAGGCGAGCATCCAAGACCCAGCGTGTCGACAGCCATCGCGTGCGTGAGGTGAACACACAGCGGCTGCGGGTGGAGGTCAAATCCATCACATACAGGGAGGGCGAGTAGGTCGACGATTTCTCCATGAGGATCACCGGCCTCGCGATGTCCTTCTGCTCCCTCGACGACACCGTCGACGCGCGAAGATCGTCCAGAAGTTTTTGCGTGTCTTCCCCTCCTGTTTTGCACATGTAGCGATCTCCATCGAGACTCTGCTTGATCTACGCACGCTCTCCATTGAGGAGCTCACGGCTAGTTGCGGGTGGTCGAGGACCGCCTAGACGATGGCCGGGAGAGCACATAGGAGATCTACTTCTCACAGAAAGGAGTGGGAGGCAAGGAAGAAACAGACACGGGGCAGCGGTGCCTCGGGCAGTGGCGGTGGATGTGGCCGTGGCAGAGTGGCAACCGCGGGCAAAAGACAAGACATCCCTAGTAGCAAGGTGGGCCAGCGCCCGGTCTCGGCAGTGATGACAATTGGGACAGGTGCAAGTGACGCAAGAAGCAGCGTGACGAGGCGGCGGCAGCGATTCTCGCCCAGGCCGAGGAGAATGAAGGGCCAGGCCCAGTGATGGACATCGTCGAGTCCATGTAGGAAGGCACAGGGCCTCAGGGTGGCCACGCCCCGGCCATGGCATTGGCAACGGCTGATACGCCGGCGCGCACGGGCGGTCACGTCTTCCTCACCGAGGAGAAGGCTGTGATCATGCCCACCTACGAAGACGACACGAACGGTGAGGTGTGGTTCCTAGACACCGGGGCCATGAACCACATGACCGGCTCGGTCGACGCATTCACCAAGCTGGACCACTCAATCTTCGGCAAGGTGCGGTTCGTGGATGGCTCGGTCATCGGCATCCACGGGAGCGGGACCATCGTCCTTGCCATCGACGGGGGAGATCACCGGGCATTCACGGACATCTTCTTCATCCTGGCGCTCAAAATCAGCGTCGTCAGCCTCGGCCAGCTCGACGAGAACTGGTACGACATCACCATTCGCCATGGGGTGCTCACTGTGCAGGATTAGTGCAGCCGCCTGCTCATCAAGGTAACGTGAGCACCAAATCACATATACAAGCTCTCGTTTCAACATGTTCATCCAGTGTGCCTCGCCGTGGGACATGCCTCCGACGCTTGGCATTGGCATGCATGGCACGGGTGATTACCTTTGATTCGGTTTCGGATGTAGATCCCCTACCTTTTTCCCAAAGAGTGACCCTGGGTATCGAACCCACGGAAAGTGCTGCTATTAGATAGGGATTCAAGAAAGCTATTGTTGTGGTTAGAAGTTCTAGTTTCCCGGACCGAAAATATTTAGCTTTTTAAGAGAGAAAACAATTGTATGGAAATAGGCTAGGGCATGAGGACTTTACTGACAACCTTATACTTGCACTTAGGATCTTGTCCTGATTTCCAACATAGTCCTGGTAGACACCGCTATGATGTGTTCTCAATGTGTAGATGTGGGGTATGCGTCCAAGTAATGTCACGACCGACCAACAACCTGTATCGTGAGTATATTGTCCAACCAAGGCCCTTACCATCTCACGGGTTACCTCGATTATTACATATCTCTCCAAAGTAACGCATTGGGTGTTTAATGACTGCACCTCAAGGTCCCCAAGGAGTTGCTTTTGGCCACTGTACTAATCCTTATTGTCACCGGCTTTCAGTGTAGCCTTCCACATGTCCCTGCACTTTACCTCCACCTTGATCGATCTATTGGACCCTAGGTACCTGCGGGGCCTTAGAACGAGAAAGAGATGAGAGACAAATCCATTGCAATAACACATACAAATAACATTCAATTAAGCAAAGTCAATAACAGCGATCATTTGCACAAGTACATAGGGCTGCAAGGCTGTGCCTCAGCCCATGGCCTGAGGGGATTACTCACACATCGCTATCAGATCACAAATGGAAAACAATGTTGATGGCATTGATAGATGAATGATTGATAAAGGTCTTACAATGTCGCTGTATGCGATGTATCGATTACAAGTATGGCAAACTATGGGGAGAATGTCTATGGAGATGGAGATGGAGATGGGGATGGTTATGGCGGTGGCTAGGGTTTCTCCTTGGAATGGCTCTTTGCGGTGGTGGTGATCCTGGCGACTTTGGTGGTTTGTTGTGGCTCTCCTCGACTCCCTATTGTGAATGGGGACATGTGCCTTTTATAAAGTGTGTTTGTGCTGACATCATGGAGGTGTCAGAGGGTGGTACGAGTGCAGGTACGAGCACTCACGCTCATACCAGACGTTGTCTTCTGATCTGTTTCCTCTGTTGCGCCTCCAATTGACTTGACTTGATTCCCACACTTCATATTTCCATATATAGCTTCATTTCCTTCCCTCAAATGGTCCATTTCCTGTGGAAACAAATTAAACATCAGGATTTGCAATGTTTTGCATTTGTTAGTCATTAATGATAAGATCGAAGTGATTTTCTCAGAATATCTGAGATTATTAGGTTTAAACAACGGTGGAATGAGTGTAAAAAATACACTCATCAACCTCCCCAAACTTAAACCTTGATCGTCCTCGAGAAAGAAACAAAACCGTAAGCAACACAATTGTTTAAACTGAAATAACGAGAAGGTTTTGGTTCACTTACGATCGGTACGCCTAGATAGCTCAATGCTTCTTCACCTGAAAACTTAGCATAGCTGTAGATGCGGCAAGGATTATTATGCAAGCTTGTTAGGTCAAGATAATTAACATAAAGCTTTCATTAGTTTAGACAAAATAATCAACGGACAATTATTCTCTTTCGTCTAGCTAACACTTGCATGCCGGGAACAGTTTGGAAGAACTTTCCAACAAAAACATCATTTAAGGGAGTGAAAGGTATGTAAAAGATAGCATGGTATTAGCGTAACTCACTAACACCCACATGCATCGCCTTTTCAGGTCTTGCAAGCACTCCTTCCATTGTTGCTTGTTGAAACTTTCGTCTTACGGTAACGAGAGCATGCCAAAGAAATGATAAATGTGAATGGGGGGTTTCGTTGTGGCTTAAGTCAAATACTATGGACTAAGATTTGTCTATTTCGAGTACAGCGATCAGTATTCTTTTTTTCCACCTACACACTCCTTCAAGAGAAAGCCAAATAGTATTCATTGTAGCATTGCTGCTACAGATGTTAACCAACTCAATAGCTGAAATCCAAGCCGAAGCTCTGGTAGATCGTTCGTATGCCAGACGAGTCGTCAGCATAAACTCAAGAGGGGTGACACAGTCACAGTAATACGCACAAAGCAATATTTAGTGTCAGGGCCATGGAACACGCATAAAGCAATATACCATGTATCACACACCAAATTTTGGCATGTAATAATCTCAATCACCTCCAACTAAGTTTCTCTAGACAACTTTTTCCACAAGTGCTATTGAGTCTATCAAATTAAATACTATGGGGTTGAGTATCCCTAATATCGCCTACTTTTAACAAATTTTCTCAATGCCCAAATATTTCTAGAGACTTTCTCTTGTTATCATTACTTTCTTTAAAAACTAGTTCCACAACAAGTCTCAGTTATCTAGATGAAACAGAACAAAGGCTACTTAACAAATTTCTCTAAACAAATAAAACCTTTGTGTTCATTATCTAGACCTACTCCCACTTGAATACATCACACATGCTACTACTACATCTAGCATAAGCATTTCAAACTCACAAAGCAGGAGTAGTAGGACATACCTCACGTCCATGAATGTTCACGCTTCTCTTCCTTATGTCTTGTTCCTCGTCGCTCGGCGTAAATCAACTCCGCTGAAAAAAGTATTAGCAAAATATGCAAAGGAAAATCCTCAACGGCAAAGAGCGAGGGAAAACTTATTATATTTTTGGTTTTTGAAATCTAACTAGCAACAAACACGAATTAAATGGCGAACAAAGCAAAGCAAACAAAAAAGACAAAAAAAGTGTTGGAACAGACCAACACGAGTGTTTCAAAGCTCTTCCACATGCTTATGTACAACCTCATTACAATTTATTCAAATAAATTCTACCACATCTTGATGTAGATGTGAAGACGACCTCCCCAAGCTTAGGCTTCTCCAAGCCCAAACTCCAGAGCTCACTGTGGAGGTGGCTGATAATATCCTGGAGCCATGCATGACTCCACATGGTGAAATGAGACGCCATGTACTCGGTGTTATCTCGGAGAGAGTTGGCAAGGTCGTTCATGTTTTGGATGGAGTCTCCAAGGCTGTATGCATTGGCGTATGTCGCATAGGGTGTTTCCCCTTTGATGTCATCCTCTGGCTGCTCCTCTTGTTCCGGTGCGAGTTCTTCTTCATCCGCTTCCTCAAGATCGGGAGCTTCTTGGACAAAGGCTTCATCCTCTTCCTGTGCAACATAATGCAAAATTCCCTCCTCGATTGAGAAGCATTTAGGCATGGGAGTGGGCAACAAATGTCCCACTCAAGGAATACAGATATAGTAATGACCAAAACAAGAAGCTACCATCCATGCACTACAAAGAACATGAATATTAACAAGATGGTTACCTCCTAATGGGTTCAAGCCGGTAATGTTGAGACCAAGGGAGTTGGCCAAGACCATGATGACTCCTTCGCAGGTGATGTCGCCTTTCATCTAGTTTGCTTCGTGGGCAAGGTGAAGTAGAAGAATCGCGCCTAAGTTTGGTGTGATGTCGATGTTGGGGTTTGCGGCCTTCCCAAGGATGAGCATATTTTCTTCATTAATTTTTGATACTTCTCTGCATGCCTGCAATGTGTTAGTGATAACATAATAGAAATATCGAATAGCAGGACAGTCAATGCAACTGGCCCTATGGTTATGACCTTCAAAACTCATTTCATTAAATATATGTTTTGGATGCAGGCATAGCATGTCGTGGGTGTAACAGACATGACAGTCATCATTAGTGAAGCCAAAGTGCGTGCACCACTCCGTTAGGGTCATGTTGAAGCTTTGTTCCATGAGGCAGAAAGTGATCCGGTCCTCAAGACCCATGGGATGTAGCGCAACGGTGTGTGACAAGGTGCTCAAGAACTCAAGCGTCAACCGGCGGTAGGTTTTTGCATCCTGAAAGACAAAGTGTTGCAAACCAACATTACCACATAACACATTCAAATCATTACCTATGCCAAGTGTGCCGATTGTGGCTAGACACACCCACTTGGTCGATCTAACTTTCCTCTCATGAAGTTTCTTGTACTTGCTCCTCTAGGATCGGACAACGAAATTGATCCCTTGAAAGAAAGTTTGGTGCCTAAGAGCAACTGTAGCATCGATATGAGCGGGTTCCCCTCATGCAAGAGCACGAGCATGAGCACGAGTGGTGGCACTCCATGTATTCATATCTAATAAAAAATAATTTTCAGTCCAATAGAATGATACAAGATTGAACCCTCATGACATATGTGACTTATCTACTCTAAAAATATCAACGATTTCATGCTCAACAAGTAAAAATGGTTCAAGAACGATATGAACCCTAGGATGGAAATGAGAGGCTATAGAGCATGGATTCATGAGAAATAACTTGGTGATCGGAGAACAAACATACCGTAGATCCTTCATGTGCGATGATTCGGACTGAAAATGACTAGGGGGAGATATCTTTCAAAGTTCTTTTTAGGTTTGGAGGATAAGGAGATATAAGATTAAAGTTTTGGATTAGGGTTACCTCCTTTCAGGTGACTTATGGCCGAATTATCATTGTACGAGCACTCACACTCGTACCAGATGTGGCACCCCGGCTCAGGGAACCAGATGCCCAGTGTTACAGCCCAGAGATCAGGGTCTTGTGGAACACAGTAAACTTGGCATAGAACAGAACAACTCTTTCTTGCAAATTTTATGGGTACAAGGGTTCTGGTTTACAACTCCAGTGAAGCAAGATAATGATCATGCTTGTGCCTCTATTACTAGCAGGGGAATAACCTATAGCAGCGGAATAGTGTGATGTTGATGGACTCCAACCAAAGGGGCACTGCTGGGACACTTCCTAGTTCACAGACTCGAGATCCTCGAAATACGCAATCACGGCATTACCTGCATCTGCCATTACATGCCAGGTGAGTAATTTGAATGTACTCGCAAGCTCACAACAACCAAAAGCATCAAGGCAAAACAATAACATAGTAATAATGGGTTATGTCATGATCAATTATTAAAAAGGGTCGAAGAAAATAATATGCATGCTATTATTGAACTAACTATAATATTAAACCATCATTTAAGGTCTCATGGACTGTCTTACTCTTGATCACCCAATCAATTAACTTATCTGTGAGATCACCCCATGATCACCTCATAATCATCCCATGATCATCAAACTAATTCTCATGATCATCATCAGCTTTCTGCTAAACTGTTACTTACTCAATCATAAAGATAAGTCATTCCATCACTGGTGTTGATCAAATAGTGTGACTTAGTATGAACTGTGTCCAATACTGTGGACGCGGCTATTCAAATAGATTCAAACACTCTGCAGAGGTTGTGCTCTTTACCCACATTATGGAGCTCCTTGTCCCGTACCTCGGTACACTTCCCTTGTGGGTGGACCGGTGCTGCTCCAACAAAATTCGTCTATCTTATGACACTTTTACCGTATCACCGACATACCCTCGGGTCATGTCGTGGGTGTTCCCTATCTCATCTCTCGACACCTGCCACCTCGTGGCTAAACTGTCCCAAACGGAAACCTGGATCCAATAACTAAACGGGGACCTGGATCCAATAGGAAAAGGAATATTTAATTGTACCAAAAATTAGAGATGGGATAGGATGGAAATGGCATGACTTTGGGAAAGTTTTTAGAAGCTTGGATTTACTTGGGAACAGAAAAGAAAAATATTCCCAAGTTTCAATTGCATAGAACCATTCAAAATGAAATCCAATTCAAATTTCAAACAAATTTTCAAATGGGTTTTTGAAAAGAAAAGTCGACAAAAACCAGGGTGTCACAAACATACCCCCCTTAGGATAAACCTCGTCCTCGAGATTTGGTTCCTCATGGAACAAGTATGAATATGCTGATTCAAGGAACCCTTTTTCTTCTCTGGTATCATTTTCATGTCTATAAGGTTCCCACTGATCCTTATATAATATGACTATCTTTCTTCGGGTGGTTTGTTTCACCTTATCCATAATTCTGATGGGTTTTTCCTTATATATCAAATCCCATGTTGACTAAAATTCTATCGTATCCGCTGGCTTGACTGATAGCATGGTATCTTATCCCAATGGGGATACGTGAGCTTTCAACAAATTCGGAAACAATTTCTAACTGACATGTCGGTTTTCAAGCTATCCCTGGAAATATCCAAGAAATCCATGAACAACTTTCCATGGGCTTAAAACCTTTAAATCTCTTCTTCAGGGTTACTCGAAATAGGTAATCTTTCAGGTTCAAATTCCCCATCCATGAGGCTGTGAATCATAACAATTTCTTTGGCGGAATTTGAAGATTGTGCTAAATCACCCAGCTTGTCTGTCTCGAGTACCAAGTCTGTACCAAGGATTCGACTATCTTCTAATAGTGACCAGTATAAAAGGGGTACGATCATTTTAGGTGTAGCATGCCTCAAACAGTAGCATGTTGAGACTTTACTGACAGTTGTTTTAATAGGAGACTTCCGTACATGGCAGTCTATTCTCTCACTTGGTTTCATGTAGGGGGGTGGGACACGTGATATGAGCTTTTAGTTCAGCAATTTGGCTTACTCACTCTGCCGATGCATTCGTAGATGGGTGATAGGACGTGCTATGCTTCAACACGGTCCTTGCAGCCAAAATACCAAGATGGCTAAGGAATCCTGAATCTGACGTGATGGACGTGGGTATTCCATGCTGACAATTCTGGGCATACATAGTTGGGCAAGTTGGTTGGCTCAGTGTCTATTCCTTGCATGAATAAAGTAGGTCACTTGGGTGTGGGTGTCCGCAATGATCCATAAAGGATCATGGCTTCAGGCTAACTTGAATAACTTGAGCATGAGGTTCATGTAATACCATCTTACTGCCGTTGACGGGTTTTCAAAGGTTGTAGTAATCCAGTGCCGTGTGAGGCGTAGGTTTAACCTTGTTGCCTGAGTCACGGGAAACCTCATGATATGCAATGTCTGTTTGCCCTGATCCTTATTGCCGGGATATCCAATTCTTTTCCTGTTGTACTTGTCCCTTAGCCCTTTCTATGCCATCATTCTATGCTGAGATGGCTTGGCCATACATCTCTTTAGTCCCTTGGGTGACCATAGTTACCATTTCGTGCAGTGTTCCGGTATCACAAGTTTCCCTTGTTCATGGCCCGTATCCTGAGACATGCTCACACGTACCCGTAGGAACCGCATTGTTGTGGCCGAATATACAAGAGAATGCCAAGGGCAAATGATATCACCTTGTCGGGTGTGGGGGAGCTGGGCTTTGTAGCCATTGTCAAGAGTGTTGTTCCAAAGCTTTCTTCCTTTGGGGTGCATCTCCATGTCTTGTCAGTCTTTACACCATGCTTAGGTGTGTATGTAAATTTCTCCCTCTTGCATATCTCGTAGGGATCATTGTGCTGTTACTTCTTTCAGTGTATATGATCTGCTTGTCCATGAACATAGTCGCATCCATGTACGAGTGGCTCGCATGACCTGAGCTGCATGCTCACAACATATGCAATCATATATGTAGATTGATATGTTGAAGCGGACATATATTCTGAACAGTCGGGCTTCTGACAAAACTGTTGTGGGCATGATGGCATGCTGAAGAAGACTGGATATCTTATGCCCGAAGCATTTCCGAGGTAGCATGCTAAGGAAGATGGGTTACCGTACCTCAGAAGCTTTTCCCTAGGTTGCGTACTGAGGAAGATTGAGTGCCTTACACCGGAGGCTTCTCTTGGTAGTTTGTTAAAGAAGGCTGGGTATCTTGTATTGGAAGCCTTCCATGGTTGCTTGCCGAAGACAATTGGGTTCCTTACACCGGAAGCTTTTCACGGGGCTTGCTGAAGAAGTCTGAGTGCCCAGATATCCTTTTATTGGGTACTGGATCCTGGTATATTCTGAATTCCCTCTGGAGCCTTTCTGAATATCATACCCAGAATTTATTCATAACAGAGCCGAAACTTTGTATATGCCATACATTTAACTGAGGATATTCCGTTGGTCATGAATGCAACTCGTCTTTCTGCTGCTTTGATCATTACTGCTATAAGGTTTGCACAACTATTGCGGACTTGATGTTGATAGTTCACCCCAGGTAGTGTTTGTACTTGAATTAGATGTTTCCACAAAATGCAGTCGGTTAAGAATTTCATTTAGCGGAACTTCCAAGCCTTTGCAATCCTTATTGATTCTTCGAGTCGGGTGACGGGTTGATGAGCAACTTCCATAAGGGAAAAATAAGGTGACACCAAAGAACCAAATAAAGAAGCAAATGAAATGGCTCAACTGAGCAAAAAGAAAATGGCACGTACATGCACCAAGTTCACACACAAGCAACATGTTATTGCTACTCATGGCAATATGCAAGCCTATTATAATTTATGCAACACGAACATCGTAAGAACCTAACTACTATGGTCTAGTTATGCTTTGACGATGTGCACGAAGGTGGATCAACAAGTGGAGGGGTTGGCGCAGACAGGGCTACACCAAGTGACGGTTTTGCATAGGTTTCATCTTTGACTGGCTTATTGACGATGACGTACTCGGTGATCATGAATGACACTGTCACATCATCATCTGAATGGGGGGGGGGGGAGGAATCGTATTCGTCCGGGGTTGGGTGATAGTAGAATAGTGGGGAAAAGCAGGGTTTTCTAGCATTGCCCCTTTCTAGTAGCAGTACCAGCAAGGGTTGCCAAAGCGGCAAGTTGAATGGCACAATCCAGAGTAGAAACATATCTACCACCGAAGCTATAGGTGTGGCTGAGAGGTAAGCATTAGCATGGTATTCGAGCATCAATCCTACAAGTGGTGTTCGAAAAACTTGGTACCTTGGCATCTCTCCACTGGGATAGAGATGACGCAAAACGCCGAAGAGCAGGTATGCAAAACTGGAGGGTACAGGGGCTGGGTCGTGATAAATCTGAAGGGATGCCATCTACACTCAGAAGATCAGGCCGTAAATGATAAGGATATCAAATCTATATGCATGCTATGCGGCAAACAAATGCATCACAAAATAAGCTAGATTCTAGACTTAACGGTTTTCTAACACTCATGCTAACTTGGGTGTCCTACAGTCAGTTCGGCTATGATACCAAGTCCTGTGGCACCCCGGCTCTGGGAACCGGATACCCAGTGTTCCAGCCCAAAGATTAATGTCTTCTAGAACATAATACAGATTGGCATAGAACAGAACAACTCTTTATTGCAAATTCTATGGGTACAAGGGTTCTGGTTTACATCTCCAGTGAAGCAAGATAATGATCATGCTTGTGCCTCTATTACTAGCAATGGAATAACCTATAGCAACGGAATAGCGTGACATTGATGGACTCCAACCAAAGGGACACTGCTGGGACACTTCCTAGTTCGCAGACTCGAGATCCTCAAAATACGCAATCTCGGCATTACCTGCATCTAGCATTACACGCCAGGTGAGTACTTTGAATGTACTCTCAAGCTCACAACAACCAAAAGCATCACGGCAAAGCAATAACATAGCAATAATGGGTTATGTCATGATCAATTATTAAAAAGGGTGGAAGAAAATAATAACCATGATACTCCCTCCGTTCCTTTATGTAAGGTGTATTATTTTCAGCACGGTGACCAAGGCACATAATTATAGACATCTTAGGACGAAATTACCCTTGGCCAATTTATTGGTTAGTGGCAAGTAAATCAGTAACTCCAGGAAAGTAAGAGATACATGCAATCGACATAGAGATGGTTTCCTTCTTTTGCTACAAGGAGAGATGCAGACAATCAGGAGAGATACTTTCCTTATTTCTGGAGGGCTAACAAGGGAATTATGAGGAATTAGAAGAAATGCACCTTACATTCTGAAATTTTATCAAAAAACAAATACACCTTATATAAAGGAAGGAAGGGAGTATTATTGACCTAACTATAATATTAAACCATCATTTAAGGTCTCATGGACCGTCTTACTCTTAATCACCCGATCAATTAACTTATCTCCAAGATCACCCCATGATCACCTCATAATCATCCCAAAATCATCAAACTAATTATCATGATCATCACTAGCTTTCTGTTAAACTGATACTTACTCAATCATAAAGATAAGTCATTCCATCACTAGTGTTGATCAAATAGTGTGACTTAGTACGAACTATGTCCAATACCATGGACGTGGCTATTCGAATAGATTCAAACACTCTACAGAAGGTGCGCTCTTTACCCACATTATGGAGCTCCTTGTCCCATACCCCGGTACACTTACCTTGTGGGTGGACCGGTGCTGATCATACAAAACTTGTCTATCTTATGATATTTTTACCATATCACCGACATACCCTCGGGTCATGTCGTGGGTGTCCCTTGTGTCATCTCTCGACACCTGCCACCTCGTGGCTAAACTTTTCCAAACAGGGACCTGGATCCAATAAGTAAACCGGGCTCACAAGATTATCGCCGCCTACCGGGCCAGGGTAGAACACACGCATAGTCTCCCCTGTTTGGTGATACCGATAAAAGGCATAAAGATAGACCAAACCAGGGCCTTCGCATAAAGGCAAATGTGGCTGCACTGGTAAGCTCGGTTCGTGGCAGTATGACTTGATCAACGAATGATGGAATTATATCCCCACGTTTATCTCTGCTAAAAAAATTCCTCTAATAACACTTGTCAATCTATAATCCAAGTCACAGTAATATCCAACTAAACAATCCAGCGAATAACTTAGCCATGTCATCTCTACTCCTCCCATAAGTGAAATACTAAGTATTCTCATATTGTTCCATGATCACAATGAAAATGTAGCTATTGATCCTATTAAATCCAATTTTGACATGGCAATATCATATTCAAATATTATCACCAAAGAAATTATGCATAAACTATTTCAAAAAATTCAAATTTAAGCCAAAATATTATTTTAAAATCATGGCATTGCATTGCCATCATGCAAATGAAGGGTGTGGCTTGCCTCGGGGTGATGGATGCACCAGACGGAGGTGCGATCATTTCGCAGAAAAGATTCATCAGAATGAGGTACGGTAATGTCGCGGAAACATTTGCCGGAACACCACTTCACCGAAAATGCCTAAAGACAGGGGAAGGGAAAAAGGGTCATTTTCATAATGTGACAACATCATGACAGTGATGCCAACATAACAGGCTCTGAAAAAGATGAACGTGGGCTTTGGAATCGTCTGATTCGGAGTTACGAGCAAAAAGTTATAAGGGTTTAGAGACCAGGGACTTATCTGTAATAAAGTATTTACCTTCGCGTCCCTGACATATGTTCTGCAGAAAAAGAAAAACTGCACTGTGCTACTGGGCCATCATGGGCTGCAACTGTTCACATCTAGAGAAGCCACTGGGCCGGCCCATCTGCTGACGCCGAAGGTGTAATCCACTTAATACGCTTTCACCGAAAGCAAGCAGATTCAATGGAACCCGTCTCCAGTTACCTGGGCGGGCCCGGTGTGTCAGTAGCACATACCCCATGCTGCTCTCTATGACAGTTGGGGCCCACTTGTAGGGTTAAACGGGAGCGTCTTCAACCTCCCGCTCATGATGGCCGACCCGATGCCGACGGCGATTGGCGGTGCCACAGGGCATCTCCGGCGATGCTCTACCTATGGATGCGCTTAGTGTGGAGCGGTGCATCCAACGGTTCATGACACAGCCATCGGGGAAAACCAAGACGATGGTAGCTTGGACTCCTGCGGAGGAGGCTATCGGCCATGGTTGATTTCAAGCACAGTGTCATCCCGGGGGAAAGCTGTGGGTGTGGATATCTCCGTGGGGTTCATTGAATCCATCTGATGCTTGGAATTGGAAGGGGGAAGGTGGGGGAGCTTGCCATTGCCAGAGGCAGTGGCAGTGGTGTGCTCACCGGAGGGGAGGAAGACGAGCTCTGGAGCTCGATTCCTTGGTCCAGGGGAGCTCTGGGAGGGACTAGAGGGGAATGGTGAGGAGGCCTGGGGCAGGGGCTGGCTTTTATAGCCCGGCGATGATGCCCGTGGTCGGAAGCCACCGTGCGCAGGATGGCCAAGGCTAAGGGCTGCGTTGGCTATCTCGGAGTGGCTTGACGAGATCTATGAGGGCATAGAGGATAAGGATGAAGCTAGGAGCCGAAGGGGAAGTGGACAGTGGCGGGGAGCAGTGCCATACTGTTCGGATAAGACGGCGGAGCTTCGCTGCGTACGGCGGTGCTCAGTGCAGGAGAGGGAGGGGTCTAGATCGGGTGCGTGGATGGCCAGAACTATGTTGACACGCCCGGACAAGCCAGGGACAGCCGGAGCTAGCTGACTAACGAGTCCCGAAGCCACCAGCGCGCAGACCGCCATTTTGGCATGCTCTCTGCGTGGTCACCACGTGCAGAGCATGTCCAGGCCATGTTTTGACACTAAACCTTGTCTGGTGTGCCGACCTGACACCCATTAGGTAATCTATGACACTGGAGAGTATAGGGTAGGCTTGACATTGTAGATTTGATCCAAAACAGTTTCTGTATAGGTACTGTTTGTGGTGGTTTCTGAAGAAATCACTGGGTGAAATGGTTTGGGTTTTGTTGTGTGCTGGTAAGAAGCTAATGTGAGTCTATCCACCAATTTCTACTAGAAACAAACAAACATAGGTGGTACTTGCTTCACTAACCTTGGGTACTAGCCCAAAAATAGTTGGAATTGGTGGGGAGAAATCACTTAGTGCACTAGGTTGAGACTTGTTATGTGAGGGTTATATGATGGTATGAAGGTACTGGCTGAGTTTCAAATTAATTAGGAAAGCACAGAGAGTACTTCCTTCACAGAGCTTTGTGAAGGCCAGAATATTTGAAGAATTATAGGGTAAAATGGCTTGGCAAAAAGGGCTGAATTTTTGTGTGAGCCAATGATATAGTAAGTTGAACTTACTGGAAAAATTTCAGGAGTTTTAGCCAAAGTTGGAACACACTTCCTTCACAAGCTTGGATTCTGACCAAAAATGAAATGGAATTATTCTAAAATATTTTTGAACTAGACCAGGAAGCGATTTGTCATATTTTGAAAATATATGATGCAAAGTATTTATGAGAATTGTTTGGGAATTTTTGGAATGACAGAAATAGAGGTTGCTTCACAACCTAGGGCAAAAAGGGTTATTCCTTTAATAGAAAAAGGAATATTTAATTGAAACAAAAATTTGAGCTAAGATAGGATGGAAATGGCATGACTTTGGGAAAGTTTTTAGAAGCTTGGATTCACTTGGGAACAGAAAAGAAAAATTACTCCCAAGTTTCAATTCCATAGAGCCATTCAAAATGAAATCCAATTCAAATTTCAAACAAATTTTCAAATGGGTTTTTGAAAAGAAAAGTGGTCAAAAACCTGGGTGTCACACCTGACGCCGTCTTCTTATCTGGAAGCAAATTGCGTCTGCATTGGCCTGGTATGACCCACGGTACGAGCACTCACGCTTGTACTGAACACCGTCTTTTCTCTTGCTTCCTTGTGCTGCTTCAGTGGACTTCTGGTATGAGCCATGGTATGAGTGCCCACACTCGTACCGAACTCTGTCAACTATCCTGGATAAGTTGGCTTTACCTCCTCTAATCAATAGGACCCCTGGTACAAGTGTCGCCGCTCGTACCAAACACCATCTTCTCGTCTGTTGGCATGGGCGTCTTCGCTGTGGAGTGGTAGGACCTCTTCGCGGTGGAGCAGATCTGCTCGTACTAGACACCGTCTTTTCCCCTGGATGCCCGAAATGACCCGTTTCTTCGAGATTTTTCTTTATAGCCCTGAGAGGTTAGTTCCAACAATTTTACTAGGCAAAATTTTCTTGAAAATTTAACTGAATCATAGCACGATGATATAAATACTCACGGTGGCGGTAATTACCTTTCTTCTTCTGCTCTTTTTCTTGTGTTTCAATCAGTCTTTTATTTACACAATGCAAAAGAAAAACTTACACTAACCTTTATTTGCGTGGGTTGCCTCCCATGAAGCACTATGTTTTCGGTCATTAAGCTCGACCGCATTGACGATCACTTGTCTTTGGGTAAAAGAACGCCCATTCCATAACTTCTGGCATTCAGGGCGATTCCATCTCCGGTGTAAATCTTCAACTTCTTCTTCCTAGGAAAATGCTTGACAAAAGGATCGCGACAAGGAAGGTCAAATCTGACATTCCCTTCGTAAAAATTTATAGTAGCCTTGATGGTTCTTAGAAATGGCCTACCTGTTAAGAAACGTAGTAGAAAACAAAAAAGAATCCGTCGTACGAATCAAATCCCAGGAACACTATGAAGATGCAGATGAGATTAGATTAGATAATTGCCAACTAGAATGCAGTGGAAGGAGAGTTGGTGTAAATCATTGGTGCATATTCCCGCAGCTAGGATTAAACCTCCCAACCACAAGAATTATTTCCTTCGAAGAAAGATCGAACGGATGACCTCTCTGTCGGTATCCACATGTACAGAATTAATGATTCGACAGGACTTTGTCATCCAAAGCTAAGTGGTGTCGAAGTAGAAGAAAGGAGGAGCAGCAGTCTGATGACATCGAGGTAATTTGTGGGGGAGAGAGAGAGGGAGGGCGCAGCCACTAGCACAGGAAAAAGATGTGTTCCAAGGGGCTGCCCCTCCCCTCTATTTATATAGGCTAGGGGAGGTGGCCAAATTTGGAGAGGGGGCTGGCCCCAAGGGTTGAGCCCCATATAGGCAAGCCCCCTTCCTCCAACTCTAGCCGCACCAATGGGGGCTTTCCCCCCAAGGCAAAGGGGGGCCCCCACTATTGGGCCAAGTGGCCCATATATGGCTGCCCCACTTTGGTCCAATGCCAAGTGGCAGCCCATGGTGCCCTACGGAATTTTCTAGGAGGTTCTAGAACCTTCCTATTATTTTCGGAGGCATTCTAGGGTTACCCGAAATATTTTCGGTTCTCCAGTTTTTCCTGGTTTTCACTAAAACCTTTCCGGTTCTCTCTCCAAAACATGTTCTCTTTATCTGAAACTTTTTCGGTGCAAATAACATAAGCTCCTACACTTCTAATACTCAACAGATCAGTGACCCTTAAGCCTGTGACCCGGCAGGATTGGTAATGTATAGACATGACCAGAACTCCTTTCGTTCAATGATCAATAGCAGAACTGTGGACATCCATATTGACCCCTATACCGGCATGAATGATTATCGAGTGAACCTGTTGTTCTTGTGTGCTAATCCTTTTGCTTCGCGATACTTTACAAAAACCCGAGGTGAGATTTATCGGCATCCACATGAAGCAACACTTGATCACTATGCCACTTATCATCGTTATCGGTTTTGTTCTCTTTTCTTGTTCCTGTGTTCTGGTATCCCCATGAACAAGTCATGACGTGTTTGGCCAGATGATGATGGATACTGTCACATCGAGAGGGCCCTAAAAATATCTCTCCATCGTCAGAGGATCAAATCCCAGTCTCGAGCTATCAAGTTCCTTGTCATACTTTACTGATTCACCTAAAAGTTGCCGTTATGATCACCCTGTTATGGTTGACATTTGACGAACCCCAAAGTACATCATCCAATATGAAGATACTTGATACTCTCATGGTCTAAGGAATTATGCATACATTAACATTTGTGTGTTTATACTAATAACATATTATGATATGATCTCGTAGTATAACAATCAATTGGGTCTGTTCAACACAAGTGTTCGTCCAACAATGTGCTCTCAAAGTTGCCGGCATCCTTGTTACTTTAACTATGCCCATGATCAGGAAAGCAAAACCATCTTGCAATACTTGAGCTAGTCTTAGGGGTGAGACTAGGAATCTATTTACCGTTTATTATTCCACACATGGACATGAGTTTTCCTCTGAGCCTCATTTGTATTGAAGACTCGGGAACCATTGCAATTATATCACAGAAAATAAACATTAATTATAAAGTTGGATAAAAATAATAAAATTTATTATTGCCTTTAGGGCATATTTAGAACACTACATAATATGATTGGCGCAATGTGATCCTTAGGCATATCAACTATAACAAGATCAATTATAGCAGGGCAACCATAAACTTGAATTTATGACACCATGCTATATGCCTACTGCTTGCGTATAGGTAGAATCAGCCATATTGACTTTAATTTTAGTCATGACAAAAGGACCAAGATTCAATTCATATAAGGACTTTGGGATAGTGGAAACACTAGCCCCATGATCACAAAAAGCATTAATTTGTTCATCCCAACCTCTATTTCGATGGTAGGTTCAAAGATGCCCTCTTGCTTAGCGGGTAATTTCTCATGCAACTTTTTACATTCAATATCGAGCTCACGTACCTTGATAGCAATTTGATGAATGAAACTCTTGTAAACATCATCATCTTTTACCTCAAGTAGGGGATGCTTCAAATTCATCATTTTCACGATGTCTACAATGCAATATGTGTGCTCAGGAATATGACTTCGGTCAAATTGCTCTGAAATATCTTTGCTCCTTCTCATCATTTTAACACTTTTAACTAGATTAGGCTATGGTTTTCCTGCAAATTTGGCATGGATAGCAGTTTGACTTTCTAAAACTTTTGCAACATGTGCTTCCATATTGTGGTTCTCTCTTGAAGTGCCTGCACATCATTGGTTAGTCCAACAATTTTTACTGTCATTTGACCAAGTAAATCATCATGAGACTTTAGGATGTCGGTAAAGGTTTTATTCTATTTGGTTTGAATAGACATAAAAATGTTGAGAATTTCCTCTAGCGAAGGCCTATTACCGGTGCTCTCCCAATTATTGTTATTTGATGCTCCTTGATTGGTGGTATATGGTGGGTTTGGGAAATTTGGAGCATAGTTTTGATTTTTCTGATTGGTGTTACAATTATTGTGAGCAATAAAATTGACATCTGCATCAGTATCAGTAATAGCGTTGATTTTTACCTTCTCTCTAACTTTAATCATGCCAATTAATTCATCAATTTTGGCGGTCAATTCTTCATTCTTTTCTTCTATGACGGAGTTTACCTTTTGTGTTGTCGATCTCTCAACATGCCATTGGGCATGATTCTCTTGCATTTTGTCAAGCAACCTCTTTGCTTCTTCTATCGGTCTTCATATGATAGTTCCTCCTGCAACAGTATCTAACATAGTTTTTGACAAGGGATTAAGGGCATTATAAAATAAATGTAGGATCAACCATTCCTCGATTCCATGGTTTGGAGAATTTCTAATTGCCTCTTTCGTCAGATCCCAAGCAAGTGCTAGTGCCTCACGGTCTTCCTGCTTAAAACCAACGACATTAGATCATAATTGCATTATTTTTATAGGTGGGCAAAACTTTGTCAAAAATATGCTGCAACATAAGTCCCATGAGGTGATGGTTCCTCTAGGCAAAGATAGGAGCCATTCCTTAGCTCTTCCTCTCAAGGAGAAAGGAAATAGATGCAACTTGAAACTATTGGATTCATTGTCCTTTATACGTGTCATATCACATAATTCTGTGAAGGTGTGCAAGTGTAAACTTTCATCCTCGGATGTAGAACCTCCGAATTGGTTTTGTTGAACCATCGTGATAAGGTGAGGTTTAATCTCGAATTGCTTGGCTGCAACATTGGGAAGTGCAATTGGCGCACACATAAAGTTTTCATTTGGATTTGCAAACTCCCCAAATTTCTTAGTCATGATAAATTTTATGGGTTTTCGGTGACTAACAAGAAAAACAAAAAGACTGAAACAAAACTAAAACTGAAACAAAAAACTAAAACAATACCTATAGTCACCTGGCTAGGGTAGCAAAGATGCTTCCCTGGCAACGGCGCCAGAAAAAGGGCTGATTACCTTTGATCCAGTTTCGAATGTAGATAGTCCCAACCATTTTCCCCAAGAGTGACCCTGGGTATCAAACCCACAGGAAGTACTGCAATTAGACATGGATTCAAGCAAGCTATTATTGTCGTTAGAAATTCTAGTTTCCCGGACCAAAAATT
This sequence comes from Thinopyrum elongatum, assembly GCA_011799875.1. NCBI lineage: Eukaryota > Viridiplantae > Streptophyta > Magnoliopsida > Poales > Poaceae > Thinopyrum > Thinopyrum elongatum. The sequence goes on from CM022302.1 coordinate 559,984,705, forward strand.
GTTTGCTTTTTAAGAGAGAAATCAATTGTATGGAAATAGGCTAGGGCATGAGGACTTTACTTACAACCTTATATTTGCACTTAGGATCTTGTCTTGATTTCCAACATAGTCCTGGTAGACATCGCTATGATTTGTTCTCAATGTATAGATGTGGGGGATGTGTCCAAATAATGTCACGAGCGATCAACAACCTGCATCGTGAGCCTATTGTCCAACCAAGGTCCATACCATCTCACGGGGTTACCTCGATTATTAAGGATCTCTCCAGACCAATGCATTGGGTGTTTAATTACTGCACCTCAAGGATTTGCTTTCGGCTACCGTACTAATCATTACTATCACTGGCTTTCCGTGTAGCCTTCCATGTGTCCCTCCACTTTACCTCATCCTTGATCGATCTGTGGGTTCCCGGGTACCTACGGGGCCTTAGAACGAGAAAGAGACAAGAGACAAATCCGTTGCGATAACACATACAAATAACATTCAATTAAGTAAAGTCAATACCAACGATCCTATGCACAAGTACATAGGGATGCAAGGCTATGCCTCAGCCCATGGCCTGAGGGGATTTCTCACACATTGCAATCAGATCACAGATGGGAAACATTGTAGATGTCATTGATAGAAGAATGGTTGATAAAGATCTTCCAACATCGCTGTGTGCGATGTATCGATTACAAGTATGGCAAACCATGGGGAGAATGGCTATGGATATGGAGATGGAGATGGTGGTGGTGATGGTGTGGCTAAGGTTTCTACTTGGAATGGCTCTTTGCGGTGGTGGCGATCCTGGCAACTCTGGTGGCTTGTTGTGGCTCTCCTCGACTCCCTGTTGTGAATGGGGCCAGGTGTCTTTTATGAAGTGTGTTTGTGTTGATGTTACGGAGCTGTTAGATGGTGGTACGAGAGCTCACACTCATACCAGACGCCATCTTCTACACTGTTTCCTCTGTTGCACCTCCAATTGACTTGGATTGATTGCCACAAATGATATTTCCATATATAGCTTCATTTCCTTCCTTCAAATGGTCCATTTCATGCGGAAACAAATTAAACATAGGGATTTGCAATCTTTTGCATTTGTTAGTCATTAATGATATGACCAGAGTGATTTTCTCTGAATATCCGGGATTATCTGGTTTAAACAACGGTGGAATGAGTGTAAATAATACACTCATTGTCGGGCACTTGCACTTTGATCGTACGCAAAGGATCGCACGCAGCAGCCTCATGCATGGATTGCCGCACATCAATCACGCCGACGAGCTCAGTGAGGCATGCCTTATTGGGAAGCAGTGGCGCCTGCCTTTTCCTCAGTGGGAACTGTACAGGGTAGAAAAGCCCCTTGAACTGGTCCATCGTGACCTCTGTGGACCGATCACACCGGCCTTGCCTGGCAGACGGTGCTACATGCTGCTACTCATCAACGACCGTAGCCAGTTCATGTAGGCGGTGCTCCTCGCCTCCAAGGACGTGGCAGAGCGGGCCATCGTCAAGTTTCAGGCTACCGCAGAGCTGGAGTGCGGCCACAAGATGAGCATGCTCCTCACTGATCGGGGCAGCGAGTTTAGTTCAACGACCTTCTATGAGCACTGCGGCGAGTAGGGAGTTCTGCGCCACCTCAGTGCTCTGTACTCGCCCGAGCAGATCAACATTGTTGAGCGATAGAACCAGACGGTGCTTGGGATGGCGCATCGCATGCTCAAGGACAAGCAGGTCCCGAGCACGTTTTGGGGGGGGGGGGGGGAGGTTGTGCTCACGGCAGTATTCATCCTCAACTGCTCTTTCATGTGGAGTATCAATGGCATGACACCATATGAGGTGTGGTATGGGGTGAAGCTCAACATGCGCTTCCTCCGTGTCTTTGGCTGTGTCAGGCATGTCAAGATGGCATGCCCATAGCTAAAGAAGCTTGACGATCGGAGCAGCTCGATGGTGTTCATCGGCTATGAGATAGGCTCCAAGGCGTACATGATGTACAACCCCACCTCAAGGCACGTGCATGTCTCCCGGGACATCATCTTCGACGAGGAGGCACGTTGGAACTGGGAGGCGCCTGGGGAGCGGCCAGCAAGTAGCTCCTTCATCGTGGAGTACCCGGTGTACACCAGAATCACTGCCAAGACAGTGAAGTCGGGGACCCCGACCACAGCTCCCCGAGCACCTGCGTCCCGGGCACTAGCATCCCGAGGACCAGCTCCCTGAGCACGTGCATCCCAGGCACCAGCATCCCAAGGACTAGCTCTCGAGCACCTGCATCCCAGGCACCAACATCACGAGGACCAGCACCCGGATCACGAGCATCCCAGGCACCAGCACCCTGGGCACCAGCACACTAGGCACTAGCACCCCGGGCACCAGGACTAGCACCCCAGGCACCAGCACCCCGGGAACCAGTATCCCAAGCACCACCTCTATGCTACACAAGGCTGCTCCAAAAAGCACCGAGGCCGTGGAATGCCGAGCTGGACACGAGATTGGCATCGCTCAGCTTCACAACAGTGCCTCAGAGCACGGCTTGTACATGCGAGGGACTGGCGATGCACTGCTCATTGTCGGAGTCTCCGTTGATGACCTGGTCATCGGCGGAGCCGAGCAAGTTGAGGTGAGCCACTTGAAGTAGGAGATGAAGATGCTCTTTAGCATGAGTGACCTCAGGCTACTCCGGTATTACCTCGGGCTGGAGATGAACCAATTGTGAGGGTGCACCACCATCACTTAGGCCGCCCACACTGACAAGCTACTCAAATGAGTGGGTATGGCAGATTCTACTTGTGAGCTGCGTTGGGATTTTGTCAAAGAGGAGAGGATGAAGCAGTATAGTAGAGATAAGCATTTCCCTCAGTTAAGAACCAAGGTTATCAATCCAGTGGGAGAACCACACAAAACCTCATTAGCAGCACCTACACACACAAGCAAATACTTGCACCCAACACAAAACAAGGGGTTGTCAATCCCTTGGCGGTTAATTGCAAGGATCAAATCTCGTAGTGATAGATAAATAAAGTAAAACAAAAAATAAAATAACAGTAAATAAATTGCAGTATAGTGTTTTTGGATTTTATATATGATGAAAGATAGACCCGGGGGCCATAGTTTTCACTAGAGGCTTCTCTCTTGAAGATAGCATACTGTGGGTAAACAAATTACTGTTGGCCAATTGATAGAAAAGCGCATAGTTATGATGATATTCAAGGCAATGCTCATGTATATAGGTATCACGTCCAAGACAAGTAGACCAACTCCTGCCTGCATCTACTACTATTACTCCACCCATCGACTGCTATCCAGCATGCATCATGGGTATTAAGTTCATAAAAATGGAGTAATGCCTTAAGCTAGATGACATGATGTAGACAAAGTAAATCCAATCAATATGAATAAACCCCATCATTTTACCCTTAATGGCAATGATACAATATGTGTCATGTCCCTTTCTATCACTGGGATTGAGCAACGCAAGACCGAACCCATCACAAAGCACCTCTCCCATTGCAAGATAAATCAATCTAGGTTGCCAAACCAAACTGATAGATGGAGAGAAATACAAAGCTATAACAATCATGAATATAAGAATTCATAGAAGACTCAAATAATATTCATGAATAATCTGATCATAAATCCACAATTCATCGGATCTCAACAAACACACCGCAAAAGGATTACATCGAATAGATCTCCAAGAAGATCGAGGAGAACATTGTATTGAAGATCAAAGAGAAAGAAGAAGCCATCTAGCTACTAGCTATGGACCCGTAGGTCTATGGTAAACTACTCACGCATCATCGAAAGGGCATCAAGGTTGATGTAGAAGCCTTCCGTGGTCGATTCCCCCTCCGGCAGAGTATCGAAGAAGGCCTCCAGATGGGATCTCGAAGGAACAGAGACTTGCGGCGGCTGAAAAAGTATAAGGGGTGGCTCTCTGTTGGTTTTGGAATATTTGAGAATTTATAGCGTTGGAATTAGGTCAAGAGGTGCCATGAGGGGCCTACAAGCCTGGGGGCGCACCCCCCTAGGGCGCGCCCTGCGGGCTTGTGGCACATCCGTGGCTCCGCAGGTCTTCTCCCGATGCTTCCAGTGTTTCTTCTGGTCCAGAAAAAATTAATCCAACATTTTTTCTCCATTTGGACTTTGTTTGGTACTGTTTCCCTAAAAAGCCAAAAACATCCAGAAAACAGCAACTGGCACTAGGCACTGGGTTAATAGGTTAGTCCTAAAAAATGATATATAATTGCATAATAAACATCCAAGATTGTTACTATAATAGCATGGAACAATAAAAAATTATAGATACGTTGGAGACGTATCAGCATCCCCAACCTTAATTCCTGCTCGTCCTCGAGTAGGTAAATGATAAAAATAGAATTTTTGATGTGGAATGCTACCTATCATATTCATCATGTAATCTGTTTTTCGGTATGAATATTAAGATCCGAATGATTCAAAGCAATAGTCTATAGTTTGATATAAAGACGTCAATAGTCAAGCTTACCAACAAACAATCATGCCTTTCAAAATAAAAATGGTAAAGAAAGTTATCCCTACAAAATCACATAGTCCTATCATGCTCCCACAAAATATTTATCATGAACAACCCCGGTTTTAGCCAAGCAATTGGTTCATACTTTTTAACGCGCTTTAGTTTTTTCAACCCTCACATAATACATGAGCGCTAGCCATGGATATAGCACTATGGGTGGAATAGAATATGTTGATAGAGATTGATAAGGGGAAGTCAAAAAAGAAGATAGTCTCACACCGACGAGGCTAATAAACGGGCTATGGAGATGCCCATCAATTGATGTTAATGCAAGGAGTAGGGATTTGCCGTGCAACGAATGCACTAGGAGCTATAAGTGTATGAAAGCTCAACAATGAAAACTAAGTGTGTGTGCATCCAACTTGCTTGCTCATGAAGACCACAGGCAATTGAGGAAGCCTTCATCAGAATATACAAGCCAAGTTCTATAATGTAAGATTCCCACTAGTATATGAAAATGAAAGCATAGGAGACTCTCTATATGAAAAACATGGTGCTACTTTGAAGCACAAGTGTGGAAAAGGATAGTAACATTGCCCCTTCTCTCTTTTTCACTCATTTTTTTCTTTTTTTCTTTCATTTTTTTATCTTTTTTTGTTGGGCTCCTTTTGGCCTTTTTTTTCGTCCAGAGTCTCAACCCGACTTGTGGGGGAATCATAGTCTCCATCATCCTTTCTTCACTGGGATAATGCTCTAATAATGATGATCATCACACTTTTATTTACTTACAGCTCAAAATTACAACTCAATACTAGAACAAAATATGACTCTATATGAATGCCTCTGGCAGTGTACCAGGATGTGCAATGATACTAGAGTAAGATGTATAAAAAAATGATGAATGGTGGCTGAGCCACAAATACTATGTCAGCTATATGATCATGCAAAGCAATATGACAATGATGATGTGTGTCATATAAACGGAACGATGGAAGTTACATGGCAATATATCTTGGAATGGCTATGGAAATGCCATAATAGGTAGGTATGGTGGCTGTTTTGAGGAAGATATAAGGAGGTTTATGTGTGATAGAGCGTATCATATCACGGGGTTTGGATGCATCGGCGAAGTTTGCACCAACTCCCGAGGTGAGAAAGGGCAATGCACGGTACCGGAGAGGCTAGCAAATTGCGGAAAGGTGAGAGTGCGTATAATCCATGGACTCACATTGGTCATAAAGAACTCACATACTTATTGCAAAAGTTTATTAGCTCTCGAGGCAAAGTACTACTACGCATGCTCCTAGGGGGGAGGTTGGTAGGAGTTAAACATCGCGTGCCCCCGACCGCCACACAAAGGAAGACAATCAATAATAAATCATGCTCCAATTTCATAGCATAACGACAGATCATACGTGCATGCTTCGGGAATCACAAACCTTAACACCAATATTCTTACTAAACCACAGTTATTCACTAGTACCTCCCACATATTACCGCCTTAATATCACAAAACTATTGCAAGGAATCAAACTAATCATATTCAGTGATCTACATGAAAGTTTTTATTATATCCTTCTTGAATACCTATCATATTAGGACCAATTTCATAACCCATGCAAATTGCCATTACTATTTATTAGACTCTCAAAAAGATATAAGTGAAGCATGAGAGTACAACTGTTTCTTTAAAATATGACCACCGCCGTGCACTAAAAGATTTAAATGAAGCACTAGAGCAACCGCCTAGCTCAAAAGATATAAGTGAAGCACAAAGAGTATTCTAACAAATCACGAATAAATGTGTGTCTCTCTAAAAAGGTGTGTACAGCAAAGGATGATTGTGGCAAACTAAAAATCAAACAAGCAAAAGACCAATATAATACACGATGCTCCAAGCAAAACTCATATCATGTGATGAATAAAAATATAGCTCCAAGTAATTTACCGATGGTTGGTATACGAAAGAGGGGATGCCACTCGGGGGCATCCCCAAGCTTAGATGCTTGGGTCTCTTTGAATGTTACCTTGGGGTGCCTCAGGCATCCCCAAGCTTAGGCTCTTGCCACTCCTTATCCCTTCATCCATCATGATCTCACTCAAAACTTGAAAACTTCAGCGCACAAAACTCAACAAAAACCTTCGTGAGATCCGTTAATATAACAATCAAATCACAAAATTTAGGTACTATTGTGAACCCATTCATATTTTATTATTGCATAATAGCTACTGTATTCCAACTTCTCCATGACTTATACCTCCCGATACAATCCATAGATCCATCAAAACAAGCAAACTATGCAACGAAAACAGAATCTATCTAAAACAGAACAGTCTGTAGCAATCTGAATAATGACCATACTTCTGAACCTTCAATTTTTTTTGAAAAATTAGTACAGCGTGGAAAATTTGTATATCAATCCTGTGTAAAACATTCAGAGCCAAAACTCGTTCCAGTGATTTTTAGATTTTTCTGGACTGAGCGTCAAAGTTCCTGTTTTTTCACAGAATCAAAGCAACTATTATCCCGCATCATCCTAAAGGCTTTACTTGGCACAAACACTAATTAAAACATAAAAAAAATCATAAAAGTAGAATAATTGTGTGAAAACTCAAATAACAGAAAGTAAACAGGAAAATAAAGATAACTATTGGGTTGCCTCCCAACAAGCGCTATTGTTTTACGCCCCTAGCTAGGCGTAATGCATAGTTTCAAGTGTTGTCATCTTTAGTTTTTGCATCTTGAGATGTGTTTTCGTCAGGAGGTTTTTAAAAAACAATAAGGAACACATCATCAATCAAAATCTTAGCATTATTAAGTTGACTATCTTCAAAACCTTATTGATTCCCCTTTACAATCCAAGAATACTGTTTATTAACACCATTGAAAACTTGTTGAATTATGTGTAAAGGGGAACTTCCTTTTTAGTGTTTTCATCAAAGGTATAATTATCACAAAACAAATGCCTCAATAAATAATCTTCATCATATAAAATCTCATCTATAACAGGATGCTCATGATTGATATTGTAAAAATCAAAGATCTCTCTAGCCTCTCACACTATGTAATCAAATTCATTCATGAGGATAAGAGTAGCTATCTTTTTAGCCTTAGGGTTGTTTATGACGGGCAACTCATAAAGCAATCTTTGCAAAGTGGGATGAGTATGAATAAATCTTCTCTCAAGATTGAGAATAAGTGCAGAGATAGCTTCGGCATAGCTTTTGGTTCTTTTAAGAATGGGAATGTTGTTGCAAACCAAAGCCCCCGTGCAAGTAAAGAATTCCTGATTAATGCTTTTTCCTATGATATTCCCACTTCCCATCGCAAAAAAATTATAATCCAAATGAGAGGGGATTTCAACCTTAGGGGTTTTACCCTCTTCACCTTTTTCAATAACAAACTCAGACATGATGACAACTTCAAGCAAGCAAACAAGAAAACAAGCAAACGAACAAAAAGGCAAACGAAAAATATTTTTGTGTTTTTTGTAAAATAGTTTTAGAAGTGGGAGAGAGGAAAATGAGATGCAAATGGAAAATAAAGTAAATGCAAGTAGATGATAGTTTGCGTGTACGTACTTGATAGGTTTTGGTGATATCTCCCCGACTACGGTGCCAGAAATTCTTGCTGGTACTTGTGAGCTGCGTTGGGAATTCCTCAAAGAGGAGTGGATGAAGCAGTATAGTAGAGATAAGTATATCCCTCAGTTAAGAACCAAGGTTATCAATCCAGTAGGAGAACCACACAGAACCTCGTTAGCAGCACCTACACACACACACAAGCAAAATACTTGCACCCAACGCAAAACAAGGGGTTGTCAATCCCTTGGTGGTTAATTGCAAGGATGAAATCTCGTAGTGATAGATAAATAAAGTAAGATACAAAATAAAATAACAGTAAATAAATTGCAGCATAGTGTTTTTGGATTTTATATATGATGAAAGATAGACCCAGGGGCCATAGTTTTCACTAGAGGCTTCTCTCTTGAAGATAGCATATGGTGGGTAAACAAATTACTGTTGGGAATTGATAGAAAAGAGCATAGTTATGACGATATTCAAGGCAATGATCATGTATATAGGCATCACGTCTGAGACAAGTAGACTGACTCCTGCCTGCATCTACTACTATTACTCCACCCATCGACCGCTATCCAGCATGCATCTAGGGTATTAAGTTCATAAAAACGGAGTAACGCCTTAAGCAAGATGACATGATGTAGACAAAGTAAATCCAATCAATATGAATAAACCCATCATTTTACCCTTAATGGCAATGATACAATACATGTCATGTTCCTTTCTGTCACTGGGATTGAACAACGCAAGACTGAATCCATCACAAAGCACCTCTCCCATTGCAAGATAAATCAATCTAGTTGGCCAAACCAAACCGATAGATCGGAGAGAAATACAAAGCTATAACAATCATGAATATAAGAATTCAGAGAAGACTCAAATAATATTCATGAATAATCTGATTATAAACCGATAATTCATCGGATCCCAACAAACACACCGCAAAAAGGATTACATCGAATAGATCTCCAAGAAGATCGAGGAGAACATTGTATTGAAGATCAAAGAGAGAGAAGAAGCCATCTAGCTACTAGCAATGGACCCATAGGTCTATGGTAAACTACTCACGCATCATTGGAAGGGCATCAAGGTTGATGTAGAAGCCTTCCGTGGTCGATTCCCCCTCCGACAGAGTACCGGAGAAGGCCTCCAGATGGGATCTCGAAGGAACAGAGACTTGCGGTGGCGGAAAAAGTATATGGGGTGGCTCTCTGTTGGTTTGGTAATATTTGAGAATTTATAGCGCTAGAATTAGGTCGAGGTACCATCAGGGGACCACAAGCCTGGGGGGCGCGCCCTGCGGGCTTAGGGTGCCTCCGTGGCTCCGCAGGTCTTCTCCCGAAGCTTCCAGTGTTTCTTCTGGTCCAGAAAAAATTAATCCAAAGTTTTTTCTCCATTTGGACTTCATTTGGTACTGTTTCTCTAAAAATCCAAAAACATGCAGAAAACAGCAACTGGCACTGGGCACTGGGTTAATAGGTTAGTACCACAAAATGATATATAATTGCATAATAAACATCCAAGATTAATACTATAATAGTATGGAACAATAAAAAATTATAGATACGTTGGAGACGTATCAGCAGACTACAGCGCCATGCACACGCCGATGGAGGGCCAGTGCAAGCTTAGCAAGGAGAGCAAGGAAACGCCGTTGGATGCCACCTTCTATCGGAGCATCAATGGCAGCCTAAGGTATCTTGTGCACACCCGGTCAGACATCTCATTCAGCGTCAGGTTCCTGAGTCATTTCATGGATGCGCTGGCCAGCGATCATCTCGCGGCTGTCAAGCATCTGCTCCGTTACATCACCAGCACACTCACACTTGGATGCATGTATCGCTGCGGTGACGGCGAGACCTTATTCAACTACAATGACTCAGACCATGCTGGCAACGTGGACTCTAGGAAAAGCACCTCACGCTTGCTGTTCTTCCTCGGCAATAGTCCATGAGCTGGCAATTGCAAAAGCAGAAGGTCATCACCACCTCATCATGCAAGGTGGAGTACATTGCAGTAGCTACAGTGGCATGCCAGGGGATCTGACTGGCTCATCTCTATGGTGAGCTACTGAATTGAGATGCCGCCCATGTGATCCTTTATGTCGACAACAAGTTCGCCATCTCGCTCTGCAAAAATCCAGTACTTCACGACCGCAGCAAGCACATCAATCTGTGCTACCACTTCATACGGGACTATGTCGAGAAGGGCACGATGGCCGTGGAGTTCATCAGAACCAGCAAGCAGAGGGCAGACATTTTGGCCAAGCCCCTCGGTCGTGTTTGCTTCCAAGAGTTGTGCAGCAAGGTGTGCATCATCAACACCAAGCCCCTTCGATAGGGTTGAGGGGCAGATTGTGGGCCTAAACCCAATGATGGCTCTATTTTAGACCCATTTTAATGCTCATTTGTTACATAACAACTCCATATATCATGTCCCATTGAGCCAATTGCATGTCCATTATGCATGATTTCTAGTGTGCACTCTTTTAATTGTGAGCATTGCATAGTTTTTAGTTTTTGTTAGTTTTTATTAGTTTTCTTTGTTTTGTTGTGTTTGTAGGTGTTTTGGAGTGGCCATGGACTTAGCACGATGAAAGGACCAAGGTTGGGATCAATACGGAGGATTTCTAAGCACCAGATTCAGGCCCTTTCGAGAGTTGGATAATTTGACATTTTCCAAAGTGCCAAAATTGAAGATCCAATGTGGGTGTATCGACCTTTCTGAGAGGAATCCAACAAGCCCAAGAACGCCCAAATCAGAGTTTGTATGAAGAAATGGCGACCAAAATATGAAACTGCACGCGCGTAGTCTAGGGGAGAAGACAGTGTGCGGTACGACCATGCATGGTCATACCGCTGCTCATACCAGGCGCCAGGAGCTGTGAAAACAGCTCCAATCTTCATGATTCTTCATGGATTTTGTCCCGTTTGTTCCCAAGACTTCCTTGGACATCAAGGGATGATTTGGGATAGGATTTGGCTCATCTAGAGCCCTTGGATCAAAGGAGAGAAGATACGTCTACGGAAGAGGCTTTGGGAGGTCTCCTATATATACACCTCCAACCCTATAGCCGCCGACCATCATCCATTATCAATCTCCATCATCTCCCATGTTGCACCAAGATCACCTCCACCATAGAAGATGGGCCAAGACAATAAGATGGAAGAGGAGGCTCTGCCAATGGCCCACACCGGCCTTCGGGCCGGTGCCATCTCCACCGGCTCCACCATGACCTTCTCCTTCCCCAACTCGGCATTGGCTCATAACTTGACCATCTCCTCTATGTTTTCCCCTTTCGTGTTTGAGTAGTTGTACTAGTTCTCGGCGATAGGGATGAACACTAGTACGATTAGAACTGAATTCCTATAAGAGATTTAATATCCTCTTTATATGTGTTGACTTAATTATTCCTCTTAATGTTGTGTAAGACCGGCCACTCAACATTTGTCCCCTTTGGACTTGAGGAATTTACTACCTTTCCGATGGTGGGTTGAGGAGGTATTTAGTGACAGTACTTATCTCCCTCCTTCCTGCACCTTAGATAGGGGAACAGCGGTGAACCCCAAAGCTCCTTGCAGCGTCCACGCGGAAACCCTTAATCACCGTTAGCGTAACCTGGATGTGGGGAGGAATGGTGGTAGCATGCGTGATACATGGCTGCTGCATGTATGCATGTATATTTATGTGGCTCCGCCGACATTTGACCATACGAAGTGGATAGAGAGATGCAGACCTAAAACAATGCTTTCGCATATGTTGTGCAGATTATGCTAGTGGTAATGACTCCAAAACCCCTGAGAACGCCTCTACACTCAAGCATCATCACTACTAACTTAGTACCCTTTATTTACTGCTTTTACATTTTTGCTCATAGTTTAGTAAAACCCCCTTTTTATTGTCTTCCCTAGCAACCGATAAAACTATTTCTAAACTCTGGTTTGGGTGCATACGTAACTGCGTAGGTGACAACGTAGTTGCTGGGTTGGTAGTGTCAGTCTTTTTGCTCCTCGTGGGTTTGACACTTTCTTATCACGAATTATGCTACATAGCCCTGTGCACTTGTAGGGCATCACCCTGCCTCTTAGAGTGCAGGATAGTTTGGGTTATTTTGGTTTTTGCCTATAGTGTAGGCATGGCAGTCGCTATCGAGTGTGACATGCACATGACCGTAGTTGGTGGAGATGTGTTGCACACACCTTGTCTCACAATCAGGGAGTAGTTGGCTGCAGAGTCGTGGGATGGCACGGCTTGTACTGACCACGAGTTGGTTAGGGAGTAGGTAGCTCCTGAACCTGTATAGCATAAATATGGAGGACGAAAGAACTCAGCACCGAAAAGAGCGCACAAAATCCAGTGTCTCTCTCTCTTGCTCGTTTTCGTCACTTGTTCATAATACCCCGAGCACTAGTAGTTCAGGCTAACTAGCACCACATCTCCCATGTTCGCCGACACAGGATACGTGTCCTCCGTCGCCTATCATGCTCATCCTCGAGCTCCCCATCGCCCTGCTACAGAGGCCGCGTCGAGCACATCTACTCGGTCACTGTCCACCACATCTCCTAGACCACCACTGGCCTGGACGCTCCACCTGGATGCTGTCCTCTCCCCGCCAGCCAAATTTACAGGGTGGGCACAGCCATGGACGCCGGAGGACGCCTGCGAGCCCACCTTCTTTCTGTGATTTGTCCTCCAGGTACCAGATTTCTGAGTTTATCTGGAACTTAGTATATGATCTGGAACTTTGTTTGAAATGTGAAAGACAGAACTAAAATGTGCGTGAAATGATTGAAATATTTGTTATTTGATTGTGAAACAGAATTTGTGATATGGAATTGTGAAACATGACTTGGGAATTTGTGATATGGAATTGTGCATATCTTCTCTGGAAATGTGAAATTATATGTTCCAGATTTGTTGGTTATTGTTTTATGGAAAATGCTTCTGTGATCTTACTGAAATATGTGTGATATCTGAAATAGAAATATGTGTGATATCTGAAATAGTTAATGTTCGTGAAATTGCTAGTTGTGCTAATTGGTAGTTTACAGATCTGGAACTGAAATGGATGTGATATTTGTGAGATGGATGATTTAATTTTTTGAGATGTATGAACTCATTTTTGAAATAGTGAAATCCCTTATGAAATAATTGAAATCATTTTAGAAATAGTTTTTGTCACATTATTGAAATATATATTATCATTTTTAGGAAATATGAAATCTTTTCTGGAATATTGGAATGTATTTGAAATAGTTATAGCTACTTTATAGAAAGATATGCTATATTTTTTAAACATGAAATCTTTGAATATTATTGAATAGTAGTTATTATCATTCTTTGAAATAAGAAATCTTTTTTGGAATAACTGAAATAGTTAAAGCCACTTTTTTGAAATAGTTGTGAAATATGAAATTTGTTCTAGAATAATTAAAATATTACTAAAATTGTAAAAGCCACTTTTTTGAAATAGTTGTTCTCACTTTTTTTAAATATGAAATTAATTCTGGAATAACTAAAATATTACTGAAATAGTTATAGCCAGTTTTTTGAAATAATTGTTATCACTGTTGTGAAAAATGAAATATTTTTCTGAAATATTTAAAATATTATTTCAAGTATTAAAGTCATTTTGTTGGAACTAGTGACTTTTTTGAAATAATGAAATAGTTGTCGAGGATTGGTGCAACTCACGATATATTGATCGGGTGCATATGCACGTATATATATAGGTACAAAGGGAGCCACGTCCTCAACTATACAAGGAAGGAGGAGGGCTTATTGTACAAGAAATACACATGCAATATATACATCTCACACCCCCCCGCAGTCGAAGCGTCGTGATGGCCGACGCAAAGGCTGGATCGAAAATCCTCGAAGGACGCCGTAGGCAACCCTTTGGTCATGATGTCCGCAAATTGTTGGGAAGTAGGGACGTGGAGAACTCGGATATGTCGAAGAGCCACGTGTTCCCGAACAAAGTGAATATCAAGCTCAATATGTTTGGTGCGGCGATGATGAACCGGGTTGGCGGAGAGGTAAACTGCGGAGACGTTGTCACAGTAGACAATCATGGCCTTGTCGACAGGACAAGAGAGCTCATGAAGAAGCTGGCGAAGTCAGGAGCACTCTGCAACAACGTTAGCCACCGCTCGATACTCTGCCTCAGCACTGGAGCGAGAAACAGTGGGCTGCCGCTTAGACGACCAAGAGATCAAGGACGGTCCAAGGTAAACACAATATCCCGAAGTGGAACGTCGTGTGTCAGGGCAGCCGGCCCAGTCAGCATCAGAGTATGCGGTGATGTCCAGAGCAGTAGAGGCATGAAGAGACAACCCGAGATCCATGGTGCCGCGAATGTAACGGAGAACCCGCTTGACCGTAGTCCAGTGAGCATCACGAGGAGCATGCATGTGTAAGCAGATCTGCGGGACAGCATACTGGAGCTCCGGTCGTGTCAGAGTGAGATATTGAAGAGCGCCCACAATAGACCGATAAAACGAAGCATCCGGAGCAGGAGAGCCGTCGGTGGCAGAGAGCTTGGCCTTCGTGTCGACAGGTGTGGACGCGGGTTTGCAATTAAGCATCCCAGTGCTATCAAGAAGCTCATGAGCATACTTCCGCTGATGAAGAAAGAAACCATCCGCACATCGAACAACCTCGATGCCGAGGAAGTAGTGCAGAGGACCTAAGTCCTTAATGGCAAACTCAGCACGAAGACGATCGGTAAGCTGTCGAAGAAGAGCACTAGAGCAAGTTGTCGTGATGATATCATCGACATAGAGCAGCAGGTAGGCGGTAGCATCACTGTGTCAGGAAATGAACAGCGAAGCATCGGAGCGTGTGGAGCGGAAGCCGAGCTGATGAAGAAACGCTGCGATGCGCTGGTACCAGGCGCGGGGAGCCTGCTTGAGCCCGTACAAGGAGCGGGAAAGCAGGCAAATATGCTCAGGATGAGTGTCGTCGACGAATCCCGTAGGCTGCTGGCAATACACCTGCTCCTCGAGATGACCATGGAGGAAGGCGTTGGAGACGTCCATTTGGTGCACCGGCCACGCACGAGATACCGCAAGCTGAAGGACAGTGCGAATTGTCCCGGGCTTGACAACAGGGGCAAATGTATCCGTGAAGTCAACACCAGCACGTTGTCGGAAGCCTCGGACCACCCAACGTGCTTTATAGCGGTCGAGTGTGCCGTCGGGATGAAACTTGTGCTTGAACACCCACTTCCCGGTAATGATGTTGGCGTGCCGGGGACGGGGAACAAGCTGCCAAGTCGCATTGCGCTGCAGGGCCTCAAATTCCTCCTTCATCACTGCGTACCAAAGCGGGTCACGAAGAGCCATACGAGCGGAGGTCGGAAGAGGCGACAAAGGCACTGCGGAGGCCGGGCAGGCATACTCATCGGCGAAGTAGCGGAGACTCGGCTGATGAACGCCCATGCTTGCACGGGTAACGGGGCTGGCGGGCTGTATGACAGCGGCCGGAGGAGCTGCAGGAGCCAGGGGCGCGCCAGGTGCTGCGCTAGGGGGTGATAGGCTGGGCATCTGTGTGACGACCCCGACTTAATCATGCACTAACCATACATGCAAATGCACACGATCAAGCCTAAGGACTCACTTGAAGATATCACAACACAACTCTAAAACATAAATAAAGTCATACAAGCTTTATATTACAAGTCAGGGCCTCGAGGGCTCGAATACATAGCCCGATGGCATACAAGCGTCAGCGGAAGCATCAGATATCTGGGTACAGATATAAAAGGTAAAACAGAATAAGCCTTTAGCAAAGGCGGGGCAAAATAAAATACTACGATCGAAAGGCGCAGGCCTCCTGCCTGGGACCCTCCGATCCTACTCCTGATCGTCAGTCGGCCCCTCGTAGTAGTACTCGCCGGGAGGGTAGTAGTAGTTGCCGTCGGCGGGGCAACGGTCTCAGGGGCTTCGTCATCTGGTCGCACCAAAAGGATAAAGGAGGAAAAAGAAAGCAAAGAAAACATGAGTACTCATCCGAAGTACTCAGCAAGCAAGGATCTTCACTACATATGCAACATTATCAAAGGGAGGCTGTATATGTGGACTAGGCTGCAGAAATGCCAGAATAGAGGGGAAAAGCCTAGTCCTATCGAAGACTAGCATCTTCAACATCTTCACCGGTCTTCACAGGCTATCGATAGATTAGTTCTTCCTAGCAGGGGTGCACCAACTTACCCACCACGCTCGCTTAACTCCGACCGGACACACTTTACTGGGTCATGCCCGGCCTCGGCCAAACGATATGGCGCAACCCTACCGAATACTTAACAGAGAGGTCAACATGCCGGACTAAACCTATGATCCCAGGGGTCTTGGGCCATCGCCCCGGACGCTCCTGCACGTTGCGAACGCGGCCAGTGAGGAGACCTAGCCCCCCTTATACAAGCGCAGGGCGTTACCAGTCCAACCCAGCGCGCGCCGCTTAGTCGCTGACGTCTATTAAGCTCCGGCTGAAGTATATGACGCAGAACGCCCATACTATGCCCACGTGATGGTAAGTGCTATCAGGCCAGAGGCCCCTCGGATCAAATATCCAAACCGTTAGTGGATTAGGAGCGCGCGGTAACGAGCAGAGACTCACGATCGATGTGACCCCATCGCCCCATCTCGAGGACTTGCGGCAAGGGCTAAGAATGCCCGGCCACGCCTCGTATTTATCTCGCGGGCACCCTCCAGATCAACCCGACTCCACATCTCTCGCAATTAAGCTCGCGCGGGTACCCCTCAGGGCCGACCCGTCTTTAGTAACATGGTTCAGTGTAAAGTCATAGTATTAATAGTAACCGTGTGTCTAACACCAAGGGGGAACCCTGAGGAATCACCCTCGATGGAATTCCACCTGATGTTAACGTCAGGGTGAACGAAGGAGGAATCACCCTCGAGGTCCACTCTTGAGGAGTTGCACGACAGTGTCGTTACGGGGAGTGGAGAAGGAAGAATCACCCTCGATGACCACAACCGTTGAACTAACCTACAAGGTTAACATCAGAAGGGCTGATGAGGTATCACCCTCGGCACTCGATAGTAACCCAGTAGTGTCGAGCAACTAAGGGGGAAGTGATGTGCGGTGTCGGGGTCTGGTCTTCAATCCCGTTGATCGGGTCTTCTGATAATCCAGCGGGGCAGTCGGGATAAAGTGGGGGTCTCTACTGAGTCTCTACCCAGCCTATACTAAGTAGTTTAGGATAAGCAGGAAGGTAACAAAGCAGGTTACAATAAACAAGCTATGCAGCAGATATAGGATAACAGTAACAGCAGCAATTCTAATGCAAACATAAGAGAGAAGAGAATAGGCGATATAGGCATGTTCAAAAGGGGGGGGGGGGTTGCTCTGCGGCAAGGGCAAGGTCGTCAACGGTGTCGTCGGGGACGTAGTCGTACTCCGTAGCTGCGTCGGTCTCAGGAGCTACGTCGATGTCGGGGTCTATCGAGAGAGAGAAGAGGGGGAGGAAACAAATAAATACACGGCAAATAATGCAACACGGAGCATGCTATGCCTAGGATGCAGTGCAAGGTTGCCTAAAGATATGTCTAAGTCATATTAGTTATTTTAGGATTAACGTGGGATTTATTAACCGGTATGTATGCACTATTCATCTACCGGAAATGGACGAAATGTTGCGGGTTCACCCACATAGAGGGTTCCGACATGGAAACGGACAACACGATCAAATTCGTCTCGTCGTTCTGAGCAACTTTCATGTTTTAAGTTTTTCGATCCGAGCTACGGATTAAAAGTTATTAATTTTCAAAGATTTAAACTATTTTCTAGAATTAAATTTAATTCGATAATAAATGATTAAAATGCTACGGGTACACAGCTGGTTGCACACAGGTATGCACCCAGAGACTGACACTGGGCCCAGTCAACTACACCGTCAGCAGTTGACTGGGTCAGCGTTGACTGGACAGTGGGTCCAGTGGGACCCACCTGTCATTGACTGGGTCCAGTCCAGTCAGCTGGTTGACTGGCCAACTGGGCCCAGTGGGACCTAGCTGCCAGCCTCAGGGCTAACTTAACAGCGTTTAAATTAATTTTACTAATTTAATTAGGATGCGGGCCCACACTGTCAGCGACACCGATGAACAGTAAAACTAACTTAAACTGTAATTAGCTACAGAGCGCGGGCCCACACGTCAGTGTCTTAGCAGGGGCAGTTAGTGGGGTAATTAGCCGAACTGGTCGGCGTTTAAACGACGGCAGCAGCCCGACACGGCGGAGCGGCGCGGGATTGGACCACGGGCCGCGCCCCGGCGAGCTGAGGCCACCGGAGCGTAGCCCTCGCTTGTCCGCATCCGAAGGTGGCGACAGCGAGCCTTGGGGTGGCCGGAAGCGGCCCGAACGACGGTGCCGGCGACGGTGAAGTTACGACAAGTGCGGGCTTGGCGCTGTGGCGAGCCAGCGACCAAACTAAACGGCGGGGAACTAGCTACTAGGCGCGGGGAGCTCACCGGCGCTACTGGACCGAACCGTAGAGGCTCGGGTACGCGAGCTCGCAAGTCATGGCGGACAAAGGAGCACGGTGAATGAGGAAAAGCAGCCACGGGGAGCTAGGAGGGGAAGGGAGGTGTCCAAGCGGACCGGTGGCTTATAGCGGGTCGGCTAGGCAGACTAGCGCGCTCGATGAAGCGTTGGAGACGACGAGGTGCTCGCGGCGATCTTGCCGGTCCGAGGAAGAGGAAGAAGACGTGGGCGTGGGTGGAGCGGCTCCCCGCTTCGTTGCAAGGGTGCTGGCGACGCGACGGAGCACAACGGTCCTCCTAGGCAAGGTGGCGCGGCGCGAGTAGGCTGATGGCCACGGGAACGTCGACGACACGGCGGAGATGGGCTCGGTTGCGGTTGGGAAACAAGGGGAGAGGCGAGCGCTCGAGAGAGAGGAGGGGAAGAAAGACAGAGGAGGCCAGGTGGGATGGATGGAGGCCTCGGCCTTATCCCCTCGACGGTGGAGCGTCGGTGCCCGTCGGCGTGTCGAGCCGCGGCCGGCGCGCGCCGCCCAGCCACGGCGGTGGTGACACGCCGAAGGAGAGAGAGGGAGATGGGCCAGGCGGGCCGGTAATCGGGGCACTGTGCACTTAGGCCCAGTGCACAGTGCCTCGTTTTATTTTCTTGTTTCTGTTCTGCTTTTTTTTCCTTTTCTGTTAGGTAATTGTTTAGGCCACTTTTGCACTTTTGTAAAATATGAAACTTGGCCCAAATATTACAGTGCACTATTACCTTTCACCAAAAACTGGTTTGGGCAAAGTAGAATTTTAGTTGGATTTGATATTATCATAAATGGATTAAATAATTCTGTTTTGGTGTTGTTTCATGTAGTTTGAGTCTCTCAGCTAAATCAATTATCTTTGTTTATATTTTTATAATTGCTTCTGGATTATTTGTTAGTTAATGAACATTTTTCCAATAGGATTTGAACAACTTCATATTTCACTTTTGAATTTGAGTTGAATTTTCAGAATAGAGTTTGAATTGAGTAGTTAACCAAAGTGACTAGGCACTGCAAATGAAGCTGACTTGGCATTATTAGCAGTTGATCACAGTGGCTATTACACAGGGGTGTTACAAATCTCCTCCACTACAAGAAATCTCGTCCCGAGATTTAAGTGGGGAAGAAAAAGGTAACTGTGGGAAAACTGACCCCTGACGGTTCGATTAACTGGTGGACAATTCAGGGAAAGCGACAGAAGTATCTCTCGAGTTGAAACTTAGTAAAAACAACGATAGCAAAGTATGAACATTAAATTAGAAGTTTCAGGCGAATGGACATTCGATCGATACCTGAGCAAAGAGCGAAAAGGGGTTCAGGGTACCGGGAGTAGATCATTTATCGGAGAATGGCTCGTGATAAAACTCAAAGTCAAGTGCAAAGAATATTTCAGAATCAGGGATATACAGGAGGGTCAGGTTACGATCCTGTGGAACTGTGCTGAGGGTCGATTAAAAGTAGGGAGGATGGTGCCATTTTGCACGGATAAGACAGCAAGGCCTGTCGGTGGGTATTCTGTCAACTCTGTTGGCAACAACGTCGGTACCAAGGGCGAAGGACGAGGAGAACCATTTTCCTGCTCGTTGAATGAGGCAGAACTATAGGCAAAGTTCTCGTCCATCGGGAGTTACCGGAATGTCATCAACAATAGTATCAGGGTCTCACTGACAGAGTTGTAGATCGGGGTGTTTTATAAGCAGGGAATTATCTCTGCTTACATCATATAGATCACAAGAAGGTTAAACAAAACAATGGAAAGGAAATATGATTATCAGATTAAACAGAACAATGGAAAGGAAGATGTGTTTAAGAGATACCGAGAAACAGCTCCAAGATTATCTCAGAACGTAAGGAATAACCAAGCACAACCAGGTATGTGTTGGCAGAAAGTCAAGATGTCATTGATGATATCACAAATCATCGAGGGGCAGGGATGGTATTTCTGGCCATGAATTCAATTGATATCCTGGAAGAGCTCAGAATGTTGATGATGATCTCGATACATTTGTCGAAAGATTTAAAGAAGATGAAATCGATCGGCGATGACATCTTAGTCAAAAGTGGGGGATGAAGCGAAAGGTTATTGAAGCCACGGATTTGACACAAGCTCGAAGACAAGCTTGTTGTTCGAGGTAAAATGATAAGATGGGGAAGATCGACGTAAGCTTAGCTCATCATCAGCAGTTGCTCCGGGCATAAGGACCAGGTAGCATAGTTAAAAGTTGGCACGTTAACAATATAGCCGATCAGGCTAGGATTGATTTGAAGGATTATTAAACTCATAAGCAACGATAATTACTTAGAGTTATTGAATCAGAGTGCGGAGTCGATTCACTTACCGGTGTTCTCGAGTGACAAACAGCTCAGAACCCGGGGAAAATTGGAATTGGTGATCAATAATAGTTGATGAAGAACTCATAAGAAGTTATGTAGTTCCTTTGATATTCTCGGGATACTAGGGGGTAATACTGGAAGGTAATTCAAGATAGAGGTTGAACAGGTGAAATGATCTGCAGAAGACAAGCATTTTAATTTATCCGGGAAATTAGAATCAAGGGGGAAATATGGTCGGAACCACGATTGCAAAGGATCAATTCATATATACAGGATGATCTTGTACCAAGGAAGTAATTATTTTTACGAGTAGCTTCCATAATAAGTTCTGCATCGGGTCCATGGGCATGAACACAAAGGTTCAAGGTCGACTCCCACTTCTTCAATGCATAACCTTTCAGTTACTCCTCATTTTTAGTGAAGTTGACATGTTGAAAATTTATCTGATGAAGCATCAGAAGAGTATGTCTCGTAGAAGTTTTTGGGTTCTCGCTGATGGCAGAAGCATAGATACAACCCATCAGGATATTTTATGAGTCTATACAACCATCAACCAAAGTAAGGGATACGAGTTCGAAAGCAAAGTGTCGAAGTCAAAGCAAATGATACAATTTACCGAAGGTATTATGTATCGGGGAAATAACTCACAAGATTTTGGATGTGAAGAACACTGTCGGGTAACAATCCAACAATGGATCTGGCGATTCATGACAGAGTTGATGTGAGTATCGGTAATCGATGAGATGAAGAAGGGGATGCAAAGGCATCGGCTTATAGAAACGTCTAAATAATTCGATGCTTGAGTACAAAGGAATTATGATTTCAAGACGATGGATTAGAAGCAGAGGCTCTGATCAAATGATGAGTAAGTTGAATAGACTTAGAGGTGTACCCGATCAAATCTTGATTGGGCAAGAACCAGCTCACATCCAGAATGATGTTTGAGCCGGAAGGACGAGTTCTAGGAATCGACTGATGATTGCGATCATTCGCAACATATTGATTCGAGGCATCCAAAATGGTAATGGCAAAGAAGGTTGACGGGGATTACTAGACATATGGAGTTACCCATAATGCAAGTAGGCAAGAATTTCAAGAGCAATAGGGTGCAGAGAGTTTTTGGAAGATCGATGAACAGTGAGAAGGATGTTGCGAAGCACAAGATCAACTAGGGATGAACGAACCCCTGATAAGTGCGATGTATTATCCGCAGTGCGAAAGAAGCTGCACGGCAGTAGGCTCAAATAATTCCCGGATTAACGAGGGGTAATTCGGGGTAACTCGTAAATAAAGGAGTAACTGGGAATGTAGATACAAACGGCAAGGATGTGTAGCTGTTCTCGGTGATCATCGGTAGCAGGGAACTTGCAAGAGCAGTGTGCATAATGGTCTCGGGAAACTACGAGGATTATCTTTGGAGTCTTCTGATGATGACACACCATCTTCTGGAATGAGGGGGCTCTCCGGGAGAAGGCGGTTACGAGAACCTAATGTCGGAGTTAGTAATTTTTTTTAAACCGAATAGAAGAAAGATCAGAGTCCCAGAGTAAAGACGAGGAATAAAAGATCCTAATACCACCCAATTGGCGACGTGGGCCTGTAAGCCACACAACAAAGTTAGTAAAAGAGTTTTGGACATTAGACTCAACTTCGGCCAAGGGGTTGGAAAGGGGGATTCCTAGAGGTAGTCGGCTCTGATACCAACCTGTGACGACCCCGGCTTAATCGTGCACTAACCATATACGCAAATGCACACGATCAAGCCTAAGGACTCACTTGAAGATATCACAACACAACTCTAAAACATAAATAAAGTCATACAAGCTTTATATTACAAGCCAGGGCCTCGAGGGCTCGAATACATAGCTCGATGGCATACAAGTGTCAGCAGAAGCATCAGATATCTGGGTACAGATATAAAAGGTAAAACAGAATAAGTCTTTAGCAAAGGCGGGGCAAAATAAAATACTACGATCGAAAGGCGCAGGCCTCCTGCCTGGGACCCTCCGATCCTACTCCTGGTCGTCAGTCGGCCCCTCGTAGTAGTACTCGCCGGGAGGGTAGTAGTAGTAGCCATCGGCGGGGCAACGGTCTCAGGGGCTTCGTCATCTGGTCGCACCAAAAGGATAAAGGAGGAAAAATAAAGCAAAGAAAACATGAGTACTCATCCGAAGTACTCAGCAAGCAAGGATCTTCACTACATATGCAACATTATCAAAGGGAGGCTGTATATGTGGACTAGGCTGCAGAAATGCCAGAATAGAGGGGAAAAGCCTAGTCCTATCGAAGACTAGCATCTTCAACATCTTCAGCGGTCTTGCAGCAATAGAAGAGTGCAGATTAGCATAAAGTAAAGTAGTAACAGTGTTATCAACCTCGCCCAGAGATCCTTTCTCGACTCCCTTCGAGAAAGCAATCCCTGAGACTTACTATCTAGTTATCACCTCAAGTTCTAGTTGTACCGATCGGGATACAACTCCGAGTGTCCGTTACCGTAGGACAGGCTATCGATAGATTAGTTCGTCCCTGCAGGGGTGCACCAACTTACCCACCACGCTCGCTTAACTCCGACCGGACACACTTTACTGGGTCATGCCCGGCCTCGGCCAAACGATATGCCGCAACCCGACCGAATACTTAACAGAGAGGTCAGCACGCCGGACTAAACCTATGATCCCAGGGGTCTTGGGCCATCGCCCCGGACGCTCCTGCACGTTGCCAACGCGGCCGGTGAGGAGACCTAGCCCCCTTATACAAGCGCAGGGCGTTACCAGTCCAACCCAGCGCGCGCCGCTCAGTCGCTGACGTCTATTAAGCTCCGGCTGAAGTATACGACGCAGAATGCCCATACTATGCCCACGTGATGGTTAGTGCTATCAGGCCAGAGGCCCCTCGGATCAAATATCCAAACCGTTTGTGGATTAGGAGCGCGCGGTAACGAGCAGAGACTCACGATCGATGTGACCCCGTCGCCCCATCTCGAGGACTTGCGACACGGGCTAAGAATGCCTGGCAACGCCTCGTATTTATCTCGCGGGCACCCTCCAGGTCAACCTGACTCCACATCTCTCGCAATTAAGCTCGCGCGGGTACCCCTCAGGGCCGACCCGTCTTTAGTAACATGGTTCAGTGTAAAGTCATAGTATTAATAGTAACCGTGTGTCTAACACCAAGGGGGAATCCTGAGGAATCACACTCGATGGAATTCCACCTGATGTTAACGTCAGGGTGAACGAAGGAGGAATCACCCTCGAGGTCCACTCTTGAGGAGTTGCACGACAGTGTCGTTACCGGGAATGGAGAAGGGGGAATCACCCTCGATGACCACAACCGATGAACTAACCTACAAGGTTAACATCAGAAGTGCTGATGAGGTATCACCCTCGGCACTCGATAGTAACCCAGTAGTGTCGAGCAACAAAGGGGGAAGTGATGTGCGGTGTCGGGGTCTGGTCTTCAATCCCGTTGATCGGGTCTTCTGATAATCCAGCGGGGCAGTCGGGATAAAGTGGGGGTCTCTACTGAGTCTCTACCCAGCCTATACTAAGCAGTTTAGGATAAGCAGGAAGGTAACAAAGCAGGTTACAATAAACAGGCTATGCAGCAGATATAGGGTAATAGTAACAGCAGCAATTCTAATGCAAGCATAAGAGAGAAAATAATAGGTGATATAGGCATGTTCAAAAGGGGGTGCTTGCCTGGTTGCTCTGCGGCAAGGGCAAGGTCGTCAACGGTGTCGTCGGGGACGTAGTCGTATTCCGTAGCTGCGTTGGTCTCAGGAGCTACGTCGACATCGGGGTCTATCGAGAGAGAGAAGAGGGGGAGGAAACAAATAAATACACGGCAAATAATGCAACACGGGGCATGCTATGCCTAGGATGCAGTGCAGGGTTGCCTAAAGATATGTCTAAGTCATATTAGTTATTTTAGGATTAACGTGGGATTTATTAACCGGTATGTATGCACTATTCATCTACCGGAAACGGACGAAATGTTGCGGGTTCACCCACGTAGAGGGTTCCAACATGGAAACAGACAACACGATCAAATTCGTCTCGTCGTTCTGAGCAACTTTCATGTTTTAAGTTTTTCGATCGGAGCTACGGATTAAAAGTTATTAATTTTCAAAGAATTAAACTATTTTCTGGAATTAAATTTAATTCGATAATAAATGATTAAAATGTTACGGGTACACAGCTGGTTGCACACAGGTATGCACCCAGAGACTGACAGTGGGCCCAGTCAACTGCATAGTCAGCAGTTGACAGGGTTAGCGTTGACTGGACAATGGGTCCAGTGGGACCCACCTGTCATTGACTGGGTCCAGTCCAGTCAGCTGGTTGACTGGCCAACTGGGCCCAGTGGGACCTAGCTGTTAGTGGGGTAATTAGCCGAACTGGCCGGCGTTTAAACGACGGCAGCAGCCCGACGCGGCGGAGCGGCGCGGGATTGGACCACGGGCCGCGCCCCGGCGAGCTGAGGCCACCGGAGCGTAGCCCTCACACGTCCGCATCCGAAGGTGGCGGCAGCGAGCCTTGGGGTGGCCGGAAGCGGCCCGAACGACGGTGCCGGCGACGGCGAAGCTACAGCAAGTGCGGGCTTGGCGCTACGGCGAGCCTGGGACCGAACTAAACAGCGGGGAACTAGCTACTAGGCGCGGGGAGCTCAATGGCGCTACTGGACCGAACCGTAGAGGCTCGGGTGCGCGAGCTCGCAAGTCATGGCAGACGGAGGAGCACGGTGAATGAGGAAAAGCAGCTACGGGGAGCTAGGAGGGGAAGGGAGGTGTCCAGGTGGACCAGTGGCTTACAACGGGTCGGCTGGGCAGACTAGCGCGCTCGATGAAGCGTTGGAGACGACGAGGTGCTCGCGGTGATCTCGCCAGTCCGAGGAAGAGGAAGAAGACGTGGGCGAGGGTGGAGCGGCTCCCCGCTCCGTTGCAAGGGTGCTGGCGATGCGACGGAGCACATCCGTCCTCCTGGGCAAGGTGGCGCGGCGCGAGGAGGCCGATGGCCACGGGACCGTCGACGACACGGCGGAGATGGGGCTCGGTTGCGGTGGGGAAACGAGGGGAGAGGCGAGCGCTCGAGAGAGAGGAGGGGAATAAAGACAGAGGAGGCCAGGGGGGATGGATGGAGGCCTCGCGCCTTATCCCCTCGACGGTGGAGTGTCGGTGGCCGTCGGCGTGTCGAGATGCGGCCGGCGCGCGCCGCGCAGCCACGGCGGTGGTGACACGCCGAAGGAGAGAGAGGGAGATGGGCCAGGTGGGCCGGTAATCGGGGCACTGTGCACTTAGGCCCAGTGCACAATGCCTCGTTTTTTTTTCTTGTTTCTGTTCTGCTTTTTTTTATTTCTTTTCTGTTAGATAATTGTTTAGGCCACTTTTGCACTTTTGTAAAATATGAAATTTGGCCCAAATATTACAGTGCACTATTACCTTTCACCAAAAACTGGTTTGGGCAAAGTAGAATTTTAGTTGGATTTGATATTATCATAAATGGATTAAATAATTCTGTTTTGGTGCTGTTTCATGTAGTTTGAGTCTCTCAGCTAACTCAATTATCTTTGTTTATATTTTTATAATTGCTTCTGGATTATTTGTTAGTTAATGAACATTTTTCCAACAGTATTTGAACAACTTCATATTTCA
The DNA here is from genome assembly GCA_011799875.1 of Thinopyrum elongatum. NCBI lineage: Eukaryota > Viridiplantae > Streptophyta > Magnoliopsida > Poales > Poaceae > Thinopyrum > Thinopyrum elongatum. The sequence continues at coordinate 560,011,273 of CM022302.1, forward strand.
CTTTTGAATTTGAGTTGAATTTTCAGAATAGAGTTTGAATTGAGTAGTTAACCAAAGTGACTAGGCACTGCAAATGAAGCTGACTTGGCATTATTAGCAGTTGATCACTGTGACTATTACACAGGGGTGTTACAATCTGCCCCAGTGAAGACGCTGGTGAAGAAGAGGCCGGCGAGACCGGCGAGGCCGGCGAAGAGACTGGCGTGGCCGGCAAGCCCGGCGAGGCCGGCGAAGTGGCCGGCGTGGCCGGCGATCCCGGCGAAGTGGGCGAAGAGCCCGACGAGGCCAGCAAGGGGGCTGGCAAGGCCGGCGGTGCAGGGACATGTTCTGGTGTAGAACGTCGGCGAGTAGAGCCAGGCAAGGCGGGATCATCTCCTGCAGGTGGCGCCACCAACTGTTCCTGTGCAAAAGGAAAACAACACTCGTCGAAGTAAACATGCCGAGAGGTGATGACACGGTGAGACACCGGATCATAACATCGGTAGCCTTTAGTGTTAGCCGGGTAACCAAGGAAGACACAAGGCAAGGAGCGAGGAGCAAGTTTATGAGGAGCGGTGGCTGCTACACTAGGATAACAGAGGCATCCAAAAATTCGGAGACCATCATAGGATGGAGGGGAACCAAAGAGAAGATGATGAGGTGTATAATTCCAACGGACACGACAAGGACGAAGGTTAACAAGAAGTGTGGCGGTGGCAAGGGTATCCGGCCAAAACCGGGGTGGCATGTAGGCGTGGAACTGAAGAGTGCGGACACAATCATTAAGAGTGCGAAGAGCTCGTTCTGCCCGGCCATTTTGTTGGGAGGTGTATGGACATGTTAACCGGAAGATAGTGCCGTGGTTGGAGAGAAGTGTGCGGATGGTGATGTTATCGAATTCCTTCCCGTTGTCAGTTTGAAGAGCATGGATGGGACGACCAAATTGTATAGATACATAGGAATAAAAGGCGATGAGAGTGGCGGGAACGTCGGATTTCCTACGAAGCGGAAAAGTCCACACAAAGTGAGAGTAGTCATCGAGAATAACAAGATAATATAGAAAACCAGAGTTACTCGTGATAGGTGACGTCCATACATCGCTATGAATTAATTCAAAAGGATAAGATGCAACTGTCGAAGATGAACTAAACGGGAGTCTAACATGTTTGCCCATGCGGCATGCTTGACAAGAATGAGCATCCGCTTTATTACATGAAAAAGAAAAATCCTTGACTATTTGACGAAGTGCGGTGGAGCTAGGATGACCGAGACGGGCGTGCCAAAGGTCAACGCCGGTGGAAAGAGCGAGAGGTCCAGCACGCGAAGATGATGAAGGCTGGACGGGGTACATGTCGCCGGGACTGTCACATCGGTGAAGAACCATCCGGGTACGGCCGTCCTTAACAGAAAAACCAACTTCGTCAAATTCGATAGTTACAGAATTATCACGGGAAAGATTACGAACAGAGACTAAATTCTGAATAAGTTGAGGAGACACGAGCACATTATTAAGAGACAATGGCCTAGACATAGAAGGAAAAGGAGTAGAACCGACATTAGTAATGGGGAGACCAGCGCCGTTACCGACTATGATACGAGAAGAAGTGTTAACGGGAGACGCGGATGAAAGGTTACCCGGGTAGGCTGCCATATGAGATGATGCACCGGTGTCCATGAACCAGTCGCCACCGCCGGAGTAGGAACCGGGCTGAGTCGTGTACTGCAGCACCGAGAGCAGGGTCGGGTCGTAGGACACCGGCGGCGTGGGGTAGGCAGTAAACCCTGTCACCCCCCCACTAGGGTTCGACGCGCCATAGCCGAACGGTGCAGGGTAGGGGGGAGGCGGCGGTGTAGCCGCGCCGGGCTGAGGGGCCGCGTAGAAGGCCTGGTGCGTCGCCGGCCGAGGCCCGAGAAGACCCGGGAGTGGAGTGCGAGGGACAGGCATCGTGTAAGCATGCACAACCCCGGTCCAGGGATCTTGGCCGGTACCCCAAGGCGGCGAAGGGAGCTGCTGCTGCTGACCACCACCGCATTGCTGACCACCGCCGTTGTTGGAGCGGTTACCACGGCCGCGCTGATCGCCCTGGTTTTGCTGCTGCTATGGAGGCGGCGGGGCAGGCGCCTGAGGCCGAGGCGAGAAGGAGCCGTAGGGGGCGCCGTAACTGCCCGCACCAGCGGGTGCTGGAGGCACCGGCGGGAGGTGCTGATGAAGACCCGCCGTGGGAGTAGCTAGCGGCGAGGGCGGTATGGACCACGCGAGGCAGCAGATTCTTCAGGCGACACTCCTCAAGGCGAAGATAGGCCACCGCCCGTTCATAAGTAGGGTTAGCCATAAGAGTAAGATTGGACGCGGCGTTATCGAGATCCTTGTTGAGACCGGCTGTGAGGATGGAGAGGAGGAGCTCGTCCCCCACCTTGAAGCCGACGTCGTTGAGCTCGTCGGAGAGGGTCTTGAGGCGCATGCAGTAGGCATCAATGGAGGAGTCATTTTGGTGACAACCAAAAAACTCCTGCTGCAAGAAGACGATCCGTTGGAGCTTGTTGTCGGTGAAGAGGCCGATGATCTTCGTCCACACCGTGTAGGCATCATCACCATCACGAACAACGGTGTGAAAAATGTCCTTGGACATGGTGAGGAAGAGCCACCGGATGATGGTGGCATCAACCGCCACCCAATCCTCATCGAGGCACATGGCGAGGAAGTCGGTGGTGCCATTGGTGTGATCGCGAAGATTGTACTCACGGAAGAGAAGGTTAAAGTAGGTTTTCCAGGCATAGAAGTTGGCCTCCGTGTGAGAAAGCTTGATCGGGACGCGATCGAAGATCGGGACGTCGCGGATGTACGCCGGGTTGGGGAGAGAGCCGGCCTCAAAGGAAGAGGCGAACGGGTTGCTGTGGTGGGAGAGGCTCGAGTGAGACGTTGCAGCGGTGGAGGAGGGGCTCGGGATGAGGCGGGTGTGGGCTAGGGTTTTAGGGGAGGGTGCGTCGCGGCTGAGGATGGAGCGGCGCGGCAGGGGGTGGCGCGGCGGCAGCTAGGGCGGCGGCGGTAGGAGGTAGGGCGCGGCGGCAGCTAGGGTTGCGGCGGCGCGTGAGGGAAGACCGAGTTAGGCTGATACCATGTAGAGGATTGGTGCAACTCATGATATATTGATCGGATGCATATGCACGTATATATATAGGTACAAAGGGAGCCACGTCCTCAACTATACAAGGAAGGAGGAGGGCTTGTTGTACAAGAAATACACATGCAATATATACATCTCAACAATAGTTAAAGTCATTAGTTTGAACTATTTAAATTCATTTTTTGAAATAATGGAATGGTTAAAATCACTATTTTGAAATAAGGAGATAGTTAAAGATACTAGGGGGAAGACAGAGCGGGCGCGAGCGAGAAAATATCAGTGCGATGAAAACGTGGTGGACCCCAAATCAGAGAGTGGTGGGCCCTGACTAGAGAAATACTAACGCTACAAAATTAGCAAAGGAATCAAATACAGGTGAGGGTCTGATATACATAATGAGGTGGCTTAACCTCATTGGGCGGAGAGTCCCCGGTAGCTAGAGGAACCGCTAGGAACGACTTTGGTGGTACACATATGAAAAAAGATAAAATTGCCAAGGCCACACGGGAAAGAGATGAAACCATTTAACTTAACTCATTAAAAATTTACTGAGATAATGAAAAATGTTTTATAGATCAAACCATCTGTCCGATTGACAATCCGTTTTCACTATTTTTTTCATTGTGACGAGGGCTTCGATACTAGATCATGTATTCATATATGGTGGCAAAAATAAATCACCCCTAAAGTTGCCACCCCATGATTAATGAAGTTGCCACGATATTGCTGTCAAAATTGCCAATGTATTGTTATCAAAGTTATCATGTGGCAACTTTGGTACCAATGCAGTGGCAACTTTAAAATAAACTGGAGGATAACATTGAAAGTAAAAGAAAAGTCATCAAAACATAGCAACATGGGGTCTAGTTTTAAAGATCTCATTGAAACAAAGCTGGCTATGGAGACGGATCATAAATCGAATCAACGGTTTGATAGTTAAAACATTTTAAAGTTTCACAAATTACATTTAAAACACTAACATCATTGTCTCTGTTTCTCAAACATGTGCATGCATGCTACCATGCTATATTGCTAACGCGCAAACGTTCGCGCCCTAATTTTGTCCTTGTAACAAAATCACTTACGAAAAACACGTTTGCAATTTCACAGTTGCATGAAAAATATTTGGACGTTACTCGATTTTCCAAAGAAGAAGATGAGGAGCAAAGCGTTGAGGCGGAGATGGTGACGACGTCCCCAATGAGGCCAAGCCTAGAGTGGCCCGGAGAGGGGGGACAATGCGGCTGGCCGTGATGTCATCGGCGGTCCATGTCCATCTCGGTAGATACATTAGGCACCGTCCTTGATAGGCGTTTGCATGATCTAGAAAGTCTAGCGGTGCTCAGGATGTCGATGTGAGATAGGATTACCTCTAGGGGATCATGGTCAATGTCGTCCCAGCATCGCCACTGTTGGCTACTGCCTGGCGCATCCATGGAATGGAAACAATAGCCTCTCATATTCACGGTAGTGCAAAAAGGAAACTAATATATTCTCCTTCTGCAATGGTGCTTCGGTGAATGAGTTCATGCAATCGTCCAGTCGGCAGTTGCAACAAGAACTGTTATTTTTCTAGGCGCATGTGTGGACTTTGTGACGGCGTGGGTTGTGTAGCGATTGATCTTCAAATCAGGCCCTCTGGGTTTGGAGGAGACGAAGTGCCCCTACCAGACTAAGAGTCGCAATAAGGGCCCATCTGAGGTTCCACACACTAGATGATTAAACACCGCATTAGTTGGGTTTAGGGCATTGTTGTGGTAAATTCTTGATGGTAATCATCATGGGGTGTTGCACATAGCTGGCAACCTGGATGGGATTCACATGAGGCAACATTTACCCAAGTTCGGACTCTCGTGATTGAGATAATACTCTACTCCTGCTTGATTGTATAATATCAATCTAGCCTCATACAAGAACTAGGGTTTATGTGTACAGAGGTTGCTGATCACGAGGATCACGTAGGTTATGAGATGGGAGAGAGAGCCGCCCACGGGGTCCTTGCCTTGCCTTATATATGGGGACAAGGCTATGGTTTACATGCATCCTGGTTGGTTATGATCTGGCCTAATCATGCAGGATCACACTAGATCTTTGGGTTGTTCTTATCTTGTACATCAAGTTGATGATGCGCCGCAGTGTACATCGTCGGACGAGTCATGGGCTTAGGCCACATCATGGTAGATGGGCCGACTCTTGCCTCCGCTGGTACACCCCGGGAGCATGGCAACGTCAGTATCGCCAGAGACCTTCATGGTCTGGCTGGTTCCAAGTGGAAACTGGACTAAGCATGTTGTCTTGTACTTTGCAGCGAGATCTTGATGGACTCATGAAGTTCTTGAAAAACAAATGAATCCTGCACTGTCCACTCGAAGGGCAGGAACAACGAGGTTAGTGAGCTGGTAGTGGGTGAGTCTCGGTGATATCCGTTGTTCTCCATCAAGGAGAGTGGCTAGTGGCCTGACAAGGAGCATATCATGAATTCTGACCAAAATCAAGGCGGTATCTGATATAATGTGAGTCCTTTGGAGCAGGCTTGTGTCCCGTAGAGGGAATACCCGTGATTTTAAATTCGGGACCGAGTCCTAGACTTTGGCGTTCGGCTCTAAGTGAAATTAGAGCCCAACTAGTGCCGCATGGGATGCCGAATCCACCCATCGATCGGGCGTTGCCGAGTGGCTTGTTTCGATACCCATGTTGAACAGAGCTTATCTGCTATTGAGTGAGCATAGCAGGTATGCTTCACCCGATTCGGATATTTCTTGGCAAAGCCGATGCAGGGCATGCGAGGTACACAAGCCGCTCAAATCCCCTGCTTCCCGATATCCCCGGCTATTATGATGTACCTGTTAGATGAATATCTGTTGGGCCCTGAAGTGCCAGGGTTTGTAGCAAGGAGCAAGTTTCACTTAGTTGAGAATCAAGTTATCAATCCTTGGTGTAGTTTAACGAGTCAATGATTGTCGGAGGGATTAACCACGGGTAGCCTCATCAGCACACCATAGCATTTCAAGACATCGGGGCTAGCAAAGCCCCTCGCACTTTCCGGACGGATGGCCGGCTCCTTGGGCCGGCTGGCCCAAGAGGCCAGCTCCCAGATGGCGGGGCACTCTCAGAAGGCGGCTTTGGGGGAGGCTGGTTCCTAGCAGACGGCCCCTCCTCCCCTCGGAGTCTGCACCCATTCATTACGATAAGATGGGGCGTGGCTACAGGGCCACCTGTTCCCCCAAATCCCGAAGGAGCGTGGCTACAGCGCGGGCGACCAAGCGGACACCCCTCTGCCAGGCGCGGCGCTGTAGCCATGTGGCTCAGGACGTAGCCCTCGTCAGCAAGGGCCATACTCCCATGACGGGCGGTCGGTACGGCCCGCAGGCGGCGGGCCCTACCTGTCCGTGAGCAACCAGAAGACGGCGCTCCCCAAGAAGGCGGCTTCGGTAGCGGACCACCTCCCAGTAGCCGGCCCTTCCCTCCTCTCGGAGTCAACGCGCCATTACTCCGACGAGATGGAGCACGGCTACAGCAAGCGCACACCAGGCGGCGAGACTGTAGCCATGCGTCTCCCGACAAGGCCCCCGTCATCAAGGGCGAGGCTACAGCAAAAGGCAATCAGCGTGGCCCGCATGTGGTGGGCCCTACATGTCGGCCGAATCCTCGGTAGCCGGCAGGGCCCACCAGACGGCGGGCCCCAACAGCCGGCAGAGAACCCGGCGACCATAGACACTGACATCCGGGTCCTACACCCGGCCCTATTACCATTATACCCCTCGGGGGTAGGCCTATATAAACCCACCAGGCTCACCAATGCAAAGGGTTCAGCACCCACGCCATTCACACAAACATAGCTAGGAGAAGCAAGGGAGCTAGCCTTGCCCTTCTTCTTCCTCTGGGCATACAGCTCAAGGAGCACGATTGTAGCCACTATCTGATCATAGTCATCATGCGGAGACCCCGCAGAGCAGGTCTAGGGGTGTTATTTCTCCGGAGAGCCCTGAACCTGGGTACGTCTCGTGTGCGATCGAGCTCGTGCTCACTCCCGCTTCCAGGGCCCGATGACGTCCTCCTGTCCCCATCCATGATAAGCCACCCCCTGGCATCTATCGCGAGAATACCCCGACAATGATCAGTACCTGCACACAACTAGGAAACTTCTCTTGGTCCCCAACTTAGACTAGTGACATTGTCAATCCCACTAGCTTTGCTAGTTACAAGAACTAGTGTATAGTGTGGTTGGTAATGATTTTTATATCCAATGAAAGTAAAAGTTTAGATTGTAAAAAAAAGAAAATAAAGTGATCACGGTTGTATTTATGAGGAATAAAGGACCAGGATCCATAACTTCACTAGTGGCATCTCTCCATAAAAGCATTGGTGTGGTGAACAAATTACAGTTGAGTATCGATTAAATTGCAATGTTTATGGTTTAATCATACATCTCATGATTGCATATAGACATTACATCCTTGAATCCATAGACCATTATTCAACTACATCTATAGCTAATACTCCACTCTAAGATAGCTATCTAGCATACATCTCAAAGTATTAAGTAAAACAGAGCATTGCATTAAGCAAAGGGACATAATGTTGATAGTGTATTCCTTTTACCTCCAGTTCATCACCAAGACAACTAGGTAACTATATTTTTATCCTTAGTGGCAATAACACAGTACAAGCCTTTTTCCCTTTCTATCACTGGGATAGATTACTTGCAAGGTTAAACCCACCTAACATACACCACTTCCTCTTGGAGACTGTTCATCTAATGATGCCCAGTGAAAGATTAATAGATCGGAGAGCATGTACATCTATAAATCATGCAGCAAAGAGCCAATAGAAACCAAATATAAATAAATCCATATATAATCTGATCATAAAGTGACAATTCATCACACCACAACAAACACACCGAGAATTACATAAGATTGATCACAATCATGTATGGCAGGTCATGTGATCTTTGTATTGAAGAACAAGGGAGACAGGATGCCACATAGCTACTGTTATGGACCCATAGTCCAAGAAGGACTACTCACACATGGTCATCGGAGCAGCGAGGTTGATGAAGATAGCTCCGACGATGATTTCCCCCTATGGCAAAGTACCAAAAAAGGACTTCAGATTAGATCGCCTCAGAATGCGTGGCGACAACATGAAAATTCTCAATAATTAGGGTAGCGATGAGGGGCTCAATATAAGGGCACAGGAACAGAGAGGCATTGGTGCATAGCTCCCTTGGCTCCATGTGGCTTGGCCCAAGCCTGGCCAGTGTGGCGGCCTAGGGGCTCCCCTCTGCTGCTTCTTGGCTCCACTCTGGTCCTCTGGTGATCCTCGTTCATGACATATTCTTCTTTTATTTTATTGGTCCCTGGAAAATATTATTTCTACAAATTCAAAAATAAGCAAAAAACAACAACTAGCGCTTGGCACTGGATTAATAGGTTATTCCAATTAAATGATATAAAAAGGTGCCAAAACTATGTAATAATGATATAAAAGTAGCATGAACCTAGCAAAAATTATAGATATGTTTGAGACATGTCAGCATCCCCAAGCTTAATTCCTACTCATCCTCGATAGCTAGATGATAAAACAAATAATTTTTGTATGTGAATGCTACCTCAACATGAACATGATTATCTGATGTAGTCTCATAAAAGTTTAACTTTAAGAATAGTGATTTAGAGCAATTATCTATAGTTGATAATTAGCAAACAATAAATAAACATAGAAATAAACTTGCTCTATCTCACTATAAATCAATGCATAAAACTAATGCCCCTCTTGCCAAAGGTTAAGAAAGAATGTCAATATTATATTTGTAACTCAATTTTGACTCTAGTATTCCTCAATGTCTACTAATATTTTATCATAAACCAACCCAAGGTCGACCAAGTAAAACAACTGCATGGAATTTTTGCCTTATCCACGCACCTTCCTTGTACATCACTTAAGCGTAAGTCTAAACCTTATAACTTATTGGAAAAAGAGAATAATGATAAGGGTTTATGAGAAGTCAAAAATAGGATAGTCTTGCCTCAACACAGTTGGATCATTAGGCAGTGTTAAGGCCTTATAATCGATGTTAATGAAATGAGTAGGGATTGCCATGCAATGGATGCACTAGAGCTATGAATGTATGAAGGCTCTCCTATGGACTAGTGGGGTGTGCATCCAACTTGCTTTCTCATGAGCATTTGAGGAAGCTCATCCTTGGAATATACAAGCCATGTTCTATAATGTAAAAATCCCCACTAGTGTAAGAAACATGAAGTACGTGAAAACTCTTTATTACAATGCAACAGTGCTACTTTGAAGCACTTTATGATGTCTGCTAAAACTAGGTGCTACTTTGAAGCACAAGTGTATACTAAAAAGGAATATTAGTGTTACTTCTTCTCTCATCCTCTTTTTTTATTGTCTCTTTATTCTCTTTTTTTATTGACACCTCCATGGTGCATCTTTTATTTGATCTCTCAAGGTAGAAGCAACACTCTATAATGATGAACAATACACTGTTTGAATTTATTCATAACTGAACTCAACTAACCAATGGTGATCAATATGATATAGAAACTCTATATGAATGCCTTTGATAGTGTACCAGGATGTGCAATGATCTAGTGTAGCATATATGAAAATGAACAACGGTGGTTGTGCCACATAAATATCATGCCAGCCATATATGATCATGCAAAGCAAAATGATAGAGAAGGATCACATCTCTAGTCATGTAATGTAAATGATGGATGTTGCATGGCACCATATCTTGGAATGGCTATGGAAATGCCATGATAGGTAGGTATGGTGGTTGTTTTGAGGAAGATATATGGATTATGTGTAGAAGAACAAGATGAAGTCGTCCCACGGGATATGGATATATTAGCGAAGTATGCTCCAAGTCTCAATGTGAGAGTGGGCAAGGAATGATACCGAAGAGGATAGCAATAAAGATGAATGAAGTGCATAAGGTTTTCAAACTCACATTAGTCATTAAAAACTTAAACATTGTACAAGTGCTTTGTGTCATAAGCGTAGACTCACAACAGTCCCTTACTCTAAGTGGGTAGGTTGGTAGGTGTTAACCATCATTCATCTCGGCCTAAACCAAAGTCGCTGGTTTACTTACAACACCACTTCGACACCTTGATCTACTCAAGTCAATTGTAAGTTCCCAACTTTTAGTTCATTAAGTGAAAGAATGGCTCAAGTACTAGACTTTAATACACTAATTCACTTCTAGACTCAAGTTCATTTATTGTTATATTCCTCCATCGCCCTCTAATTACCTCAAAACAATTGCAAAGAATACAATTCTCTAGTTTTTGACTTCTAGAGATTGTTCATGATTTTTTTTATTTTACCACCTATACATACTCATCATCTTAGTACCAACATATTAATGTCATGCAAACAACCAATTGCTTTTTTAACTTTCCAAAAGGTATAAGTGAAGCAGGGACAGTTTAAAGTGTTTCTATTTGGATGCATGCTCTAAAAGATATAAGTGAAGCTATAGAGAAATTCTAAAAATATGTAGCCATGCATATACTCTCTCCATTCATAAGGTTCAGATGTGATGATTGTAATGATCAAAAAAATAAAAATAAAAAGACGCACCAAGAACAGCACATAAAATGTGAATGAATAAAAACATAGGTCTAACCAAGACAAACCGATATTGGTTGAGGAAGAAGGGGGATGCCTTGGGCATCCCCAAGCTTAGAAGCTTGAGATCTCTTGAAATATTTCTTGGGTATGCCTTGAGCATCCCCAAGCATGAGCACTTGCATCTCCAAGTTTCTGTCACATCACTGTCGCCCCTAGGTCTTAAAATATTCTTCCACACAAAACTTAAACAGACTTTGTGAGATATGTTTGTATAAATAACATTTGTTTCTAATCATGCCTTGTTATGACCAAATTATAATCTTGTAACTTATCATTAGCTATTGCATGTAACACGATTTCAAAATTCCTACACCCCTATAATAAAAAGCAAAGATACACAACTAAAGATAGATTAAACAGGAATTTGTCAAAATAGAGTAGTACATAAAGGCAAAAATGATAATAATACTTTTGTAACTCAATTTTTGTTGAAAAATGAGCACATAACAGAGAACTCATATAGGTATACTGTGTTAAAATTTCATGATTTTAACACACTCTGTTGAGTTTCCTGATTTTCCACAGTAGCAGCAAAATTTCTGTTTCAGCACAGCAACACATACAATTGCAAACTTAACATGCTAAAGGAAATTCTTGACACTTTATTAAAGGAAAAAATAAAAAACTTTGTTGCTACACAGAGTAACAACTTTGTTGACTACTACGGTTTGCCTCACACAAGCTCTTTCTTTATAGCCATTTAGCCAGGCTTAATGTTTTTGGGATAGTATTCAGGTTTCTTATCATTGTTTCCCAAGGAATAAGTTGCTCTCGTAATAGATTCATAAGGTAGTTTTATTTTATTCCTTGGAAAGTTTTCATCCCTTTCCTCATTGGGAATTGAAATTTTATGTTCCCTTTCTTCATATAAATGACAACCCCAATTGTTCTTAAAAATGGTCTTCCAAGTATAATGGGACATGAAGGAATGCATTCAATATCCATTATTACAAAGTAAATGGGAAAATAATTTCTATTTTCTATAATAGAGACATCATCTACTCTCCCTAAAGGATTTTTAATAGTTGTATCTACCAAATGTAAGCTCAACGAACATTTAGACATAGGTTTTAACCCAAGTACATCATATAAAGCTTTTGGCACGGTAGAAACACTATAACCAAGATCACATAATGCAATACATTCAAAGTTATTATTTATGATCTTAATAGTAGGCTCCCATCCATCCTACAATTTTCTTGGAATAGAAACTTCTTGTTCATGTTTTTCTTCTCTAGCTTTTCAGACAACTTCTACAATGTATTGTGTAAAGGCTCTATTGTATTCATTAGGATTAAGCATTTTAACTAATTCTTGTAGAACCTTTATCACTTCAGTAAGAGTGTAATCATCATAATAAAAAAAATCCATCCAAAATAGTATGATAAACACTACCTAAAGTTTTGACCTCTTCAAACCCACTTTAATCAATATTGCAATCTAATTTAACACTCTCTAAAATAGTGGAATCATTACTACCTAAATTCAAGACCTCTCAAAGCCTAGTTTTAGAATCATTACAAATAGACAATCCTTTAAGAAATTCCTCAGTAATAGTGGTTTCAACAATACCTAAAGTTTTGACCTCTTTGGTGACCTACAAGTGTAGGGGATCACAACAGTCTTCGAGGGAAGTATTTCAACCCAAATTTATTGATTAGACACAAGGGGTGCCAAATAATATCTGTAAGCCTTAGTAGTTGAGTTGTCAATTCAACCACACCTGGATAGATAACTTGCTTGGCATAATTTATTAGTAGCAAAGTAATATGATAGCAGCAGTAGTGAAATAGTAACAGTAATAGTATTGTAGTAAAGTAAAAAATTGTAGTAGTAGTAATTGTAAAGAGAACAACAATTATGAAAAGCATAGGCATAAAAGTAGATAATGGGGTTTGTTTAGATGAGAGCACTTATGCAAAGGTCATAACATAGAGCGATAGCAAACTAGCTCCAATTCATCAATCATATGTTGGCATGTATTCACTATGTAGTTGTACGTGCTTGCGATAAGAACTTGTACAACATCTTTTGTCCTACCCTCCCATTTCAGCGGGATCCTAATGGAAATTAAGTGTAATTAAGGTGCTCTTTTTAAAAGAGAACCGGATCAAAGCATTAAAATCAATGAATGCCTGTAATCCTCAAGGTAAAGTCATCCATGTTGATATCCCAATTATTGTCATCTTGGGTTATCAGGTCCAGAACATTAACAGGTGCATATAACTTGCAGGTATGATCTAAAACACAAATATATTAATGGAAACATAAAGGGTTTAGATCTGAAATCATGGCACTCGGGCCCTAGTGACAAGGATTAAGCATAGCAAAGTCATGGCAACATCAGTCTCAGAACATAGTGGATACTAGGCATCAAGCCCAAACAAATGTGACATCTATTACATAAGAATTCTCATTCTATTCCCATCTATCTCCACGTGCCTATAGGGGAATTACTCACACATGGGTGGAAGCATCATGAGATCGTATCTTGAGAGGAAGAACAAAGGTGGTGGCATCTCCGTATTGTAAAAAGCGTCAGGGATTTTCTATGATTTTTATGTGATATATGGGATTTATAGGCCAAAGGAGGTCGGTGTAGGAGCTGCCAGGGGCCCACGCGGCCACGTGGCGCAGCAGGGGGTACCTGCATGGCCAGGTTGCGTGGAGCACTGGTGGCCCCCCTCTGGTCCATCTTCGGTCCTCCGATCTTCTAATTTTCCAAAAAAAATCCTCAAAAATTCCCATCCAATTTGGAGCACTTTTATTTCTGCACAAAAATAACACCATGGCAATTCTGCTGAAAACAACATCAGTCTGGCTTAGTTTCATTCAAATCATGCAAATTAGAGGGCAAAACAATAGCAAAAGTGTTTTGAAAAGTAGATACATTTGAGACGTATCAATTCCCCCAAGCTTAGCTTGTTGCTTGTCCTCAAACAATTTAGTTGACAAACTGGACGCGATAAAGTAAACTTTTACACACTCATTTGCTTTTGTATATTTACAGAAATTTAGTCAATGATCATATTATAACAAAGATTATGAGAACAACCATATGAATGATAACACTTAACAACCGTGTTTACTCATGGCAAGATCATAACAAACTAGAAGATAATAATACAATATCTCAAACATCAACAATATCAAAATGAACACAATGGCATATGATAGAATGGTATCTCGCTAGCCTTTTCTAAAACTGAAAAACATAAATGCGGAGCACCTCTGAAGTTCAAGTAGTGACAAGACATTATAATTCAGCGTAAAGAACATCCATTCATGAATCACTTAACATTAATTAGAACAAATGCATGTTATACTAAGAATGACAATCATGCTCTCTATGTTGGTGCTTGAAGAAGGTGATGACTCGAAATAAAAATAAAAATGAAGCTAAAAAATAGAAGGGCCCTTCGCATAGGGAAGCAGAGATTTAACATGTGCCAGAGCTCATTTGGTTAAAACAGAGATAAATTTATTTTGAGAGGTGTACTTTTCCTGTCAACAGTTTAACGACACAAAATTCCATCATCTTCCATGCTAAACACATTTGAGAGCGGCTCCCATGGTTAAGACTCCTCCCCACTATAACTAACACAAACCATCGCTAGCTGAATCCATGGGTGCCTGCCAACTTTCAACTTTTATGGAGATGTGTCCTTTTATAAAATGATTTGGGACTAGGCATCCCTATACCAGCTCTCTCATAAATTAAACAAGCACAAATTTCACGCTCATTGGGAGAAAAACAAATTTAGCATAGAAGATAATGACTTCCCCCACCGCTTCCATGAGCTGTACGGGCACACACAATAGATGATTTTTTGAAAGTTTAGAGGTGACAAATGCAAATTTACTTGGAATGGCAATGAAGTACCATATATAGGTAGGCATATTGGACTCTTATGGCAAAACTTGGTTTTAGGGAGTTGGATGCACAAGCAGTATTTCTTCTTAGTACAGGCAAAGGCTAGCAAAAGATTGAGAGCGGCCAACTAGAGAACAATAATGGTCATAATCAAGCATTTTGAATAATAAACATTAAGCGGTAGCATGAGGAGGATATAAAATACTCTGAACTTAAACATCATCGAAGAAAGATTGGATTAGAATCAATTACATGTATAAGCATGTACCATGCCAAGCAACTTAATTTCTTTAGAGGAGGATACCACCCTAACATACCGCATTATGAACAATTTAATGCATGTTGACACCTAAAATAACATATTATACACTCCTAGCTAATTAAGACTGGCATAAGAAAACACAAGCCACTAAGCATCATCATACACATGTTTATCCATCATAATATGTAATAACAAAATCATCGAGACAAACATCTGTACAAAAACAAAAACAAGTGGAGTTCATACCAGCTTTCTTCACCATGGCCACTTCATCAATTATATCATCAGTATTGCCTTGTCACTTGCATGACCGAATGATGTGGATAATAAATAACATAGTGCAAGTGTCGCTGTGTACTAAGCTGAAATCTGAAAACAACTATACACAAAAAGAAAAGACATGGAAATAATTTTTGGTCTCTTCATTTGTTCAAACATAAAGCACATAAGAGCCAAATGGAATTCTTTTTGTCGGTTTGTGTTTTTGAAACAAAAGACTTAATAAGATACATAAAAGAAATCATTTTTTGGTTTTTGCTTTTTTGACAGCGATAATACGAAGAAGAGAGAAAATCAACAAAATAAGCCATAAAGAAGATTCCACAGAAAAGATAAAAAAAGAAACCAAATAACAGAAACAACTGAGAAAGCATAAGAACAAACAAAGAGAAGACTCTTTGGTCTTTTCTTAAAATATTTTTCAGAGCAATAGAAGAATTTAGATAAACACAACACAAATATTTTTGTAGTTTTTGGTTTTTCTTTAGGAAAGAAAATAAAGAAAAAGTTCAAAGAAAAGGCAAAAAGGGAAAAGAACTATTTACATCGAAGAACCAAATAAACGGCAAAAGGAAGAAAGATGAAATCTTTTGGGGTTTTCTTTTATAAAAACAAGGCAAATGTAAATCGAAACAAAAGTGAAAGAAAACCAAAAAGAAGCGCGAGAGAAGGCAATCAAAATCCAAAAGTAACAACGAGAGAAAATTGAGAAATATTTTTTGGTTTTTTGATTTTTAACAAACACGCAAAAAGAAGCAAAGTAAATGAAACTGGACCACACAAAGATCACGAAGTGCACCAACAAGTGTAATGAATGTGTATGATAACATGAGTGAAATGTTGGTGACAAGCTTAGGCTTTTGGCCTAGGTCTGGCTCAATCCTACAGCTGAAAATCTGGCGGTCCAGGCTGATACTGGTACTTAGGGAATTGAGAATGGTGAAAACTGCACCTCGCCAATTCAGCGTCCCAAGTGATGTGTCTCGCGTGCACCGCAGCCTCGACTGCTGCTCGATAGTCAATGATGTCGTATGGAGTGACAAAGTATCTTCTTTTTCCCTCGGCTCGACGATGCACCACGAGGTCTGGTTCCTTGTAGGCCGTTCTCCTTGCTCAATTGCTCGAGGGGCCCCTTGTTTCCCTCTATGACATCAAGTAGTTCATGAGTCTCTTCATTTTCTAGAAAAAATTCAACACCTCGTAAAAGTGAATAAAACTTAAAATGATTGCTAGTGACTACTCATATAAGCTTCTAGTGACTATACCATGCATCAAAACTACCTAAAATCTCATAAAATTGACGTGCAAGCTCATATTCAAGGTCACTAACAGCAGCAAAATAAGGAAAGTATAGTGCACTAAACCCAAAAAAAATTGGAGCAACGGATGATTCACATTCCAAGGAGCAATCCCTAAAAAAAAATCAGAAACGGAGCTTCGAGCAAAGAGATCGAATAATGTTCGCAGAACAGCAAGAACACGAGCAAGAAAATTTTGTGGAATTTTTGTGGAGATAGGAGAAGAGGGGGACACGGGCACCACTTAAGGGGGCCCTTGCGGGCCCCACATGGCCACCCCACGCGGTCAAGAGGGGCCGCTTGGCCAGCCCGTGTGGGTGCCTGGTGGGTCCCCCTGGGTGACCCTTTCCCTCATATTTTTTTGCAAAAATTCATGTAAATTTTTCAGAATTTTTCGGGAACTTTTATTTTTGCACTTTTTAATGTGTATAAAACTTAGATCCTGGGTAAAATTATTTATTCTAAAACAATAAAACTCTAATAAAACTCAACTAAACAGAAAATAAAACAAATGGTATAGAAAATAGTGTTCATGGAATTCACCGATCATATGTTTTTCAAAAAGAACCCTTTAGTAAGGTTGATCAGGTCTTATTAACTAATTATTTTTTATCAACATAAAACCAAAGAACTTCATATAGCACTTATGTTACCTCAACTTGGATAGGCATAGTTCCAATCATAATAGTTGATATTTCTTTTCTAAAACCGGAATAGGGAATTCAAATTCTCCAATAGTAATAGTCATAATTTTTTCAATAGAATTGAGACCATATCCTTTGTTTGCCTTCTTAGGGAAATAAACCGTACGCTCATTGCCATTGATATGAAAGGTAACCTTACTTTTATTACAATCAATAACAGCCCCTGAAGTGTTAAGAAAAGGTCTACCAAGGATAATAGACATGTTGTCATCCTCGGGCAACTCAAGTATAACAAAGTCAGTTATGATCATAGCATTAGCAATCATAACCGGAAGATCCTCACATATGCCTATAGGTATTGTAGTGTTTTGTCAGCCATTTGCGAAGATATTTCAGTAGGTGTCATCTTATTCAAATCAAGTCTTTTATAAAGAGAAAAGGGCATAACACTAACTCCTGCTCCTAAGTCACATAAAGCAGTTTTATTATAATTATTCTTAATAGAGCATGGTATAGTGGGTATCCCTGGATCTCCCAGCTTTTTAGGTATTTTTCCTTTAAAAGAATTATTGGCAAGCATAGTAGATATTTCTTCTTTAGGTATTTTCTTTTTATTAGTGAAAATACCTTTCATATATGTAGAATAAGGAGGAATCTTAATAACATCAGTCAAAGGAATTCACAAAAAAAGAGATCTAAGATATTCAACAAATCTGTTAAAATGCTCCTCTTCTTTAGATTTATGTGTTTTACTAGGAAAAGGCATGGAGTTCTGCACCCAAGGTTCTCTTTCTCTACCATATTTTCTAGCAATAAATTCTCTTTTATCATATCTTTTAGTTTTAGGAGGTGGGTCATCAAGTTCCACTTCTACTTCTACCTCTACCTCCTCCTTAGCAGATTCATTGTCATTAGGCGAAGCACCATTATTATCCTGACTAGGTTCATGTTCTTCACCATCCTGGGTCTCAGTATCAGAGATAGAAACATTATTAGGATTCTCAACAAGTTTTTTTCTTTATCGGGTTCCCTAGAAGCATGCAAAGTTTTAGTTTTATTCTCCTTCTTCCTCCTTCTAGGTGAACTAGGAGCACTATTATTAACCATTTGAGAATCTTGTTCAATTATTTTAAGATGACCTTCAGTATATAATGGATCTTGAGTGTCTTCTCCACCCCTAGTATCTACTCCATAAGCATGTTTATTCTGATGTTTAGACATATCCCTAAGCAAATCTTGTTGAGCTCTACATAAACCTTTAACATCATTAGCAGTTCTTAATAAAACATCTGGAGATGTTTAATGATACTAGCATTTTGTTGTATATGACTATGTAATTGTATATCAAAGTGATGTTGTTTAACAACAAAATTATCAAACTTCTCTAGGCATAGACATAGAGATTTATTATAAGGAACATCACCTTCACCAAATTTATAAAGACAATGTACCTCAAATACCTTACTAGGAGTGGTAGGTTCACATAATTCTTCAATAGGAGGTAAATTATTAACATCTTTAGCTTTAATATCTTTCTCTTTCATAGATTTCTTGGCTTCTTGCATATCTTCTGGACTAAGAAATAGAATACCTCTCTTCTTTGGAGTTGGTTTAGGTGGAGGTTTAGGGATAGTTCAATCATCATGATTTTTCATCAAATTAGTCAATAGTTCTACAGCCTGTTCAACTGTCCTTTCCTTGAAAACACAACCAGCACAACTATCTTGGTATGTCCTAGATTTAGTGGTTAGTCCATTATAAAAGATATCAAGTAATTTATTCTTTTTTATCGTGTGATCTGAAAAAGCTCTAAGAAATGCACAAAACCTCCCCCAATATTGAGGGAGATGCTCTTCCTCAAGTTGGTTGTAATTATAAATATCTTATAGAGCAGCTTGTCTCATATGTGCAGGAAAATATTTTTCATTAAAAGCACCAATCATATCATAAGGGCTATTTATGCAACCATGTGTAAGATTCTTAAACCATGCTTTTGCATCATCTTTTAAAGAGAAAGGAAACAATTTGAGTATATAGTAATATTGAATCTTCTCCTCATTAGCAAACAAACAAGCTATAGCATGTAACTTAGTTATGTGATCAACTACTTTTTCAATTTCATACCCATGAAAGGGATCTGATTCTACCAAAGTAATAAGTGAAGGATCAACAGATAATTCATAAACTTTATCATCAACGTATATAGACGAGGTACCAAATTTAGGATCAGGCTTATACTACACCATGACAAAAATTAGGGGGATCACCATATCTGCCGGGAATGATTTTCGCT
The DNA here is from genome assembly GCA_011799875.1 of Thinopyrum elongatum. Lineage (NCBI taxonomy): Eukaryota > Viridiplantae > Streptophyta > Magnoliopsida > Poales > Poaceae > Thinopyrum > Thinopyrum elongatum. Next base: position 560,030,692 of record CM022302.1, read on the forward strand.
GGCAATTATGAACCGCCCTTGAAAGTCCTGTCGGGAAAAACTATTCATGGTAGTTACATGAGTCTCCGGCAGATACACTGACATCCACTCTCGAACCTTTGCTGGCAGTTGTTTCTATTCCCGATACATAGATTTTTCTAGGCAGACAACCAATGCAGGGCGGATAGTACAGTTCCCGCCAGTTGATCTACCATTAAGTGTATACAATGAGCACATGCAAATCCCTCACATCTATCATTTATATACATATCTTCACTCCATTTTCTGCCAAAAGTAGTGTATACATATAACACACATGCACAATAACTAGAGTTGCATCACTTAGACATTATATAAATGTATCTCAGCAATCCATAATATCTACATGTATACATACATATATAGGTTGACAAGTCAAGTATTATGTAACACCCCTGTAATTAAGCTACAGTGATCCCCCTAATTAATGCCAAGTCATCGATGCTTTGCAATAATAAATGCCACTTGCCCCAAATTCAATTCAAATTCCAACTGAAACAGGGAAACAAATATGTTGGTAATGTTGTAAATAATCCCTAAGTAATTATCTTAATGAAAACAATATCACCCAAATCCTGAAAATGCACCTGGAATTAGTTAAAGTGGACCACCAGGACTTAAGTGAACCAATCAAATATAAAGCTAAATTTAAACCTTTCCAAATGGCATGAAGCTTTGTGAACAATTTCTAAATATTGTGTTTGAATTATGTGCTAAGTTTCATATTTAAAAAATAATTAGATAAGAAAAAGAAATGGAAAATGGAAGGAGAAACCTACTTATTGTGCGGCTGGGCTCTAGGTCCACAGTGCCCCGCGGCCCAGCCCGCCTGGACCTTCTTCCTCCTCCAGCTATCGGCATGGCCGAGCGCGCACCCATGATGCGCTGCACGATGCTCGACACTGGCCGTATCCCCGTCGCCCTGGACACCTACAAGACGCCGCCCGCGACCCCCACGACAACCCTAGCTCGTCGCCCCCTTCTTCCCCGCGCCGCCAACGCCCTCACCACGCACAGCCGAGCCACCATCGTCGCGGCTGACTTTGCCCACGCGCGCTCTTTCACCCCCCTCGAGCACCACCCTATGCTGATGGAGGTCCGAGGAAGACAATGTCGCCGCTAGTTCCTCTTCTCGCGCACCTAAACATTGAAACCATCCATGCCCGATTCTGGCCGCAGCTACGACTGCTGCTCCGGCCAACTCCGGCCACCCCAGCTGCTGGCACCGCCACCGATCGACGTGGCTCCTCGCATGCATTCGAACACGACCATGCATGCATCAAATGGGCGTCCGAGCGCGTTTCCGACGAGCTCATGTGCCTCCGCCGCTGTTTTTGGTCGCCGAAGCATCACCGGTGGCGCGCCATCGCCTCTGTGCCACTGACTTGTGGATCCCCCACGTTAGGAGGTTAATTAGCCCCTAATCACCCACTGACATGTGGGTCCACTTACTATAGCATCATGATTAATTTAGATTAACCCAGTTAATTAACTCAGTCACTGACAGCCTAGCCCCACCTGCTAATGAAGTTAATTAAATTAAATAAAACTCTATTAAATAGCTCCGTCACTGACCAGTGGGTCCCACTGGTCAGGTTTGACCAGTCAACAGCACTGTTGACTGCTGACCGTGCTGCTGACTAGGCAGTTGACCAGGTCAACTGGCCCCACTTGTTAGCCTCTCTGTGCCACAACTGGGTACACTTCTGGGTGTGCGTAGCATTTTCTATTTAATATATTTGGAAATTAAATTAAATCTAGAAAAACATTTAAACTTTGAAAAACCATAAAAAATAAACCGTAACTTAGATGAAAATAATTTATATGTGAAAAATGATCAAAAAATATAACAAATTTGAATATGTCATTTGCATGCATGACAAACATCATTATCATAATGAACATTGAACTTTTCCATCTGGATCAATATAAGAAATACTGTCTGGAGCTGGAAAAATATTCCAAATAATTTCCCTCTTCAATTAAATTGCCGAGTAACGCATTATACCACATCATCATCACATTTTCCCGTGACATGCATCTGTGTTGCATTTGTATGCCCGTTATTTATTTGTTTCCCTCTCGTGTGCTTTTATCGGTAGACCCAGAGACTGCCGTAGTCCCTGAGTACGACTAAGCCCGTAACGATCAGTTCTTCTCAACAGAGCTTCCAGGCAAGCAACCCCCCTTGATCATTTCGATATCGCCCATTCTTTCCCTCTACTTCTTGCATTAGAGTATTGATACAGTTGATGTTTTATCGGTAGATCCTATACAGATGCATAGCCTAATTTTGTTGCATCTTACTGATACTTTACCTGTTATCCTAGCATGCTTAGTTACTGATGTTTATGATTCCATCAGTGGCCCTACACCCTTGTCTGTTTGCCATGCTATATTATCGGGCCGTGATCCCTCTGGGCGATGATCATGGATATACTTTATATTGTTGCACTATACATGTTCATGTTAAAGTCGGTTGGCACAAAGAGCACTCGTGAGTTATTCGCTATGGCGGAACGACAGGGCAGGCGAAGACCATCTAGGAGAGAGGTGGGCCTGGGCCCTAGTCATTGTCCGTGGTTATCCAACAATAACATGCTAACGAGTTCTGGGTATTTGATCTGATACTGCCAAAGGCATATATGCACTAACTGCCTTGCGGGATAATAGTTTATGGGGCCCTCGGCGTCTTCAGTTCCTTACCGAAAGCTCTTCCAGATGTCCAGTTCAGAGAGGTGGTCGGGTGAGCTAGCAGATATCCACACTAGTGGTGAGGCTGGATACCCTGCTCGCAATGTGCCAAGAGCTCTTAGGGTGAGCGGCCGAACAACCCTTCGTGCTCAGGATGTAGACGTGGGTGTCATAGGACTTCAGCATGTCGATCATCTGAGGCCAGGCAGACCCGCGGAAAAGTGTGTCCGGCCTTAGGGTAATCGAGCGTGTTGGGTAATGTGGTGTACTCCTGCAGGGAAGTTAAACTATTTGGATAGCCGCGTCCATAGTCAAGGACGACATAGAGACGTATCCCGACCTCTTACAACTTAAACTAGATACTTGCTAAAAATCACCAAGATAATAGATAGAAATACCCGGTGATCGCTTTCTCACAGGGAGTCGAGGAAGGATGTCAGGGTATGGTATTGTTGTATGTACAAGTTGGTATTATACTTGCTCCTCTCTTCTATTGCTGCAAGATGCTGGTAATCTTCATTAAGTTGAGCTTCTTCCCCTTATTCTGGCATTTCTGTAGTATAGTCCAAAGATATAGCACCATTCCTTTGGTAGGATGCATAATTAGTATAGATCTAATGTAAGTCTTGTGAGTACTTTGGATGAGTACTCACTGTTGTTTCGCTACACTTTTCATACAACCCAGTTGCTGCATTCAGATGGGAGCATCTGGGATGCAGGTGATTTCCCGACGCTGGTTACTATGTGGAGTTCGACGTCACCGAGTAGTTCGGAGGTCCTAGGCAGGAGGCCTGCACCTGTGTGATTAGGTTCGTTGTTTTGTTTTTTCTATAGTCAGACCTTACTCTTGATGTAATATTGGATCTTTTGACCCTCCCTATTTATAATATAAAGATGTATGTTTAAATTTGTGTCGTAGAGTTGTGTTGTGATACTACAGTGGAGTCACCGTTCATGATCATGCATGCTGCATGTATGATTGGTGCACGATTATGAATGGGGTGTCACAAGTTGGTATCAGAGCTGACTGCCTGTAGGATCTCCCAAACCTCTTGGTCGATGTTGAGTCTAGTCTTGAAAAACTATTTTCAAACTACTAGGTGTGTTGTGTGGCTTACGGGCCCATGTCGCAAATGGATGGGATTAGGATTCTCTTATTCCGCATCCTTACTCTAGGTTCTGAACTTATTTTCTCTTCGGGTTATAGATTTTGCTAACTCTAGGTCCTCATGACAACTTGCTTCCAGAGATCCATTTGTTGCCGCTACTCTCTTGATTACCCAGAAGATTCCGAAAATACTCTCCGATGTTTTGTTGAGACCCTTTGAGACTACCGCTTTTGCAATTCCTTGCCACCGATAATTTTAGGTGGTTAACCACATGCTGTTGCCGCTCATAATTCATACCATTGCATTTGTTAACTGACCCTGTTGTTTTACATAGAATGTAGGGTTCTGAAGATCCGCCACCCTATGTTACTGCAATGATGCATCAGTTTGCATTAAACTGCCAGTTCATTGGAAGTTTAGTGGGTCGTTTGGGTAACAACAATGCTTGTCAGGAGCCTGGGCCGATCTCACTTCAGGAGTTCGTGCACCTCAACCCAACCACTTTTCGCAATTCATCTGAGCTATTGGATGCTGATGATTGGCTCTGTGACATCACCTTCGAGATGGAGCCAACCAATGTTGCCCCTGCCAGCTCCGTCACCTTTGCGGCATACCATCTGAAGGGTCCAGCTGCACAATGGTGGGACAACCACATGCATATGTTACCTGTTGGAACAGTCACCACCTGGCTCAAATTCCACACTGCCTTCTGTGCACGTCGCATCCCTCAGGGACTCTTGGACAAGAAGAATAAGGAGTTCCACAATCTCAATCAAGGCATGATGACAGTGGATGAATATCAAAGGGAATTTCTTAACCTGTCTCGCTATGCTGAAGATGACATCTCCACTGACGCACGCAGGCAGGAGAAGTTTCGTGAAGGACTGCATCCTGATCTGAAGCTTGCACTTAGTTTCAATGAGTTCACAGACTTTGCAACGCTTGTCAACAAGGCCATTCAGGCAGAAACTAGTCAGGCTAAGCACCAGGAGTCACTTAAGCGCACTCATGACATTGGCTGATCTTCGGGCATATCTTCTCAAAAGCGCCGAATGTGGATTCCTCAGTATTTATACCACCTACCTGCCACTGCACGGAGGCCATCTTATGTTGCACCTTGTCTGCCCCCAGCACCGAAATAGCTAACGATGTGGACAGCCCAATACTACAGCTCCTAGCCCTACACGTGGAACATGTCAACAGTGTGGTCAACCAGGCCATTATGCCAAATTCTGCCCACAGAATCAGAGTCAAAATGCACCACCCCGCCAGCCTAGGACTTCCAATGTCAGACAGTCTGCTATTGTAGTTGGCAACCATGTCAAGGCAGAAGAAGCTCAGAAGGAACCAAACATCATGATGGGAACCCTCCCCGTTAATTCAGTTGCAGCTTCTTTTCTTTTTGATTCTGGAGCATCGCATTCCTTTGTGTCTCAACACTTTGCACAGTTGCATGGGTTAGCTATGGACTCATTAGCCACTCCTTTAGAAGTTCAATCCCCAGGAGCTAGGTGGCAAACCAAAATGGTAAGCCACGGTACCCAAATCACCATCGGAGGTCTAGTATTCCATGCTTCCCTCATTGCCCTCGGACCTTCCAACATTGATGTCATTCTGGGTATGGATTGGTTGAAATCTCACCAAGCTCTGATTATGTCGCTAAAACAATCCAGCTTACACACCCTTCCAGCCAGATAATCAACTATTCAGCTCGAACAGTTCAGAATGCCGAAGCCTAGATATATGCTCTAAATGCTCTTAATGCATCACTGCTGGATAACATTGAGAACATTCTGGTAGTCCGCGACTTCCAGGATGTCTTTCTAGAAGAACTTCCAGGAGTGCCCCATGTTAGAGCTGTCGAGTTTGTCATCGACTTGAAACCAGGCACCGCTCCTATCGTCAAACGCCCATATAAGATGCCATCACATGAACTTCTCAAGCTTAAGTTGGAACTCGAAGAGTCACTTCGCAAAGGATTCATTCATTCTAGCTCTTCTGTGTGGGGTTCGCCTTCTCTCTTTGTTAAAAAGAAGGATGGAACAAGTCGTTTGGTTGTTGATTATCGTCTTGTTAATCAGGTGACGATCAAGAACAAGTATCCACTTCCCAGAATCAATGACCTGTATGATCAACTTGCTGGTTCACCCGTCTTCTCTAAACTTGATTTGAGGATAGGATACCATCTGGTCAGAGTTCGAGAAGAGGACATTCCTAAAAAAGCCATGGTTACTCGCTATGGTTCATACGAGTACACTGTCATGTCCTTTGGCTTAACTAATGCTCCAGCCACTTTCTCTCGACTGATGAATTACATCTTCATTGATTACCTCAACAAATTCATCATGTTTTATCTCGACGACAATTTGGTCTATTCCAAGAACGAAGAGGAACATGTCAAACATCTTCGCCTTGTGTTAGAGAAGCTTCGTGAACATCAGTTGTATGCCAAGTATTCCAAGTGCGAGTTCCCGTTATCTGAGGTGACCTATCTTGGTCACGTGATATCTGCAGAAGGCATTGCTGTTAACCCGGAACCTATTCAAGCTATTCTGAAATGGACTCCTCCACAGAATGTCAAATAAGTTAGAAGTTTTCTCAGACTCGCCATCTATTGTCATTGTTTTGTCGAGAACTTCTCCAATATTGTGAAGCCATTGACTGGCCTGCTCCACAAAGACAAGTCATTTGAGTGGACACCTCAATGTTAGCAAAGCTACCAGACTCTCAAAGACAAGTTGACTTCTGCCCCAGTGCTTGCTTCCTCAGATACTGACAGGGACTTTGTGATCTATTGTGATGCTTCATGTCAAGGATTAGATTGTGTCCTGATGCAAGAATGCAAAGTGATCGCATATGGTTCTCATCAGTTGCGTCCGCATGAAGAGAACTATCCAACTCACGATCGCAAACTTGCTGTAGTTATCTATGCTCTGAAGTTATAGCGACATTACCTCCTTGGTAACCGTGGCGAGATCTACACAGACCATCAAAGTCTGAAGTATTTATTCACTCAGCCAGATCTAAACCTTCATCAACAAAGATGGATGGAGGCAATTTCAGACTATGACTTGGGTATTTTCTATACCCCTGGCAAAGCTAATGTAATGGCTGATACCTCGAGCCGCAAATCCTACTGCAACAACCTTATGGTGCAGCAAGAACAGCCACTTCTTTGTGAAGAGCTCCGCAAGCTGAACCTTGAGATTGTTCCTCAGGGTTATCTGAATACCCTCGTGGTTGAACCAAATCTCCAGCAAAACATCAGAACCATGCAGTTGTATGACTGCCAAGTCCAGAAGATTAAGCACTATCTCAATGAAGGAAAGCCCTCGTGCTTCTCTGTTGATGATCAAGGCACCTTACTCTTTCGAGGTCGCCTTGTGGTACCAAAGTTCCAAAATATGAGGTAGGATGTTATGATAGAAGATCATGACACACATTTGTCGATTCACCCTAGTAGCACGAAAATGTACCAAGACATTTGTCAGAGATTCTGGTAGTCTAATATGAAGCAAGACATTGCTCACAATGTTGCTGAGTGTGACGTTTGCCATCGCATCAAAGCAGAACATTAAAGACCTTCTTGAACTCTGCAACCACTTGTTATTCCTGAATGGAAATGGGACAAAGTCAAAATTGACTCATCACTGGATTTCCCAGATCACAGAAAGGTCACGATGCTATTCTCGTTGTCATTGACCGATTCTCCAAGGTTGCTCACTTCCTGCTCGTCAAGGAAACCATTATTACTAGTCAGTTGGCAGACTTGTATGATTCTCCAAGGCAGCCTCTTCACCTCAAGGTTTTGGGAAAGCCTTCAGGAAGCTATGGGAACTCATCTATCCTTTAGCACTACTTTTCACTCCAAGTCCAGTGGTCAAGTTCAATGAGTCAACCAAGTTCTTGAAGTTATGCTATGTGCTTGTGTCATCTCTTTTGGCAAGAAATGGGAGGAATCTCTCCCGTATGCTGAATTCTCATACAACAATAGCTATCAAGCTAGTTTGAAGATGGCACCCTTCAAAGTATTGTATGGACATAAGTGCCAAACTCAACTGAATTGGTCAGAAATTGGGGAACGACCTCTCTTTGCTCCGGATATTATCCAACATGTCGAAGAGCAAGTCGTATTGTCCGTGAACATCTAAAGACTGCTTAGTCTTGCCAGAATAGTCAGTATGACCGTCATCACAAAGAGATGGTTTATCAGCCAGGCGAACAAGCTTACCTTTGTGTCACCCCGATGAAGGGCAACCACCATTTTGGAATCAAGGGCAAGCTAGCTCCTCACTACATTTTTCCTTTCCGCATTCTCGCAAGATGTGGAGAAGTGGCATATCAGTTGAAATTGCCGTCGAACCTTTCTCAGGTTCACGATGTCTTCCATGTGTCACAGCTCCGCCGCTGTTCAAGGATCCTATCCAAGCAATGGATCATGAAGTGCTTGATTTGCAAGAAGACCTCTCTTATCGAGAATATCCGGTCCGCATTCTTGACCAAGCTGAATGTCACACCCGTCAGAAGGCAATCAATTCCTTAAGGCTCAGTGGTCGAATCTTTCTGAAGATGAAGCCACTTGGGAACGTGAAGATCGTCTTAGTGATGAATACCCCTCTCTCTTTCTGGCTACCTCTTAATTCTCAGAACACGATCTTCTTTTAGAGGAGGAGAGTTGTAACACCCCTGTAATTAAGCTACAGTGATCCCCCCAAATTAATGCCAAGTCATCGATGTTTTGCAATGATAAATGCCACTTGCCCCAAATTCAATTCAAATTCCAATTTAAACATGCAAGTACAAATTTATTTCTTCAAACAGGGAAACAAAAATGTTGGTAATATTGCAAATAATCCCTAAGTAATTAACTTAAGGAAAACAACATCACCCAAATCCCCAAAATGCCTCTGGAATTTTTTAAAGTGGACCAGCAGCATTTAAGTGAACCAATCAAATATAAAGCTAAATTTAAACCTTTCCAAATGACATGAAACTTTGTGAACAATTTCTAAATATTGTGTTTGAATTATGTGCTAAGTTTCACATTAAACAAAATTATTTAGATAAGAAAAAGAAATAGAAAACAGAAGATAAAACATATAACAAAAAAGAAAAAGGAAAGAGAAACCTACCTATTGTGTGGCTGGGCCCTAGGTCCACAGTGCCCCGCGGCCCAGGCCGACTGGACCTTCTTCCTCCTCCAGCTGTCGGCATGGCCGAGCGCGCGCACGCGATGTGCCGCATGATGCTCGACACTGGCTGTCTCCCCGTCGCCCTGGACGCCTACAAGACGCTGCACACGACCCCCTGGACAACCCTAGCTCCTCGCCCCTTCTTTCTTGTGCCGCCATCATCCTCTCCATGCACGACCGAGCCACCGTCGCCATGGCCTACTTCACCCACGCGTTCCCCGTCACCCCCACGCCCTGAGACAGTGTCCATCTGCTATGCTGTAATCTGCTACGTCCCATGCACCAACGAACGCGAGCCAGGAGCCCCTGCATCGCCGGATCCACCATCGTCTTCTTCCTCGAGCACCACCACCGTCGACTTCGATTCTGGCAGCCCTGCAGCTCCTAAGCTTTCACAGGCCCATCTTGTGCCATCACAGTGAGCTCCTGCCCAAAACCCCTCTCTGCCCCTCTCGAATCCGTCGCCCTAGTGATGTTTCCCGCCACTGCCGTAGCTCGCTACCACCGTTCACATCGCCGCTGCAGCCACAACACCTATATCTTGCGTTCGAGCACCGCCCCGTGCTCCTGGAGCTCCCAGGAAGCCAATGTCGCCGCCAGTTCCTCTTCTCGCGCACCTAAACGTCTAAACCATCCACGCCCAATTCCGACTATCGCTGCCGCTGCTGCTCCGGCCAACTCCGGCCACCCTAACGGCTTCCACCACCACCGATCGATGTGGCTCCTGGCATGCGTTCGAATGCGACCATGCACGCGTCAAATGGGTGTCCGAGCGCGTTTTCGATGAGCTCCTATGCCTTCGCCGCTATTTTTGGTCGCCAGGGCATCACTGCCGGCGCGCCACCGCCTCTGTGCCACTGACGTGTGGGTCCCCCACGTCAGGAGGATAATTAGCCCCTAATTACCCACTGACATGTGGGTCCAGTTACTATAGCATTAGGATTAATTTAGATTAAGCCAATTAATTAACTCACTCACTGACAGCCTGGCCCCACCTGCTAATTAAGTTAATTAAATTAATGAAACTCTGTGAAATAGCTGTGTCACTGACTAGTGGGACCCACTTGTCAGGTTTGACCAGTCAACAGCACTGTTGACTGCTGACTGGGCAGTTGACCAGGTCAACTAGCCCCACTTGTCAGCCTTCGTATGCCACAGCTGGGTACACTTCTGGGTGTGCTTAGCATTTTCCATTTAATATATTTCAAAATTAAATTAAATCCAGAAAATCATTTAAACTTTGAAAAACCATAAAAAAAAACTGTAACTTAGATGAAAATTATTTATATATATGAAAAATGATCAGAAAAATATAACGAATTCGAATATGTCTTTTGCATGCATGACAAACATCATTATCATAATGAACATTGAACATTTGCATCTGGATCAATCTAAGAAATACTGTCCGAAGCTGGGAAAATATTCCAAATATTTTCCCTCTTCAATTAAATTGCTGACTAATGCATTATACCACATCATCATCATATTTTGCCCTGAAATGCATCTGTGTTGCATTTGTAGGCCCGTTATTTATTTGTTTCCCCCTCGTCTGCTTTTATCGATAGACCCCGAAACTGCCTTAGTCCCTGAGTACGACTATGCCCCCGACGATCAGTTCTTCTCAGCAGAGCTTCCAGGCAAGCAACCCCCCTTGATCATTCCGATATCACCCATTCTTTCCCTCTACTTCTTGCGTTAGATCCTATACAGATGCATAGCCTGATTTTGTTGGCTCTTACTACTACTTTACCTGTTATCCTTGCATGCTTAGTTAGTGATGGTTTTGATTCCATCAGTGGCCCTACACCCATGTTCGTTTGTCATGCTACGTTATCGGGACGTGTTCCCTCTGGGCGATTATCACAGATATACTTTATACTGTTACACTATACATGTTCATGTTAAAGTCGGGTCGGCTCGAAGAGCACCCGTGAGTGATTCACTTTGGCGAAACGACAGGGCAGGACCCTGGTCATTGTCCATTGTTATTCAACAATAATACGCTAACGAGTTCTAGGTATTTGATCCAAGACTGCCACTGGCATATACGCACTAACCGCCACATGGGATAATGATTTATGGGGCCCTCGGCATCGTCAGTTTCTTACCAAAAGCTCTGCCAGATGTCCAGTTTAGAGAGGCGGCCGGGCGAGCCAGTAGGGATCCACACTAGTGGTGAGGCTGGATACCCTGCTCGCAATGTGCCAGTAGCGCTCAGGGTGAGCGGCCGAATAGACCTCCGCACTTAGGATGTAGACCGGCGGGTGACCTCTCTGGAGAGCTGATGTAGGACTTCCTTTTGTCAATCATCTAAGGCCGGGCAGACCCGTGGAAAAGTGTGTTCGGCCTTAAGGAAATCGAGGGTGTGGGTTAATGTGGTGCGCCCCTGCAGGGAAGTTAAACTATTCGCATAGCCGCGTCCACGATAAAGGACGGCTTGGAGACATATCCCGACCTCTTACAACTTAAACCGGATACTTGCTAAAAATCACCAAGATAATAGATAGAAATGCCCGGTGATCACTTTCTCACAGGGAGTCGAGGAAGGATCTCTGGGTATGGTATTGTTGTATGTACAAGTTGGTATTATACTCGCTCCTCTCTTCTATTGCTGCAAGATGCTGGTAGTCTTCGTTAAGTGAGCTTCTTCCCCTTATTCTGGCATCTCTGCAGTATAGTCCAAAGATATAGCCACATTCCTTTAATACTGGTGCATAATTAGTATAGATCTGATATAAGTCTTGCATGTACTTTGGATGTGTACTCATCGTTGTTTTGCTACTCTTTTCATACAATCCAATTGCTGCATTCAGATGGTAGCACCTGGGATGCAGGTGATTTCCCGACAATGGTTACTATGTGGAGTTCGACGTCGCCGAGTAGTTCAAAGGTCCCAGGCAGGAGGCCTGCACCTGTGATTAGGTTCCTTGTTTTGTTTTGTTTTGTCTGTAGTCAGATCTAACTCTTGATGTAATATCGGCTGTTTCGACCCCTCTATTTGTAATATAAAGATTTATATTTAAATTTGTGTCGTAGAGTTGTGTTGTGATGCTACAATGGAGTCACCGTTCGTGATCGTGCATGCTGCATGTATGATTAGTGCACGATTATGAATGGGGGTGTAACATATTACAACATAGCCAAAATCATAAGCATCCACATCATGTCTACATGCATACTTAGTCATACCATTCTGGCTTCACAAGTCTTGCAACACATCATAGACAAGTGCAAAATATCATCCGGATCTAATTAGAAACAGATTCAGCAGAAGATCCTTTTAGCTCACAAAACATGCCTCTTGAAACTTGTGGATGCAATTATACCGGTGACCTGTAAATAAAAAGAAGCCATGTCAAAATTTCTATCAGATGATACATTTGTAACCAGCCATAGGAAATATCAAATCACCATGGTTATCCTATCTTTGAACTGATTGAGCCGTGAAAATAAAAGTGAGGAAAATGCTTTCTACATTCGTTAGTTCACTGCCAGATCCATCTTCCACAAGCATCAATCTTGAGTAAGTGAACAGCAAAAGTATGTCAATTCTTAGCTAAAAAGCATGGATACAGAGACACGGACACGATACAGACACAACGATATGGATACGGGGACACGGGATACGATATTTTCCAAAAACAACCATTCAGGGATACGGAGAATATATATATAATAAATAAAAACATGCCATATAATACAAAGTTGAAGACAAAAAATTAATGAGAAACTGAGATGAGATAAGAATACTGCCCCATTTGTAGTCTCCTTTTTCAAGTGCTCAATGATTAGAATACTGCCTCGAGACCCATGTCATTGCAACATGAAAAATACACCAAAAGCAGCCTAGTATTAGAGACCGAATAAGTTTGCTAACATTTGAAACTTGAATTAAGCTTAAGAACCAAACTAAACATACTCTACCATGGGAAACTTGAATTCTAACATTTTTTCATGGTTACTAGTATTTGTTCAGCTTAGTTTTAACACCATGAGTGAAAATGGTTTGGCTGAAACTATATGAAATGTTGTGTTCTCTATTATAGACAAATTAATCTTATATCCATGTTTTTCATGTTGAACACATGTCAAATTCAGCAAATACTTAAATGGATCGCTTGTAGAACCCTTTTCTTGACTCAACTCTGTAACAGGTAAGTGATTGTTTACTGAACATGGGCCATATGAAATTAACTATTCTGTAGTGCTACTTCAGATATTTCAGAGGAAAACAACATATGCTTCCTGAATTTTGATTTTGGGTTCTGTTTGCTAAACAACATATGTTAAGTGCATGGAAGTAATCAAGAAGGATGCTTACCCAATCTCCATTCTCCAATGATATTTGGCTCCCATATGCCATGCAAAATTAGGTTTCGTCTCGGACCGTGTCCCGCCGTATTAGTACGCCGATTCAGCAGTTTCAGCCGTGTCCGTGCTTCATAGATTCTTAGTATAAGTTCTTACGTATATGGTTACAAATGTATGTTTCCATTTGTGTACAGCCTGGTAAATTAAAGAATCTATATGCTAACTGGAATAGAAAATACTTGTGTAGGTCATCCTTTGGTTTGTCTAGTATAGCCTAAAAATATTTCTGCACAATTATCCAAAATCTAAAGCTACCCCTGTTTTCTATCCTGTCCTAAACTATGAAGTTAACTACCAGCACAACTACCAGCCACCTGTAGGACAACTACCAGCACACCTACAGCCTGGCTACCACAAGCAAGTCCCATTAAAAACGAAACTCTAAGCACAGCAGAACATAAACGCTTCGAAGAAACTCTGGTTTTACTTGTGTGTGTTATAACAAACATTTCATCTTGACATGGGGGATATCCATTCTTCTTGTGCTAAATTTGATTTATTGTTCCAATAGCCAACAAATATTTAGATGGGTTAAAGAATTACAGGAAACAATGCAATAATGTGCCTCTTCATCGATAACACATGCATGATTCTTGCTGCCAGTTGTATGAATTGTTTGACCCCTTCGATATACGTATTTCTGTGCCTACAGTTATTGATTTGTCAAAAGATAAGCCTTTGACAATATTATATAAAGTGAAAAATGTGTGTTATGTTAATGTTCTACCAAGCATGATCCATCTAACTCTTGTCCATTACGGTTTGATTGTACTAAATTTCGACCCTTGCCAAAATATCGCAAGCTAACACAAATCAATATTTTTGACAAAACTAAATAAGGCCTTGAAATCATAATTACAAACCAAAGCAACCTTCAAGGAATTGGAAATATAGTCAAACGATACCATGCAACGATAGAAACAAATTACAAGGTATTCAAAATATAGTTAAACGAAACCACACAATGATAGAAACAAAGCAAGTCTTAAGTTATGATCAAGAATCTCACCAAAATCTGCAAGTGGCCCTTGTCCAGTATTGATGGCTGCAATTTGATACCAGCTTCTTCACTTGACAACCTAGACCTTAATAAAATTCAGTTTAGGCTTGTCATCCTGCAAAGCATCAAAATATAATTAGCATGGGTGAAGAACAATCAACAACACATGTCATCTTAATAGAAAATACAAGTTAACAATGTACAACAGTTTAAATTTAATAAGTAATTTGCTACAGACCAAAGCCCCATAAAGATGCACCACAAACTTTTCCAATGCATCTTCCATATCATTAATGAAACTAAATCAAAACACTAAATCATATACTCCTCTACATGGCACCTGATAGGCATGAGCTAGGAATCTATCTATTAGACTCATATCTCAGAACTTCCTCAGCACAACAAGAAAATATTTGCATGTTCGCACAATAAAACAAGGTTCTAAATGTATACCTATAAAGATCGAGCATGAAGGGAGAATAGAGCTCAGTGGCAGCCTCTATCTATGACTCTGAGGCTGCTGCTGCTTCAGTTGACGGGTAGCACGAAGAGTATAGAACAAAGCTTGGGACAGGGATGTGGCGGCGTGCTGTCAAGCTGTGCTGCAGTGCAAGGCGAAGCAGGGGGTCGGGATGGCGAAGGGGATGTGGAGGCGTCATTCCTGGGGATTGGGGTAGAGTTGTGGCTGGTGAATGGAATGTGGCAGCGGCGTGGTTGGCGAACGTGATGGCGGCGCTGGATCAGGGATGCTGGTGCTACATGCATGGGGATGGGGTGGCGTCGTGGTTGGGAAATGGGGCGGCGACGCTGGGTGGGGGATGCGGTTGCGGCGTCGATGTGTGGATGGGCGGTGGCGTGGGTCGGAGGTGCGGGTGTGGGAGGCCATCAATGGGGATTTGGGTGGTGGCGTGAACACATGATGCGGGGGCGGTGGCACTGGGTTGAGGAGTGGATGGGGGATGCGGGGGCGACGGCGTGATTGATGAAGGGGATGGGGGTGGTGGCGCTAGGCGGGGCGGTGTGGATGGGGTGAGTCGGCGAAGGTGTTGCTAGGGTTAGCGGCATCGATGGCGATGTAAGTGCGGCGGCTGAGGGAAGGAAAGCGGCTGAGGCGGTGGTGTGGAGAAGGAATGGAAAATTAGGCCCGCGTGGCCGTGATGGGCTTCTAATGGCTTCTATTTTTTTGTTCCCCGCGGGTGCCTCGCACGCATTTTTTGGGCTCCAATTTTTTCGAGTCCCCGCGCCAACGTGGTTAACGGCAGTACATTTGCCCGCATTTGGATTTCAGGGCTATTGGGTTGACTGTAAAGATGCCGGCAGATGGGCTGCCCTTCTAACTTTACTATCCCCGGCACTTAGCATGACCAACAAAGTTTTGCCCGGCACATAAATCTATCCCGCAGTTAATTGACCAGAATTCTTTATGTTTCCCGGCAATTGATTGCCCTCAAACTTTCGTCATGGTGTAGTGTTAATCATATCTTTCATAGCTCTTTTCTTAACCAGTTCAATCAAACCATCAATACCTCCCTCAACATCATAAGCCCTAAACTCTCTACTAAAGTCTTCATCAAGAACAATAGGTGTAGTTGGCAAATCAAGATGTAGGTTGAATGGGTGATCCATCAAAATTTTCAGTAGTTTCAAGTTCTTCAGTAGTTTCAGTAGTTTCAAGTATCCAATTTTTTCCAAGTGGAATAGCTTCATTCAGAACAGTAGAAGCATCATCATGAGTATCATCATAAGCAGAAGCAGTCCCTACTGTATGTGATATAGCAGTGTGTGATCTATGTGGTGGTGGTGTCACAAGTTGACTCAAAACAGTAGGCGAATCAAGAGTAGAGCTAGGTAAGTCCGTACCTTGCCTTGTCTTGGAAGGCATGATCTTTGGTTTGGGATCTTTGATTTTCCCATAATGAATGATAATTGTAGCTAACAAATAACTCCCAGGTGAACTTAATAAATAGAGTTATGCTCCCCAGCAACGGCGCCAGAAAATAGTCTTGATGACCCATAGTGTAGGGGATCACAACAGTCTTCAAGGGAAGTATTTCAACCCAAATTTATTGATTTGACACAAGGAGAGCCAAAGAATATTTATAAGCCTTAGCAGTTGAGTTGTCAATCCAACCACATCTGGATAAATAACTTGCTTGGAACAATTTATTAGTAGTAAAGTAATATGATAGCAGTAGTAGTGAAATAGTAACAGTAACAGTATTGCGGTAAAGTAAAAGACTGCAGCAGTAGTAATTGTAAAGAGAGAAACAATTATGAAAAGCGTAGGCATGGAAGTAGATAATGGGTTTTATTCAGTTGAGAGAACTTATGCAAAGGTCATAAAATAGAGCAATAGCAAACTAGCTTCAATTCATCAATCATATATAGGCAAGAATTCCGTATGTAGTTGTACGTGCTTGCGATAAGAACTTGCACAACAGCTTTTGTCCTACCCTCCCATTTCTGTGGGATCCTAATGGAAATTAAGGGTAATTAAGGTGCTCCTTTTAATAGAGAACCGGATCAAAGCATTAAAACAATCAATGAATACATGTAATCCTCAAGGTAAAGTTGTCCCCGTTGATATCCCAATTATTGTCACCTTGGGGTCTCGGGTTCAGAACATTAGCAGCTGCATACAACTTGTAGGTATGATCCAAAACACAAGTATATTCATGGAAATATAAAGGGTTCAGATTTGAAATCATGGCACTCGGGCCCTAGTGACAAGCATTAAGCATAGCAAAGTCATAGCAACATCAATCTCAGAACATAGTAGATACTAGGTATCAAGCCCTAAGAAATCTATTACATAAGAATTCGCATCCAATTCCCATCTACCTCCATGTGCCTACAGGGGAATTACTCACACATGGGTGGAAGCATCATGAGATTGTTGTTGGAGAAGGGTTGGTGATGACGACGGTGACGAATCCCCCTCTCTGGAGCCCAAAACAGACTCCAGATCGGATCTCCAGAGGAAGAACAGATGTGGCGGCGGCTCCATATCGTAAAAAGCGTTGGGGATTTTCTATTATTTTTTATGCGTTATATGGGATTTATAGGACAAAGGAGGTCGGTGGAGGAGCTGCCAAGGGCCCACACAGCCATGCGGCGCGGCCAGGGGTGTACTTGCGTGGCCAGGCTGCATGGAGCCCCCCTCTGGTCCATCTTCAGTCCTCCGGTCTTCTAATTTTCCAGGAAAAATCCTCAAAAATTTCCATCCAATTTGGAGCACTTTTATTTCTGCACAAAAATAACAACATGGCAATTCTGGTGAAAATAGCGTCAGTCCGGGTTAGTTTCATTCAAATCATGCAAATTAGAGGGGAAAACAATAGCAAAAGTGTTTGGAAAATTAGATACATTTGAGACGTATCACTCTTCAATACTACTTTTAGCAATAATTTCAGCATTTCTAGCTTCTCTCTGTAATTTCTCTTTCTTTTTTAAGGCATCGCCTTTGTCACAATAATCATCAAAGACGGGTGGTTTTTCCAAATCAAGGTACTCATCTATCCCTAGACCATACAAGTAATGCCTTTCAGAGGGATTAAATTTAGTTTTATAGCAACTTTTTGAGTGTCCTTCACAGCCTTCACTAATCTATTAAGATTAGTGTAATCAAGGGTGTAAGGTTTAATTTTAGGAAGTTCATTATATGGTGACCAAAAATCATCAGAAACTTTTAGAGCCTTCACCCTTTTTGCAAGAGAAGCAAAATCATCTTCAGAAGTAAATATTGAATTTAATGTAGCACTATGATTAGATTCAGGCTTTGCTGCCATTTTACTGACTAAGGTGGACTATGTGTCAGCCATATTTGCTAATGTAGCTTCCATACTTGCTAATTAATTTTGCAACTTCCTAATATCTTTATTCATGCTATCAAGTTGCTGGCATAATCCTTTCAGAATTGAAGAATGTTCATTCATTTCTTTGCAAAAAGACTGATTTTGCTCATGTTGTTTATGCATGAATTCTCTAGTTGCCTTTTCAACCTCTTCAAAAATTAATGTCATTTGGACCAGTGTGTATATTTTTATTACCATAAGAGTTTCCATAAGAATTTTGAGCATTTTGAGGATATGATCTACCATAGTTATTACCAAAATTGTTCCTATATGCATTGTTACTGAAATTGTTTCTTGAAATAAAGTTCACATCAAATTGTTCATTATTTTGTTCAACAAGTGATGCTATAGAAACATCCTTAGGATCGGTAGGAACATGTTTAGAAGCAAGCATAGACATGATCATATCAACCTTATCATCCAAGCAAGCAATATCTTCAACAATGTTTCCCTTCTTATTATTTGGAGCTCTTTCTGCATGCCGTTGGGCATAATTAGTTGTCAACTCATCAAGTGGCTTAGTAGCTCTTCCCAAAGTAATTGCCATGAAGGTTTCACCCGCAGCAGAGTCTAACAAATTTCTGGACATATAGTTTAGTGCAGCATAGAAAGTTTGAAGCACCATCCAATCATTCAAATCATGAGTGGGACAATTCTTAGTGATAATTTTCATTCTTTATCAAGCTTGGCCTACATGCTCATGATCAAGTTGTTTGAAATTCATGATAAGATTTCTTAGTTGTATAATTTTTGCAGGAGGATAATATTTCCCAATGAAAGCATCTTTGTATTTAGTCCATCAATCAATACTATTCTTAGGCAAACATAACAACCATTCTTTTGCTCTAGCTCTTAATGAAAATAGAAAAAGGTTTCAATTTGACAATATCAGCTTCTAACTCTTTATATTTTTGCATATCGCATAATTCAATAAAATTATTTAAATGAGAGGCAACATCTTCATTATAAGAACCAAAAAATTGATCTTTCATCACCAAGTTTAGTAAAGTAAGGCTAATTTCATAAGATTAGCCTTAGTAGTAGGTGGGGCAATATTTGTACTAATGAAATCATGATTATTAGTACTGTAAGTGCATCTAGTGCCCCTTAGTGATTTTGGTGTATTGAAGACTTATAGGTTAAGGGACTAATGCGTTTGTGAGTGTACACAGGTCTATAAGTCTATGAGGAGTTTGTTATTTACGATGAATGTCGACCCCTAAAAATGAATGTCTTCAACTGAAGACTTTGGTTTTCTTGAAGACTTTGAAAGTGAAGAAATTGGTGTGACCCTGAAGTTTTGATATTCATGCGAGGATTATGAAGCATGAAGACTTTTGTTTTCGTAGTTTCTTTTTCTTCTTCTTGAGTCATAGGAAACACCGTACTGTTAAAGGGGGTCGAGGTAAAACTAAGGAAAAATTTCCAAGTGATGCTCAACTCAAAATCCTACACCTACCCAATCCTTTCGAGTGAAGCCATTGGAAATCTCATACAGTTTAGTCAAGTTCTTCAGTGACAGAGACGAAGTTCTTCTGTTCTCTGAGGAATTTGTTCTGACTGATGAATTAGAAATTCGCCAGTGTGGATTGCCTACAAGTGAGGATTATGATAGCCCTGAGGAATTTGATACTCAAATTTCCGACCGTTGCTGTGCTACGTGCCAGCTGTCCCAAAATATCCACCCACCTAACGGTCATATCATTGAAGGGCATTTATGTCTTATCATGTCGGGCTGCTCCCTAGGCTATAAATAGCCGCCCTCTACAACCACTAGCTAGTTGGCTGCTCCAAGAAATAGATTGACACTTGTCATTTAGAGCATCCCATCCTCCGAGGACTTTGAGCGAAAATCATCAAGTGAGGAAAAACCCAAAAACCCAAACACCTACAAACCCAAAGTGATTGAGCATCACTGAAGAGATTGTTCCTGTGTGGAACCGACGCTTGTTACCTTTGAGGACTGTGCATCCTCCAGACGGTTAGGCGTCATGGTCTAGAGCATCCAAGAGGAAATTGTGGATTGCCGAGTGACCGAGTATGTGAAGGTTTGGAAGTCACCTGAAGACTTACCACGAGTGGTTGGGCGAGGTCTGTGTGACCTTAGCTCAAGAAGAATACGGTGAGGACTAGGTGTCCTGGACTGTGTGTTCAGGACTGGGTGTCCGGGACTGTGTGTCCTCAGGTTTAAATACCTAGCCGCTCCAACCAGACGTACAACTGTCACAGCAGTTGGAACTGGTCTACCAAATCAGTGTCTTCACCGAGCTACTGGTTCTATTTCCTCAACCCTTTCATTTCCTCGCATACTTGCTATGTATTTGATCATTACTGTTTGAAGACTTTGTCTGAAGACTTTCTCAATTTCCTCAGTTCAATTTCTTCAGTCAGTTTGTCTTCAGCCTGCTTATCCTGTGTTTACGCTACTCGTACTCTGTGCTTGTTTTCATTTCATCATGATGACTGTGCTACTGCTCTGTTATGCTTGCATCTGAGTACTCATTCCGCTGCTAAGTAGTTCGTCGCTTAGGAATTTCCTCACCTTGAAATTCCTCAGTGACGAATTTGTAAAAATCGCCTATTCACCCCCCCTCTAGTCGATATAACGCACTTTCAATTGGTATCAGAGCAAGGTACTCCCTTGTTCGATGTGATTTTGGTTTAACCACCTGGAGTTTTAGTTATGTCGACTGCAGGCATGATCAAGGTCTCAGCTGGGTGTCCTACCTTCGATGGGACGGACTACCCCTACTGGAAGAACAAGATGCGCATGCATCTTGAGGCAATTGACAACGACCTCTGGTATGTTGTGGAAAAGGGTGTTCCCACTGTCACTCCTTCCGTAAACGCTGCTGATGTGAAGAGATTCAAGCAACTCAACTCTCAAGCGAAGAATATCATATGTGGCCATCTGAGCAAAGGGCAGTATGGCAGAGTGAGTGCTTTGGAGACAGCTAAGCTTATCTGGGATAGGCTGTCCAAGGTCAACGAAGGAGTCTCAACTCAACGTGACTCTCGAGTTGACGTTCTTCGCAATCTCTTCAACCGCTTCAAAAGACTCGACAACGAAAATGTTCAGCAAACCTTTGATCGCCTCACTGACATTTCAAACGAGCTTCAAGCACTGGGTGCCACTGACATCACCGACCATGAGGTGGTGAAGAAATTGCTGAGGTCACTCGATTCTTCATTCGATACACTGGCACTGATGATTCAAGAACGTGGAGACTACAAGTCACTTGATCCTGCTGATATCCTCGAGAGGCTAAATACTCATGAATTCCAACTAGCTGAGAAGAGAGATCTCTACGGACCTAGCTATGGTAGATCTCGTGCACTAAAAGCCAAGGCAGTCTCTGAATCTGAAGATGAAGATTCTGGTAGCAGCCTTGGTGATCCTGAAGAACTGAGTCAGGAGCTAGCAATGCTCGTGAGGAAATTCCAGAAGTTCTCTAGACGTGGCCGATTTGGAAAATCCTCAAGAGGTGATGACATGAAATCAGATTCCTCATCCCGTGATTACAAGAAGAGAACTTGCCATAAATGCAAGAAACCTGGTCACTACATTACTGATTGTCCTCAGTGGGAGAAGGAATCAAAGAAGAAGAAATACAAGGATGATAGTTCAGATGACTCTAAGAGGAAGAAGAAATCTTCAAAGTCCTCATCGTCAAGATCTTCAAAGTCTTCATCTCACAAGAAGAGCAGCTCCAAGAAAGCTCGGGCATTCATTGGCAAGGAAATGGACTCTGAAGCTAAATCTGAGGAACATGAGGAAGAGGAGGCATCTGAGGAGTCAGACTCTGGTGTGGCGAGCCTAGCCCTCGCTAGTGCTTACGTTAGCAAGTCCATCTTCAACACTGAAGAAAATGGCTTCCCCAACACTGCTGATGACGGCAACGATGACTATGCTCCCACCTATTGCTTCATGGCAAAAGGTGCCAAGGTACTCAAATATCCCTCCTCTGAATCAAGTGAGGATGAATCTGATGATAACCTCAAACCCAGCTATTCCAAACTTGCTAATATTGCTGTTAAACAACAAAAGGCTTTGGAAAAGGTTCAAAATATGCTAGACAAAAGCGATGATCTGTTAGGTGAGGAAATGGATCGAACTCAAACACTGACTGATAATCTTCAGCAACTACAGTCTAAGTTTGACAACCTTCAAGGTCGTCATGAAACTCTCCTAGCCGATCATGAGAAGCTTTCTTATGAATTTCTTCAAAGAAAGCAAGATCTTGAGAAGCTAAGGGTGAATCATGAAGATCTTCAGAAGGAAAATGATTCTTTGCTTGCTCAACAGATCAGTTCCGCTCAGGAAGAATTTATTCCACCATGCTTGAAATGCATTGAACGTGAAACTGCTAATTCTTCACCTGAATGTTCAAATGCTTCCATTGCTGCAAATTCTTCAACTGTCTCTGTGGTCACAAATTCCTCATCTGAGGATACCACTAGTATCACTGACGAAAATGCAGGGTTGAAGGAATTGTATGTGACAGGCATGTACAAAAGCCTCAAAGGGCATCAGACTCTTTGTGATGTGCTCAGAAAGCAGATCTTGAACAGGAACCCTAGGAAAGAGGGTATTGCCTTTGAGAGGAAACTCAATGCTGATGGAACCTACTGGAAACCGGAGCAGTATCCCAAAACCTCATGGGTTGCTGCGAAGGGACCTCCCGTAGATCCATCCACTTTATCTGGCTTTACTTGTGAGTCCTCATATTCATCTGATGAGTCATTTGACTCCAACTATAAACTATTCAAAAATCAGAATGGTGAGGTATTTGCTAGATATGTTGGATCTAACTGCAGGAATGGTCCCCCTATGAAGAAAATCTGGGTTCCCAAAAAGTGCCTTGAAAGTCTTCAGGTGAATGTCCTCATGACACCACCTATGAAGAATAAGAACCCCAGATCAAATTCTTCATATGAATCAAATTCCTCACATGGATCAAAGTCCTCACATGAACATCATCGTGCTAACACTTTTGTTTCGCAGGGAAAGCCTAAGGGCTATGAATATATGCATTATTCTTCAAATCATTATGTTCATAAGTCCTCGAAGAATTTCTCTGCTTATTCATATGCTTACCCTAACCCCTCTTATGTGAAACGAAGTGGTCTGGCGTCTACGCCACCTTTCTCTTATGGAGCTCGCAGAATGATGAACTCTTTGCCACCCCCCCAGATGTGGGTGGTGAAGAAAAGGAACTAATCTCTTATGCAGGGTCAGGTCTCCAGACGAACTAAATCGTCTGAAGAATTTGCTGGAGACCTGAAATGCTTGAAAGGACGCAAGCTAATCATGAAGAAATGATTTATTCATTTCTCACGTCCTCACATTGCTATATATACATATGTTGCTTTAATTGATGAAATATGTCTGATGAATTTGATGTCATATTCTTCACTCTGAAGTATATGAGTTCGTAAGATGTACTAATTCATCTACAGGATGATTTACCCAAAGCTACTGAGTGGGTCCTCGATAGTGGATGTACAAATCACATGACCGGTGACAAGAGCTTACTGATGAACACTCCTTTATCTCCATCACACTTGAAGCATATCACCTACGCTGACAAAGGCAAAAGCAAGGTATTGGGTCTAGGTAGGGTTGCAATCTCAAAGGATCGACACATGGATAAAGTCATGCTTGTCGAGTCCCTCGGATTCAACCTCATGTCTGTCTCAATGCTTTGTGATCTTGATATGGTTGTTGTCTTTGACAAATATCATTGCTTAGTGCTCATGGAATCTGACAATTCCAAAGTCTTCGAAGGCTTTAGGAGAGGAGACTTGTATATTGTTGATTTCTCTGCAGGACCACAGCCTGCCACTTGTCTACTTGCTAAAACTTCAGAAGGCTGGCTATGGCATCGACGACTGGGTCATGCTGGCATGAGGAACTTACACACGCTCATGAAGAAAAAGCACGTCATTGGCATCGAGGGTGTCAAATTCCTCAAAGATCGTCTTTGTGGGGCTTGTGGGGCTGGAAAGATGACCAGAGCCAAGCACCCCTCGAAGACTATCATGACTACTTCTCGTCCTTTTGAATTGCTTCATATGGATCTCTTTGGCCCTACTCATTATGCCACACTAACAAATGCAGCATCTCTATATGGCTTTGTCATTGTTGATGACTATTCTCGTTACACATGGGTGCATGTCATTACTTACAAGACTGAAGTGCAGGAAGTCTTCAGACGATTTTCCTCAAGGGCTTCAACGAATTTCGGCATGAAGATCAAGCATATACGTAGTGACAATGGGACTGAGTTCAAGAATACTGGTCTTGATGACTATCTCGATGAACTTGGTATTACTCATGAGCTATCTGCCCCATACACTCCTCAGCAGAATGGCGTTGTGGAGCGCAAGAACAGGACTCTTGTTGAGATGGCTCGCACCATGCTTGATGAATACAAGACACCTCGTCACTTCTGGCCTGAGGCAATTGATACTGCATGCCACATCATCAACAGGGTATATCTTCACAAATTCTTCAAGAAGACCTCATATGAACTCCTCACTGACAAGAAACCCAATGTGAGTTATTTCAAAGTCTTCGGTGCTAAATGCTGGATTAGAGATCCACATCACAATTCTAAATTTGCACCGAAAGCACATGAAGGTTTTATGCTTGGTTACGGAAAGGACTCGCACACCTACAGGGTCTTCAATGCCTATCACAACAAGGTTGTTGAAACTGTAGATGTGCGGTTCGATGAAACTAACGGCTCGCAAAGAGAGCACCTACCTCCTGTGCTAGATGAAAAGACGCCTGAGGAAACCATCAAGTTCAAAGCTACTGAGGATGTCATTCCTACCGAAGAATCTGCTGAAGAAATCATTCCAGAACATGAAGAACAGCATGCTGGCGCATCTGAAGAAAATGGCTCTGAAGAAAATGCTGAGCCAAATCAAAGTCGTCAACCTGCTCATCCCCGCGTTGCAAATGAAGTACAGATTGAGAGAATCATCAATGACATCAATGCACCAGGTCCTCTGACTCGCTCAAAAGCTTCACATTTATCTAACTTTTGTGGGCATTTTGCTTTCGTCTCTATCACAGAGCCCACCAAAGTTGATGAGGCATTTCTGGAGCCTGAATGGATTCAAGCAATGCAAGAGGAATTACATCAATTCAAGCTGAACAATGTGTGGGAGCTTGTCATGCGACCGGACCCATGCAAGCACAATATCATCGGTACCAAATGGATCTACTGCAACAAGCAAGATGAAAATGGCCTAGTGGTGAGGAACAAGGCTCGTCTTGTAGCTCAAGGCTACACACAGGTTGAAGGAATTGATTTCGATGAGACTTTTGCACCTGTTGCTAGACTTGAGGCTATTCGCATATTGCTTGCTTATGCTACCCATCATAATATCATCTTATATCAAATAGATGTGAAAAGTGCATTCCTCAATGGTAAGCTTGAGGAAGAATTATATGTTGCTCAACCCCCAAGTTTTGAAGATCCTAAGCATCCTGACAAAGTCTTCAGACTCAATAAGGCCCTCTATGGCCTCAAGCAGGCCCCTCGGGCGTGGTATGATACTCTGAAGGAATTCCTTATGAAGAAAGGCTTCAAACCCGGTTCACTCGACCCAACTCTTTTCACCAAAACCTATGATGATGAATTATTCGTGTGCCAAATATATGTTGATGATATTATCTTTGGCTGTACTAACCAACATTACAGTGACGAATTTGCTTACATGATGAGTGAGGAATATCAAATGTCCATGATGGGAGAATTAAAATTCTTCTTAGGTCTTCAAATTCGTCAACAACATAATGGCATTTTCATTTCTCAAGAGAAATACCTCAAGGACGTTCTGAGGAAATTCGGTATGCAAGAATGCAGAGGCGTCAAAATCCCTATGCCCAAAAATGGCCATCTATGCACTGATGAAAATGGAATAGACTTCGATCAAAAGGTATACCGCTCCATGATTGGTTCTTTATTGTACCTATGTGCATCTAGGCCGGATATTATGCTTAGTGTTTGCATGTGTGCCCGTTTTCAAGCTACACCGAAGGAATCACACTATAAGGCTGTGAAACATATTCTTCGATATCTAGACACTCCAACACTTGGATTATGGTATCCCAAGGGCTCGGTTTTTGATCTCATTGGATATTCTGACTCTGACTATGCCGGTGATCGTGTGGACCGCAAGTCAACTTCAGGCACATGCCATTTCCTCGGACGATCCTTAGTATGTTGGTCCTCGAAGAAGCAGAACTGCGTATCACTCTCTACTGCTGAAGCTGAGTATATTGCTGCTGGTTCTTGCTGTGCTCAATTGCTATGGATGAAGCAAACCCTCAAGGACTACGGCATCAATGTGAAGAATGTGCCACTCTACTGCGACAACGAGAGTGCCATCAAAATTGCTCATAACCCAGTTCAGCACTCGAAGACAAAGCACATCGAGATTCATCATCATTTTCTTCGAGATCATGTGTTGAAGGGTGACATCTCTATTGATCCCGTGAAGTCTGAAGAACAGCTAGCGGATATCTTCACAAAGCCCTTGGATGAGAAGAGATTTAGCAAGTTGCGGTGTGAGCTAAATATCTTAGAATCTTCGAATGTCCTTTGAAAAGGACACACATCCTAACACTTATGCAAATTGATGACTTAGATGTGCAACACACGAAGAAACGTTTTTCTTCAATCAATGAAGACTAACCCTCTAAGTGTGAAGAAATTAATGAAGAATTTGATTCTCAGAGCCCTATGACAATTGTACGCGGTGTCTGAAATCATCATTCTTACACGGTGGGTCACGCCACCACAAAAAGTTGAAAATCTTCAAAATTTGAGTTTTTCATCATTGTGCAAATTCTTCAAATTTTCAAATTCTTCAACTTTGCAAAATCTTCACTCTTTCCGTCTATGTTCTTCATTGACTATATATATATATTTGATTTTTCTGTCCTCTACAGCATTCACTTATTGCTAATTCTTCAAGTTGTGTTTCTTCTAAGTGAATGTGATCGGATCCGTTCCCCCTCAATGCTAAACTCAATCCAGTCCGTTCACAAATTCTTCATGTGCGTTCTATTTGAAACCCGTTCAAAGTCTTCACTGTGTCCTTGACAGCTGAAGAATTTGCGAACGAAACATTAAAATATTCTTATCTGAATTTTCGGCTTTTGCCGTTCAAACCGTTCCTTATCCCTCGATAAGATTTATCTATTCACCCTCGATCTAACACGATCTCCACTTCACAGTTCGTGGGTGACACATGTAGCTAGGATAAGAAGGGTCAGGGGCACGTTTGTCCATTTTCTTCGGACGAGCGGTTTTTCACCTCTGCTATAAATACCCCTCACCCTCCTCAGAGCTCATTTACCCCGCTCGATCTTACTCCCTCGCTCGAGCTCTCAGACCTAGCGCCGCCGCTACACTCCATCGTCGCCGGTGAGGAAGAGCTTCACTGCCTCGACCTCGTCGCCGTCGTACTCACGCCGGCCGCGGAAATCCTCACTCCGCCGCCGCCGTAGCTGTTTTCCATCGCCAAGTTAGGGCGTGGAAGATCTGAATGGACGAACATCTCCACTGCCACTCTCAGTTCGTCGTGTCCTTCGTCAAGGGTAAATAAAATTTATTTTTACTACCCTTGTTGATTCTGATGATTTCCACAAAATCTTCAAAAGGTGTTTATTCTTCAACTTTCATGTTCTTAAACACCAACTTGCTTCTGTCCTTGATCAGTTTCTCTAAGCAACGTTTTTCTTCAAGATTCCTCAATTGTGTGGATTTTCAATCTACACAACTCTGGAACCTAAGTCAAAAATGCTTAGGGAAATTCCTCAAGACACCCCTGGTCATCTTCCTCAAACTTGATACTTTTGAAAATCTTCTGAGAACGCATATGACCTCTCCAAAACTCTTCGCACCTATATTCTGTTCACAGGTACACATGTCCGCTGCTGAATCTCTAGGTTCTCATCAACTTAACTCATTTGCAGCGTTCCTTGAAGAAAAATTGCACACCTCATCAGAAAATTCGATTGTTCAAAACACTCAAGTGAAGAAAATGGCTGATGGTAAAAGACCTCAGAAGGGAGGAAAGAGGCCAGAAACAAATACTGCTTTTGAGATCCCTGATGACATCTATGATGGATATTGTACTCCTGATGAAGCAACTCATGGCAAGGAGAACAAAAATCAGCGCAAAGTGCGCATTCAGAAGATTGAGAGGAGATGGGCAAGAGAATGGAGGGAATATCGCTATGTCACTCCCAAGTACATGAAGAAATTTGCTGTTAACCCTCCATGTCCAAGACCTCCATTGGCTCTTGGCCAAGAAGCTGATCCCACTAGCATCAGAAGAGGTGAGGAATTTCCTCAGGAGTGGGCTAAGCGTCAAGCCAAGCTGGCCAAAGTGGCTAAAGAGGCAGTAAAGAAATTCAATGAAGATTCTGTTGCTGCCGCCGCTGAGGCCTCTGCTATCAAGCCTAAGAAGGCTATGCTGAAGAAATCAGCTGTTAAGACAAGTTCCTCAGCTGCAATGCCCTCACGGCCTGTTCCTCAAGCAAATTCCTCAAAAGCAGCTCCAACTCCCTCGGTTGCAAAATCCTCAGCTGCTCCTGCAAAGTCCTCAGCACCTGTGCATCTTGCCACATGCCAAAGGACTACTGGAATCTCAATTGCTTCAGGAGTCTCTGCAAGTTCTTCAGCTCCACCTCAGTCTTCAACAACTCCGACCTTGCTGAAGAAAAAGGCCACTACTGGACGAGGCACAAGGCCAAGTCCTCACAAGAAGCAAGTCGCCTTTCAGGTTCCGTCAAGCGAAGACGAAGCTGATGATGAAGAATTAGCTGAGCTCATCAGAGATCGACAACAAAGGGCCGCTAGAGCCAAAGGCAGTGCTGTGCCCCTCATGCTGGATCCAAGGAAGATCCTTGATTTTATTGATCTATGGCACAAGAACCCTAGCACACCTTTGCCTGAATTAAACCTCACTCCTGGTCAAAGTCACATGTTGACGGCCTTCATAAATGAAGAAAAATGGAAATTTGAAAAGGCCAGGCAGGTGAAGAAGGCTCAGTACAAGAAGGAGCGTTTTCTGAAGAACAATGTTGTGAAAATGTCTCCTGAAGAACTTGTGACTATGCAGGCTGAGATCAAAGCACTCAGTGATGAATTTCATGCATTCCATGCAGATTGGCTAGGTGCCAAAGTCAGATTCGTCAGAATGGCAAAAGGATTTACTCCAAGTGTTGCAGCTTCATCGCAACCCAAATTTCCTCAGACTGGAACATCTGTTCAGTCTGCTGAAGAAAATGAAAGCGCCAGAGCTGATGAAGAAATTCCAGTCTCTGAAGAAAATGCCAGGGCAACCTCCAATATTGCACCTGAAGAGCAATCCAGGCCAGTTGAAGCATCTACAACTGTGCCTGAGGAATCTGAACAAGCCAGGGCAACTGCATCAGTTGTGCCTGAAGAAATTCAACCAATTTCCTCTGCTCCTCCTGCACCGATGACAAGCATCAACCTTCCTTCTGCATCAGAAGCGAAGAAAACCAAGGCTGCGGAGCGAGCAGCTGTGAAGAAAAGGAAAGCATCTGCATCTTCAGAGTCTTCAGCCCCCAAGAAATTGAAGACTTTGAGGAGTTCATCTGAAAACCCAATTGATGCTATTCCAATATCAAGCATGCCATCAAAGGAGATCATTCCCTTTGGTGAGGAATATGAAATTTCAAGTAAATCTGATGAAGAAATTCCTTCTGCTGCTTCGACAGAGCAGATGGATGAAGAAATTGAAGTGGATACTTTCCCTTCAACCCCACTAGTATCATCGCCCATGCCTCAGTTCACAGCTGAAGAGGCAGGCGTCGAAGGAACTGAAGAAGATGAGGATGTGGATATTGGGTCTACAACACCTATTTTGAATGATGACTTTTGGGAAAGTCATCACCCCAATTCACCTCTGACAACCATTCTACATCATGTTCCTCAATCTCCTGTGCAAACTGAAGAAATTCATACGGGCTCTGATGAACGTCAAGCTTCACTTCACTCTATACCTGAAGAAGTTCCAGTCACTAGTGCTGATGTACATATGTCTGAAGAAATGAAGGCCAAGGCTGCTGCTGAAATTCCTCAGCCAGTGGCTCCAGTGGCTACACCTCAAGAGGCTGTAAATTCTTCAACTGTTAATCTTCAGCCCAAGCCACAGAACCCTCACTCCAAGAAGCAGAAGTTTAATGCTGAGGATTTCTTCAACGAGCACATATTCTTCACTGACTACAATCCCTATGACTCTGCTCGTCTTCGTCGCAAGCGTTTCTGGACTGCAAGCCAGATGAACTTCTACTCCTCATTGTTGGTTGATAAGGATAAGATCTTTGAACATGAGCAAATTCCTCATGTAGATATGGAATCGCTGCCCTGCTTCACACCAGTCCTCAGTGTTCTTCATGATGCTGGGTTACTCAATTTCTGCACCGACATCTGCGATTGGAATGAAGAACTCATTCTTTAATTCTTCGCCACGCTGCACATTACTGGAAATGTTGATGATGTCAATTCATGGGTATTGGACTGGATGACCGATAATACTCATTTCAAAGCACCGGCCTCTGAATTGCTTCATGCCGTCCCAGTCAGTCCTCCCACTGAAGGTGCTAGGCTACTCTATGTTGAACCTGAACTGTCTGATCATCTGATGCAAGTGCTGATGAAGCCTTTGAAGCCAGGCCAAGCTCCAAGGACCAA
Organism: Thinopyrum elongatum; assembly: GCA_011799875.1. Lineage (NCBI taxonomy): Eukaryota > Viridiplantae > Streptophyta > Magnoliopsida > Poales > Poaceae > Thinopyrum > Thinopyrum elongatum. Next base: position 560,061,682 of record CM022302.1, read on the forward strand.
ATTCCTCGTCAAGGAATTGCTCTATGTGCCAAGGACAGTCTATCGCATATTGACCAAAACCCTCAGTCCAATCAAGGGCCACAACTCTGATGATGAAGAAGTTGTTGGCATTATGAAGAATCTGCTGTTCAATATCATTCACGGTATTCCTATCAACTACCACGATTTCTTCATGAGGACTTTGGCCAATGCTGCACTGTCACCTTTTGAGTTGAAGCCTTATGCTCCCTGGATCATGAGATTCATCAGATCAAGGTCTTCAATTCATTACATTGCTGACTTTCAAAATCATCTCAGCTATTTGCCCCCTATTGAAGTCCTCAAACGGACTATTTCCTTAGCTGACGAGAAGGGCAAAGCTGCTGTTATTGATGAAGGTACTCGTCCATTGGATGGACAGTTTCGCAAAGCTACTTCCTATTCCACCAATGATGACTCTGCAACTCAAGATTCTGCCGCCAAAGCTTCAGAACATCATCCTCAAGCCACAGCTCCGCGTGTGATGACTGATCGTGAACTTCTCCTTAGTCTTCATCAGAAAGTTGATCGAAATCACAAGTGGGTCAAGCGTCAGTTTGGTGCAATTCTTCAGAACATGACAGTCACTCAAAATACTGTGAAGAAGAATCACTACTACTTGCATGAAGTCTTTGACCGCACTTGGGCGATTCTGTCTAATCTTCATAGTGCTGAAGAACTCAAGGAGATGGGCTTCCAACAGGACTTTGACTGGTCCCAGCCACCTTCGAAGAAATTCAATAAAGTCAAAGTTCCTCAGCTTGTTGCCAGTTCATATTCTTCATCGCATGAGACGGATGAAGCTGAAGACTTGAACGACACTGCGGCAGGCCCTACCTCAACAGTCGACCCCAACAATGCTGGCGCTCCTCCATCGACATCATGATGATATTCTTCAGGGGCGTTAGTCCTCATTTTTCGTCCCTTTTGGTCATTCGATGACAAAGGGGGAGAAATTTGAGTTTAGTCTTCAAGCGGGTCTTATATATGGGCTATATTTCTGTTAAGTTTCAACTCTTGCTCTTCTGAGGTGTTTGCTCTGATGAGTTGTAAACATAAGTCCTATGGTGGTCTGATACTTTTGAACTGCTTTCTGCATGCTTATTTCCTCAAGTACCTTAATGCACGCATGCTGAATTCCGTCAGACACCATATTTCATCATGCATTTCAAATTCTTCATATGATAAATGCGTGTATGAATTTCAAGATATAGGAGGAGATCTCCATGATATTACTCAACAATGTGCATTTGCTATTTCAAAGCAAATTCTTCAAATATGCACATCTTCAGGGGGAGTTCCTCTATATCTTGCAATCAAATTCCACAATATTAGTATTTACACTTCATATGTTTATCCCCGTTGAAAACTTAACCTATATTGTCATCAATCACCAAAAAGGGGGAGATTGTAAGTGCATCTAGTGCCCCTTAGTGATTTTGGTGTATTGAAGACTTATAGGTTAAGGGACTAATGCGTTTGTGAGTGTACACAGGTCTATAAGTCTATGAGGAGTTTGTTATTTACGATGAATGTCGACCCCTAAAAATGAATGTCTTCAACTGAAGACTTTGGTTTTCTTGAAGACTTTGAAAGTGAAGAAATTGGTGTGACCCTGAAGACTTGATATTCAAGCGAGGATTATGAAGCATGAAGACTTTTGTTTTCGTAGTTTCTTTTTCTTCTTCTTGAGTCATAGGAAACACCGTACTGTTAAAGGGGGTCGAGGTAAAACTAAGGAAAAATTTCCAAGTGATGCTCAACTCAAAATCCTACACCTACCCAATCCTTTCGAGTGAAGCCATTGGAAATCTCATACAGTTTAGTCAAGTTCTTCAGTGACAGAGACGAAGTTCTTCTATTCTCTGAGGAATTTGTTCTGACTGAGGAGTTAGAAATTCGCCAGTGCGGATTGCCTACAAGTGAGGATTATGATAGCCCTGAGGAATTTGATACTCAAATTTCCGACCGTTGCTGTGCTACGTGCCAGCTGTCCCAAAATATCCACCCACCTAACGGTCATATCATTGAAGGGCATTTATGTCTTATCATGTCGGGCTGCTCCCTAGGCTATAAATAGCCGCCCTCTACAACCACTAGCTGGTTGGCTGCTCCAAGAAATAGATTGACACTTGTCATTTAGAGCATCCCATCCTCCGAGGACTTTGAGCGAAAATCATCAAGTGAGGAAAAACCCAAAAGCCCAAACACCTACAAACCCAAAGTGATTGAGCATCACTGAAGAGATTGTTCCTGTGTGGAACCGACGCTTGTTACCTTTGAGGACTGTGCATCCTCCAGACGGTTAGGCGTCATGGTCTAGAGCATCAAAGAGGAAATTGTGGATTGCCGAGTGACCGAGTATGTGAAGGTTTGGAAGTCACCTGAAGACTTACCACGAGTGGTTGGGCGAGGTCTGTGTGACCTTAGCTCAAGGAGAATACGGTGAGGACTAGGTGTCCTGGACTGTGTGTTCAGGACTGGGTGTCCGGGACTGTGTGTCCTCAGGTTTAAATACCTAGCCGCTCCAACCAGACGTACAACTGTCACAGCAGTTGGAACTGGTCTACCAAATCAGTGTCTTCACCGAGCTACTGGTTCTATTTCCTCAACCCTTTCATTTCCTCGCATACTTGCTATGTATTTGATCATTACTGTTTGAAGACTTTGTCTGAAGACTTTCTCAATTTCCTCAGTTCAATTTCTTCAGTCAGTTTGTCTTCAACCTGCTTATCCTGTGTTTACGCTACTCGTACTCTGTGCTTGTTTTCATTTCATCATGATGACTGTGCTACTGCTCTGTTATGCTTGCATCTGAGTACTCATTCCGCTGCTAAGTAGTTCGTCGCTTAGGAATTTCCTCACCTTGAAATTCCTCAGTGACGAATTTGTAAAAATCGCCTATTCACCCCCCCCTCTAGTCGATATAACGCACTTTTAAGTACTTGTACACTCACAAAGTTTGGTATTTTCAACTGAAGTACCCAAGATAACTAAGCAAAAACAAAAGTAACTACTTCCTGGAATTTAATTTTTTTGTTGTTTTTGAGTTTTTCGAAGTGCAGAAAAGCAAAGTAATGATAAATAAAAAGTAACTAAGCAAAGTGATTAAGGAAGTAAAATAATTAAATACAGAACCTATGACTTGCTAAAGAAACTCTCGGCAATGGCACCAGAAATTTGCTTCCGGATATCCCCGACCATTATGATGTGCCTGTTTGATGAATACATGTTGGCCCTGAAGTGCAAGGGTTTGTAGCAAGGAGCAGTTTTCCCTCGGTTTGGAACCAATGTATCAATCCGTGGAGTTCTTTAACGAGTCAATGATCAGTACCTACACACAACTAGAAAACTTCTCTTGATCCCCAACTTAGACTAGTGAGGTTGTCAATCCCACAAGCTTTGCTAGTTACAAGAATTAACGTATAGTGTGGATGGAAATGATTTTTGTATGCAATGAAAGTAAAAGTTCAGACTGTAAAAGAACAGAAAATAAAGTGATCGAGGTTGTATTTATGAGGAATAAAGGACCGGGATCCATAACTTCACTAGTGGCATCTCTCCATAAAAGCATTGGTGTGGTGAACAAATTACAGTTGCGTACCAATTAAATTGCAGTGTTTATGGTTTAATCATACATATCATGATTGCATATAGGCAGTACATCCTTGAATCCATGGACTGTTATTCAACTGCATCTATAGCTAATACTCCACTCGATCTAAGATAGTTATCTAGTATACATCTCAAAGTATTAAGTAAAACAGAGCATTGCATTAAGCAAAGGGACATAATGTTGATAGTGTATTCCTTTTACCTCCATTTCATCAACGAGACAACTAGGCAACTATCTTTTTATGCTTAGTGGCAATAACGGAGTACAAGCCTTTTTCCCTTTCTACCACTTTGATAGATTACATGCAAGGTTAAACCCAACTAGCATACACCACTTCCTCTTGGAGACCGTTCATCTAATCATGCCCAGTGAAAGACTAATAGACCGGAGAGCATGTATATCTATAAATCATGCAACAAAGAACCAATAGAAACCAAATATAAATCCATATATAGTCTGATCATAAAGTGACAATTCATCATACCGCAACAAACACATCGAGAATTACATCAGATTGATCACAATTATGTAGGGCATCTCATGTGATCTTTGTATTAAAGAACAAGGGAGAGAGGATGCCACATAGCTATATTGTTATGGACCCATAGTCCAAGGAGGAGGACACACACATGGTCATCGGAGTAGCGAGGTTGATGAAGATAGCTTCGGCGGCGATGTCCCCCTCCGACAGAGTATAGGAAAAGGCCTCAAGATTGGATTGCCTGAGAACGCATGGCGGCGGTGGCGTAAAAATTCTCGATAATTAGGGTAGTGATCATGGGGTCAATATAATGGCACGGGAACCGAGAGGCGGTGGAAAGGAGCTCCCTGGGCTCCATTCGGCCTTGCCCGCATGACGGCCTGGTGGCTCCCTTCTGCTGCTTCTTAGCCCCCCTCTATTCCTCTGGTGATTCTCGTTCACGACATATTTTTATTTTATTTTATTTGTCCACGGAAAATATTATTTTTTGCAAATTTCAAAAACAAGCAGAAAACAACAACAGGCACTTGTCACTGGATTAATAGATTAGTCCAATAAAATGATATAAGAAGGTGCCAACACTATGTAATAATGATATAAAAATAGCATGAACATAGCAAAAATTATAGATACGTTTGAGAAGTATCATCCCCAACTTGTCTTGGCGACGACGGGCATCAAGCAGATGAAATTTGGCTCCCGATGGACCAAGGGACCGTGCGGGAGGCACCTGGTCCGGTTGAGCCTGGTCAAAGCCAGCTCAGGGGAGCGCGAAGTGTCATGAATCTTGATGACATCATCTCTGACATCACCATGTTGTCCCATCATCTACAGAGGATTTTGTTGCTTGGCACCTAAATAAGAACGGAATTTTCACGGTACGGTCTGCATATTATAAACACTGGGAAGATACATACATTCAGGAGGCCATGATGGGGAGCTACCAGAGTGGCTCCGTGCCACATCCAATATGGAAAAAGATTTGGAATCTCAAGTTGCCAGGAAAAATAAAGATCTTCATTTGGAGGTGTGTACATAACACAATACCTTGCTTTAGCGTTTTAGCAAATCGCCATATCGGTAGCATATCACAGTGTCCAATTTGCAAAGGGGGAGCCGAGGATGTGCGTCATGCACTGTTCCTATGCCCTCGAGCTCGGGCAGTCTGAGAGGCCTTGAGCATCGGACATTTAATATCAGATGCTACTCGGTTTGACCGATCAGGGGCTGGTGTAATTGATCCAGTAGAACTTTCAGAATTGATTGCTGCAACCTGTTGGTACATTTGGTGGCAGCGGAGACAGTTCGTAGGCGGAGAAACAGTACTCACACCGGAGCGAACGGCAATGGCGATTCATGCATTAACTCTGAATTTTGTCCGTGCCGCCGGCAAGCCAAAGAATACTCCTAGAACGAACCAGTGGCCAGTGGTACTGTCTGAGCAACAAGTACTCAACGTGGATGCTTCATTTCATGTGGGTGAGCACTCAGGAGGATGTGGAGCAGTAGTACGGGACAGCCGCGGGAACTTCATTGGTACTTCCACTTCCAATCTAATGCACGTGGCGGATGTTGTCTCGCGGAGGCAGCAGCTCTTCTTGAGGGTCTTAAGCTTCTCCAAAATCTGGGCTGCAGTAACATCATGGTGAGAATGGACAACGTTGTGGTGGTGAACTCTCTCTCTGGTTAAATGAAGGTCAAAATATCGTGGCGGCCCCTGTTCTAGAAGATTGTCGAGTCTTACTACAAGATTTCAGGAAGGTTACTATTGAGCATTGTAATAGAGAATCGAATATTGTTGCTCATGTGCTAGCTAGCTGGGGGTCTGCAAACACCCCCTCATTATGGGTGGATGCACCTCCTGATTTTATCATTAAATTTCTAGCGGACGATATAAATATTATTGATTAATAAAGCTAGCCTTGAAGGCCTTCCCGTAAAAAAAAAATTTGTCGTCCTATCATCTGCCGCAGTTAATGCACGCAAATGGTACAGGAGGTGCGTGGGGCAACGAACCAACATCATCACACCTTGGGTTCTGCATGAGTCGGGCGCATAGTGAGAGATCGCCAAATGGAGGGCGTCGGTCGCGGAGGCCGAGCCGGCTCCCCATCCGCACGAGCGGGTGCTGTTGGTTCCGTTCATGGAGCGGGGCCTGTTCATGCGGCGGCTGCTGTTCTTCTATGGCCTTTAGCTACACAACCTCAACCGCAATGACATTCTGCACATCGTGTGTTTCATCATGATGTGCGAGTGTTTCTTGGGGACTCGGCCCCATTTTTGTCTCTGGAAGAAACTCATCATGGTGAAGGCGCACAAGGATCACGGTGACCTGTTCGTCTGCGGTGGAGCCGGCATCCAGCTGAAGCCCAAGTCTAAGTACTTCAAGCTGGCAATGCCGAACACTATCAAGAAGTGGAAGCAGAATTGGTTCTACTGCCCTAACATCCGGATGTACGCCCGGCATAAGGACTTGCTCCATATAGCTCTGGGGTGCCGATCTGGATCAGAACCTAGGGCGCGAAGCCGACCAGTGCCGAGTCGCGCGACGTTGAGCTCCTTCACAAGGAGGTGGTGCGGCTCATGTATCTCGGGCTCACCGGGCTTGAGATCTTGGTCACCTCGCTAGATCGGCGAATCCAGCCCCCGCAAGCGATAGAGCACCTGGTGTACGTTAATGCGGGCCTCGACGACTCAACCCGAGCAGGACCTGAGGAGCTGGAGGACGAGTCGCTTGCGAACCTGGTCGCCCGTCTAGTGAACGACAGCGAGATCCCGCTAGAGTCCTGCGTGATGCCATATTCCCTCGCAAACCCTCCGACCAACATAAGTAAACTGAACCGAGTCCTTCTCGTTCATGCTGTTGTATAGTTGGATCCGATTCCAGAGCCTTCTCATTCTGTAGAACTTCCACGGGCTCGTCTCCATGCCTCCACTTCCCAAAAATATCCTGGCGCCGGATCTGCGGGAACTGCCTGATGGTCCTGGGGTCGGTGTTGGCAATGAGGAGGCGGACGATGACGATGAAGAAGAGGGCCTCCCTGCTGTAGGACCCGGCTAGGGCTGACCACTGCTACTCTACTTTTTGCCACCAGAAGAAACAGGACGTGAGGGAAGCCGGCCAGCCCAGCACCGTAGCTGGGCCGAATCCTTCCCCACCACCACCGCCGTAGCCTCAGGTTGAGACCGGGACAGGCCAGGTGAAGCAAGACATTGCCCTGTCGCCATCAACACAGGCGATGGCACAGGACATGCAGCCGCATTCTCTTTCACATGAAACCAGCGTGACAAACCCAGTTTACCGTATAGTATAGTTCACTGGGACATAACATGCTGTACATTTTATCCCAAAAAACAACCTGTGGTACATTGTAACCTAATCTCAGTCGACTAATCCTAGAAGAAGAAAGAAAGGCACTTTCTGAAACACCACACATAGTACAATTCTTTCACTTTGATTCTAATTCTATTACCGGTAGTAGTTAAACCACTACCTCGAGAGAGAAGATCCACATTGATGAATCCAAAAAGTGATCTCTTTGTGATAGGCTTATAGTTTGAGATCTTGTATTGAACACGTCGCCTGTGTCAATGAAGAGAATATCGCCCCCTTACACCTCCCCACAAGCAAAGACAGACTTGCAGTAGTGTTTGCTGATGAAAAGCACCTGGCAGTGATGTCCGTCTCTAAAACCTCCACACTGCGAGTGAAATTGGGACTATGATAAGAAAGTTGCAGTTTCCGCCTAACGGTGGTGATCAGATCCTCATCGTCATCCTCATACTGGAATGCATCGATAATCACGTCATCGCCCGTACTTTTTTTCAATTCATATAAGATGCGATGATCACCGTTGTCTTCCTCCAGTGGCCTAGCATTAGTGACTCTACGGGTATCGACTTCACTCCACCCATCTGAATCATCATCACCTGTCGATGGGTGCCTGATGACGTTCTCGACACTAGTAACGATGGGAATGCCGTCTTCGTCAAAGACCATACCGAAGGACAGGAGGTCACCACCCTAGGTGATACCGTAGAGTTCCGTCTACATAATCAGAAGCTCTCCTCGTGGCCGGAGAATTAGAATAATATGCTGAGAATCCGAGTCGCACCCGTCACACCGCGTCCAATTCAAATGCTAACAGTCCTACCTCGGTTCCACTCTCGCTGGCGCACGCACGCAGCGCAACAGTGATAAGAGGCCACGAAAAAATTCATATTTCGTGGGAAAGGCCAGGACGCAAAGCACCACAAGGGGCGCACACCCGCACTCTTCAATTTTAGATTGTACACCATCTATTCCAAATTAATCAATTAATCGAAGTTCTAGGTTTATACCCTAGTTTTAAATAGCGTACTATGCCAAACAGCGGCGGTCCTCCAAATTAGCTATAGCGGGGCTATAGCGAAGTACCCTTCTGAGCTCGAGCTCAAATGAGCTCGGATAAACAGTAAAAGCAAAAAAATTCAAAAAGCTCTGAATTTTTTTTTGGTAAACTTTGACAAATGTTCTAAGTGTTTGCAAATTTCCATCATGAAATCACATTCGTGGAAGGCGTGGAACAAAAAAACAAAATCAGTGCTCCAAAATGCTTTCGAAAGTAGCATTTTTGGAGCATCGATTTTGTTTTTTTTTGTCACGCTTTCCACGAATGTGATCTTATGATGAAAATTTGCAAGCACTTAGAACATTTGTCAAAGTTTACCAAAAAAAATTTGATTTTATTTCAAATTTTTCAATTTTACTGTTCATCCGAGCTCATTTGAGCTCGAGCTCATATACTCCGCATCCGGCTATAGCCGGCTATTTCATAACTTTACTTGACAATAGTACACTAACACCATTTAGCGGCACCCTGCTCAAACCGGTATAGCGGGGCTATAGCCGGCTATTTAAAACTTTGGTTTATACTAAGTCAAACTTTTTAACTATGGTCGAATCTATCAATCTACAACATAAAAAATCCAAAAAAATATCAAAACATATATAGTATAAAATATATTTTATAAATAATCTAATGAAAATGTTGATATGTTTTCTATATATACTTTATCAAACCCATTTTTTGTTTACTTAGGCCAAAGCTAGAACATCAAGTAATTTGGAACCTATGTGATTAAAATGTAAAAATTGTGGGTAGCTAGTTGGTAGTCAGGAGTAGAAGAACTCCCCGCTGTTGATTTCAACAGCTCCTGCGGTGGCCAAGTTATGGACGAGTCCCCGCCAGTGCACTCGTCCAAATCACGGGCCGCCAATCTTGGCGTCGTCACTACCGCCCTCTAGCCCGGCCCGGAAGGTAGTGGATCAACTCCAGCACTGGCGGGCCCCCGCTCCACCCCTATGTTTCTTTTTCGCCTTAGGGCCTGTTCGGATCTCCTCTGGCTTCTCAAAACTCCACATATTCAGCTTCTCCTCCTTGCTTCTAACTTCACCTAGCGATCGCAGGAACGTTCGGCTGCATCGGGCAGCTTCTCGTAGAGCTGCAGCCCAACTGGGAGGGTTCTGGCCCGTTTGGCACTGATTGGGCCGGCTGGAGGCAGCCTTGTTCGGCCCAGTGCACCCATACGAGAGGGAGGGAGAGGGGTATCGATTGGTTGGGGATCGCTGGTTTCTTTCTATCGAGCAGGAGGCAGCGAACCGTTTTCTTTGGCGGTGGCAGCTCTCTGTAAATTGGGCGAACTTCTGATTCTTGGATCGGTGGAGCTGGGCCGATCGAGCTTCACGTTTTTGCACTGCGAGTTGGCTCAGCTTCGTGAAGTTACTTCTTGGAGCCCAAACGTTCGAGACAAAATTATTTGTGAAGCTGGTGAAGTTAAAAGCTGGAGGAGATCAGAACAGGCCCTTAGTTGGCACCGCCTCCGGCTCAGTCCCGTCTCATCGTCGCCATGTCTAGCCGCCTCGTCGTTTGCTCCGGCATGGCCACCGAGGTGGTGGACAGCGGCCGTCATCTCCATCTCTCGCTCTGCTGTTCCATCTCTCTAGTGCTTGGTCACGAACAGATGGAACGAGGAGAAAGAAAGCAGACGGAAGACGAGAGGGAATAAAGAGATGGGTGCGGGGAAGGCGTTTTGGCTCCGAGCTCGTGTGCACCAGTAAAATACTCCCTTCGTTTCGAATTACTTGTCGCAGAAATGGATGAAAATGGACGTACTTAGAACTAAAAATACATCTAGATACATCCATTTCCGCGACAAGTAATTCTGGACAGAGGGAGTAAAAAACATTAGTAAACAAAATAAACAATCTTTTTTTTTTACAGCAAACATATTCATGTGTTCTAACTGCATGCAAATTTTCATAAAGAAATGCCATTGGTGGTGTTTTGGACAAAAATGACAAAAACGGTACTCTAAAAAGACTATTTTTGAAGCTTTTTAGAGCACTCATTTTGAAGCCAAACAATATGGTGAAACAACTTTCTTGTTTTTTGGGGTCAAAAAGGAGAGGACTGCTTCAGAGAGACCTGACTTAACAATTGCACGTGCCTTCATCCCAGAGCCTGGACCAATTGAGTCCAAGGCAGGGTCTTCCTTTACTTGTTTGGTGCATCTAAACATTGACAACAATAATCCGTCATTTTTTGCTTCTGGGTTTAACTACTTTGGTGCCTTTTTTCTCACCGTGAAAGTCGGTACATGTGAGGATCTGACATTAATTAATTACATCTGAAGCATGGTAGTCTAAATCTTCGGATAATGAGCCCCAAGTAACATATCAGAGACATGAAGATCGATTTATTCTCCTATCAGCAAGATAGTATATTTACTTCGATGTAAAAATCCTCTATCGACAGGAGATATGCGGAAAACGGCGATTATGAAAATGGAAACACCACAAGATATGTGGATCATGTAGGGTAACGCAGCAGCAAAAAAAAAAAAATCCGTCCTACGCACTAGCCCAGGACCACTATGAAGATGCATACAAGGTTTTGATCTGATCATTACCGACTCGTAGTGCAGCGAAAGTAGAGTCGATGAAGATCGTTGGTCCAGATCCCCGCAGCTAGGAATTTACAACCTCCTAACCACGGGGATTTTCTTCCTTGGACAGCTCCTCGGACGCGTCCCCCAGACAGCCCTCCGGGAGGGCGTCGAACAGCCCCTTGGACGGTCCTTCGGACAGTCCCTTGGGCAGCCCTTCGGGAGGCCCTCAAGCAGTCCCTCGGACGGTTCCTCGACAGTCCTTCAGGAGGCCCTGAAACAATTTCTCGGACAGTCCCTCGGACAGCCCTTCGGGAGGCCCCTCGAATAGTCCCTCGGACAAAAGATCGAACGTACGACCTTTCTACTTGGTTGCACACATACGGTGTCACCTATCCAGCAGGGCTTCGCCGCCCAGAGCTAATCCCTATAGAAGACTACAGCCTAGTGGCTGTACGAAACTATTTCGTGTGAGGGAGAAAGAAAGGCAGATCATGCATGCCATTTTGTGAGAGCTTGGAGTGATTTTGGAGAGCACTCTCCTCCTCCTTTTATAGTGTGAGGGAGGGGTGGAGGGGCTCAAAATTTCAGCCACCAAAAGGTGTGCATTGCCTCATGGGTGGCCTCCCAACACCTTGGCCGGCCCCAACATTGTGTTCCCCCATGGGGGCGCCTCCTCCCCAACACTTTGTCCAGCCACATGGGGCTGGTCCCTAAAGGGGGCGCCCCCAAAAACAACCCAAAAACAGCTCCATGATTCAGGGGATCTTGTCCCCTCACGCTGGGACAAGATGTTTTCCGGAACTGTTTCTTTCGAAAAAAAATCCAGAAAGTCCCAGACAATTTCTGGCACCCTCTAAAATAATTCTGGACGCGATCCGAATTTTTTTCGGTATGATGGTTTTATTCCGAAACATTTCCGGTAACTCCAAAACATTTTTGGTTTTCTCTCCGGAACTTTTCCGTCGTCTCCGAAACTTTTCCGGTGACTTTCTCTCAGACTCCCTGTCTAGTATTTAGCAGATAGATGACCCTTAAGTGTGTGACCCCATAGGTTCGGTGAAGTATAGACATGACCGGAACACTTTCCGATCAATGATCAATAGCAGAACCATGGACATCCATATTGACCCCCTATACCGACACGAATAATTATTCGAGTGAACATGCAGTTGCAGTGTGCTATTCCCATTGCTTCGCGATATGTTACAAATACCCGAGGTGAGATTTATTGGCATCCCGTGGATCAACAACTTTGTCCATTATGCCAGTTTCCTCGTTACCTATTTTGTTCTCTTTTCTCGTTCCCCATGATCAAATCACGCTGTGTCTGGCCAGACGATGATGGATACTGTGACATCGAGAGGGCCCAAAGAATATCTCTCCATCGTTAGAGGAGCAAATCCCAATATTGAGCTATCAAGTTCCTTGTCATACTTTTCCATGAACCCGTAAGCCGCCGTAATAGCCACCCTTTTACGGATGACATTTAACAAACCCCAAAGTTCATGAAGCAAGCATGAAGGAACTCGATACTCTGATGGTATAAGGAATTATGCAAACGTTAACTTTCTCTGTGTTATATACTATTAACTTATGACGAATGTATCTCATAGCATAACATCAAATTGGGTCGTTTCAACACAAGCGTTCTACTAACATTGTGTCCTCAAAGTTGTCGGCATAGTCATGCCCATGATCAGGAAAACAGAACCATCATGCAACACTTGAGCTAGTCTCAGAGGCCAGACTAGGAATACATTTTACCGTTTATTATTTCACATGTGCATATGAGTTTTCCTCTGAGCCTCGTGGTTATTGTAGACTCGAGAACCATAGTAGTTATAGCACGGAATATAAACATAATTATGAACATGGAGATAAATAATATCATTTATTATTACCTCTAGGGCATATCTCCTATAGACTCCCACTTGCACTAGAGTCAATAATCTAGTGAATGCTAATGCACTTTACACCTATGGCATACCGGTGTAAAATATGCATCGCTTGTGGTATAGTCTTTATCTAACGGATCTGACAACTTCAGGTCTGTGTGTATCTTTGCATATCCTCGTGTTTTCACGCTTTCACAAAATTCATTTTTTGTGTGGACTTGGCTTTGTATATATGTGAATCACTGGTCGAACATTGATTCCTCAGACTAAGCCATGGAGCGACTATCTACAATAGTGTTCCACTGACCAAAGCCATTTTGGAACCATACTAAGTTCATGAATGAAGTCTATGATTCAATATCTTGTTTGTCGCTTCTAAAACAACAATATACTTAGCCTTCGTTATAGAATTCGCTACAGTAACCTGTTTGGAACAATTCCAACTTACTGTGCCACCATTTCATGTATAACACAAAATCCTTAATTTAAATCAAAAATCGCTTGCCAGCTTGCGAGAAAACATGTCATCAGTGCTACTATAGTACTCAACGACATTTTTCACTGTTGTCCCATGATCAACACTTTGATCACTTTAGTATCTTACTCGCAACTAATTTGGAGTATTGGACATATCTGGTTGTTTTACATACCATGGAATACATGATTGATCCAATCACAAAATTGTGAGGATCCTCAGTCATGTACTTTGCTCATCAGTGTTTTAGGACACTGAGTCTTGCTAAAAACTCTTTCCATGTGACTTAGACAAGAAACTCTTCTTTGCGTTTTTATGCTAAATCATTTTAGCATCTTGTCAATATGTATTGGCTTAGCCCTATTTAGACAATTTTATCTCCATAGATAATTATGCCTAATACCAAGGCTACTTAGCCCTAAGTACTTTCATTGAAAAAACTATTTTCAGTGAAATCCTAATTCGTGTTAAGAAATTTATATTATCTCTAATCAACAATGTGTCATGCACACAAAGTTTTACAAATATTATTATGCTCCCACTTACTTTCTTGTAAACACAAGCATCTTTATTATCCTTGATGAAATCAAACTCTTTGAATATTTCATCAAAACAAAGATTCCAACTCCATTTTGCTCGCTTCCCATCATTGCTGGAACTCTGAAGTTTGCGCACTCACCAGCATCCTTTGGATCGACAAAATACTTTGGACTGTATCACATACATATCCTTGGATGTATTTCCATCTCATAGAAATCCTTTTGGCGTCCATGTATCATTTCTCATGATTGAAATATGTATTTAATTGCTAGTTTAACCCAAACCGAATTTAAGCATCACTACGGTGAGACAATCTTATCGTCGTCAACTCCTTGAATTTGTTATTGCAACAAGTCGAGCTTTATAGATAAAACATTTTTATCCGTATCAATTTTTACTTCCATTAATATTCGTTAGACTCTAAGTCTTTCGAAGGGTTTATCAAGATCTAATCTTGAATCATTTATATGGATACTATCTCGGATTATTTTGGCATTTAGCCAATTCCGGAGTCAAGGCCCATCAACGCTTCCTAGTGCATCGTAGGTGTACTGTTGTCTAACAACAATATCTCGTTTGCACACCTTAGAGGTTTGCACAAGTTTTGCCTACGTGGTTCAGCTGCAAGTTTGACCAAAGTCCATACATCTCATGTAGAGGCTTCCGTATCAGTCGTAGTAAGAAACTCTGAAATTACATCCAAGGTTTCTTTCCTTTGATCTGATGACAAAGATACTGTTATCTCGTCGATTTGTACTATCCTCCCACTCATCTTTTTGCAAGAAACATTTTCATCAAAATCATACCGCTCTTTTTGGCAAACCTTTTGCTTCGGTATAGTGATGGAGGAATACCCGATAATTTGGGATAACCTACAAAGTAGCACTTATCTGATTTGGAATAGGTTTGTAAACATTTTACACAAGCCCCATATTCCAAATGTTAAGAAAAGACATAACATGGTTGGGCATACCATACCATGGCGTCATTTCAACAGACCTGATGGCGCTCTTTTCAGTGTAAAAGCCGCAGTCTCTAAAGCATTACTTTAAAAGGGATAATGGCAAATCGATTTATGCCATATTTGATCTTACCATGTCATAAATGGTTTGATTACATCTTCACGGACATTTCACTTTCAGTGGTGTTTTGGGAGATGCAAGTTATGAAACTCTTTTCACAACATATCAGACATTCGCTAAACTTGTAACTCAAATATTCCTTTCCGCAATCTAATTGCAGAAACATAATTTTTTTGTTACAATAATTTCTACTTCTGGATGAAAGTTGCAAGTGCCAGATGATTCATAATCAAGTGACTTCAAAATCCATCACTATGGAATTTCTCCATGCGGGTTTCTCCAATGTGACCAAACGTAGTGCCACACAAAAGTGGTATTCTGTTTGTCTTGCGACATTTAGCGTCAGTGCTATGGATGTATTATATTATCATCAATATTCATAACATACATCCCATTCATAATGGAAGCATGACCCTTATGTTATTCGTAACACCGAACAACAATTGTTCTCTTATGAACGACCTTGTTGTAACATACTTTATGCAATGGGTTAGAGTGTATGAAACTCCAAATGAATTATGAAAATAAATACAGAGGTAATACACCGATGGATGGTATAGTAACTTTTACTATGTTCCTAGCGCGTATCTAAACCTCATTACTAGCAAGCCTTTTAGGCTGTAGTAGTTCTTGTATCAAGTTGCAACAGAATGCAATCGAACGAGAATCCTGTGATCAACTTTTAATCACTATACCCAAGAATTAGTGATTAACAACTTAATCCTAGTTCCCAAGAATTACATATTTGACCAGCCTCCTATACATCTATAACTCGTATGACATTCATACATGAGCTGGACATTCCAGTCTTGTTCCTTTTTGCCTTTATACTTCCAATACTTCTCCTACTCTCAGAAGAAGCACCCAACTTTAAGAGTGGCTTCAGCCCCGGACTTCCTAGGCGTGTAAGTCTCAATGACACCCTTTGGACTTTTCCTTTCTCTTTAAGTTGTTGTTTTATTCACCTTCATCACATGACAAGCGTTCTTCTGGATCCCATCTTATCAGTCTAATGCATAGTAAACACTTCACTAATACTTGCAAACAAACATTGCTTGGGATATCTCATATCTTTTGTGTTGGGTAACGTTGCATGGAAAACAAAAAAATTTCTACGCACACGCAAGATCTATCCATGGAGATGGATAGCTACGAGAGGGGGAGTGTGTCTATGTACCCTCGTAGACCGTAAGCGGAAGCGTTAGAACAACGCGGTTGATGTCGTTGAACAAATCCATGATCCAACAGACCGAGCACCGAACATACGACACCTCCGCGTTCAGCACATGTTCAGCTCGGCGACGTCCTCGACTTCTTGATCCAGCAAGATGGTGAGGTAGTGGATGAGTTCCGGCAGCACGATGGTGTGGTGACGGTTATGGTGATGCTATCTCAGCAGGGCTTCGCCTAAGCACCGCGAGAATATGACCGAGGGTCTAAACTGTGGAGGGGGGCGCCGCACACGGCTAAGACAAAGTTCTGTTTTGCTAGGTGCCCCCTCCCACATATATATATAGGTGGGGGGTGGAGGGAGCAGCCTGGAGGCGCCCCCAAGTAGGCCAAATCCTACTTGGGGTCCTCCCCCAAGTGGCGCCCCCCTTCCTTATTTGGAGTGCGGGAGGAAGGAAGGAGGAGGTGGCGCCTCCCCTTTTCCTTTCTCTCCTGAGGAGGGAAAGGCAGGAGGGGCCACCCTCCCCTTTCCTTCCCCTAGGGCCAGCCAGCCAAGGGAGGAGGCGCACCAGCCCCCTAGTGGGCTGGTCTGCCCCCTCCTTTGGCCCATAAGGCCCATAACTTGCCGGGGGGGGGTGCCCGGAACCCCTTCCGGTGACCCGATAACTTCCCGGTACGTCTCGAAACACTTCCATTGTCCAAATACCATCATCCTATATATCAATCTTTACCTCTCGACCATTTTGAGACTCCTCATCATGTCCGTGATCTCATCCGGGACTCCGAACAACATTCGGTCACCAATTCACATAACTCATATAACACTATATCATCAACGAACGTTAAGCGTGCGGACCCTACGGGTTCGGCAATGATGTAGACATGACCGAGATGCCTCTCCGATCAATAACCAATAGCGGAACTTGGATGCCCATATTGGTTCCTACATATTCCATGAAGATCTTATGGGTCGAACCACAATGACAACATACGTAATTCCCTTTGTCCGTCAGTATGTTACTTGCCCGAGATTCGATCAGCTATATCTCCATATACCTAGTTCAATCTCGTCACCGGCAAGTCTCTTTACTCGTTCTATAATACATCATCCCGTAACTAACTCCTTAGTCACTTTGCTTGCAAGCTTCTATGATGTGCATTACCGAGAGGGCCTAGAGATACCTCTCCGAAACACAGAGTAACAAATCCCAGTCTCGATCCATGCCAACTCAACAGACACCTTCGAAGATACCTGTAGAGCATCTTTATGATCACCCAGTTACGTTGTGATGTTTGATAGCACACAAGGTATTCCTCCGGTATCTGGGAGTTGCATGATCTCATGGTCTGAGGAACATGTATTTGACATTCAAGAAAACAGTAGCAATAAACAGAACGATCATATGCTAAGCTAACGGATGGGTCTTGTCCATCACATCATTCTCCTAATGATGTGATCCCGTTATCAAATGACAACTCATGTCTATGGTTAGGAAACCTTAACCATCTTTGATCAATGAGCTAGTCTAGTAGAGGCTCACTAGGGACACGGTATTTGTTTATTTATTCACACATATATTTAAGTTTCCGGTCAATACAATTCTATCATGAATAATAAACCTTTATCATGAATAAGGAAATATAAAATAATAACAACTTTATTATTGCCCCTAGGGCATATTTCCATTAGTCTCCCACTTGCACTAGAGTCAATAATCTAGATTACATAGTAATGAATCTAACACCCATGGAGTCTTGATGTTGATCATGTTTTGCTCGCAGAAGAGGCTTAGTCAACGGGTCTGCCACATTCAGATCCGTGTGTACTTTGCAAATTTCTATGTCTCCATCCTTGACATATTCACGAATGGAGTTGTAGCGTCTCTTGATGTGTTTGGTCTTCTTGTGAAACATGGGCTCCTTTGCTATAGAAATTGCTCCAGTGTTGTCACAAAAGATTGTCATTGGACCCGATGCACTAGGTATTACACCTAGATCAGGTATGAACTCCTTCATCCAGACTCCTTCATGCGCTGCTTACGAAGCAGCTATATACTCCGCTTCACACGTAGATCCCGCCATGATGCTCTGCTTGGAACTGCACCAACTGACAGCTCCACCATTCAATATAAGTACGTATCCGGTTTGTGACTTAGAGTCATCCGGATCAGTGTCGAAGCTTGCATCGACGTAACCCTTTACGGCGAGCTCTTCGTCACCTCCATAAATGAGAAACATGTCCTTGATATGTCTCCAACGTATCTATAATTTTTGATTGTTCCATGCTATTATATTATCTGTTTTGGATGTTTTATATGCATTAATATGCTATTTTATATTATTTTTGGGACTGACCTATTAACCCAGAGCCCAGTGCCAGTTTCTGTTTTTTTTTCTTGTTTTTGAGTTTTGCAGAAAAGCAATATCAAACGGAGTCCAAACGGAATGAAACTTTACGATGATTTTTCTTGGACCAGAAGGCACCCAGAAGACTTGAGAACCAAGTAAAAGGAGCCGCTAGGTGGCGGCAAGGGTGGAGGGCGCGCCCTAGGGGGGGCGCCCCCTGCCTTATGGGCCCCACGATGCACCGTTTACCCTAATTCTTGTCCTATATATTCACATATATTCCCAAACCACCAGAAGCGTCCACAAAAATACTTTTCCGCTGCCGCAAGCCTCTGTTCCCGTGAGATCCCATCTTGGGGCCTTTTCCGGTGATCTGCCGGAGGGGGATTTGATCATGGAGGGCATCTACATCAACTCTATTGCCCCTCCGATGAAGCGTGAGTAGTTTACCTCAGACCTTCGGGTCCATAGCTAGTAAATAGATGGCTTCTTCTCTCTCTATGATCTTCAATACCATGTTCTCCTCGATGTTCTTGGAGTTCTATCCGATGTAATACTCTTTTGCGGTGTGTTTGTCAAGATCCGATGAATTGTGGATTTATGATCAGATTATCTATGAATATTATTTGAATCTCCTCTGAATTCTTATATGCATGATTTGATATCTTTGTATTTCTCTTCGAATTATTGGTTTGGTTTGGCCAAATAGATTGGTAGTTCTTGCAATGGGAGAGGTGCTTAGTTTTGGGTTCAATCTTGCGGTGTCCTCACCCAGTGACAAAGTAGGGGTAGCGAGGCACGTATTTGTATTGTTGCCATCAAGGATAAAAAGATGGGGTTTTCATCATATTGCTTGAGTTTATCCCTCTACATCATGTCATCTTAGTTAAGGCGTCAATCTGTTCTTTATGAACTTAATACTCTAGATGCAGGCAGGAGTCGGTCGATGTGTGGAGTAATAGTAGTAGATGCAGAATTGTTGTGGTGTACTTGACACGGACGTGATGCCTATATGCATAATCATTGCCTTGGATATCTTCATAACTTTGCGCTTTTCTATCAATTGCTCGACAGTAATTTGTTCACCCACCATATTATTTTTCTTCAAGAGAGAAGCCTCTAGTGAAACCTATGGCCCCCGTGTCTATTTTCCATTATATATTTTCAGATCTATAAACCAAAAAAAAACCAAAAATATCTTGCTGCAATTTATTTACTTTTACTTTGTTTTTCATTTTAGTAATCTTTTATATCTATCTCTATCAGATCTCATCCTTGCAAGTGACTGTGAAGGAATTGACGACCCCTTTATCGCGTTGGGTGCAAGTGTTTGATTGTTTGTGCAGGTGCATAGATTGGGGACTTGCTTGTACCTCCTACTGGATTGATACCTTGGTTCTCAAAACTGAGGGAAATACTTATCTCTACTTTGCTGCATCACCCTTTCCCCTTCAAGGGAAAAACCAACGCAAGATCAAGAAGTAGCAGGAAGAATTTCTGGTGCCATTGCCGGGGAGGTCTACATCAAGCCTACCAAGTACCCATCATAAACTCTCATCTCTTGCATTACATTATTTGCCATTTTCCTCTCGTTTTCCTCTCTCCCACTTCTAAAACGTTTCAAAAAATCAAAAAAAGATTTGCCTTTTTATTTGCCCTCTTTCCGTATGCCTTTTTGCTTGTTTGCTATCTTTGATCGTGTTGCCATGTGTCTTCTATTTGCTTGCATCTTTGCTTGCTAAAAATCTATTGATATGGATCCACTTAAAGTTTTCTACATGGATTATGTTCGATCCATATGTGCTCGTGCTGAAACCCCAACTAGTTTAGTTGAGGGAAAATCTTTAGATGAGCATGCTCTTTTTGTGCGTCACCGTTTGTTTGAAAAAGGGAGACTCTTATGGAATCAAATAAATTGTTTTCTATGCTATGCTTGGAATCTATGTGAAATTTATGATTTTACTTGTTGCTCTAAGAACCCTAAAAACACCTTCCTTACCTATGTGAGTTTAATGATAATGAAATCTTATCTTCTTATGAAAAGGGTGTTTATATTTACTATGATATCGAACAAATTGAAGAATTTGTTGCTATTAAGGGTGCTTATGAAGTTTCTTCTTTGATTGAAAAGTATGATACTACTCTCTACAAATCTGAAAATTTTGACATACTTAAATACTGCTATGAGAACTATGCTTCTAATGCCTATGTTAGTGAATTTATTAAGAGAATGTCCGGTGCTTTGGAGGAAAATAATGATATGCATGAATTTATAGATAATTGTGATTCCATTGATATGATTGAAATATCTCCCCTTGATGGACATGATGCTTGCTATCCTTATGGCCATGATGCCAATATTAATGATGCCCATGGAGATGAACTTGTTAAACATGAAATTATTGCTATTGCACCCACACTTGATAGCTCCTTGAATGAAAAGCATGATTGCAATGATGTTATTATAAGTTCTATGAATGTTAATTGTGTTAATGATATGCAAAACCCCAAGCTTGGGGATGCTAATTTTGCTATGTCCACTACTTTTTGCAATGATCATGATTGGGGTCATAATGTTTCTTATGATCTTGAAAATTTATTTAAGCCTCATGATGAATTTGATATTGATAATAATGTTTGCAATAATATTGAAAGTGGGTTTGGAAGAGTGTCAACTTTAGGTAATAATGATCCCACTATTTTGGAGAATTATCAATCTTGTTATTTTTTTGATAATAGTGGGTCTGGAGAGGTCATGACTTTATTTGATGATAATCCCACTATTTTGGAAGAGTGTCAACTTTGCATGCATGTGGATCATGAAGAGAGTATTTTTTGTGATAGCTATATTGTTGAATTTTAATATGATCCCACATGTAATTATTATGAGAGAGGAAAATATTGTGGTAGAAATTTTCATGTTACTAAATTTCCTCTCGTTATGTTGAGATTGGCAATGTTTTATTCTTCTCCCTTGCTTATGCGAGTCTTTGCTTGTCTTGGTAATTTGTTCTCTTATAAAATACCTATGCATAGGAAGTATGTTAGACTTAAATGTGTTTGTAACATGTACTATGATGCTCTCTTTGTGTTTCAATTATTATCTTTTATGTGAGCATCTTCAATATCTCAATGCCTAGCTAGGGGCGTTAAACAATAGCGCTTGTTGGGAGGCAACCCAATTTTATTTTTATGTTTTTTGTTTTGTTTCTGTTCTTGAATAAATTACACATTATTACCTCTGTAGTAATTGTGTTTTGGTGTTTTAATTAGTGTTTGAGCCAAGTAAGACCTTTGGGATGGCCTACGACGATAGTTGACTTGATCTTGCTGAAAAATAGAAACTTTTGTGATTAGTCCAGGAATTTTATAAATTCACCAGAGCGTCGATGGTGTCTGAAATTTTTACACAAGATTGATATACAAATTTCCAAGATTTTCCTAGTTTTTCAGAATTTTTGGAATTACATTAGTATTCGAGATTTCCAGATTGCTACAGACTGTTCTGTTTTTGACATATTCTGTTTTCTTTGGGTTGTTTGCTTATTTTGATGAATCTATGGTTAGTATCAGGGTGCTTGAACCATGAAGTAGTTGGAATACAGTAGATATTATACCAATATAAATAAATAATGAGTTCACAATAATACCAAAAGTGGTGATTTATTTTCTTATACTAACGGATTTCATGAGTTTTCTGTTGAGTTTTGTGTTGTGAAGTTTTCAAGTTTTGGGTAAAGATTTGATGGACTATGGAATAAGGAGTGGCAAGAGCCTAAGCTTAGGGATGTCCAACGCACCCCAAGGTAATATTAAAGGACAAACAAGAGCCTGAGCTTGGGGATGCCCCGGAAGGCATCCCCTCTTTCGTCTTCAATCCATCGGTAAATTTACTTGAGGCTATATTTTTATTCACCACATAATATGTGCTTTGCTTGGAGCATCTTGTATGATAAGATTCTTTGATTTTTAGTTCACCACAATCATCGATGCTGCACACATATTTTGAGAGGTACACACTTAAATCGTGAATTTATTAGAATACTCTTTGTGCTTCACTTATATCTTTTGAGCTAGGCAATATGCTCTAGTACTTCACTTATATCTTTTTAGAGCATGGTGGTGGTTTTATTTTATAGAAATTGTTGAACTCTCTTGCTTCACTTATATTATTTTGAGAGTCTCTAAATGGCATGGTAATTGGCTTAGGTTATGAATTTAGTCCTAATATAATGGGCATCCAAGAGGGATATAATAAAAAACTTTCATATAAAGTGCATTGAATACTATGAGAAGTTTGATTCCTTGCATATTGTTTTGAGATATAAAGATAGTGATATTAGAGTCATGCTAGTGAGTAATTATGGATTGTTATAAATACTTGTGTTAAAGTTTGTGATTTTCATAGCATGCATGTATGGTGAACCGTTATGTGACGAAGTCGAAGCATGATTTATTTATTGATTGCCATCCTTTGTGTGAGGGTCAGGAGCGCGCGATGGTTAACTCCTACCAACCTCTCCCCTAGGGGCATTCGTCTAGTACTTTGTTTCGATAGCTAATAGACTTTTGCAATAAGTATGTGAGTTCTTTATGACTAATGTTGAGTCCATGGATTATACGCACTCTCACCTTTCCACCTTTGCTAGCCTCTCTAGTACCGCGCAACTTTCGTCGGTGCATTAAACCCACCATATACCCTTCCTCAAAACAGCCGCCATATACCCTTCCTCAAAACAGCCACCATACCTACCTATTATGGCATTTCCATAGCCATTCCGAGATATATTGACATGCAACTTCCACCGTTCCGTTTATTATGACACGCACCATCATTGTCATATTGCTTTGCATGATTGTAAGATAGCTAGCATGTTTTCATGGCTACGCTAGATCGTTGCACATCCTGGTACACCACCGGAGGCATTCATATAGAGTCATATTTTGTTCTAAGTATCGAGTTGTAATTCTTGAGTTGTAAGTAAATAAAAGTGTGATGATCATCATTATTAGAGCATTGTCCCATGTGAGGAAAGGATGATGGAAGCTATGATTCCCTCACAAGTTGGGATGAGTCTCCGGACTTTACAAAACATAAAAGAGGCCAGAGAAGCCCAAATAAAAAAAGAGGCCAAAGAAGCCCACAAAAAAAATGAAAAAAAATGAGAGAAAAGAGAGAAGGGGCAATGCTACTGTTCCTTTTTCCACACTTGTGCTTCAAAGTAGCATCATGATCTTCATGATAGAGAGTCTCCTATATTGTCACTTTCATATACTAGTGGGAATTTTTCATTATAGAACTTGGCTTGTATATTCCAATGATGGGCTTCCTCAAATTGCCCTAGGTCTTCGTGAGCAAGCGAGTTGGATGCACACCCACTTAGTTTCTTTTGAGCTTTCATACACTTATAGCTCTAGTGCATCCGTTGCATGGCAATCCCTACTCACTCACATTGATATCTATTGATGGGCATCTCCATAGCCCATTGATACGCCTAGTTGATGTGAGACTATCTCCTCCTTTTTGTCTTCACCACAACCTCCACCATATTCTATTCCACCTATAGTGCTATATGCATGGCTCACGCTCATGTATTACAGGAAAGTTGAAAAGGTTTGAGAACATCAAAAGTATGAAACAATTGCTTGGCTTGTCATCAGGGTTGTGCATGATTTAATATTTTGTGTGGTGAAGATGGAGCATAGCCAGACTATATGATTTTGTAGGGATAACTTTCTTTGGCGATGTTATTTTGAGAAGACATGATTGCTTTGTTAGTATGCTTGAAGTATTATTGTTTTTATGTCAATATTAAACTTTTGTTTTGAATCTTATGGATCTGAACATTCATGCCACAATAAAGAAAATTACATGGATAAATATGTTAGGTAGCATTCCACATCAAAAATTCTGTTTTTATCATTTACCTACTTGAGGACGAGCAGGAATTAAGCTTGGGGATGCTTGATACGTCTCCAACGTATCTATAATTTTTTATTGTTCCATGCTATTATATTATCTGTTTTGGATGTTTTATATGCATTAATATGCTATTTTATATTATTTTTGGGACTAACCTATTAACCCAGAGCCCACTGCCAGTTTATGTTTTTTCCTTGTTTTAGAGTTTTCCAGAAAAGGAATATCAAACGGATTCCAAATGGAATGAAACTTTACGATGATTTTTCTTGCACCAGAAGACACCCAGAAGACTTGAGAACCAAGTAAAAGGAGCCGCAAGGCGGCGGCAAGGGTGGAGGGCGCGCCCTAGGGGGGCACCCCCTGCCTTATGGGCCCCACGATGCTCCGTTTACCCTAATTCTTGTCCTATAAATTCACATATATTCCCAAACCACCAGAAGCGTCCACAAAAATACTTTTCCGCCGCCGCAAGCCTCTGTTCCCGTGAGATCCCATCTTGGGGCCTTTTCCGGTGATCTGTCGGAGGGGGATTCGATCACGGAGGGCATCTACATCAACTCTATTGCCCCTCCGATGAAGCGTGAGTAGTTTACCTCAGACCTTCGGGTCCATAGCTAGTAGCTAGATGGCTTCTTCTCTCTCTATGATCTTCAATACCATGTTCTCCTCGATGTTCTTGGAGTTCTATCCGATGTAATACTCTGTTGCGGTGTGTTTGTCGAGATCCGATGAATTGTGGATTTATGATCAGATGATCTATGAATATTATTTGAATCTCCGCTGAATTCTTATATGCATGATTTGATATCTTTGTATTTCTCTTTGAATTATTGGTTTGGTTTGGCCAACTAGATTGGTAGTTCTTGCAATGGGAGAGGTGCTTAGTTTTGGATTCAATCTTGCGGTATCCTCACCCAGTGACAAAGTAGGGGTAGCGAGGCACGTATTTGTATTGTTGCCATCAAGGATAAAAAGCTGGGGTTTTCATCATATTGCTTGAGTTTATCCCTCTACATCATGTCATCTTACTTAAGGCGTTACTCTGTTCTTTATGAACTTAATACTCTAGATGCAAGCAGGTGTCGGTTGGTGTGTGGAGTAATAGTAGTAGATGCAGTATCGTTTCAGTCTACTTGACACGGACGTGATGCCTATATGCATAATCATTGCCTTGGATATCGTCATAACTTTGTGCTTTTCTATCAATTGCTCGACAGTAATTTTTTCACCCATCGTATTATTTTCCTTCAAGAGAGAAGCCTCTAGTGAAACCTATGGCCCCCGGGTCTATTTTCCGTTATATATTTTTGGATCTATAAACCAAAAAAACCCAAAAATATCTTGCTGCAATTTATTTACTTTTACTTTGTTTTTCATTTTAGTAATCTTTTATATCTATCTCTATCAGATCTCATCCTTGCAAGTGACCGTGAAGGGATTGACAGCCCCTTTATCGCGTTGGGTGCAAGTGTTTGATTGTTTGTGCAGGTGCATAGATTGGGGACTTGCTTGTACCTCCTACTGGATTGATACCTTGGTTCTCAAAACTGAGGGAAATACTTATCTCTACTTTGCTGCATCACCCTTTCCTCTTCAAGGGAAAAACCAGCGCAAGCTCAAGAAGTAGCAGTCCTTGGTCCTTTTCAGGTACTTCAAGATATTCTTGACCGCTGTCCAGTGATCCACTCCTGTATTACTTTGGTAACTCCCTACCAAGTTTATGGCAATGCACACATTAGGTCTGGTACACAGCATGGCATACATAATAGAACCTATGGCTGAGGCACAGGGAATGACTTTCATTTTCTCTATATCTTCTGCTGTGGTCGGGCATTGAGTCTGACTCAACTTCACACCTTGCAAGACAGGCAAGAACCCTTTCTTTGACTAATCCATTTTGAACTTCTTCAAAACATTGTCAAGGTATGTGCTTTGTGAAAGTCCTATCAAGCGTCTTGATCTATCCCTATAGATCTTGATGCCCAATATATAGGCAGCTTCACCGAGGTCTTTTATTGAAAAACTCTTATTCAAGTATCCTTTTATGCCATCCAGAAATTCTATATCATTTCCAATCAACAATATGTCATCCACATATAATATTAGAAATGTAACAGAGCTCCCACTCACTTTCTTGTAAATACAGGCTTCTCCATAAGTCCGTACAAAACCATATGCTTTGACCACCTCATCAATGCGTATATTCCAACTCCGAGATGCTTGCACCAGTCCATAGATGGATCGCTGGAGAGCTTGCACACTTTGTTTGCACCCTTAGGATCGACAAAAACTTCAGGTTGCATCATATACAACTCTTCTTTGAGAAATCCATTAAGGAATGCAGTTTTGACATCCATTTGCCAGATTTCATAATCATAAAATGCAGCAATTGCTAACATGATTCGGACAGACTTAAGCATCACTATGGGTGAGAAAGTCTCATCGTAGTCAACCCCTTGAACTTGTCGAAAACCTTTCGTGATAAGTCGAGCTTTGTAGACAGTGATATTACCATCAACGTCTGTCTTCCTCTTAAATATCCATTTATTCTCAATGGCTTGCCGATCATCGGGCAAGTCCACCAAAGTCCACACTTTGTTCTCATACATGGATCCTATCTCAGATTTCATGGCGTCAAGCCATTTGTCGGAATCTAGGCTCATCATAGCTTCTTCATAGTTTGTAGGTTCGCCGTTGTCTAACAACATAACTTCCAGAACAGGATTACCGTACCACTCTGGTGCGGAACGTACTCTAGTTGACCTACGAGGTTCAGTGGTAACTTGATCTGAAGCTTCATGATCTTTATCATTATCTTCCTCTCTTATTGGTGTAGGCATCACGGGAACGGTTTTCTCTGATGAGCTACTTTCCAATTCGAGAGAAGGTGCAATTACCTCATCAAGTTCTAATTTCCACCCACTCACTTCTTTCGAGAGAAACTCCTTCTCTAGAAAGGACCCATTCTTGGCAACAAAGACCTTGCCTTCGGATCTGTGGTAGAAGGTGTACCCATTTGTTTCTTTAGGGTATTCTATGAAGACGCACTTCTCTGGTTTGGGTTCGAGCTTATCAGGCTGAAGCTTTTTCACATAAGAGTCGCATCCCCAAACTTTAAGAAACGACAGCTTAGGTTTCTTGTCAAACCATAGTTCATACAGTTTCATCTCAACGGATTTAGACGGTGCCCTATTTAACGTGAATGCAACTGTCTCTAATGCATAACCCCAAAAAGATAGTGGCAAATTGGTAAGTGACATCATAGAACGCACCATATCCAATAAAGTACGGTTACAATGTTCAGACACACCATTACGCTGTGGTGTTCCAGGTGGCGTGACTTGTGAAACAATTCCACATTTTCTTAAATGAAGGCTAAACTCGTAACTCAAATATTTGCCTCCGCGATCAGATCGTAGAAACTTTATTTTCTTGTTACGATGATTCTCTACTTCACTCTGAAATTCTTTGAACTTTTCAAATGTTTCAGACTTGTGTTTCATCAAGTAGATATACCCATACGTACTCAAATCATCTATGAAGGTTAGAAAATAACGATACCCGCCACGTGCTTCAACATTCATCGGACCGCATACATCGGTATGTATTATTTCCAACAAATTAGTAGCTCGCTCCATTGTTCTGGAGAATGGAGTTTTAGTCATCTTGCCATGAGGCATGGTTCGCAAGTATCAAATGATTCATAATCTAGAGATTCCAAAAGTCCATCAGCATGGAGTTTCTTCATGCGCTTTACACCAATATGACCTAAACGGCAGTGCCACAAGTATGTTGCACTATCATTATCAACTTTGCATCTTTTGGCATCAATATTATGAATATGTGTATCACTACGATCGAGATTCAACAAGAATAGACCATTCACAAAGGGTGCATGACCATAAAAGATGTTACTCATATAAATAGCACAACCATTATTCTCGGACTTAAATGAATAACCATCTCACATTAAACAAGATCCAGATATAATGTTCATGCTCAAAGCTGGCACCAAATAACAATTATTTAGGTCTAAAACTAATCCCAAAGGTAGATGTAGAGGTAGCGTGCCGACGACGATCACATCAACCTTGGAACCATTCCTGACGCGCATCGTCACCTCGTCCTTAGCCAATCTTCGCTTATTCCGTAGCTCCTGTTTCGAGTTACAAATATGAGCAACCGAACCAGTATCAAATACCCAGGCGCTACTACGAGCATTAGTAAGGAACACATCAATAACATGTATATCAAATATACCTTTGCTCACTTTGCCATTCTTCTTATCCGCCAAATACTTGGGGCAGTTCCGCTTCCAGTGACTAGTCCCTTTGCAGTAGAAGCACTCAGTTTCAGGCTTGGGTCCAGCTTTGGGTTTCTTCGTGGGAGTGGCAACTTGCTTGCCGTTCTTCTTGAAGTTCCCCTTCTTTCCCTTGCCCTTTTTCTTGAAACTAGTGGTCTTGTTAACCATCAACACTTGATGCTCCTTCTTGATTTCTACCTCCGCCGATTTCAGCATCGCGAAGAGCTCGGGAATTGTCTTCTCCATCCCTTGCATATTATAGTTCATCACGAAGCCTTTATAGCTTGGTGACAGTGACTGAAGAACTCTGTCAATAACACTCTCAACCGAAAGATCAATTCCTAGCTGAGTCAAGTGGTTGTGGTACCAAGACATTCTGAGTATGTGTTCACAGACAGAACTGTTCTCCTCCATCTTACAGCTGAAGAACTTGTTGGATACTTCATATCTCTCAACCCGGGCATTAGCTTGAAATATCAATTTCAGCTCTTGGAACATCTCATATGCTCCATGGCGTTCAAAACGCTTTTGCAGTCCCGGTTCTAAGCCGTAGAGCATGGCACACTGAACTATCGAGTAATCATCAGATCGAGAATGCCAGGCGTTCATAACGTCTGCAGCAGCTCCTGCAGCAGGTCCATCACCTAGCGGTGCATCAAGGACATAATTCTTCTGTGCAGCAATGAGGATAATCCTCAAGTTACGGACCCAGTCCATGTAGTTGCTACCATCATCTTTCAACTTACTTTCTCTAGGAACACATTAAAATTCAACAGAACAGTAGCACGGGCCATTTATCTACAACAGAGATATGCAAAAATTATCAAGACTAAGTTCATGATAAATTAAGTTCAATTTAATCAAATTACTAATGAACTCCCACTTAGATTAACATCCCTCAATTTAACTAAGTGATACATGATCCAAATCAACTAGCCCATGTCCGATCATCACGTGAGATGGGATAGTCATCAATGGTGAACATCTCCATGTTGATCATATCTACTATATGACTCATGTTGGACCTTTCGGTCTCCAGTGTTCCGAGACCATGTCTGTACATGCTAGGCTCGTCAAGTTTAACCCAAGTATTCTGCTTGTGTAAAACTGGCTTACACCCGTTGTATGTGAACGTAGAATCTATCACACCTGATCCTCATGAGGTGCTTCGAAATGACGAACTTTAGCAACGGTGCATACTCAGGGAGAACGCTTTTATCTTGAAATTTAGTGAAGGGATCATCTTATAATGCTACCATTGTTCTAAGCAAAATAAGATGCATAAAGGATAAACATCACATGCAATCAAAATATGTGACATGATATGGCCATCATCATCTTGTGCTTTTGATATCCATCTTCAAAGCATCGTCATGATCTCCATTGTCATCGGCACGACACCATGATCTCCATCATCTTGACCTCCATCAACATGTCGTCACGTGGTCGTCTCGCCAACTATTGATTCTACAACTATTGCTAACGCATAGCGATAAAGTAAAGCAATTACATGGCGCTTGCATTTCATACAATAAAGAGACAACCATAAGGCTCCTGCCGGCTGTCAATATATATTACAAAACATGATCATCTCATACAACAACTTATATCACATCATGTCTTGACCATATCACATCACAGCATACCCTGCAAAAACAAGTTAGACGTCCTCTACTTTGTTGTTGCAAGTTTTTACGTGGCTGCTACGGGTTCATGCAAGAACCTTTCTTACCTACGGAAAAACAACCACAACGGTGAATTATCAAGTTTGTTGTTTCAACCTTCTTCAAGGACCGGTCGTAGTCAAATTTGATTCAACTAAAGTAGGAGAAACAGACACCCGCCAGCCACCTTTATGCAAAACAAGTTGCACGTCAGTCGGTGAAACCGGCCCCATGTACGTGGACATGTAAGGTTGGTCCGGGCCGCTTCATCCCACAATGCCACAGAATCAAAATAAGATGTTGGTGATAAGCAGTATGAACATCACAGCCCACCACTCTTTGTGTTCTACTCGTGCATATCATCTACGCATAGACCTGGCTCATGATGCCACTGTTGGGTAACGTTGCATGGAAAACAAAAAAAATTCTACGCACACGCAAGATCTATCCATGGAGATGCATATCTACGAGAGGGGGAGTGTGTCTACGTACCCTCGTAGACTGTAAGCGGAAGCGTTAGAACAACGTGGTTGATGTCGTCGAACAACTTCACGATCCAACCGACCGAGCACCGAATGTACGGCGCACCTCCGCGTTCAGCACACGTTCAGCTCGGTGACATCCTCGACTTCTTTATATAGTAAGACGGCAAGGTAGTGGATGAGTTCTGGCATCACGACGGCGTGGTGACGGTGATGGTGATGCTATCTCAGCAGGGCTTCGCCTAAGCACCGCGAGAATATGACCGAGGGTCTAAACTGTGGAAGGGGGCACCGCACACGGCTAAGACAATGTTCTGTTTTGCTAGGCGCCCCCCTCCCACATATATATAGGTGGGGGGTGGAGGGAGCAGCCAGGAGGCACCCCCAAGTAGGAAGAATCCTACTTGGGGTCCTCCCCCAAGTGGCGCCCCCCTTCCTTATTTGGAATGCGGGAGGAAGGAAGGAGGAGGTGGAGCCTCCCCTTTTCCTTTCTCTCCTGAGGAGGGAAAGGCGGGAGGGGCCACCCCTCCCCTTTCCTTCCCCTAGGGCCGGCCAGCCAAGGGAGGAGGCGCACCAGCCCCCTAATGGGCTGGTCTGTCCCCTCCTTTGGCCCATAAGGCCCATAACTTGCCGGGGGGTGCCCGGAACCCCTTCCGGTGACCCGATAACTTCCCGGTACGTCCCGAAACACTTCCGGTGTCCAAATACCATCGTCCTACATATCAATCCTTACCTCTCGACCATTTCGAGAGTCCTAGTCATGTCCGTGATCTCATCCGGGACTTCGAACAACATTTGGTAACCAATTCACATAACTCATATAACACTATATCATCAACGAACGTTAAGCGTGTGGACCCTACGGGTTCGGGAATGATGTAGACATGACCGAGATGCCTGTCCAGTCAATAACCAATAGCGGAACCTGGATGCCCATATTGGTTCCTACATATTCCATGAAGATCTTATCGGTTGAACCACAATGACAACATACGTAATTCCCTTTGTCCATCAGTATGTTACTTGCCCGAGATTTGATTGTCGGTATCTCCATACCTAGTTCAATCTCATTACCGGCAAGTCTCTTTACTTGTTTTGTAATAAATCATCCCATAACTAACTCCTTAGTCACTTTGCTTGCAAGCTTCTATGATGTGCATTACCGAGAGGGCCCAGAGATACCTCTCTGAAACATGGAGTGACAAATCCCAGTCTCGATCCATGCCAATTCAACAGACACCTTCGAAGATACCTGTAGAGCATATTTATGATCACCCAGTTACGTTGTGATGTTTGATAGCACACAAGGTATTCCTCCGGTATCCGGGAGTTGCATGATCTCATGGTTTGAGGAACATGTATTTGACATTCAAGAAAGCAGTAGCAATAAACAGAATGATCATATGCTAAGCTAACGGATGGGTCTTGTCCATCACATTATTCTCCTAATGATGTGATCCCGTTATCAAATGACAACTCATGTCTATGGTTAGGAAACCTTAACCATCTTTGATCAACGAGCTAGTCTAGTAGAGGCTCACTAGGGACACGGTATTTGTTTATTTATTCACACATGTATTTAAGTTTCCGGTCAATACAATTCTAGCATTAATAATAAACCTTTATCATGAATAAGGAAATATAAAATAATAACAAATTTATTATTGCCTCTAGGGCATATTTCCATCATTTTGGCCTTTGTTTATATCTGAAAACTAATTTTCAGTTCCATGAATATCAGATAACTGTCCCAAACTTTTGAAATTCGGGTCTTATGGAAGCAAACATATTGTACTTGACCGTAACGGAATTCTAGCTTTCGGATCGAAGGACAAGAGTCACATCATCCATAGCATTAGCGGGAGAAAACCGAAAGCATGCGATAGGACAATGTCCTTCACGGCACTCTTGAGGACAATCCTCACATTACGTTACCTATCGTAAAGTTTTAACCAGATAAATAACATGTATTCAATTTTAACAGGGAAGGTGGAAACATGAGCCATTATTCTACAACTATTATACAAATCACACTTAGACTATGTCCATAACTAATTGCACTAAGAATTAAATAAATTAATTCTAAAGTGCGCTCCCACTCAAATCAATATCTCTCATAATTGATTGTGAGTGATACAAGACCCGTATTTTAATTCAACACCATTGAACGAGATGAACACTGATGGTGTGAACTTCAATCGGTAGGCAACTTGCCGATCACATCTCTATGTGACTCTTGTTCATCTTTCGATGGGCATGTTCTGAGCTTAGGATGATCCTCCAGAATGTCAAGACAACCAAGTGATCTCGCTGCGAGGTCTCAACTCACCCGCCTCACACTTCTCTAATCGTTTGTACCCATGGAGATCATGTGATACCCCGAAGAGATAGATGTCGTGACGGTGCTACACTTGGGAGAATACTAGCTACTTGATATTTTAAGTGAGAGATTACCCTAATAAAAGCAACTGCCGTGCAATCAAAAGGGTGCAATGAAAAGGATAAACATCCCAGGTAATTTATAATAGCATGATATGGTATAGCCCTTTCTTTCGGAGCAGGATTCATCGTCTTCGTGAAATTTCAACCAGAAACGTTGTTGTGGCAACAGTTTCGAAAACTGCTGCCATGGCAGAACTTTTCTGCCAAGGCCTATTTCTTTAGCTCTTCCTCCCCCGTCTTTGGCTTTTCGGTCGGTGTCCACCTTCGCAAAGCTTGTCACCCCCTTGTCGATGCAATAAATAATACTGCTATCTCTATAGCTAATAAAATAATGCATTACAACAAGGTTGACACGTAGGTCATTTGAAGTGACAATCCATCATGCTGAGTCATGACATCAGGTCATGTTAATTAATTTACATCATATAGTCATCTCATACATAATCAAATTAAAAATGACGAAGACTATACCACATCTCATGCACATGCATCCTGCAAAACTGTCGATACCGTGACAAAATGCGTCATGTACCCAACCGTGCGCCCCACGGTCCCTCCAAGTTCAAGAACAAGGAAATGGAAGAGCTGCATGCCACTATCCTCCTCAGTGGTGGTATGCGGATCTTCGTGAAGAAGACCATCAACAAGAAGGCACTTCGAGCCAGGCTCGGGCCCCGTGGTGGCATGCAAATCTTTGTGCCAAGGGATTCGCATGCCTCTCCAAGACTAAGCTAGCAACAAGCCAGAACATCTAGCAATGATCACCAAACCAAGCCCAGGAACGATCCCACCTGGCAACGGCTATCCACAGCTGGCGTGTACTTAGCCAGCCTTCAACGGCAAGCTTCTGCCCCACCGGTCACATGGCGTAGCGGTTCTGTGCTCGCAGGGCTCTCTCGCCACGCGGCCATTGGGCAGGTGCGCCAGACGAAGGACAAGACGTAAGGGGTGATTCACTCACCCACACTACCACATGTTGCACACATGTGCCGAGACGTGTCACGCCTCGGCTTGGGGTCACCAAGGTCGGTTGTGACATGACAGGGGTCCGTTCCCGAAAGAGAAGAGCTGGTGACACATCATCATTCATTTAATGCATCCACCTTCCTGGTCGGATGCATACTATTTTCCTTAACCCCAAAGCCATTTGTGGTACCCCTTGAGTATAAAAGGAGGGCCAGGCTGTACAAAAAAGGGGAGGAAAAAGAGGGAGTCCAAAAAAGAGTACGAGCGGATGAATCTCCAAGAGGAGGAAGGACAGTACAAGGTTAGACACTGGACATAACAACAGTAAGGTTGCATAGCCTCTTTCCCTTCCCAGGAAAGGTTTTGTAGCTCTAATCCGCCTATCAAAACACACAAAAAGTAGGAGTAGGGTATTACACACAATGCGGCCCGAACCTGGGTAAATCCTGGTGTCTATTGTTCATCTTTTTAGTAGAGTAGGTCTGTGCCTTCATGCCCCAATCCCGAACTAGCAGAAAGGATGTCTCCAGTCCACGTTTTCACACGTGTGTTCTGCACACGCGCCCCGACATCTGGCGCACCAGACAGGGGGGTGCTCGTGCGGATCTACATCAACAAAACCGCCAGCGTCCCTGTCGATGCTAGACTCATCATCAACAATTTCTCCGTCGTTGAACAAGGATGGCTAGGGTGCGGCTGCCTAAGGTTGCGGCTCCACACCATGGGCCCCCGAAGCAACTACGCACCTGCAGCGGAAGGAGGGTGCCCCGCCTCGCAATCGGAACGATCTCACATCCGGTAAAGCCCGGACCGTACGGTTCGCCCCCGAAGGAATAGACGTGGGGCATCACCCGCGGTGCCCCCGAGCGGCTACCGCCCCTGCACCTCACCAAGGAAAAGATCTTGGAGTGGATCGCCCCACGTATGCCTCACTCCAATACCATAAGCAGCAGCCAGGCAAGCCACTTCGGGAGTACATTCGGCGTTTTCGGCAAGTGGAGGACAAGATTGAAGGACTACCAGCTGCGTCCGTCGTCACGGCGTTCTACCTCAACGTATGCAGTGCCTGGGTCCGTGAGGCGATGGTGGCTCATTGGGTACATACCGTGGCAGAGCTTTACACCCTTGCCTATGAGTGTGCCCGGGAGGAGGAAGCCAGCAACCTTTGGGGGGCTGGCGGATGCCGGCTTGCTGTCTCAAGGCCTGGGCACGTGTCGTATCCCATGCTCATGGAGCCAGGATGGTTGGGGATGCCAGCGGAGTAGAAGAACTCCTTCATCATCAAGATTGGGCGGGCTGATGATGGGTCTCACACTATTAGTGTGGACTTTTATTTGGCCAGCGCCTAACTCTAGCAAGCACCAAAAGATGCCCTTGCGGCATCATATCAGGCACTTGAAGTGTCCAATAAGCAATGTATCCTCTATTATGTGAGTCGTGTCCGTGTTAAGCTGTACCTCCATGCAAATGTGGGCTGAGAACGCTCGTTCTTGAATATAAGGTAGTATGGTGACTGTATTTGTGGTTCTCCTCAAAATACCACCTTAATCCATGGTTGGGAACATGGGATAATCATTATGAGCGCCCTCGTTTCGACTGGATACTTTTTCTGCTTGTACTTTAACTTGATACGCCGCGCTTTGTATGTCGAGGAGCGTTTGCTAAAAGGCTTTCCATTTTGTGTGGTTTTCTTTTCATCATCCTGCCATAATCGGAAGCCCTCTTTTACCTCCTCTTTGCTGCGAGCATCGAGTGGAGGGTGAGGTAGTACGAAGCGGCAGAGCGCGTTCCCATTATCCACCGTACCGAAATGTCTTTCTCGGCATGGGAATTATAGGGGGAGAGCTTGCTGTGAAACTTTCCATTGGTACACGACACGCCGTGTTACCTTTGAAGGGAAAGGCATCATTAAAACAGTGCCCACTTGCCCTAATCCCACGGATCCAAAGTTTTCAGCCTTACTGATTATGTTAAAAATTCACTCCTCGGGTGTTTGCCTTAGTGCAATTCCGGGAAATGAATAACTTTTCAGTCTGGTTGAACGTGTTGTTGAACCTTGGGATATGGGTCGAGGGACGTTAGTTTTTTTTGGTACCCACAGTAAGTCGCTGCCCCTCTTTCCAAGAAGCCCGAGATAATCATTCGGTTAAGCAAGCTTGTTCACCCTAAAGTTAGGGAGTAACATAGATGCTCAAGGGTGATGGTATAGTGATCACAGAGAAAGATCCACGCTGGTTGATGATGCTCATCAAGGGAGTTTATTGTTAAAAGGCCCTGATGAAATCATCTACTAGTGGCAGCCAGAAGGAAAGCCACGAATGAAAAATGTCGTGCTAGTACTTCAATAATCGCCGTCAGTTAGCGCAGGCTCTGTTGCGATCCCGGTTTTCGTTGCCAAACCCGGCAAGGGGGGCTGGTCCTCCATAGTCAAATACTCCGCTCAGCCAGAGGCTTCATGATCTGGACACACTCCAGCAGCCCCTAAGTGACTGATGGAAGAGCCTATCAAGAAAGCCACCGTCGGTTTGCAATCAAGTAACGCAAGGTGTTGGACTACTTTTGGTTTACACGGATGTGTGCCACAACCTACAAAATGGTATCCAACCCCCGAATAGTTTCCTTCGAACACCTCCTCCATAGAGGGTAACTAGGTTCGTCAACAACTGGGAATACCCCTGGAAAACTATTATAAGGAGAAGAGGGAGAAGGGTTTCGAAGATAACTGCGTGGTGCTGCTCCCGGGCTTTTGACAAATCAAATAATACAGTAGGCGCTAATCTGATGAAGGTTCAGTCACTTTGTGGTTCCTCGCAATGATACCCAGATGAGCATAGGAAGAAAACCCTCCCTGCTTCCTCTGTGAAGCTGGGGAGGTAATCCCTATTGAACCCACATACGATTCAATCCTCTGGTATTCGGCCAATGCCATGTTGCAACTGGATAGAAGTTAAACACGACGGTGTTGACTTCCCAGAGGAGAATCATTCCCGGATTGTTGCGCGTGCCGTGCACATGCAACCAGATACAAGGTGGCCATCCTACTCACCTGGCCTGTGTCCGCGGATGTGGGAAGGTGGCCTCGTCCTTCGTCTGAATTCATCCGGAAGGAAAAACAATGAAACCGCCACCATTATAGGAAGGCTCTTCTAGGGTAGCTCTGGATGCCAGATCACTCAAAAGGTTGATCGCCTGTTTGGAGTAGCGAATTCGCACACCCCCAAAAAAGGCATTGGGGGTTTGGCAGTTCATCTCTGCAAGAATTTCACCCAAGAGCGCTGTTCGGATCCGTTTCGGGCGGCAACTATCATATTCCAACCCAGTCGCAGAACCTGGTAGTTCCGGGAGTCAACAGGTTGGCCACTTGGGGGTTCCGAGAGCAAGAGCAAGCAATAAACAAAAGCAGAGGTAACTTTCGTTCTCAACCCTACTTCCCAAAGTTACTTCACTCGTGGTATGCGTTATAAGTTTGAGGGAAACATTCCTGGGGCATGCCATGTGTTCAGCTCCAAGCAACTGAGGATGGTCATTCCAGAATGTTGGTACTCCGGACGGTGCTAACCATATGCGTAGCGGTAAAAGTTTTGCACTCTACCCCTCACCCATTATGGGATTAGTGCGACCGAATACAATCCCGACTACTATCTCACTAAAAAACTAATTGAGTGAAGCTAAAAAAGGGAAGGTGGATCTGGAGCAGAACGATTCCAGTTACCATTTACATTAACCAAAATGGAGCAGAAATTACATGTATCTTTCCACTCTAACCTACTCACGGGCTCCTAGACTCCTACTATAACAGGGGCAACCAGTACTACTGCCGCGTACCTAGTTGGAACTGAAGTCCCTCTTCTTGTCCAGGCATACCACGGCCTCTACAATGGAGGACACTGCCCGCAGTTCTCTCTCGTGTACCATGGGAGGAAGGTCATCCAAGACGACGGTCGATGAGCCCAAATTATGTGATTATTTTGTTGGTATTTTTGTGCCTACTCCGTAGGCCTTGTGGGATTTTACCGTGTTCGCGCACTTCTTTTTGTCGTTTTCCTCGGATAATGCTTTTTGGACCAAATATTATTATATGGAGGAAATCTCAGGAAATGGTAGTGGAATCACACAATTAAAGTGATAATCACCTACCATAAAAGAGAGAGGCCAATTGGGCAAAGAGGCAATCATCGCAGAACGACCAGAGCAAAAGAGAGCGTTCCATACGACCGCGCCCGCCTATATGAGCGGTCGTATGGAGCGCCATCGTCGCCGCCAGATCAACTATATTCACCCCGTGAGGACAGATCATGGATCAGACGCCCGGAGACACCAGAAACCTATCCAGAAGTAGGAACCCTAGACGCCAGAGTGATCTGGAGGGAGGAACCAGCAAGGAGGAGGCCACCATCTCCATCAAGAAGGCTTCAACATCATCCCCAATGTCATCATCATCACCATCTACCTTTCCCCTATTGTAATATCAAGAACCCTAGAGGAATAACTTGTGCATTACATTTGTGATTCATTCATGTCTCCCATCTTTGGTGGTATGATGTTTGTTGCCTTCATGTGCAAGTAATTCCCTTAGTTCTCGGGGATATCGATGAACCCTAGTGTGTGATAGATTGTTTGATATTCGGATTTGACATCCTCTTTGCATGTTTTTGTTAATAGTCTTCTTGACGTTGGGTGAAGTCGACCATATAATGTATGCCAATTTTGGACGGAAGGTTATTACTGTTGGCGAACCGTGTGGTTGGCCAGGTGGGTGAGTGACAGGGCCCATCTCCCTTCATACAAGATCATTGCAGCAGGGGGTAAAACAGAGACCACTTTTGCTACGTCCATGGGGACATCCTTCCCCTTAATTACCGTTTGATAACTGGAGTGGGGATGAACAGTGGTGGCGTATGTGATGTGGAGTTGCCGCGTGTATGCACGTATCAGTATCGGCTCTGCCCACAATGAGAAACATGTAAAGTGTCTTAGGAATCCGAGGTAGCATTGTGTTTAGGCACCGCTATAGATGCACATTAGAGGGGATTCCGGACTCCCCGGGAACTCTTTAATCCATTTGTCCCAAGCCTCTCATTTATAAATCTAGTTGTTTACTTCTATTGATCTATTTACCTTTGCACCTTCACCTTTGTTTTTCTTCACGTTACTGTTGCTCTGGAGAACTAACAATTTACAGGCACTCTATTCGTACCCTTCAAGAGACGAAAAGATTATTTCCTATGCTCCCTGTGGGATCGATACTCTTACTTCGAAAGAGCTACAACTAAACCCTCTGCACTTGCAGGACATCAACGGTCGCTGGAAGGAAAGGATCCCGGAGGTGGAGATTGTAGAGGATGCGGGATGCTATGGCGATGGCAGCCCAGATCCCCTCCTTGTTCAGCGCCTTCTTCGTGAAGAACCGGAGGTGCACCAGATCTTCGGCAAGGAAGGAGAAGAAGGATGCCAAGTCAGGCAAGCGCTGATCACTGAAGTCAGCAGGGTGGTCGAAGGGATTCATGCCGAGCCCCGGCATGACCGCGCAAGCTTGCTGGTACGCTAGGCGCAGTCGCTCCACCTGTGCGCCCACATCCAGCAATGCCTTTCCGAGGCGGTCTTCAATCATGTCACACTGGGCTCACTCTCGGTTGACGCGCTCCACTAGTGCATCGGCTGCTCGATAAAGGCGATTTGTCGCCTCCTCCATGGCCACCTGCGACTGGTGGTACTTCTCGGCGGTGGATGCGAGCTCTTTCCTGAGCTCTGCATTCTCCTCCCAGAGGCCACGCAGCTTCTCACCCATCGCACACCGGAGCTTCTCGAGCTCCGCCTCCCTTACCAGGGTCTCGCGGTTCCCAGATCGGAGTTTCGCTCATGTCCTCTCCTTGAGGGACTCGAGCTCGGCGTCCTTGGCATGGAGCTACCTCCTCTGAGCTTGGACCTCCTCCACCAGCCGCCTCGCCTCAAACTCCGCCACCGCTCGAGCTGCCATTGGTAGAAGTGGGAAGAAGATGAAGATGGGGGAGAGGATGTCGAGCTGCCAGCCCGTCTCTGGCATTTATAGCCCAGGAGAGGGGAAGGGTAAAAACCCCTGGCTTCATCACTGCTCTCCCCTCCCCAGATGCCGATCGGGTTCCCGAGGTGAATTCGAGGAGGCGCCTGTGATGCCCCCGGCTTAATCATGCACTAATCATGCACGCAAATGCACATGATCAAGCCTAAGGACTCACTTGAAGATATCACAACACAACTCTAAAATATAAATAAAGGCATACAAGCATTATATTACAAGCCAGGGCCTCGAGGGCTCGAATACATAAGCTTGATGCCAAACAAGCATCAGCGGAAGCGTTAGATATCTGAGTACAGATATAAAAGAAAAACAGAAAGGCTTTTAAAAGGCGGGCCAAAAGAAAACACTATGATCAAAAGGCGCAGGCCTCCTGCCTGGGACCCTCCGAACCTACTCCTGGTCGTCAGCCAACTCGTAGGAGAAGCATCCTCGGGGTAGTAGTAGTAGTAGTAGTAGTAGACAGGGCAGCTGTCTCAGGGGCTCCGCCATCTGGTCACGACAAACTGATAGTGGGAGAAAAAGAAAGCAAAGCAACCGTGAGTACTCCGAAGTACTCAGCAAGCAAGGATCTACACTACATATGCAACATTATCAAAGGAAGGCTGTATATGTGGACTGGGCTGCAGAAATGCCAGAATAGAGGGGAAAGCCTAGTCTTATCGAAGACTAGCATCTTCAGCATCTTCATCGGTCTTGCAGCATTAGAAGAGTGCAGATTAGCATAATGTAAAGTAGTAGTAGCATCAAGTAACAGTCTCGCCCAGAGATCCTTTCTCGACTCCCTGCGTGAAAGCGATCCCGGAGCCACATATCCAATTAACATCACAAGTTCTAGTTGTATTGATCGGGATACAACTCCGAGTGTCCTTTACCGTAGGACCGGCTATCGATAGATGTTTTCTTCCCTGCAGGGGTGCAACAACTTACCAACCACGCTCGCTTAACTCTGGCCGGACACACTTTTCTGGGTCATGCCCGGCCTCGGCCAAACGACACAACGCAACCCTACCTAGAGCTCAGCAGAGAGGTCCCCGCCGGTCTACCTCCTAAGCGCTCAGGGGTCTTGGGCCATCGCCCTGTGCACTCCGGGTCGTTGCGAGCAGGGTGGATACCAGCGTCGCCTTGAAAGGCCGACACGATCCAACCGTGCCGCAATGCTGAACTGGACGTCTGACAGAGCTTTCGGCTGATGCTACGACGCAGAGTGCCCATAACTATTCCCATGTGATGGGTAGTGCTATCAGGCCGTAGGCCTGCTCGGATCAAATATCCAAATCGTTAGAGGACTTGGGGCTTGCGGAAACGAGCAGAGACTCACGAATGATGTGACCCCGTCGCCCCATCTCAAGAACCTGCTGCAAGAGCTATGAATGCCCAGCCGCGCGTCATATTTATCTCACGGGTAACCTCCAAGTCAACCCGACATCCCATCATTCACGGGTACCCCTCAGGGTCGACCCGCCTTTCCAAGTATCCGTTATAAAGTCCAAGTATCCGTGCGTCCGTAACACCAAGGGGGAACCCTGAGGAATCACCCTCGATGGAATTCCACCTGATGTCAATCCGTGTGTCCGTAACACCAAGGGGGAACCCTGAGGAATCACCCTCGATGGAATTCCACCTGATGTCATCATCAAGGTGAACTAAGGAGGAATCACCCTCAAGGTCCACTCTTGAGGAGTTGCACGACAGTGTCGTTATCGGGAGTGGAGAAGGAGGAACCACCCTCAA
The DNA here is from genome assembly GCA_011799875.1 of Thinopyrum elongatum. Lineage (NCBI taxonomy): Eukaryota > Viridiplantae > Streptophyta > Magnoliopsida > Poales > Poaceae > Thinopyrum > Thinopyrum elongatum. The sequence continues at coordinate 560,103,804 of CM022302.1, forward strand.
TGGCCATAACCGATGAAATAACCTACAAGGTTAACATCAGAAGTGCTGACGAGGTATCACCCTCAGCACTCGATAGTAACCCAGTAGTGTCATACAACTAAGGGGGTGAAGTGCAGTGCCGGGGCCTGGTCTTCGATCCCATTGCTCAGGTCTTCTGATAATCCAGCAGGGTAGTTGGGTCAAAGTGGGGTCTCTGTTGGATCACTAACCAGCCTATACTAAGCAGTTTGGATATCAGGCAGGTATCAACAGTGGTTACAAAAACAGGCTATGCAACAGAATAGGAGCAATCAATTACAGTAGCAAAATCTAATGCAAGCATGAGAAAATAGAATAGGTGATATCGGGATGATCAAGGGGGGGGGGGCTTGCCTGGTTGCTCGGCGGCAAAGGCAGAGTCGTCAGAAGTGTAGCCAATCACCGGAGCTGCGTCGGTACCGGGCTCTATCGAGAGAGAAAAGGGGGAGGAAGAAGTATAAATACAAGATAGACAAAACAACACAGAGCAGGCTACGCTAACGTGCGGTGCAGGGCTGCCTAAAAGCATGTCTAAGTCATATTAGTTAATCTAGGATTTAAGTTGGATTTATTTTATTAAAGTTATGCACTATTCATTTATCGAATTCAGTCTAAAAGTTGCGGGTTCACCTCCGTAGAGGGTCCCGTCACGGAAACAAATATCATGGTCAGCTTCGTCTCATTGTTTTGATCAACTTTCATGTAGAAAGTTTCTCGATCCGAGCTACGGTTTATTTTCTACGAATTTTCAAAGTTTTTTTTAGCAATTTCTAGATTTATTTAATTTCTTTAATCCAGCATTATCCAAAACAGTGCCAGATGATGTCAGCATGATGCAGAGGTGACATCAGCAGGTTAACTGGTCGGTTGACCAGTCAAACCAGACAGGTGGGTCCATTGGGACCACATGTCATTGACAAGGGCACTAACAGAGGGGTTAGACTAACTAAATTAGGTTAGTTAGCGGGTGGGTCCCAGTAGTCAGTGGGCGTTTAGTGTCTTAATTAACTAACTAATTAATTAACAGCTTATCTATTTATTTTTATTCGTTTATTATGGTGGGGCCCACATGTCATAGACACAGGGGCAGCCACATCGGCGTTGACCCAGGTCAACGGGGTCAAAGGGGCCCGCGGGGCCCCACAGTCTGTAGCCCAGAGGCGGGGCCCACCGGCCACATCGGCGCGACGGCTGGAGACGCGCCGGAGACCATTTCCAGCGGCGGAGCGATCGGAAGGGGGTCGGATTTCGTCCCCCGACCACCAGAACGAGCGCTGACGGGCGGATTCGAACAAGCGCAGAGAGGCGCATCGCATGGTGGCCGTGGCCTGACCGGAGACGCACTAAAACGATGGCGGCGAGCACCGTGTCGGTCGCCGGAGTTCAGCCAAAGGCGAGATCGGCGAAAGAGGCTACGGCGAGGGCATCTAACGGCACGGATGGCTTCACCGGGCTGCCCTGAGCGAGCATGACAGCGCCTAGCGGGAGGACGGCGAGCTACGCGGTGGAGCTAGCTTCGGCCGGTGGTGGCAGCGGCAGCTACGGGGCGCGAGCGAGCAAATGAAGAGGCAAGGAGGAGCGTGGGCTCACAGTGGGTCGTAGGCGACTGGCAGCGAGCTCGGGGAGGGCTCGACGGAGGCGAATCGGCGCCGGAGACGAAGACGACTGTGCGGGGAAGAAGAGGTCGGGGAGGTCGAAGCAGCGGCGCCGAGCTCCAATGCGCGGTGTCAGGCGATGTAGTTGACGACGACGAGGCCGTAGGACATGGCGGAGCGATGAATGGGGCACGGCGGCCGCGGCATCGACGGTAGCGACGGCGGGAGGTTTCGGTCGACCTCCCGCACGAGCAGAGGAGGGGACGAGGGGGAAAACTGTAACACCCCAAAAATTTAACCATGTTTTTACTAAATAAAATTTGGCCAGAATTAAAATTTTGAATTTTTGCTAGGTCTTTTATTAATTTCAGAACCATTTTCTGTTTCTGTTTACCAAAATTCTTCCCTCCATATAGAAATTTTTGAAAATAATATTGTGGCTTTGGGAGTTTTCTTAAACCATTTCATTATTACTTTAATAACATTAGGAACTATTTTCATAATAAAATTTTGCCCAAAACAATTCTTTAAATAGCATTTCCAGTACTTTAAATGCCTCTGTTGCACTACAACCATTATAAATAATTATTTTTAAATTCCACAAAAATTATGAGAGGTCATGTGATGCCTACAAATCACTTTTATGCAAAAACCCAACTTGGTCTTTTGGGAATTTTGAGTGAAACAATCTCTTTTCAATTATGTCCAGTATTTGAGTTTCTACTACAACCCCTATTTTCCTTGCCCCAAAAATCCTGAAATTTTTCCTACTTATAGTCCTTCCAACAAAACCCTTAAGTCAAAAAATTTAGCTCCATTGGAATCTCTTTAGTACACCAAATATTCCCCTACAGTTTCTGCCTAGAACTGAATTCTGGTAAAACATGCACTAGCAAGTTTTGCATTATGCCAAACCAACTTCACCATCATCTTTACCTTCCAAAGAGACATCACCCTGCCAAGTTTCATAACCAAGAAAACTCCCTAGGTCACCTGTTCATTTTATCAAACACTTTGCAGACAAGACAAAAATTTGGCCCCTTCCTAAATTGCATTAGGAATTTGCTCCTCTGGCCAAAAGAGCATGTCCAACATCCTCACCATCCCCAGTACCATCACCATACCAAAAATCCAAAGCAAAAAGGGCTCCCTAGGTCACTCGGGCATTTTGTCAAACACCCTGTGAGCATGCTCTGGGCATGGCCAGAGCGCCCCCACAGCCGTGCCGACGCCCGAGCCACTGCCGTGCCCTGCTGCCCCGCTGTTGCCCTCCCCTGGCTTGCCCCGCATGCTCCACCGGCCACCTGCACCAGCCGCAACCTCCCTCGCACCGGAGCTTTCCCCCTGGCGCCGCCCTCCATCGTCCCGAGCCGCCAACCGCCGTCGCCCGTCGCTGTCATGTAGCTACCTGAGGGCCTGGACAAACCAGAGGCCTCCAGCGCACCCCCTCATTCAACCTCCATTTACCAGAGCTTATCCGCTGCTCGCCGACCATCGCCACCGCCCACGCCTACCTTTCCGGCGCCATCAATGGCCGCCGCCGTCGTTGCTTCGTCGGGAAGACACAGAACCGCCTCACCCTGCCTATAAGAGGCCACCCAAGCACGCTCTACCGAACACGACCACTCTTCCCCTCCCCACAAACCCCGCCGAGCGCCCCAGAGACCCGGATGGGGCCATCTTCTTTGTCTCTGGCAGCTATTGCCGACGCCCTCACCTTAAAGCTCCCCACCCCTCCAGAGCCCCCCCCCCCCCCCTTCGCAATTACTTCGCCAATAACTTCCCTATAGACCCGCAGATCCATCCCGCTCGTTAATTTCACCGGAGCTAGCCCGTGGAGAGATCCAAGTTCGCCATCGCCGGAGCTTCTCGGGAGAGCTCGCCGCCGGTGACTCCGACCATCCCTACGACCCCGACGGGTACCGGAAGAACCGCCTCATTCTCCTGAACACGACGGTGGCCACGGCTCCCCGAACAGCGCCACCGTTCGCCGGCGAGCCTCGCCGGAGCGCCGCTCTGTTCTGTCGCAGGGGGACGACGCGGGCGGACCAAGTCAAACCTGACCAGTGGGCCAGGCGGGCCACTGTCAGTGACTCACCGCGCGCTGCGTAAGTGGACGCGGGTTCTCCAGAGACCGCCTTCGCGCGAAGGAAAATGTACTTCCCATGTACACCTTCGACGTCGGCTTATTCCCCGCGCAGCCGAACGGCTGGGCCTGGCCCAGTGACGCCGTCCGACTAAAACGCGCATAGGGCGTTCCTTAGCCTTTTTCTTTATCATTTTCCAGCAAATTTCAAATAATTTCTCAGTGACCATTTCAAATCTAAATCCAGTGATTCAAATTTCTACAGTCTTGTAAAATCCTGATCTATTTATATAGATTAGGTGAACATTTTTCCTAAGCCTTGTTCCTACTGGATCTATTAAATAGTCCTTTTCCTTGTTTATCCCATCTTAGAAATTCCATAAGTAATTCATACTAACTCCAAATAATTTGATTCTTTTTCTGGTATTTCTTATATTTCATCTAGTTTATTTGAGTATTTATTTCATAAATATTTGAAACAATTTTGGCACTATTTTTGCTATATGTGGTAATTTAAATACTTTTGAAAATAAGAAATGGAGGGAAGAGAGTTTCCAAAACTTTTGGAGTGCACCCAGTATTTCTGCATGCTCAAGGCAAGCATCTTGAACACTTGATATGGTGAATTGCATAGTTGTTGTTTGAAAGAATAATTGCATCATGAATATGTTGAATTCAAATAAAACTAGCATATGACTATTTTTGCATGCATGTAGTGTTGGCATGTTTCATCGTACCGTGCATCGTGTGTTGCCATGACTAACTTGCAGGAGCTGGTATAAGAAAAATACAGTACCGGCAGAAGGGTGACCACGTTGAAGCGTGATCATGCCTTGTTGGTTATGCATGTTGAAGCATGCAAGGGTTGTGGCCCTGTTTTGGTATTGCTGTTGGAAAGAATACTTGTTGTGCTAACCATTGCAGGAAACCCTTAAGCCTCCTGAGTCGACCGTAGATCGAGTCTTGTTTCGGTAACCCCCATACTTGGTTCGTGCTGCCACTTGTCCCTGCCACAGGTGGGGTATGGTTCAGTAAGTTGCTAACCCCTTTCCACGCACACACCGTACAGAGGGCTACGATGAGGGTTTCCACGGGGTTGGACTAAATCCTGTCATCGGGTCAGGGGGCATGGGTGTATCCGGTTGTGACCGAGAGGGGGGCACCCCTTGGAATCCGCGCGTATTAATAGTGATCCCATGCAGGACGTTGGTCTCTCCGTCTTAGAGTTTTTCTTGAACGATGCTTTGGGTGATTCCTGGCATCCGGAAAGTTAATCTGGTGTGTGCTGATTAGGTGTGTTTTCAACACAAAGACCGTAATGGGAATTAGTCAGTGTCACGGTACTGACTAAAGAAATCCTATACTTGTGGTTAAAGAGTACATCCTCTGCAGAGTTTTAAACCTATTCGAATAGCCGTGTCCACGATTAAGGGCTACAGTCTGGGTTGGTCAAGTGTCGGTCTTAGAGTCGGTCTTCGGAGGAAAATAGTTAACTTGAGCATGTACTACTGTGCAGGATGTTGTCATCATCTCTAACACTGTCATGGTTATTTTTGAATACTATTGTTGTGAATATCACTGTGGTTATGCATGTTATTGTGGACTAACCCGCTTCTCTTATTTTATCTTTTTGAGTGTCTCAGTGGCTGCTAGACTACCCCGGGTACACAGTTTTATTTTCAAGACCTTTTGTGGCGTCCCTCGAGTTCACAGGTGGTTTATCACGCCACTACTCTTGTGGATACCCGATTGGCATTTCTCTTCAAGTCCGACCGTGGCGTCACTTGACACCCGACTGGCATTTCTTTCCAAGACCTCTCGTGGCGTCGCCTGAGTTCTCGGATGGTCCTGTCTCGTTCGATTTCTCTTTTAGACACCCGTTTGGCATTTCTCTTCAAGACCTACCGTGGTGTCATTTTAGACATCCGACCGGCATTTTCCTTTATTTTATTTTCCTTTAACCTTCCTTGTTTATCACTAATATTTTATATATTCATTTATTTGCACATGCCAATATGTTAACATGCCATGATTTAATTCCTGATAGCATGCATTTAAGTTCATCATGAGCATACGCATATAATTTTTAATGCAACTTGATCACATAATATCTGCTGCATTAGGTATATCATCTGTTCATGATGTTTGCGAGTACATTCAAACATACTCACAGGCTTGTCCCTGGCTATTTACTTGGCCAGGTCAGGAATTTCAGCGAGGAGGACTACCACGATGACCGTGCGGAACCTAGGATTAGCGGCCACGCGGATAGGAATTATCCAGGTCAGCCGTTCCTGTGAGAATGGAGCCCCATCGACGTTGGAGTACCATGAGTCGCTTACGTCATCCATCACCAGAATCATTGTTGTATCATTAGACCTTCATGGTCTTGTATCAATTCTTGTAATTGCTTGGTAATCTGTAACAAGGACGTGTCCACCAGTAACGGTAATCCTGGGCTGGTGATGACACGAGGGGTTAATTTCTGGGATATTGTGTCCCGACCCGGGCAGCCTTGGTATCAGAGCTAGGCTGACCATTGGCTAATCCTATCTTAGCCTGGTCACTATCCCTAGGTTTCCGCACCATCCACATCATTTCTTGTCCACAGTCAAGCCCATTCCATCCGATAAAGCCTACACAGTGGCCAGCCGACACCTTTTTGATGATCGGTGCCCAACCTATCACTCTAACCGACAACCACAGCAATACGTCACATTTTGTGATTTGTATCTGTGACTTTGACCCCGACCACTCTAGAGCAGAGCAGATACCCAGAATCATAACCCTGCTGATATATGTTCCCCAGCCAGGCACTTTATAAGAGACCACTCTCGCGTCCATAACTAGCATCCCTCACCTTGTACACTGCCTCCACCACCATTTCCCCCATGTCGCACCTTGGGATTCATCTGAGAACCCCAGATGCAACCCCGGGCAGTTTTGTCAAGATATTGTGGGATTTCACCCGCAACACTCTTGGCTCCACTCAGCTACCCCAGTACGAGCTGTTCAAATCGAGGATCAACCACAACTCCTCGAAATATCGGGCAGTTGCACACATCCCACCAGTAGACCCAAACCAAGGCCCTACAAGTGTCGTCTTCATCGGGAAATCTATGCCAACTTCAGAAATGGCTATAGAAGTTGCTGCCTATGAAGCAATTACCCGTCTCCGGTAAGCAGTGCCCCGTGCCAGCGAAAGAGGGTATTACTACTTTCCGAGCCGCGCAGCACCCGGAGAAGAAGCATCTTTTCCCTGCAGACAATCAGAAAGAGATCCAATGCTAGCCAACCTTGTTCAATATGTCATCGCACAAGAGCGTTTAACCCAGCAAGTGATGGACTTCCTCCATACTCTTGCTGTTCTGAATCCTCAGATCGCCATCGGTGGACAACTGTTGCCAGACCAAGGAGGCAACGTTCTTCGACTCCTCCATCCACTTTCCCCAGGGGAAGAAGAATGTGTTTCCGCACCAGGGATTCTTCCGCACGACCCCGTAGATTTCACTTCCGAACCATAGATGGTCATGAGTGCGTTTGTGTAGCGTGTAGTGCTTGTTTGTATGGTGTGACCTTTATATCGTTCTTAGGGTGTATGTCATGAATGTATTGCCATGATTGCATTTTGCATATGAGTGTTTCAATTGCTGTGATATGCATTTATTTCTTCCGCCCTTAACAAATCTCGAGGGCGAGATTTTCTTAAGGGGGGTAAAGTTTGTAACACCCAAAAAATTTAACCATGTTTTTACTAAATAAAATTTGGCCAGGATTAAAATTTTGAATTTTTGCTATGTCTTTTATTAATTTCAGAACCTTTTTCTGTTTCTGTTTACCAAAATTCTTCCCTCCATATAGAAATTTTTGAAAATAATATTGTGGCTTTGGGAGTTTTCTTAAACCATTTCATTATTACTTTAATAACAGTAGGAACTATTTTCATAATAAAATTTTGCCCAAAACAATTCTTTAAATAGCATTTCCAGTACTTTAAATGCCTCTGTTGCACTACAACCATTATAAATAATTATTTTTAAATTCCACAAAAATTATGAGAGGTCATGTGGTGCCTACAAGTCACTTTTATGCAAAAACCCAACTTGGTCTTTTGGGAATTTTGAGTGAAACAATCTCTTTTCAATTCTGTCCAGTATTTGAGTTTCTACTACAACCCCTATTTTCCTTGCCCCAAAAATCCTGATATTTTCCCACTTATAGTCCTTCCAACAAAACCCTTAAGTCCAAAATTTTAGCTCCATTGGAATCTCTTTAGTACATCAAATATTCCCCTACAGTTTCTTCCCAGAACTGAATTCTGGTAAAACTTGCACTAGCAAGTTTTGCATTATGCCAAACCAACTTCACCATAATCTTTACATTCCAAAGAGACATCACCCTGCCAAGTTTCATAACCAACAAAACTCCCTAGGTCACCTGTTCATTTTATCAAACACCTTGCAGACATGACAAAAATTTGGCCCCTTCCTAAATTGCATTAGGAATTTGCTCCTCTGGCCAAAAGAGCATGTCCAACATCCTCACCATCCCCAGTACCATCACCATACCAAAAATCCAAAGCAAAAAGGGCTCCCTAGGTCACTCGGGCATTTTGTCAAACACCCTGTGAGCATGCTCTGGGCATGGCCAGAGCGCCCCCACAGCCGTGCCGACGCCCGAGCCACTGCCGTGCCCTGCTGCCCCGCTGTTGCCCTCCCCTGGCTTGCCCCGCACGCTCCACCGACCACCTGCACTAGCCGCAACCTCCCCCGCACCGGAGCTTTCCCCCTGGCGCCGCCCGCCACCATCCCGAGCCGCCAACCGCCGTCGCCCGTCGCTGTCACGTAGCTAACTGAGGGCCTGGACAAACCAGAGGCCTCCAGCACACCCCCTCATTCAACCTCCATTTACCAGAGCTTATCCGCTGCTCGCCGACCATCGCCACCGCCCACACCTACTTTTCTGGCGCCATCAATGGCCGCCGCCATCGTTGCTTCGTTGGGAAGACACGGAACCGCCTCACCCTGCCTATAAGAGGCCACCCAAGCACGCTCTACCGAACACCACCACTCTCCCCCTCCCCACGAACCCCGTCGAGCGCCCCAGAGACCCGGATGGGGCCATCTTCTCTGTATCCGGTAGCTATTGCTGCCGCCCTCGCCTTCAAGCTCCCCAGCCCTCTAGAGCCTCCCCCTTCGCAATTACTTCGCCAATAACTTCCCTAGAGACCCGTAGATCCATCCCGCTCGTTAATTTCACCGGAGCTAGCCCTTGGACAGAGATCCAAGTTCGCCATTGCCGGAGCTTCTCGGGAGAGCTCGCCACCGGCGACTCCGACCATCCCTACGACCCCGACGGGTACTGAAAGAACCGCCTCATTCTCCTGAACATGACGGTGGCCATGGCTCCCCGAACGGCGCCACCGTTCGCCGGTGAGCCTCGCCGGAGCACCGCTCTTTTCTGTCGCAGGGGGACGACACGGGCGGACCAGGTCAAACCTGACCAGTGGGCCAGGCGGGCCCACTGTCAGTGACTCACCGCGCGCTGTGTAAGTGGACGCGGGTTCTCCAGAGACCACCTTCGCGCGAAGGAAAACGTACATCCCATGTACACCTTCGACGTCGGCTTATTCCCCGCGCAGCCGAACGGCTGGGCCCGGCCCAGTGACGCCGTCCGACTAAAACGCGCACAGGGTGTTCCTCAGCCTTTTTCTTTATCATTTTCCAGCAAATTTCAAATAATTTCTCAGTGACCATTTCAAATCTAAATCCAGTGATTCAAATTTCTACAGTCTTGTAAAATCATGATCTATTTATATAGATTAGGTGAACATTTTTCCTAAGCCTTGTTCCTACTGGATCTATTAAATAGTCCTTTTCCTTGTTTATCCCATCTTAGAAATTCCATAAGTAATTCATACTAACTCCAAATAATTTGATTCTTTTTCTGGTATTTCTTATATTTCATCTAGTTTATTTGAGTATTTATTGCATAAATATTTGAAACAATTTTGGCACTATTTTTTCTATATGTGGTAATTTAAATACTTTTGAAAATAAGAAATGGAGGGAAGAGAGTTTCCAAAACTTTTGGAGTGCACCCAGTATTTCTGCATGCTCAAGGCAAGCATCTTGAACACTTGATATGGTGAATTGCATAGTTGTTGTTTGCAAGAATAATTGCATCATGAATATGTTGAATTCAAATAAAAATGGCATATGGCTATTTTTGCATGCATGTAGTGTTGGCATGTTTCATCGTACCGTGCATCGTGTGTTGCCATGACTAACTTGCAGGAGCAGGTATAAGAAAAATACAGTACCGCCAGAAGGGTGACCACGTTGAAGCGTGATCATGCCTTGTTGGTTATGCATGTTGAAGCATGCAAGTGTTGTGGCCCTGTTTTGGTATTGCTGTTGGAAAGAATACTTGTTGTGCTAACCACTGCAGGAAACCCTTAAGCCTCCTGAGTCGACCGTAGATCGAGTCTTGTTTCGGTAACCACCATACTTTGTTCGTGCTGCCACTTGTCCCTGCCACAGGTGGGGTATGGTTCAGTAAGTTGCTAACCCCTTTCCACGCACACACCGTACAGAGGGCTACGATGAGGGTTTCCACGGGGTTGGACTAAATCCTGTCATCGGGTCAGGGGGCATGGGTGTATCCGGTTGTGACCGAGAGGGGGGCACCCCTTGGAATCCGCGTGTATTAATAGTGATTTCCATGCATGACGTTGGTCTCTCTGTCTTAGAGTTTTTCTTGAACGATGCTTTGGGTGATTCCTGGCATCCGGAAAGTTAATCTGATTAGGTGTGTTTTTAACACAAAGACCGTAATGGGAATTAGTCAGTGTCACGGTACTGACTAAAGAAATCCTATACTTGTGGGTAAAGAGTACATCCTCTGCAGAGTTTTAAACCTATTCGAATAGCCATGTCCACGGTTAAGGGCTACAGTCTGGGTTGGTCAAGTGTCGGTCTTAGAGTCGGTCTCCGGAGGAAAATAATTAACTTGAGCATGAACTATTGTGCAGGATGTTGTCATCATCTCTAACATTGTCATGGTTATTTTTGAATACTATTGTTGTGAATATCACTGTGGTTATGCATGTTATTGTGGACTAACCCGTTTCTCTTATTTTATCTTCCTGAGTGTCTCAGGGGCTGGCTAGACTACCCCGGGCACACAGTTTTATTTTCAAGACCTTTTGTGGCGTTCCTCGAGTTCACAGCCAGTTTATCACTCCACTACTCTTGTGGATACCCGATTGGCATTTCTCTTCAAGTCCGACCATGGCGTCACTTGACACCCGACTGGCATTTCTTTCCAAGACCTCTCGTGGCATCGCCTGAGTTCTCGGATGGTCAACGCCAGAGTTCTCGGATGGTCCTGTCTCGTCCGATTTCTCTTTTAGACACCCGTTTGGCATTTCTCGTCAAGACCTACCGTGGTGTCATTTTAGACATCCGACCGGCATTTTCCTTTATTTTATTTTCCTTTAACTTTCCTTGTTTATCACTAATATTTTATATATTCATTTATTTGCACATGCCAATATGTTAACATGCCATGATTTATTTCCTGACAGCATGGCTTTAAGTCCATCATGAGCATACGCATATAATTTTTAATGCAACTTGATCACATAATATCTGCTGCATTCGGTATATCATCTGTTCATGATGTTTGCGAGTACATTCAAACGTACTCACAGGCTTGTCCCTGGCTATTTACTTGGCCAGGTCAGGAATTTCAGCAAGGCGGACTACCACGACGACCGTGCGGAACCTAGGATTAGCGGCCATGCGGATAGGAATTATCCAGGTCAGTCGTTCCTGTGAGGAGCCCCATCGACGTTGGAGTACCACGAGTCGCTTCTGTCATCCATCACCAGAATCATGGTTGTATCATTAGACCTTCATGGTCTTGTATCAATTCTTGTAATTGCTTGGTAATCTGTAACAAGGATGTGTCCACCAGTAATGGTAATCCTGGGCTGGTGATGACACGAGGGGTTAATTTCTGGGATATTGTGTCCCGGCCCCGGCAAAAACGTGGGTGCGCTAGGGTTCGGGGAGAGGGCGAGGCGCTCGGGCGCGGCCATATAGGCGACGGGGAGCCGTGGGATCGACGACACGACGACGAGCACTGGTCGGATGTGCGCGCGTGCTGACGCGTGCGCGGGGAGGGAGACGACCCGGCTGTTGGGCTGGGCCGGCCACTGTAGCGCAGGCTTAAGATCACAGTAACTCTTTAGGTCTTTTCCAATTTTCCTTATTCTGTTTTCTTTTTCTTTTCTTCCTTGCAAATAGTTTGGCACTCAAATGAATTTTGTAAAATATGTGACCTGGTCCACAAATCACAGTGCAACATATCCTATCACCAAAAATTAGTTTGGGGTAAATACTATTTCATATTTATTTTGTATTAATTAAAAGGTTGTCAAGTATTGTTTTCAGCCACTGTTTGAGGATGTTTAAGTCACTTATCCAATTTCAATAAGGTTGGTTACAATTGTATCATTGCCTCCAAATTATTTGCTATTTAATGAACATTTTAGTTTCTGGTTTGAACAAAATTTTATTTTTCACTTTGAATTTGAGTTGATTATCAGAATAGCATTAGAATTGTTTTGATCAACCACTATGACTAGGCACTGCAAATGAAGATGACTTGGCATATTTAGCAGAATGTCACAGTGCTTATTACATAGGGGTGTTACAAATTCTCCTCCTCTAAAAGAAATTCTTGTCCCGAGAATTCAGGAGGTAGAAGAGAAGAGGTCGGGTTATTCTTCCCGAAGATGATCCTCGCGTTCCCAAGTGGCCTTGTCTTCAGTGTGATTCGACCACTACACTTTCAGGAACTTGGTTGTCTTCTGACGAGTTTGACGTTCAGCTTCATCGAGGATGCGGATCAGATGCTCCTTATAAGATAGGTCATCTTGCAATTCGAGCATCTCGTGATCCACTACTCGGTGCGGAGACTCCTTGAAGCACTTACGAAGTTGCGACACATGGAAGACATCGTTAATATGAGAGAATTGGGGCGGCAACTCCAATTTACATGCCACCTGTCCACATCTAGCCACAATGCGAAAGGGGCCGATGTAGCGTGGAGCTAGCTTGCCCTTGATTCCGAAATGATGAGTGCCCTTCATAGGAGTGACACGCAGATAAGCTTGATCACCAGGTTGATAAGTCAAACCCCATCGCTAGCGATCATAGTTGCTCTTCTGACGGTCCTGAGCCGCCTTGAGATTTTCTCGGACAATACGGACTTGCTCTTCGGCGTGTTGAATAATATCCGGACCCACGAGCGGTCGTTCCCTAGTTTTTGACCAATTCAGAGGGGTTCGACACTTACGTCCATAAAGTACTTCGAATGGGGCCATTTTCAAGCTGGCTTGATAGCTGTTGTTATAAGAGAACTCGGCATACGGGAGATATTCTTCCCACTTCTTGCCGAAAGATATAATGCAAGCTCGCAGCATGTCTTCAAGTACTTGATTTACTCGTTCGACTTGGCCTTGGGACTGGGGGTGATATGCTGAACTCCAGGTGATATGAGTTCCCATAGCTTCTTGGAAACTTTCCCAGAACTTTGAGGTGAAAAGGCCGCCACGGTCCGAACTGATCTCCTTCGGAATACCGTGGAGTGATACAATTTTGGAAATATATAACTCTGCCAACTGACTAGCAGTGATCATCTCCTTGACAGGCAGAAAGTGTGCAACTTTAGAGAGTTGGTCAACGACGACAAGAATAGCATCGTGACCCTTCTGTGACTTGGGAAGGCCAGTAATGAAATCCATTTGAACCTTACCCCATTTCCACAACGGAATAGGAAGTGGTTGCAGAATTCCGGCAGGCTTCTGATGTTCTGCTTTAACGCGGCGGCAAACATCACATTCAGCAACATATCGAGCAATATCCTGCTTCATTCTAGACCACCAGTACCTTTGACGGAGATCATGATACATCTTGGTGCTACCCGGATGAATAGACACCGGGGTATCATGTGCCTCCTTCATGACCTTGTCAGTCATAAGCTCGAAGCGAGGTACCACAATGCGGTCTCTGAAATACAAAGTTCCATCTTCAGATAGCGAGAAATCCCTGTACTTTTCAAGGTGGAGATCTTTCTTCATCAGATCAACTTCAGCATCTTTAGCTTGCGCAATCTTAACAGCCTTCTCAAGGTCTGGTTCAATAACCAAGGTTCTTAAGTATCCTTGAGGAACTATCTCGATATTTAGCTTTCGAAGCTCTTCATATAGAAGTGGTTGCTCTAGCTAGACTTCAAGTTCACAGCAATATGATTTACGGCTCAATGCATCAGCCATTACATTAGCCTTGCCAGGGGTATAAGAAATTCCCAAATCATAGTCCACAATGGTCTTCATCCATCTTTGCTGACGGAGGTTCAGAGATGGCTGAGTGAACAAGTACTTCAGGCTTTTATGATCCGTGTAGATCTCGCAACGATTACCGAGGAGGTAATGTCACCACAACTGCAGTGCATAGATGACAGCAGCTAGTTCTAGATCATGTACCGGATAATTCTCCTCATGTGGGTGCAATTGTCGAGAGCCATAAGCAATCACTTTACGCTCTTGCATTAGGACACAGCCTAATCCTTCACGGGATGCGTCACAATAGATCACAAAATCTTTGCGAGAATCTGGAGGAGCAAGTACTGGGGCAGATGTCAGCTTGTCTTTGAGTGTTTGAAAACTTTCCTGACATTTTTTTGTCCACTCAAACTTAACGCCCTTGTGAAGCAGATCAGTCAGAGGCTTCGCAATCTTTGAGAAATTCCCGACAAAGCGGCGGCAATAGCTTGCAAGGCCGAGAAAACTTCTGACTTGCTTGACGTTCTTTGGAGGATTCCAGTCCAGAATAGCCTGAACTCGTTCTGGGTTAACAGCTATGCCATCCTTCAAAATCACATGGCCAAGATATGTCACTTCAGATAACCAGAACTCGCATTTTGAATACTTGGCATAGAGTTGATGTTCACGTAGCTTTTCCAGTACAAGCCGAAGATGTTCGGCATGTTCTTCTTCATTATTTGAATAAACCAGAATATCATCCAGATATACCATGATGAATTTGTCGAGATAATCCATGAAGATGTAATTCATTAACCGGGAGAAGGTAGCTGGAGCATTAGTCAAGCCGAAAGACATGACAGCGTATTCGTAAGAACCATAGCGAGTAACGAATGTTGTCTTCGGAATATCCTCTTCACGAACTCGGATCTGGTGGTATCCCAATCTCAAATCAATCTTAGAGAATACTGAGGAACCAGCAAGTTGATCATATAGATTGTTGATTCTGGGAAGTGGATACTTGTTCTGAATTATTGCTTGGCTAATAGGTCGGTAATCTTGAACCAACTGATTCATACCATCCTTCTTCTTGACAAAGAGGGAAGGTGCTCCCCAAGCAGAGGAACTGGGGCGGATGAAACCCTTCTTAAGTGACTTATCGATTTCTTCCTTAAGCTCGAGAAGGTGGTGTGGAGGCATCTTATAAGGATGCTTCACAATAGGGGTAGTGCCAGGCTTCAAGTCAATGACAAACTCGACAGCTCTAGCAGGGGGGATTCCTGGAAGTTCTTCCGGAAAGACATCTTGAAAATCACGAATAACTGGAATGTTCTCAATGCCTTCAAGAGGTGAAGCTTTCAATGCATTCAGAACAAATATCTGATTCTCGGCATTCTGAACTGTCCGAGCGGAGTATCTGACTGTCTGGCCAGAAGGATGAGTGAGCTGGACTGTCTTAGTAGCACAGTCAATCAGAGCCTTATGCGTTGTCAACCATTCCATACCAAGAATGATATCAATGTTGGATCGTCCGAGCACAACGAGGGAAGCCGGAAAAAGTAGACCTCCAATCTCGATGTGGTTGTGGTGGCTTACCATTGAGGTTTGCCACTTGGACCTCGGAGATTGAACCGCTAGAGGAGTGGCTAATTCTTCAATGCCTAGGCCATGCAACTGAGCAAATTGTTGGGACACGAAAGCATGCGATGCTCCTGAATCAAAGAGAACAGAAGCTGGCACTGAATTAACACGAAGGGTACCCATCACAATTGTTGGTTCCTTTAGGGCCTTTTCAGCATCGACATGATTGACATGGCCAATTACAATAGAAGCCGGTATAATATTACGGTTCCTGAATTGGCGGTTTCGACAACTCTTCTTACGACCAACAGGAGGACGTGGTCAACCTGAGGAGTTGTCATAGCATTAGGCTATTCGCCCTGAACTGTTAGCTGTCTTGGCGGTGAAGGCAGACGAGGTGCAACATATGATGGCCTTGGTGTTGGAGCAGCTCGGTGATAAACATTGTGTGGGATCCAGACTCGACGTTTTTGAACAGGCTGACCCGAGGATGAGCCAACATCGCGAGTGCGTTTGAGCGACTCCTTGTATTTAGCCAGACCAGTTTCAACTCGGTAGGCTTGACTGACTAGCGTCGCAAAGTCTGCATAATCTTGAACAACAAGTACGAGCTGTATATCGGAACGCAGTCCTTCACAGAATTTCTCCTGCTTGCGGGCGTCAGTGTCGACATCATCTTTAGCATAGCGGGATAATTCAAGAAATTTCCTCTGATATTCATCCACAGTCATATTGCCCTGTGTGAGTTTGCGGAACTCCTGCTTCTTCTGGTCGATCAGACCTGGAGGAATGTACCGTGCACGAAAAGCTGACTGAAATTCATGCCAAGTGGTTACAGTCTCTGCAGGCAGCATATCCCTGTGGCTTTCCCACCATTGAGCAGCGGGACCCTTCAAGTGAAATGTCGCAAAGGTGACATAACTGTCAGGGGCCACATTAGCTGACTCCATCTCAAACAGGATGTCACGAAGCCAATCATCAGCATCCATAGGATTAGTGGAGTTACGGAAAACAGATGGATTGAGGCGCACAAATTCTGACAGTGAGATCGGTCCAGGCTCCTGACGAGCATCGTTGCGTTCCAAATGTTTTACCAGACTCTCGTTGAGCTGACGGTTCAATTCAAACTGCTGCATCATTGCAGCAATATAGGGTGGAGGTGGAGGATCGTCAGCCATCCTGCCAATCAACACGGGCAGTTTAGCAAGAAGAACTACAGGTGTATGGAATCATTCATGAAGTAACACGCACAACAGAAGGAAGTGCAATAGATACTTCATCATAGTCACACCAGACATTCAAATCCACACATAGTCTTGGTTACAAACCGGCATTACGACAGCTGAAAGGGGAAGGCTAGACAACTAGGCGGCGCGCAGGCACGCGGTGAGGAAGTACACAACGAGACATAGCAAAGGCTATATCAACATCAGAGAAAACTGTTGGAGCGAGGAATCTGCAAGTGACAACACAGGGTGCCCTCGATAAAAGGATCCTGCAAGCAGAACTTGGCCCACAATCTTGAAGCATGGGGGGTTAATTTCAGAACTCCGGGTGGATGTGATCACGAGATCCTAATGTTAGAGTCAGTAAAATCATTAACCTGAAAGGAAGAGAGATCAGAGTCCCAGAGTATAGGTCGAGGAGTAAAAGATCCTAATATCACCCAATTGGCGACATGGGCCCGTAAGCCACACAGCCAAGTTAGTAAAATCATTTTTGGACGACTAGACTCAACTTCGGCCAAGGAGTTGGAAAGGGGGGTTCCTAGGGGTAGTCGGCTCTGATACCAACCTGTGACGCCCCCGACTTAATCATGCACTAATCATACACGCAAATGCACACGATCAAGCCTAAGGACTCACTAGAAGATATCACAACACAGGCATACAAGCATTATATTACAAGCCAGGGCCTTGAGGGCTCGAATACATAAGCTTGATGCCAAACAAACATCAGCGGAAGCGTTAGATATCTGAGTACAGATATAAAAGAAAAACAGAAAGGCTTTTAAAAGGCGGGGCAAAAGAAAACACTATGATCGAAAGGAGCAGGCCTCCTGCCTGGGACCCTACGAACCTACTCCTAGGCGTCAGCCAACTCGTAGGAGAAGCATCCTCGGGGTAGTAGTAGTAGTAGTAGACAGGGCAGCTGTCTCAGGGGCTCCGCCATCTGGTCACGACAAACTGATAGGGGGAGAAAAAGAAAGCAAAGCAACCGTGAGTACTCCGAAGTACTCAGCAAGCAAGGATCTACACTACATATGCAACATTATCAAAGGAAGGCTGTATATGTGGACTGGGCTGTAGAAATGCCAGAACAGAGGGGAAAGCCTAGTCCTATCGAAGACTAGCATCTTCAGCATCTTCATCGGTCTTGCAGCATTAGAAGAGTGCAGATAAGCATAATGTAAAGTAGTAGTAGCATCAAGTAACAGTCTCGCCCAGAGATCCTTTCTCGACTCCCTGCGAGAAAGCGATCCCGGAGCCACATATCCAATTAACATCACAAGTTCTAGTTGTATTGATCGGGATACAACTTCGAGTGTCCTTTACCGTAGGACCGGCTATCGATAGATGTTTTCTTCCCTGCAGGGGTGCACCAACTTACCCACCACGCTCGCTTAACTCCCGCCGGACACACTTTTCTGGGTCATGCCCGGCCTCGGCCAAACGACACACCGCAACCCTACCTAGAGCTCAGCAGAGAGGTCCCCGCCGGTCTACCTCCTAAGCGCTCAGGGGTCTTGGGCCATCGCCCTGTGCAGTCCGGGTTGTTGCGAGCAGGGTGGATACCAGCGTCGCCTCGGAAGGCCGACACGATCCGACAGTGCCGCAATGCTGAACTAGACGTCTGACAGAGCTTTCGGCTGATGCTACGATGCAGAGTGCCCGTAACTATTCCCACGTGATGGTTAGTGCTATTAGGCCGTAGGCCTGCTCGGATCAAAATCCAAATCGTTAGAGGACTAGGGGCTTGCGGAAACGAGCAGAGACTCACGATCGATGTGACCCCGTCACCCCGTCTCGAGAACTTGCTGCAAGGGCTAAGAATGCCCGGCCGCGCCTCGTATTTATCTCACGGGTAACCTCCAAGTCAACCAGACATCCCATCATTCGCAGGTACCCCTCAGGGTCGACCCGCCTTTCCAAGTATCAGTTATAAAGTCCAAGTATCCGTGTGACTGTAACACCAAGGGGGAACCCTGAGGAATCACCCTCGATGGAATTCCACCTGATGTCAATCTGTGTGTCCATAACACCAAGGGGGAACCCTGAGGAATCACCCTCAATGGAATTCCACCTGATGTCATCGTCAAGGTGAACTAAGGAGGAATCACCCTCGAGGTCCACTCTTGAGGAGTTGCACAACAGTGTCGTTATCGGGAGTGGAGAAGGAGGAATCACCCTCGATGGCCATAACCGATGAACTAACATACAAGGTTAACATCAGAAGTGCTGACGAGGTATCACCCTCGGCACTCGATAGTAACCCAGTAGTGTCGTACAACTAAGGGGGTGAAGTGTGGTGCTGGGGCCTGGTCTTCGATCCTGTTGCTCGGGTCTTCTGATAATCCAGCGGGGCAGTTGGGTCAAAGTGGGGTCTCTATTGGGTCACTAACCAGCCTATACTAAGCAGTTTGGATATCAGGCAGGTATCAACAATGGTTACAAAAACAGGCTATGCAACAGAATAGGAGCAATCAATTACAGTAGCAAAATCTAATGCAAGCATGAGAAAATAGAATAGGCGATATCGAGATGATCAAGGGGGGGCGGGCTTGCCTGGTTGCTTGGCGGCAAAGGCAGAGTCGTCAGAAGTGTAGCCAATCACCGGAGCTGCGTCGGTACCGGCCTCTATCGAGAGAGAAAAGCGGGAGGAAACAGTATAAATACAAGGCAGACAAAACAACACAGAGCAGGCTACGCTAACGTGCGGTGCAGGGCTGCCTAAAAGCATGTCTAAGTCATATTAGTTAATTTAGGATTTAAGTTGGATTTATTTTATTAAAGTTGAGCACTATTCATTTATCGAATTCAGTCTAAAAGTTGCGGGTTCACCTCCGTAGAGGATCCCGTCACAGAAATAGATAGCACGGTCAGCTTTGTCTCATCGTTCTGATCAACTTTCATGTAGAAAGTTTTTCGATCCGAGCTACGGTTTATTTTCTACGGATTTTCAAAGTTTTTTTTAGCAATTTCTGGATTTATTTAATTTATTTAATACAGCATTATCCAAAACAGTGCCAGATGACATCAGTGTGATGCAGAGGTGACATCAGCAGGTTAACTGGTCGGTTGACCAGTCAGACCATACAGGTGGGTCTAGTGGGACCCACATGTCATTGACAGGGGCACTAACAGAGGGGTTAGACTAACTAAATTAGGTTAGTTAGCGGGTGGGTCCCAGTAGTCAGTGGGCGTCTAGTGTATTAATTAACTGACTAATTGTTGGGGAACATAGCACGCAATTTCAAAAAAATTCTACGCTCACGCAAGATCTATCTAGGAGATGCATAGCAACGAGAGGGGAGAGTGTGTCCACGTACCCTCGTAGACCGAAAGCGGAAACGTTAGGTTAATGCGGTTGATGTAGTCGAACGTCTTCACGATCCAACCGATCCAACTACCGAACGTACGGTACCTCTGTGTTCAGCACACGTTTAGCTCGATGACGTCCCTCGAACTCTTGATCCAGCAGAGGGTCGAGGGAGAGTTCCGTCAGCACGATGGCATGGCGACGGTGATCATGAAGTTACCGGCGCAGGGCTTCGCCTAAGCACTACAACGATATGACCGAGGTGTGTAACTGTGGAGGGGGGCACCGCACACGGCTAAGACAAATCTTGGAGTGCCTTTGCTGTGCCCCCTGCACACATATATAAAGGAGGGAGGGAGAGAGGATGGCCCCCTAGGGGCGCGCCAAGAGTATGGAGTCCTACTAGGACTTCCAAGTCCTAGTAAGAATCCCTTTCCTTTTCGGAGCAGGAGAGAAGGAAAGAGGGAAAGAGAGAGAGAGTAGGAAAGGGCAAGGGGGCGCCGCCCCCTTCTCCTAGTCCAATTCGGACCCATGGGGGGGCGCCACCTCCCCTTTGGCCTGCCTCCTCTTTTCCCGTATGGCCCAATAAGGCCCATTACTTCTCCCGGTGAATTCCCGTAACTCCCCGGTACTCCGAAAAATACCCGAATCACTCGGAACCTTTTCAATGTCCGAACATAGCCTTCCAATATATGAATCTTTACCTCTCGACCATTTTGAGACTCCTCGTCATGTCCGTGATCTCATCCGGGACTCCGAACAAACTTCGGTCATCAAATCACATAACTCATAATACAAATCGTCATCGAACGTTATGCGTGCGGACCCTACGGGTTCGAGAACTATGTAGACATGACCGAGACACATCTTCGGTCAATAACCAATAGTGGAACCTGGATGCTCATATTGGCTCCTACATAGTCTACGAAGATCTTTATTGGTCAAACCGCATAACAACATACGTCATTCCCTTTGTCATCGGTATGTTACTTGCCCGAGATTCGATCGTCGGTATCATCATACCTAGTTCAATCTCGTTACCGGCAAGTCTCTTTACTCGTTCCGTAATGCATCATCCCGCAACTAACTCATTAGTCACATTGCTTGCAAGGCTTCATATGATGTGCATTACCGAGAGGGCCCAGAGATACCTCTCCGATACTCGGAGTGACAAATCCTAATCTCGATCTATGCCAACCCAACAAACACCTTCGGAGACACCTGTAGAGCATCTTTATAATCACCCAGTTACGTTGTGACATTTGATAGCACACAAGGTGCTCCTCCGGTATTCGGTAGTTGCATAATCTCATAGTCAGAGGAATATGTATAAGTCATGAAGAAAGCTTTAGCAATAAAACTTAACGATCATTATGCTAAGCTAACGGATGGGTCTTGTCCATCACATCATTCTCCTAATGATGTGATCCCGTTCATCAAATGACAACACATGTCTATGGTCTGGAAACTTAACCATCTTTGATTAACGAGCTAGTCAAGTAGAGGCATACTAGGGACACATTGTTTTGTCTATGTATTCACACATGTATCAAGTTTCCGGTTAATACAATTCTAGCATGAATAATAAACATTTATCATGATATAAGGAAATATAAATAACAACTTTATTATTGCCTCTAGGGCATATTTCCTTCAGTCTCCCACTTGCACTAGAGTCAATAATCTAGTTCACATCGCCATGTGATTTAACACCAATAGTTCACATCACCATGTGATTAACACCCATAGTTCACATCGCCATGTGACCAACACCCAAAGGGTTTACTAGAGTCAATAATCTAGTTCACATCACCATGTGATTAACAACCAAAGAGTACTAAGGTGTGATCATGTTTTGCTTGTGAGAGAAGCTTAGTCAACGAGTCTGCCACATTCAGATCCGTATGTATTTTGCAAATTTCTATGTCTACAATGCTCTGCACGGAGCTATTGTAGCTAATTGCTCCCACTTTCAATATGTATCCAGATTGAGACTCAGAGTCATCCGGATCAGTGTTAAATCTTGCATTGACGTAACCCTTTACAACGAACTCTTTGTCACCTCCATAACCGAGAAATATATCCTTATTCCACTAAGGATAATTTTGACCGCTGTCCAGTGATCCACTCCTGGATCACTATTGTTCCCTCTTGCCAAACTCATGGTGAGGTACACAATAGGTCTTGTACACAACATAGCATACTTCATAGAACCAATGGCTGGGGCATAGGGAATGATTTTCATTCTCTTTCTATTTTCTGCCGTGGTCTGGTTTTGAGTCTTACTCAACTCACACCTTGCAACACAGGCAAGAAGCCTTTCTCTGACTGATCCATTTTGAACTTCTTCAAAATCTTGTCAAGGTATGTGCTTTGTGAAAGTCCTATTTAGCGTCTCAATCTATCGCGATAGATCTTGATGCTCAATACTTAAGCAGCTTCATCGAGGTCTTTCATTGAAAAACTCCTTTCAAACACTCCTTTATGCTTTCCAGAAAATTCTGCATCATTTTCGATCAACAATATGTCATTCACATATACTTATCAGAAAGGCTGTAGTACTCCCACTCACTTTCTTGTAAATACAGGCTTCATCGCAAGTCTGTATAAAACTATATGCTTTGATCAACTCATCAAAGCGTATATTCCAACTCCGAGATGCTTGCACCAGTCCACAGATGGATCGCTGGAGCTTGCACACTTTGTTAGCACCTTTAGGATTGACAAAAACCTTCTGGTTGTATCATATACAACTCTTTCATTAATAAATCCATTAAGGAATGCAGTTTTGACATCCATTTGCCAGATTTCACAAAATGTGGCAATTGCTAACATGATTCGGACAGACTTTAAGCATCGATACGAGTGAGAAAATCTCATCGTAGTCAACACCTTGAACTTGTCAAAAACTTTTTGCGACAATTCGAGCTTTGTAGATAGTAACACTACTATCTGCGTCCATCTTCCTCTTGAAGATCCATTTATCCTCAATGGCTCGCCGATCATCGGGCAAGTCAATCAAAGTCCATACTTTGTTCTTATACATGGATCCTATCTCAGATTTCATGGCCTCAAGCCATTTCGCGGAATCTGGGCTCATCATCGCTTCCTCATAGTTTGTAGGTTCATCATGGTCTAGTAACATGACTTCCAGAACAGGATTACCGTACCACTCTGGTGCGGAACGTACTCTGGTTGACCTACGAGGTTCTGTAGTAACTTGATCTGAAGTTTCATGATCATCATCATTAGCTTTCTCACTAATTGGTGTAGGTATCACTGGAACTGATTTCTGTGATGAACTACTTTCCAATTCAAGAGAAGGTACCACTACCTCATCAAGTTCTACTTTCCTCCCACTCACTTCTTTCGAGAGAAACTCCTTCTCTAGAAAGGATCCATTCTTAGCAACAAATATCTTGCCTTCGGATCTGTGATAGAAGGTGTACCCAACAGTTTTTTTGGGTATCCTATGAAGACGCACTTCTCTGATTTGGGTTCGAGCTTATCAGGCTGAAGCTTTTACACATAAGCATCGCAACCCCAAACTTTAAGAAACGACAGCTTAGGTTTCTTGCCAAACCACAGTTCATACGGTGTTGTCTCAACGGATTTAGATGGTGCCCTATTTAACGTGAATGCAGCTGTCTCTAATGCATATCCCCAAAACGATAGTGGTAAATCAGTAAGAGACATCATAGATCGCACCATATCTAATAAAGCACGATTACGACGTTCGGACACACCATTACACTATGGTGTTCCAGGTGGCGTGAGTTGTGAAACTATTCCGCATTGTTTTAAATGAAGACCAAACTCGTAACTCAAATATTCGCCTCCGCGATCAGATCGTAGAAACTTTATTTTCTTGTTATGATGATTTTCCACTTCACTCTGAAATTCTTTGAACTTTTCAAATGTTTCAGACTTATGTTTCATTAAGTAGATATACCCATATCTGCTCAAATCATCTGTGAAGGTCAGAAAATAACGATACCCGCCGCGAGCCTCAATACTCATCAGACCGCATACATCGGTATGTATTATTTCCAATAAGTTTGTAGCTCGCTCCATTGTTCCGGAGAACGGAGTCTTAGTCATCTTGCCCATGAGGCATGGTTCGCAAGCATCAAATGATTCATAATCAAGTGATTCCAAAAGTCCCTTAGCATGGAGTTTCTTCATGTGCTTTACACCAATATGACCTAAACGGCGGTGCCACAAATATGTTGCACTATCATTATCAACTTTGCATCTTTTGGCATCAATATTATGAATATGTGTATCACCACGATCGAGATTCAATAAACCATTCACATTTGGTGTATGACCATAGAAGGTTTTATTCATGTAAATAGAACAACAATTATTCTTTGACTTAAATGAATAACCGTATTGCAATAAACATGATCCAATCATATTTATGCTCAACGCAAACACCAAATAACATTTATTTTAGGTTGAACACTAATCCCGAAGGTAAAGGGAGTGTGCGATGGTGATCTTATCAACCTTGGAATCACTTCCAACACACATCGTCACTTCGTCATTAACTAGTCTCTGTTCATTTTGCAACTCCTGTTTCGAGTTACAAATCTTAGCAACTGAACCGGTATCAAATACCCAGGGGCTACTATGAACACTAGTAAAATACACATCAATAACATGTATATCAAATATACCTTTGTTCACTTTGCCATCCTTCTTATCCGCCGAATATTTGGGGTAGTTCCACTTCCAGTGACCATTTCCTTTGCAGTAGAAGCACTAAGTTTCAGGCTCGGGTCCAGCTTTGGGCTTATTCACGGGAGTGGCAACTTGCTTGCCATTCTTCTTGAAGTTCCCTTTCTTTCCCTTGCCCTTTTTCTTGAAACTAGTGGTCTTGTTAACCATCAACACTTGATGCTATATCTTGATATCTACCTTCGCCGATTTCAGCATCGCGAAGAGCTTTGGGAATCGTTTTCGTCATCCCTTGCATATTATAGTTCATCACGAAGTTCTAGTAACTTGTTCATAGTGACTAGAGAACTCTGTCAATCACTATCTTATCTGGAATATTAACTCCCACTTGATTCAAGCGATTGTAGTACCCAGACATTCTGAGCACATGCTCACTAGCTGAGCTATTCTCCTCCATCTTGTAGGCAAAGTACTTGTCAGAGGTCTCATACCTCTTAACACGGGTATGAGTCTGAAATATCATTTTCAGCTCTTGGAACATCTCATATGCTCCATGGCGTTCAAAACATTTTTGAAGTCCCGGTTCTAAGCCGTAAAGCATGGTGCACTAAACTATCAAGTAGTCATCATACCGAGCTTGCCAAACGTTCATAACGTCTGCATGTACTCCTGCAATAGGTCTGTCACCTAGCGGTGCATCAAGGACATAATTCTTCTGTGCAGCAATGAGGAAAATCCTCAGATCACGGACCCAGTCCGCGTCATTGCTACTATCATCTTTCAACTTAGTTTTCTCTAGGAACATATCAAAATTAAAACAAGGGAGCTATACGCGAGCTATTGATCTACAACATAGATATGCTAATACTATCAGGACTAAGTTCATGATAAATTAAGTTCAATTAATCATATTACTTAAGAACTCCCGCTTAGATAGACATCCCTCGAGTCATCTAAATGATCACGTGATCCATATCAACTAAACCATGTCCGATCATCACGTGAGATGGAGTAGTTTTCAATGGTGAACATCTCTATGTTGATCATATCTACTATATGATTCACATTCGACCTTTTGGTCTCAGTGTTCCGAGGCCATATCTGCATATGCTAGGCTCGTCAAGTTTAACCCGAGTATTCTGCACATGCAAAACTGTCTT
This sequence comes from Thinopyrum elongatum, assembly GCA_011799875.1. Taxonomy (NCBI): domain Eukaryota; kingdom Viridiplantae; phylum Streptophyta; class Magnoliopsida; order Poales; family Poaceae; genus Thinopyrum; species Thinopyrum elongatum. The sequence continues at coordinate 560,129,799 of CM022302.1, forward strand.
GCACCCGTTGTATGTGAACGTAGAGCTTATCACACCCGATCATCACGTGGTGTCTCGGCACGATGAACTATCGCAACGGTGCATACTCAGGGAGAACACTTATACCTTGAAATTTACTGAGGGATCATCTTATAATGCTACCGCCGTACTAAGCAAAATAAGATGCATAAAAGATAAACATCACATGCAATCAAAATATGTGACATGATATGGCCATCATCATCATCTTGTGCCTTTGATCTCCATCTCCAAAGCACCGTCATGATTTCCATCGTCACTGGCTTGACACCTTGATCTCCATCGTAGCATCGTTATTGCCTCGCCAACTATTGCTTGTACAACTATCGCTAACGCATAGTGATAAAGTAAAGCAATTACATGGCGATTGCATTTCATACAATAAAGCGACAACCATAAGGCTCCTGCCAGTTGCCGATAACTTTTACACAACATGATCATCTCATACAATAATGTGTATCACATCATGTCTTGACCATATCACATCACAACATACCCTGCAAAAACAAGTTAGACGTCCTCTACTTTGTTGTTGCAAGTTTTACGTGGCTGCTACGGGCTTCTAGTAAGAACCGTTCTTACCTACACATCAAAACCACAACAATTTTTCGTCAAGTGTGCTGTTTTAACCTTCAACAAGGACCGGCCGTAGTCAAACTTGATTCAACTAAAGTTGGAGAAATAGACACCCTCCAGCCACCTGTGTGCAAAGCACGTCGGTAGAACCAGTCTCATGAACGCGGTCCTGTAATGTCGGTCCGGGCTGCTTCATCCAACAATACCGCTGAATCAAAGTAAGACATTGGTGGTAAGCAGTATGACTATTATCGCCCACAACTCTTTGTGTTCTACTCATGCATATCATCTACGCATAGAACTGGCTCGGATGCCACTGTTGGGGAACGTAGCATGCAATTTCAAAAAAATTCTACGCTCACGCAAGATCTATCTAGGAGATGCATAGCAACGAGAGGGGAGAGTGTGTCCACGTACCCTCATAGACCGAAAGCGGAAGCGTTAGGTTAACGCGGTTGATGTAGTCGAACGTCTTCACGATCCAACTGATCCAAGTACCGAACGTACGGTACCTCCGTGTTCAGCACACGTTCAGCTCGATGACATCCCTCGAACTCTTGATCCAGCAGAGGGTCGAGGGAGAGTTCCGTCAGCACGACGGCGTGGCGACGGTGATGATGAAGTTACTGGCGCAGGGATTCGCCTAAGCACTACAACGATATGACCGAGGTGTGTAACTGTGGAGGGGGGCACCGCACACGGCTAAGACAAATCTTGGAGTGCCTTTGGGGTGCCCCCTGCCCATGTATATAAAGGAGGGAGGAAGAGAGGCCGGGCCCCTAGGGGCACGCCAAGAGTATGGAGTCCTACTAGGACTTCCAAGTCCTAGTAGGAATCCCTTTCCTTTTCGGAGCAGGAGAGAAGGAAAGAGGGAAAAAGAGAGAGAGTAGGAAAGGGCAAGGGGGGCGCCGCCCCCTTCCCCTAATCCAATTCGGACACATGGGGGGGGCGCGCGCCACCTCCCCTTTGGCCTGCCTCCTCTTTTCCCATATGGCCCAATAAGGCCCATTACTTCTCCCGGTGAATTCCCGTAACTCCCCGGTACTCCAAAAAATACCCGAATCACTCAGAACCTTTTCGATGTCCGAACATAGCCTTCCAATATATGAATCTTTACCTCTCAACCATTTCGAGACTCCTCGTCATGTCCGTGATCTCATCCGGGACTCCGAACAAACTTCGGTCATCAAATCACATAACTCGTAATACAAATCGTCATCGAACGTTAAGCGTGCGGACCCTACGGGTTCGAGAACTATGTAGACATGAATGAGACACATATCCGGTCAATAACCAATAGCGGAACCTGGATGCTCATATTGGCTCCTACATATTCTACGAAGATCTTTATCGCTCAAACCGCATAACAACATACGTCATTCCCTTTGTCATCGGTATGTTACTTGCCCGAGATTCGATCGTCGGTATCATCATACCTAGTTCAATCTCGTTACCGGCAAGTCTCTTTACTCGTTCCGTAATGCATCATCCCGCAACTAACTCATTAGTCACATTGCTTGCAAGGCTTCATATGATGTGCATTACCGAGAGGGCCCAGAGATACCTCTCCGATACTCGGAGTGACAAATCCTAATCTCGATCTATGACAACCCAACAAACACCTTCGGAGACACCTGTAGAGCATCTTTATAATCACCCAGTTACGTTGTGACGTTTGATAGCACACAAGGTGTTCCTCCGGTATTCGGGAGTTGCATAATCTCATAGTCAGAGGAATATGTATAAGTCATGAAGAAAGCTTTAGCAATAAAACTTAACGATCATTATGCTAAGCTAACGGATGGGTCTTATCCATCACATTATTCTCCTAATGATGTGATCCCGTTCTTCAAATGACAACACATGTCTATGGTCAGGAAACTTAACCATCTTTGATTAACGAGCTAGTCAAGTAGAGGCATACTAGGGACACTTTGTTTTGTCTATGTATTCACACATGTATCAAGTTTCCGGTTAATACAATTCTAGCATGAATAATAAACATTTATCATGATATAAGGAAATATAAATAACAACTTTATTATTGCCTCTAGGGCATATTTCCTTCACTAATTAATTAACAGCTTATCTATTTCTCTTTATTCGTTTATTATGGTTGGGCCCCCATGTCATAGACACAGGGGCAGCCACGTCGGCGTTGACCCAGGTCAACGGGGTCAAAGGGGCCCGCGGGGCCCCACAATCAGTGGCCCAGAGGTGGGGCTCACCGGCCAAGTCGGCGCGGCGGCCGGAGACGCGCCGGCGACCATTTCCAGCGGCGGAGCGATCGGAAGGGGGTCGGATTTCGTCCCCCGACCACCAGAACGAGCGCGGACGGGCGGATTCGAACGAGCGCGGAGAGGCGCATCGCGTGGTGGCCGTGGCCCGACCAGAGACGCACTAAAACGACGGCCGCGAGCACCGTGGTGATCGCCGGAGTTCGGCCAATGGCGAGATCGGCGAAAGAGGCTACCGGGAGGGCATCTAACGGCACGGATGGCTTCACCGGGCTGCCCTGAGCAAGCTCGTGGCCTCGGGCGAGTATGGCAGCACCTAGCGCGAGGACGGCGAGCTACGCGGTGGAGCTAGCTTCGGCCGGTGGTGGCAGCGGCAGCTACGGGGCGCGAGCGAGCGAATGAAGAGGGGGAAGGAGGAGCGTGGGCTCACAGTGGGTCGTAGGGGACTGGCAGCGAGCTCGGGGAGGGCTCGATGGAGGCAAATCGGCGCCGGAGACGAAGACGACCGTGCGGGGAAGAAGAGGTCGGGGAGGTCGAAGCAGCGGCGCCGAGCTCCAATGAGCGGCGTCAGGCGATGCAGTTGACGACGACGATGCCGTAGGACATGGCAGAGCGATGAAAGGGGCACGGCGGCCGCGGGATCGACGGTGGCGACGGCGGGAGGTTTCGGTTGAGCACCCGCATGAGCAGAGGAGGGGACGAGGGGGAAAACGTGGCCACGCTAGGGTTCGGGGAGAGGGCGAGGCGCTCGGGCGTGACCATATAGGCGACAGGGAGCCGTGGGATCGACGACACGACGACGAGCGCCGGTCGGATGCGCGCGCGTGCTGACGCGTGCGCGGGGAAGGAGACGACCCGGCTGTTGGGATGGGCCGTCCACTGTAGCGCAGGCTTAAGTGCACAGTAACTCTTTAGGCCTTTTCCAATTTTCCTTATTCTGTTTTCTTTTTCTTTTCTGCCTTGCATATAGTTTGGCACCCAAATGAATTTTGTAAAATATGTGACCTGGTCTATAAATCATAGAGCAACATATCCTGTCACCAAAAATTAGTTTGGGGTAAATACTATTTCATATTTATTTTTTATTAATTAAAAGGTTGTCAAGTATTGTTTTCCGCCACTGTTTGAGGATGTTTAAGTCACTTATCCAATTTCAATAAGGTTGGTTACAATTTTATCATTGCCTCCAAATTATTTGTTATTTAATGAACATTTTAGTTTCTGGTTTGAACAAAATTTTATTTTTCACTTTGAATTTGAGTTGATTATCATAATAGAATTAGAATTGTTTTGATCAACCACTATGACTAGGCACTGCAAATGAAGATGACTTGGCATATTTAGCAAAATGTCACAGTGCTTATTACATAGGGGTGTTACAGCGCCTCGCATCAATTAATGTAAAGAAAAATCATTACCCCTCCTGTTCACACAAGGAACGAGGGGTCGTGACAGCTGGTTGTCCACTGGCGGATGCTGGTCTCCCTTCAGACTGGCATGCGCTGCTATTGCTAGGGATGGGACGCCACGTGTTGGCCAGACACTACTGTCAAGTCATGCGGCGGCACAAGCGTGGCAAGGATCAAGACCAAGAAGGGGTGCATGCAAGGGACAGCTATCCTCAGGCTCTCCGGATACAGGCATCCATCGCCATTCCTTCTGCGTTTCTACTTTGACCAGGCCCGGGGGCTGGCGACATGTGGGCCCTTCATGCGAAAGGACCTGACCCTGAGGACGTATGCGACACGCGTCTGGTCCAGGCCCGGGGTCTACTGACGGTACCATGACAAAATGTGTCATGTATACAAATGTGTGCCCCACGGTCGGTCCAAGATCAAGAACAAGGAAATGGAAAAGCTACGTGCCACTATCCTCCTCAGTGGTGGTATGCAGATCTTCGTGAAGAGACCATCAACAAGAAGGTGCTTCGAGCCAGGCTCGGGCTTCGTGGTGGCATGCATATCTTTGTGCCAAGGGATTTGCATGCCCCTCCAAGACTAAGCAAGCAACAAGCCAGAACATCCGGCAACGATCACCGAACCAAGCCCGGGAACGATCCCACCCGACAATGGCTATCCACAGCTGGCGCGCACTCAGCCAATCTTCGACGACAAGCTTCTGCCCCACCGGTCATGTGGCGTAGAGGTTCGGCGCTCGCAGGGCTCTCTCGCCACACGGCCATTTGGTAGGTGCCCCAGATGATGGACAAGACACAAGGGGTGATTCACTCACCCATGCCACCGAATGGTACACACATGTGCCGAGACGTGTCACGCCTCGGCCTGGGGTCACCAAGGTCGGTTGTGACATGACAGGAGTCCGTTCCCGGAAGAGAAGAGCTGGTGACACATCATCATTCATTTAATGCATCCACCTACCTGATCGGATGCATACTATTTTCCTTAACCACGAAGCCATTTGTGGTTCCCCTTGAGTATAAAAGGAGGGCTAGGCTGTACAAAATAGGGGAGGAAAAAGAGGGAGTCCAAAAAGGAGGACGAGCGGACGAACCTCCAAGAGGAGGAAGGAAAGTAGAAGGTTAGACACTAGACATAACAGCAGTAAGGTTGCATAGCTTATTTCCCTTCCCGGGAAAGGTTTTGTAGCTCTAATTTACCTATTAAAACACACAAAAAGCAGGAGTAGGGTATTACGCACAATGCGGCCCGAACCTGGGTAAATCCTGGTGTCTATTGTGCATCTTTTTAGTAGAGTAGGTCCGTGCCTTCATGCCCCGAGCCCGAACTAGCAGAAAGGACGTCTCCAATCCACGGTGTCACGCGTGTGCAGCACACGCGCCCTGACAAAAACCAAATCAGACTCCTCTAATTGGTTCATGCAAATTTTTATTTTACGTGGCTTCTAAGGTTTTGACTTAAACTGTAGCTACCAACATTTATCATCAAGTATGATTATTCAAGTCGCTTGATTAACTTTGCGGGGCGTATGAAACACGAGATAAAAAATCTCAAGCCCCATACTGAACTTCGTCATACGCAAGAACCCCGTGCAGATCATATCTGCATTGCCCTTTAGTCTTTGAAACATCCATCTTTCTTTAACTATGGTTGAACCCAATGAACTGTTAGCACTTCATTGATCTGTCAACCAGCATACTCAGTAGTAGCATGGAAGGATCGCGGATTGACAGAACTTTGTAAGACTCCACCATGCCGTCAAGATCAGAACTACCCAAATTCAAGGGAAGCAACAAGAACATCGAGCAATAGATTTCATCTACTAAACGCACAAATAATTTTCAGTAATAGAACTCATCTACTACAAAATTATATTGCGCAACACCCATACATATCATGTATTTTAGATCATAGCCTGCATCTACGCATAGCACGGCTCTTGATGCCATTGTAGGGTAGAACGGCAAAAAAAAATTCCGTCCTACGCACCATCCCTGGACCACTATGAAGATGCATACAAGGTTTTGATCTGATCGTTACCGACTCATAGTGCAGCAAAAGTAGAGTCAATGAAGATCGTTAGTGCAGATCCCCGCAGCTAGGAATTTACAACCTCCTAACCACGAGGATTTTCTTCCTTGGACAGCTCCTCGGACGGTCCCCCAGACAGCCCTCCGGGAGGGTGTTGAACAGCCCCTTGGATGATCCTTCGAACAGCCCCTCAGGCAGCCCTTCAGGAGGCCCTCAAGTAGTCCCTCGGACGGTTCCTTGGACAGCCCTTCGGGAGGCCCTCGAACAATTTCTCGGACGGTCCCTCTGACAGCACTTCGGGAGGCCCCTCGAATAGTCCCTCGCACAGAAGATCAAACTACGACCTCTCTACATGGTTGCACACATACGGTGTCACCTATCCAGCAGGGCTTCGCCGCCCAGAGCTAATCCCTACCGGAAACTAGACAACCTAGTGGCTATACGAAACTATTTCGTGTGAGAGAGAAACAAAGGCAGATCATGCATGCCATTTTGTGAGAGCTGGGAGTGATTTTGGAGAGCACTCTCCTCCTCCTTTTATAGTGTGAGGGAGGGGTGGAGGGGCTGAAAATTTCAGCCACCAAAAGGTGTCCCCCCCCCCCCCCCCCCCCCCACAAAACATGCTCCCACCAAAGGTGGGAGTTGCCTCATGCCCCCCCCCCACCAACACCATGGACGGCCCCAACATCGGGTTCCCCCATGGGGACGCCTCCTCCCCAACACTCTCCACCATTTGGGGGGGCTGCCCCCCACCATGCCCCCACCCACAACACTTTGTCTAGCCACAAGGGGCTGCCCCCTAAAGGGGGCGCCTCCAAAAATAGCCCCACGATTCAGGGGATCTCTTCCAAAAAAAATCCAGAAAGTCCCAGAACATTTACGGCACCCTCTAAAATTATTCTGGATGCGATCTGAAACATTTTCGGTATGATGGTTTTATTCCGAAACATTTCCGGTAACTCTAAAACATTTCCGGTTTTCTCTCTGGAACTTTTCCGTCGTCTCCGAAACTTTTCCGGTGACTTTGTCTCAGACTCCATGTCTAGTATTTAGCAGATAGATGACCCATAAGTGTGTGACCCCGTAGGTTTGGTGAAGTATCGACATGACCAGAATACTTTTCGATCAATGATTAATAGCGGAACCGTGGAAATCCATATTGACCCCTATACCCACACGAATAATTATTCGAGTGAACCTATAGTTGTCGTGTGCTATTCCTGTTGCTTCGCGATATGTTACAAATACCCGAGGTGAGATTTATCGGCATCCCCGTGCATCAACAACTTTGTCCACTATGCCAGTTTCCTCGTTACCGGTTTTGTTCTCTTTTCTCGTTCCCGTGTTCCGTCATCGCCGTGATCAAATCACGCTATGTCTGGCCAGACGACGATGGATACCATGACACCGAGAGGGCCCAAAGAATATCTCTCCATCGTCAGAGGAGCAAATCCCAATCTTGAGCTATCAAGTTCGTTGTCATACTTTTCCATGAACCCGTAAGCCGCCGTAATAGCCACCCTTTTACGGATGACGTTTAACAAACCCCAAAGTTCATGAAGCAAGCATGAAGGAACTCGATACTCCCATGGTCTAAGGAATTATGCAAACATTAACTTTCTCTGTGTTATATACTATCAACTTATGACGAATGTATCTCATAGCATAACATCAAATTGGGTCGATTCAACACAAGCGTTCTACTAACATTGTGTCCTCAAAGTTGTCGATATAGTCATGCCCATGATCAGGAAAATAGAATCATCATGCAACACTTGAGCTAGTCTTAGAGGCAGACTAGGAATACATTTTACCGTTTATTATTCCACACGTGCATATGAATTTTCCTACGAGCCTCATGGTTATTGTAGACTCAAGAACCATAGCAGATATAGCACGGAATATAAACATAATTACGAACATGGAGATAAATAATATCATTTATTATTGCCTCAAGGGCATATCTCCTACAAATCATCACTATCAAAACAGTTAAAAAATCGATGCAATGATCCTTGAGCCATGGAATTTTTTTTCCTTGTTGGGCACGGTCCCTCTAGACCGGTGTCTGGCCTCCTTGTACTTCTTCATCTCCTCCTGCCCCCTTGCTTTGATGATGGTCCCTCATCTTCTCCGCCTACTTCATTTTCTTCTCCTCTTGCTTCTCCTGCAATTCGATCAAATAGACTGAAACTTTCAACTAAGGGCATGTTCTGAATCTATCCAGGTCCAAGCTTCTCAAAATTTCATAGAGGAGCCGGGCCGAACGGTTTAGCTTCAGGTATGCCACCGCAAAAGAATTTGGCGAAGCGAAGGTTTCCCAGCTCCACGTTTTCCCGAATTTGGAGTTCCTGGTATTTACGAGCAGAATGCCACCGCAAAACAAAACACTTCGGCCCATCTCTTCCTCGCTCGAATAGGTACCCCCACGAGCACATCGCACACATCTCCCCTCTCTCTCTCTCTCATGTTCTCCCTCTAGAAACCCTCACCCACCGGCGTTCCGCCGCCACGCCCCCCCCCCCCCCCGGTCGGCCGGAACCTGTCTTTTTCCTACAGATCCGGCCTTCCCAGGATGATCCCCCCCGGTTCCCGTACTCACCGCCGGCAGTCCCACCGTAATCGAGGAGGAGCGACCCATGGGAAGGAGCAGCTCACCCCCACGGCATTGACGGCCGAGACACCCGCCGGTTGCTCCGCCATGCCTGGCCCCCTCCCCGACGACCGAGGCCCCTCCCCCAAACCGCGGTGAGCTCCCCTTGCCTTCTTCCCTATGGTATACCCACGTGTGCAGCATGTGCAGGGCTGTTCATATTGTTCATGCAAATTGCAAACAAATTTCACAAGTGTAGTGCTATAGGTTGTGCAAGTATACTGCTATGCGTGCAAATGTTTGAAGTGTGCTGCCTTATGGCTGCTGAATGTGCAAATTTTGTGGTGGCTGTGTAGTGCTATATGTGTGCAAGTATTCTGCCATGTGTGAAGTATCATGCTGACTTGCAGCTGAATGTGCACTTTTTTCATAAGTGTACTGCTAATACGTGTGCAAATATACTGCCATGTTCGAAACACATGAAGTAAAATTTTCTTATTCGTCCTAGTACTCGGATTATCTCATAAGTGTACTGCTATATGTGTGAAGTGTGCTGCTGAATGGAGTGTTGAAAACACTTGGATTATCTCCGAGTTGTTTGCTGAGCAAGTGAACGCCGGAAATAGGCCAGGAAATTATTTGACACCAAATGCATTTGATGAGGTAGGAAAGCAATTTTAAGATGAGAACTGGGCTAGACTACACATATACACAATTGGAAAACAAATGGGACAAGCTTAAACGTGATTTCAGCTTGTTCAAGAAACTCAAGTTCCGGGAGACCGGGGCCGGATGGGACTATGTGAACAACACCGTGTCACAAGATGACGAGTGGTGGAAAAAGGCTAAAATTGTGAGTTCTCTCGCTGATTTATCGCATATCTTAATTCCTCCATACCATTTTATTTACTAATAATGTGTTTCCTTTGTTGTATTACAGGACATTAAAGGTTGTAGAAGGTTCAAGAAGAAAGGACTCGCTAATGAGCAAAACTTACGGGGTATGTTTGGAGATATCACAAGTGATGGTGCTGACCATAGGAATCCTTCTTCTGGCATACCTCCCCCCTCTAGTGCGGCGGTGAAAGCCGCCATCAATGTTGATGAGATCGAAGATCTTGATTTGGATGATACCAAAGAACAAGCATCTCTGGCAACACCTACTTCATCTAAAGTGAGGCTTGGGATCATCATTCCGGAGAAGAACAAGAAACCAAAGACCGCACAAGTGATGTGTGAGCAAGTTACAAGAATTGGTGACATTGCCAAGGCTTCTCACTCATCATTTCAAGCTTTCATGAAGCAAGATGAGGCAAATTGTGTCACCTCGGTCATGGATGAAGTCATTGCTTGTGGTGCAACAGTCGGTACCGATGAGTTCTTCATGGCTAGCGAGTTGTTTGTGAAGAGGGCGCAAAAGGACATGTTTCTTTACATTCCTCTTGAGTCCCAAAAGAGTTGGTTGCGCAGGAAGTATGACTTGAAGTATGGGAACTAGTTTACATGCCTACCATTCCATCTATGTGTGATGGCCATCTTTTATGTTGAACCTACTAGTGCCTGATACCATTTCATCTTTTATGTTGAACCATCTTTTATGTTGTTGAACCTATTGTTTGCTATTTACGAACACATTTTGCGGAACAATCTTTTATGGCCATGTTGTTGAACCTACTATTTGCTATTTATGAATGCATTGTGAACCATCTCTATGTTCATGTTGTTGAACCTAGTGTTTGCTATTTATGTATGAATTATGTATATGTTCTTGATCCAATTGGTGCTAACTTGTGTTTCATATGTTGACGGTTGTTTATTTGCAGATGTCATCGGATAGTGAAAGTGACGATGACACTAATTACGAAAGAAAGAAAGTTATGGTTCTCCAATATCAACATGATATGGTCATGCTTTATTCGAGTGTGTCATCCATAGTTGGGAAGTATTGTAAAAGTTGGGTCATAAATGCCGATCCTAGGACATCTAGGTTGAGTGGTTTTCAATGGTTATGAGAGACTATTGGCACACCCGGAGAGACATACACAATGTTGAGAATGAATGCAAATGTGTTCTTTGATCTTCAAGACAAGTTGGTGGCGGAGTATGGCCTCAAAGAAACATGCTTTGTTACCACTTATGAGTCTCTTGCTATGTTCTTGTGGACCTTGGGGTGTGTGTGAATCAAACAGGAGAACCCAAAACCGTTTCAAAAATGGAGCAGATACAGTCCACCGTAAGTTCCATGAGGTTCTACAATGTGTGGTCAAGATGTCATCTCACTACATTAGGCCTCAAGACCCAAATTTTCACATCGTCCATGGTAGGATTAAGCGTGACAAAAGGGCTTATCCTCATCTCAAAGATTGCATTGGTGCAATAGATGGGACACATATTAGGGCTTCTATTCCGGAAGGACCTTCAAAAATAAGGTACATTGGAAGAATCGGTGCAACAACACAGAATGTGATGGCCGTATGTGACTTTGATATGCATTTCACCTACGCTTCAATTGGACAGCCGGGTTCTATGCATGATACAAGTGTGCTATTTCATGCAATTGAAAATGACAAGGCCACATTCCCACATGCTCCCAAGGGTAAGTATTTCTTGTTGTTGCAATTTATGTAACATGTCCTCCAACTCACAATCATGTTTGTTGTTCATTTCTATAGGCAAGTATTACCTTGTAGACGCCGGCTATCCTAATAGGGATGGTTATCTAGCACCGTACAAAGGAGAACACTATCACGTCCCCGCCTTTCAACGAGGTGCACCCCCAACTACTCCTGTAGAGAAGTTCAACCGGATCCACTCCTTCAAGCGCAATACCATTGAGAGAACCTTTGGTGTGTGGAAGATGAAATGGCAAATCTTGCTCAAGATGCCAAACTATTCGATTCAAACACAAAAGATGATAATTGTGGCTATCATGACACTACACAACTATGTCCGCCTCCATGACAAAGAGGATATCCACTTTCTTCGGTGTGAGAGGAATCCGGATTATGTCCCAACTATTCCAGAGAGATACAAGAAGTATGTTATTCCTCCAAATGCATCGGATTCTTCAACACAGGCGGAAAAGTGGTCCTAACATGGATTTGTCTAGACATGAACTAGCTACCGCCATTGCTCTTAGTTGGTGAAGTAATCATGTTCATGTCTTTAGATGTGACACCATTTTGATTTGCAAACTTATATGCAAATGAAACTTTTGTTGTATGACACATAACAAAACTAGTTATTCGTCTTTATTATAACTTGTCTTAACTGGGAATATTTGTGATCCTTTCAAAAATACATTTGGGCTATATTTTGAACACTGCTTTATTACACAAAAGTACTCTGTACACCTCTCTGTATAGCCACAAATCGCAGAAAATATATCCTGTGAAAATAAATTGAGCCCAGCCATTCACCCAAGCACTATGGCCCAGCTCGTTTTTTTTTTTTTGGCCTGTGTGCAGTTCGCCCCAGAGATGGGCTCCTTCTAACCGGCCCAACATGGCAACCAGCAGGCATTCAACGCCCCAGCTGGGCTGCCAGCTCAACCTGGGGCTTTGCCTCAAAAAAAAAAGAAAAAAAAACTCAACCTGGGGCTGGGAGAAGCTAGCGAAGCTCCAGAACGTTTTCACGTTCGCCACCTGAAGCAAGAAGCTTGTAAGAAGCTTGATATGGGAAGTTTCGGAGAAGCTATATGGTTTCAGAACAGGCCGGCTAAAGGTGCTTGGCCGCAGTCTCCTGGTACTTGATCTTCTCCTCCTGCCTGCTCAGCTCTGCCTCAAAATAAAAAAAAACAGAACCGCTACAAGAATTCAATTCGAGTGGGATGCTCTCTACTGATGTGATAAGAGAAGACAGCTTACCATTTCCAGGGTTCAGATCTACCTGTCCGCAGCTTCGCCTCCACTGACGCCTTTTTGGTGTACTCCCACAAAGAGGATGGAGACATCTTCTGAAGCATGGCATTTGTGTTACCTATTCTGCTCTCTGCAATGCACAGGTTAATCACAGACAGACCTATACTTCGCTTCAAAATGAAATGAAAATCTAAGGGCCACTAGTTGGCCAAGCGATTTCAGTGGCTGACGAACATGACGAACATTTATTCTTCCATGGCACATTCTCAGAGACTCGGACAGATCTGATCTAGGACAAGGACATTCTGCCGTGGAAGGACGCTCAGAAATGGAAAGAACATTGCATGTTTCTCGCTACAAGTACGTACTAAACAGGCACTAGTACATAACACTGCTTTCACTGAACCCATCACACTGACAGCACATGGAGTAGAAGATTGCATTGGCTTCTGATTAAATATCAAACTAACAGCGTAAAATGACAGTACATACAGTATCTACAGTTATCATTTGGACCACCTGTTGCATGCAAATCAGAAGACAGAAAAAGTTTCTGAATGACAAGAACAGTGATTCCTTGGGAACCTTCAATCTTTTTACCACTGATGGTCATACATAACCAATTTATGGTAATTTCTTCCATTCAGAGTTAGCACAAACTCTGCACTTTATTACATATAAAACAAGAACAAATACAATGCAGATAATAAACAGTGTTGCTCAAGCATGGCACGGAGTAAACAAGACAGTACAGCGAAAAATAAAATCCAGTACCACATTACACACCAGAGCATGCAGCTCACACACACAGAAGACGGAAATAATTCAGATTCAATGACGCATGAGACTGAAAGAAGATGACTGGACCTTCCTTCAGCTGCTTCTTTATTCAAGGATGATAAATGAGCCAAGCAGACACCGACCAGAGCGAGTTTGCAGTTGATGGAGAATAACTGATCGACCATTTGTTCATGGAGGCGAGGCAGCATCCGCACCTTCTTGGTGTCCATGGCGTGGTTTGTGCTTGAAATCAGGATCGTTGGGGTGCTTTTCAAGTGCTCGTCTCAGTGGGCCTGGGTTGCAGTCACCATTGAGCTCGACACTATTCAACTTGGGAAGGCAAAGGACTCCACAAATAGACTCCATTTTGGCGAAGGACCACACAATCCTCTCGAGCTTGGGAGCCGCTCCAGCATCGAAGGTAATAATGGTGATGACGCCGTCATCGACGACCAAAGACTTGAGGCTCTTGAACTCTTCTTCCTTGAATGTGAGCCCGCTTCCGGCATATGAATTGCGCCAAAGCCTGAGGCAACGCAGAGCCGCAAGCTTGCCAAGGATGCGTATATAATCCTCCCCCAGGTAAGTCTCTCTCACTGTTATCTTGGTAAGTTGATCAAGCTCTGCAATCCAATTGAGAAGACCACTTCTGATGCCATTAATGTTTAGGCTTTGAAGAAGTTTTGGAGGCGAGGCTAATGTGACCACCTCCTCTGTACAAAGAGTATCCTCAACTTTGAGTGGTTGGTTGATCTGGATTGACAAGGAGCAGAGGCGACCATGTAATTTTTCAATCTGTTGGAATAGAAGACCCAAGCCACCTTTCTTTCCATGAAGAACCACACCCAGTTTCCTCGGCCGTAATAGATGGCCAACATCAGTTAAATCATTAACATTGTGGGAAGCTTCAACATGGGATAGTGTCTCCAGTTGTTCCATTCTTCTGATGCTGCTAGGAACATGCACCGCCGTAAACAAATCCTGAGACCTATCAGAGTTGTTGCTTGAAGACTTGGCCTTGCCAGAAAGAAGATGCTTTAGCATTGGAAGCACGATCGATTTTGTGGTGAATACCTGTACCGCTGTTTGCCGGATGTCCAAGGTCTCCAGACACTGCAGCTTCTCGATTTGCTTGGGTAGTTGAGTGATATCTGTGTTCCTGAGGCTTAAGTACTTCAGTAATATTATTTTACAGATGCTCTTCAAATGTTGCTTCTTTAAGCCTCTGCAGCCTTCTAGATCCAGCATCTTCATTAGCTGCCACTGAGATGACTTCGCCAAATATGGAAGAAAGGCTACAATGTCATTGCCATCAGTTGCTTGCACGGAATGGTTGGCGTGAGATGCCTGCACCCCAGTTCTGCTGTGAATGGGAAAGTGGTGAACCAAATCGGGCCGCTGCCAGGCGCCCCTGTATCTCGCGTTCAGTGAGAGGGTAGTAGGCCTCGCTGAAGGGTGGCGCGAGTGGGGCCGGCCCAGACGGGCGGGAACAGCAGCCTCATTTTTTTTACTTTTTTATTTTCGTTTTTTGCTTTCTTTTTTTACTTTTGTTTATACTTTCAAAATATTCTAAATAAATATATTACAAAAATCACACTATATAAAACATTTGAAAAATATTGACCAAGCATTTGAAAAATGTTAAATATGTATAGAGAAAATGTTTATCACGTATACAAAAAATGTATATGAAATAATTTGATCATGTATTTAAAAAATATTAATCAAGCATATGAAAAAAAATGTTGAACAAGTGTTTGAAAAATGTTAATCAAGTATTTGAAAAATGTTAAATGTGTATAGAAAAAATGTTGACCATGTATTAAAAAAATGATGAATTTTTTTATCATGTATATAAAAATGTTAATAAAGCATTTAAAATATTGAACAAGTATTTGAAAAATGTTCATCAAGCATTTGAAAAATGTTAAATGTGTATAGAAAAAATGTTGACCATGTAGTATTAAAAAAATGATGGAAACAATTGATCACGTATATAAAAATATTAATCAAGCATTTAAAAAAATGTTGAACAAGTATTTAAAAAATGTTAATCAAGCATTTGAAAAATGTTAAATGTGTTTACAAAAAATGTTGACCATGTGTTAAAAAATAATATTGCATTTAAAAAATATTAATCAAGCATTTGAAAAATGTAAAAGTGCATAGAAAAAATTGACCATGTATTTGAAAAAAGTTAATCTTATATTTCAAAAATGTTAATCCAGCATTTGAAAAAGTTTAAAAGTGTGTATAGGAAAATTTTTGACCATGTATTCAAAAAATGTTAATCTTGTATCTGAAAAATGTTAATCAAGCATTTGAAAAATATTAAAAATGTGTATAGAAAAAATGTTGACCATGTATTAAAAAAATGTCAAATTTGTATTGGAAAAATGTTAAACATGTATTGAAAAAATGTTGTTGACATATACAAAAAATGTAGAATGAAAACCAAAAGAAACAATGAAAACCAAAAAAATGAAAACCGAAAAAGAAATAAAATAAACCAAAGAAAAAAATGAAAAAAATGAAGAACCAAATGCAAAAAGAATGAAAAAAATCGGAGAAGAAAAAAGAAAAGAAACAAAAGAAAAGAAAAAAAGAAAAAAAAAAGGGAGAAAACCGGCTCGAATCACCTCAAGTAGGTCACGCCCCTACTACTAATCACTCACAGGAAGCGGGCGGAGTGGCTAGCAGCACCGGCTATCTCCCTGGAGACCAGGGATCGATCCCTGCGTTTTTTCCCTTTTCGTTCTCTTTTTCCTTCAATGTGCGCGGATGGGCCGGCCCAACAACTACTGTAGACGCTTCAGCGAGGGTTTCTACTGTTTCGCTGAATGCAAGATAGAGTCGCTGCGGCCGCTGTCGTCTCCGTCGCCGCGGGGTCCTTGACTTCACGAGCGGAGCTAGCGCTACCATCCAGGCTGTTGGCCGCGCCGTTAGTGTTGACCATGAGGACTTCCTCCAGCGCGATCGCCGAAGGGCAGCTGTCTGAGCTCTCTCCCACATTGGACTCAGATTCGTCATCACCACTAGCTGGGAAGCCGGGGCGGGCGGGTGGATTATTGGTGAAGATTCCAGGCGTTGCCTAGGTGCCGGCTTCTGAGCCTGGCGTAGTGCCGGGTTGCGGAGACGGGTTTCGCCAAAACGTTCGGCGACTAACTCTAGGCTCCTAAAGATGAGAACTTGGTCCTCAGAGAGGGGAGCGTTGAGGTCGAGGTGCCTCACCGTGTTGGCAATGAAGCTCAGGGAGCCAAAGGTAAACCTCTGGCCCGGAGCGTAGACACCGGCTTGGAAATGAGATCCCATCTGGATTTGGTTACCGGTCAGCGCAGCCTGTGCCTGGCGCACCAACTATCTATTCATTAAGTAACCTCGATGGAATGTAGCGCATAGCCGGAAGGGCAGATGACAGTGCACATAGAGCTTTTTACCCAGGTTCATGCCCTCACGATGGAGGTAATACACTACTCCCGCTTGGATTGTATTGATGGTGTATATGCCCTGCGAGAAGGGTTTGAGTACAATGGTGATGATATCGTAGGTTCTATCAAGATTAGAGTAGAAGCCTATTGACTAGCCCCAGCCTCGCCTTATAAAGGGGAACGAGGTCTAGGGTTTAAAGAGATCCTAGTCGGTTACGGCCGGTCAGAGATCCTCCGTGATCTCCAGGAGTCCTTCTTGCGCCCTAAGATGGTGACACCACCCCGAGGAGGCCTACTGGATGGGTAGAAGGGCTGGGCCGCCTTGTGGCCCGATGGGCCTACATCTGGCCTGGTGGGCCAACTTCCCGTCCTGCGGTGTACCCCCGGTACATGGTACTGTCAGTAGCCCCCGAGCTCGCCAGGAACTCAGCTGCGTCCGGCTTGAAGTCAGATTAAGCGCTCCGTCTTGGACTACTAGGCAAGGTTTTGAGGAGCTCCCGAAGAAATATGAAAGGTAGTAAAATTAATGCGCCAGTCCGCCCGCGAGGCAGGGGAACTACGTGATCAACCAGGCTTGAAAGCCCGAAGGATGATGCAGGAGCCTGCCGCGCGAGGCATCTGATTTCCTAGTCTTGCTTTGTTGATGTAGATAGCCGGCTTAAGGAGAACCAGCCTCAGTGAGAGCACGAAGCATCGGGAATCTTTCATGACATCATTGTGGTCGTCAGCTCTGACCGGGGCCAGGCCTGGCCTAGCTCGGTCCCTGAGCGAAGACGTGTCAAATCCATCGAATCAGCTTGGACTAGTCAGGTGTCCGGGGCGAGGCAATGCGGGCCCCATTCGAGGTCCAATCCCATCGGTTGCTGCATTTATTGCAGGCGAAACGGCACATCAGACACTGGGGTTCTTGGCCCGTTATCATCATGCCTCGATCTCTGCATGGGTAGAGCGCATAGTGGGCGGTTTTAGATGGGAAACATGCCGCGTGTCACAGCTGCAGCGATGCTGTTTGGATTTCTTGCCGAATTATAAAGGTGAGGTGAGCGACGCTATTTGGATCACTTCATCGCCCCTTTCTTCCTCTTCTTCCTCGTGTGCCCATTCTTCCATTGCAGGTAGCTTCACAAGCGCAAGCCTTCATTCCCTTTCTATCTGAATCCAATCAAAGCGAGGTCAGACAAGCACAATGGTGCGTGGGGATGTGAATCAGGGCCGAGGAGGCGACGGTCAAGGCGGAGGGGCTGGCAGAGGAAACGCCACCACCAATGGAGGCGCCACCGGGAAGGCCAAGCAGAATCCCATCGCCAATGACACAAAGGGGAAGTGGTCCCGCGCATCCATGAAGAGCACTCATATGGAGAACCTCCTGACGCACGGATATCTCCCGTGGTGGTCCGAGCTCCTGTGGCGGCCGACGCCGAGGATGGAGATCACGCCGGCACCACTGACGTGGGAGCGTGTCGTCCCGATGCCGTTCATCGTGAGAGGTCTGCCCTTCCCTCTCAACGACTTATTCCACGGGTTGCTGTTCATCTATGGCGTCCAGTTGCATGATACGTCTCAAATTTATCTACAATTTTTGAAGTATTTGTGTTATATTCACATCACTTATACATACTTTTGGCATGCTTTTATATTATTTTTATTAGACTAACATAATAATCTAGTGCCAAAGGGCAATTCCTATTTTCTAGTGTTTGTGGAATTTTCAGTAAAGGATATTTTCAAAGCCGGAAAAAATCAGGAAAAAAGCAAAAAAATAGTTTTATACAAGAAGAGGCCATGGGCCAGAGGAGAGCCACGGGGTGGCCACGTGGCCACCTCAAGCGGCTACTGTCCTGCCCGCGTGGCCCACCGGCGTGGTCATGTGATAGTTTAGTCTGCACCACCCTTCGACCGCTGCCTTGCTCTGGAAGTTTCTGAACCGCCCTAAATATTTCAGATTTTTTGGAGTTACAGATCTCTGAGAATCTATAAAAGGGTGACGGGACTCAGATTTCAAGCAGAGAGAGGATCCAATCTCGGAGGGGGCTCTCGCCCTCCGGGTGCCATGAACACCATGGACTAGAGGAAGAACCCTACCCCACCTAGGGGGTAGGACAAGGAAGAAGAAGAAGGTGGGGGGCCTCTCCCCCCTCTTTCGGTGGCGCTGGAGTACCGCCGGGGGAACCATCATCACCGCAACCGTCTCCATCGACTCCACCGCCTTCACCACCATCTCCATCACCTTCCTCCCTCTCTATAAAGTGGTCCACTCTGCCACAAACCTCTGCAATCCCCTACTTGAACATGCTGTTTGATGCTATGAAATTTTATCCAAAGATTTATCACACTGCTATTATGTCTGAGTAAATTCTTTTTGTCCGATGGTTCGTGGTGATCTATTATGATTGATATGAGTTGTATGTATGATATGTTGTTGTCCTTTGATGCCCATCATATGAGCGCACGCGTATATGGATCACACTTTAGGGTTAGTAGTATGTTGAGATGAATATGCATAGGGCGGCCGGAGTGACAGATAGTACCGAGCCTGAGTGTAGGAGTTGATGCATATGGGATAAAGTGGAGTCGTAGATCTTAATGCTATGGTTGGGTTTACCTTAATGAATCTTTAGTATTTGCGTATGCTTGCTAATGGTTCCAATCATAAGTACATGTTAGATAATGGATTTTTCATGCATGTTAGCATAGGCCTCTCCCACATATAAACTGCAATGAATGATTATCGGTCTAGTATCGCAGCCAATTGCCTAGCAACAATTCTGCAACACCTACCACCACTACTCACTACTGCAGAACAGGCTAGCAGTGGCGGGTTCAAAATGCCTACCAGTGGTGGGCTTGGCTGTGGAGGGCGCCTGCCACTGACCTCCCGCCACTGCTAACAGGTCACCAGTGGCAGGCAGAGAGCCTGCCACTGGTGATACGTCAGTAGTGGCGGGCGTTGTGCACCACCCGCCACTGGTAAGGAAGGTAGTAGTGGCGGGCACTCCTTTACACCCACCACAATACATTCTCCTAGCAGTGGGGTGCATGTTTAGACGCCTGCCACTGGTAACCTCCCAGGCCCGAAAAGAACAGCTATCGTGGCAGTGTTTTTTGCCGCCACGGCAGCGGCACATTATATTATATTAATGGTTGCATATGCATTGCAAAACATGTACGCATCACATTATAAGTCACATAGCTACATCACAAGTAGATATATTGATGGCTCGAGAATTTATGATTATTTACAAGGAGTTTTCATTTGGTTTTCACCGGGTTCCGGTTATTTCTAACGCTAATCCTTCGAGAGAGAAGAAAACTCGTTTTTCCATTGTTCGGCAGGAAAAATCATATATGAAAGGAAACCAAAGTGAATTACTGCAAATCAAGCCAAATGGAGCAACTTCCATGTTGGGGGCTTCGTCGTCAGAAGCGCCAGAGTGAAAGCGCTCGTATGGATGGTCATATGAAGTTCCAGGGGCTCCCCCTCATCTACATAAGACACTTTCGTGAAGTACACAATATCATTGGAGAAACCTAGCCGTCGCCACCACATCCAGAACAGAGAGAGAGAAGAGATCCAGAGAACCACCGGAGATTCCTTCTAGTTTTGTTCTTCCATCTACATATTCATTTCACCTTCACTATTGTAAGAGGAATTCCAAGTTGTAAGATCAGGGTGTAAAACTCTATTCATACTCATCTGGAGATTGAGACTTTTTGATCATTCATCTTATTGTGGATCTTCATGATATTAATGATATGGTTTTCATGTGCTTGTTCTCTCTGATGATTGGCTATTCTCTTCTGATGTGTGAGTAATACCCCCTAGGCGTGGGAGATGTAGGTGAGTGGTAAGATTCATTTGAGCCTATCATATATGTCATCATTTGTGTTTGTAGTCTTATGATCTGTCTAGTAAGTCATTATTATGTGGTGAACTCTATGCGTGTTGTTCAATTTAAGGGCTCATGCAACATGATCTCAAGACCTACACAGGTAACACATATTGTTTAGGAAATCTGCGACCTCTGACGTGACAGGTGGAGACATGTATGAGGACCGAAGACCATATGAGATAACGGTGATCCATCGAACTTAATGCATGGTTCCGGTTTAACGACCTTAATTGTGGAGATGACCACGATGTGGCAACAGTGAAGCGGGACCATTGTATGGAATATAAACCCGCGAGGAGGAGTTCCGTAACCCTAGGGTGATTCGCCTACTGAACAAGCAAATCAAATACTAAACTCACGAGACAAGTTAACTGGTATTACCATCGCACTGGCACACTTGATGCATACCATGATCCCAATTCTCTCCGCACTTAATATCTCCATTGTAGGAAAAACACTTCTACTTTCAATTTTATTTATGTTCTTTATTTTCAAGCTATTATTACTCTCGCTGCCACAAACTCATCATATTCACTAGTCTAGTTCATTTGCCTCCTGGGACACTAACAACTTCTGCGGAATCACAAGCAGTTACTTCACATAAGAACTGTGACAACTTGTGTGTGACAGAAACGCTACTCATAAATACCCTCCTCTGCTCTTCGTTGGGAACAATTACTATTTGGGATACTTACACGAAGATGCTACACTACCCTATGTATCTTGCAGGCCATTGATACGTCTCTGACGTATCTATAAATTTTGATTGTTTCATGCTATTATATTATCATTCCTACATACAACATTTTACATTATTTTATATTATTTTTCTGGACTAACATATTAATTTAGTGCCCAGTGCCAGTTGCTGTTTTCTGCTTGTTTTTGGTTTTACAAAAAATCAATACCTACGAAGGTCCAAACACGATGCCAATTTTTGATTATTTTTGTTGACCAAAAGAAACCCTGGAAGCTTCGGGAGTCATCGAGAGGATGCTCGAGGGCCCCACAAGGGCAGGTGGCACGGCCAGGGGGTGGTCGCGCCACCCAGGCTTGTGGCCCCCCTGAGCCTCCGTTTACCCTAATTCCTAGCCTATAAATTCACATATATTCCAAAACCCTCGGAGCGAGTCCCAAAACAATTTTATTGCCAACTCAAGCCTCTGTTCCGAAGCGATCCCATCTAGAGCCCGGCCCAAGCCTTTGTTCCGAAGTGATCCCATCTGGAGCCCTGTTTCGGAGTTCTGCCGGAGGGGAAAACCATTGGGGTGGCCATCTTCATCAACCTTGCTGCCTCCATGATGGTGTGTGAGTAGATCCTTCAGGACCTACAGGTTCATAGTAGTAGCTAGATGGTTTTTTTTCTCTCTCTCTTTTGGATCTTCAATACCATGTTCTCTTTTGAGATCAATCCGATGTAATTCTTGTGGTGTGTTTTTTGGGATCCGATGAATTGTGGATTTATGATCAGATTGTTCATTGATTTATATTGAATCTCTTGAAGTTTCTTTACTGCATAATTAAATAGCTATGTATGCTTTCCGATCTATGAGTCTTCTCTGACCAAGATAAATGAGTAGTTCAATAGAGGGAGTGGTGCACAGTAGTTGGTTCAATCTTGCGGTGCTCTAATCCAGTGACAATAAGGACAAAGACACGTATTGTATTGTTGCCACTAAGGATAAAATGATGGGGTTTAATCTTATTGCTAGATTTCTTTCTGTCTACATTATGTCATCTTGCTTATTGCGTTACTCTATTTCTTGCAAACTTAATACTTTGAGATGCATGCTGGATAGCGGTCTTGGGGTGGAGTAATAGTAGTAGATGGAGTTTGATTAACGGTCTACTTATCATGAACGTAATGCCTATGTGAGATTATGCCATGAATAATCATAGTTATAAATTGCTACTTTTCTGTCAATTTCCCAATAGTAATTTGTCTACCATGCCACCACCTGCTTTCGAGATAGATGCCACTAGTGAACCTATGGCCCCCGGGTCCATTCTCCATTAATACAAGCTCTTGTAAAATTTGCTCTTTTATTTTCCTTTATTTTTGCCGTTTTACCTATACCACTATCTATTTTCTTTTAATCTTGTAACTAGCAAGACAAGGGGCCTGAAAACCCCCTTGCCAAGTTGGGTGCAAGCAATTTTTATTTGTTTGTGTGCAGGTGCTATTTACATTATTAGCTTGGTGACTCCTACTGGTTCGATAAATCTTGGTTCTTAACTAAGGGAAATACTTTCTGCTACTGTGCTACATCACCTTTCCTCTTCGGGGAATCCAACAACTCCTAAGAGAGTAATAGAAGAATTTCTGGCGACATTGCCGGGGAGTCAACATCTACCAAAACAGGTACCTACACACAAACCATTTATGGTTTGCTTTTTTTGTTTTCTTGCTTAGTTTTTATTTGCCCTTTTCTTTGCTTGCCAATTTTTTTTTGAAAACACCAAAAAACTATCTTGTTGCTTTTTCTGCTTGTGTTGCAATTATATCTACTCCTGAAAATACGAAGCTTTGTAAGTTTTCTAGTACTAATAATAATGACTTTATTAGTACACCTATTGCTCCTCTCGCCACTAGTGCGGAGTCTTATGAGATTAAAGCTGTCTTGTTAAATCTTGTTATGAAAGAACAATTTTTTAGAAATTATAATGAAGATGCTGATTCCCATCTTAATACCTTTGTTGAATTATGTGATATGCAAAAAACTAAAGATATGGACAATGATATTATAAAACTTTAACTATTCCCATTTTCTTTGAGAGATTGAGCCAAAGAATGGTTGGTGTCTTTGCCTAAAAATAGTATTGATTCTTGGTCTAAATGCTTTTATTGGTAAATATTTTCTTCCCACTAAAATTATATCTTTGAGGAATGAAATTATGAATTTCTAACAAATTGATCAAGAACATGTTGCACAACCATGGGAAAGAATGAAACTTATGCTAAAAAATTGTCCCACACATGGATTGAGTCTTTGCATGGTAGTACAAAATTTCTATGGAGGACTAAACTTTGTTTTTCCAGAAAACTTCTAGATTCTGCTGCAGGTGGTACATTTATGGGAATGACTCTTGGAGATGCTACTAAGCTTCTTGATAATATGCCGCAAACTATTCCCAATGGCACACCGAACGAGCTTCAAGTTGTAAGAAGGTAAATTCTATCAAGGAAATTTCCTCCCTTAGTGAAAAAGTTGATGCTATTATGTCCATGATGGCTACTAAAAGTGCTACTATTTATCCAAATGATGTGCCTTTATCCACTTTGATTGAGCAAAATAAGGACAATGTTGATGTGAATTTTATTTCGAGGAGCAATTTTAATAATAATGCTTGTAGAGGGAACTTTAATCATAATCCTAGACCGTATCCCGGTAATCCCTTAAATAATTATGGCAATTCCTACGGTAATTCTTTAAAGAATTGATTAATTCACAAAAAGTTTTCAATACCATGGTAGAAGAAAAATTGAGTAAGTTTGATGATATGCCTAGAAATATGGATAGGCTTGTGCATGATGTGGGTATTCTTAAAATTAAAATTCTGTCACCAAATAAGGATGAAATGCCTGAATCATTGAAAGCTATTCAAGTCTCCATTGATTATACTAGAAAAATGATTGACATGTTTAGAGCTAGAAGAGAGCGAGAAGAAAAAGAGGCTGAATTGAGCTATCTTGTTAATCATGATGAAGATGTTAAAACTATTGATGTGCAAACTATTGAATCATTGTTTAGAAATAAAAGTTGATAGTAATGGGACTGAAGAAGAGTCAACTTTAGATAAAAGGCATCCCAATTATTCGGAGGGTGAAAATCTTGATGCTAAAAATGATAAAAGTGGGTTTGGAGAGGTCAAAACTTTAAGTAGTGCTACACTCACTATTTTGGATTTCAAAGATTTTAATTATGATAATTACTGAATGTATTTCCTTACTTCAATCCATGATTAATTCACCCAATGCTTATGAACAAAACAAGGCTTTTACTAAACATATTGTAGAAGCTCTTATTAAATCTAATAAAGAAAAACTTGAACTTGAGGTTTCCATCCCTAGAAAATTACATGATGAATGGGAACCTACTATTAAAATCAAGATTTATAATTATGAATGTAATGCTTTATGTGACTAAGGAGCGAGTGTTTCAACTATGCCTAAAGAGTTATATGATGTTCTTGGTTTTGATGCTAGACTGAATGTTCATTAAATTTGAACCTTGCAGATTCTACTATTAAAAAGCCTATGGGGAGGATAAATGATGTGCTTATTATTGTTAATAGAAATTATGTACCCGTAGACTTTATTGTTCTAGATATTGAATGCAATCCCACATGTCCTATTATACTTGGGAGACCCTTTTTGAGAACTATAGGTGATATTATTGATATGAAGGAAGGCAACATAAGGTTCCAATTTTCACTAAAGAAAGTATGGAACATTTCCCTTGAAAGAAAATTAAGCCTCCTTATGAATCCAATATGAGAGCTACATATGATCTATCACTAAAAGATGATAAAACTTGATAGATTGCATTATGCCTAGCTAGGGGCATTAAACAATAGCGCTTGTTGGGAGGCAACCCAATATGTATATTTTATTTTTGTTTCTGTTTTGTGAGTCAACATGATTATTGCTACTGTAGTAATTGTGTTTATATCTTTTATTTTGCTTTTTATGCCAAGTTAAACCTTTAGGGTGATGTGAATGCTAGTTTATTTGGTTATGTGAAGAAACAGAAACTTTTGCGTCCAGTGTCTGAATTTTCATTCTATACTAGAACGTGATCAATTCCTGAAAAAATTTGACAGTACTGAGTGTAACACCCCCGGTGGTTAACTACAGTAATCACCCTTTTTGATTATGCCATGTCATCGTGTTTAACAGTGCATGATCATCATTAGCATTATATTGCATTTCAACTCCTGAGTCAAAATTCAAATTTAAATGAAAGTGAAATATAAAAGTGGTGCAACATAGAAACTAAAATGTTCGATAAATAAAAAATATTACAGAGACTATTCTAAAATTAAAACCAACAATAAATAAAATAATTAGGTGGCTCTAACATTGTCAAAACAGTAAGGATTAATGCATTTTAATTATTATAAAAATTGTGTGAACTCAAATTTACTTCAAACTAATTTTTGACAGTGGTAGCGGATGCCCAGTATTTATTGGAGCAATTGCCATGTTTTACAAAATTTGGTTTGGGGCCTAACTATTTACAGAACAGAGATATAAGAATAAATAAAATAAAAAGAAAAGATAAAAAAAAACAGAACAGAAAAGAAAAAGAGAAAAGGACCCCCCCTCCCACCGGCCCAACTGGGCACCAGCCCAGCTGGCCCGACCGGCCCACCCCACTCCCTTAACCCCTGGGCGACCAAAACCCTAATCCCCATCACCCCACACCCCCGATCCCCTTCTCCCCTCCCTGTCTCTCGTTCTGGATCGGGCGAACGCCCCGATCCCGTCGCCCGTCGCCGCGCTCACCCCGCTGCTCGCGCTCACTTCTGCCTCGCCGCCCGCGCTCGACGTCGCCGCGTCACCGCTGCCCGACGCCGTCGTCGACTCGTCCGCACCGTCGTCATCGCTTCCTCGTCTCGCCATAAGCCCTGGCTACCCCGAGCCTCGCCGGCCCCCGATCCCCGGCAACGAGTGTGAGCCCCGCCGCCACTCGCTCCCCGCTGCCTCGCTCCCGTCTCCACCCGCCTCAATCGCCAAGCCGCCGCATTCCGCCTCGCCCCTCCCCGCTGCTTGCCGCCTTGGGGCTCCGCCCTCGCCTGCCTCACCGCCGCCGCCCGGTTCGGCGCCTCACCTCGTCCCGCCTGCCTCAACTCACCGCGGCAACCAGACACGCGAGCGCCCACACACGTCCTCGGGTTTCAGCGGTCGCAGCTGCGGCAGCCGGCGCCTGCCCCTCGCCAAAAGCTCGCCCGACCGGCCACACAGCGGCCGCTGCGCCCTTCCCCCCCCCCCCCCCCCGCTTGCCAACAGCGTCTGCCCGGTCGCGCCTCGCCGGCGACCTGCCGTGTTCGGCGCCCCCGTGGACGGCCAGGGCATGCGCCCAATCGGGCCAATGCCCGCAGCCCCTGCGCCCACGCTCTGCCCCGTTTCGCCCAGCGCCCGCTGGGGCCTTTGGGTCACTGCCCAGTGGGGCCCCCAGCCCCCTTTTCCTGTTAAAAAAAATGAAATTAGAAAAAGTTAATAAAAGTAAATAATTAAATATATAATTAATAATTAACTTAATTAATTAACTCTAATTAATTAAGACTAATTAAATTTAAATAAACTTAATGATTTAGTTAACCTAATTAACTACTATTAATTAATTAAATAGGCTGCTGATGTCATGCTGACGTCATGATGACGTCAGCAATACACTGTTTCAGATAATGTTGATTTAATAAATTAATTAAATTCCAGAAATTAATAAAATCTTTAGAAAATCATATTAAATAATCCGTAGCTCAGATGGAAAAACTTTGTACATGAAACTTGCTCAGAACGATGAGACGAATCCGAATACGCGGTCCGTTCGTCTGCCACATGTCCCTAACTATCCGAACATGCAACCTTTCCCCTCTTTTCGTCTGTCCGAAATGCCGGACACTGGGAATACTTTCCCGGATGAATTCCCCCTTCGCCAATATCACCCGGCACTGCGTTAGATCACCTCTGTCACTGCGTATTGTCATGTCATACATTGTGTAGCACTTGCTTGCTTAGTATTTACTGTTTCCTCCCCCTCTTCTCTCTCGATAGAGCCAGTACCGATGCAGCTCCGGAGTTCGACGACCCCTGAAGACCTTGCCCTTGCCGCCGAGCAACCAGGCAAGCCCCCCCTTTGATCATCTCGATATCGCCCATTCTATTTCTCATGCTTGCATTAGAATTGCTGCTGCTGCTGCTTTACCTATTCTGATGCATAGCCTGTTTATTGTAACCTGCTATTGATAATTACCTGCATACCCTAAACTGCTTAGTATAGGCTGGGTAGAGACCTATCAGTGACCCCACTTATCCCGATTACCCCGCTGGATTATCCGAAGACCCGATCAACGGGATTGAAGACCAGACCCCGGCACCGCACATCACCCCCCCTTAGTTGTAACGACACTGCAGCGTTACTATCGAGTGCCGAGGGTGAAACCTCTTGTAGCACTTCTGATGTTAACTCTGTAGAGTAGCTATTCGGTCGTGGTCATCGAGGGTGATTCCTCCTTCACCACTTCCGGTAACGACGCTGTCGTACAACACCTCAAGTGTGAACCCAGCGAGGGTGATTCCTCCGAGTTCACCTTGACAGACACATCGAGTAGGAATCCAACGAGGGTGATACCTCGGATTCCCCTGATGTTATAGACACACGAATACTTGGACTTTACACTGTTACTTGGATAGGCGGGTCGACCCTGAGGGGTACCCGCGTGCGCCTGAGAGGCGAGTGTTGTGAAGACGGGTGCTTGTATGGTGCCCGAGTGATGAATACGAGGCGCGGCCGGGCATTCTTAACCCTTGCAGCAAGTCCTCGAGACGGGGCGACGGGGTCACATCTTTCGTGAGTCTCTGCTCGTTACCGCAAGCCCTAGTCCATTAACGATTTGGATATTTGATCCGAGCAGGCCTCTCGCCTGATAGCACTAACCATCACGTGGGCATAGTATGGGCGTTCTGCATCGTAGCATCAGACGAAAGCTCTGTCAGACGTCTAGTTCAGCCTTGCGGCCGGGACGGACCGGCGCCCTCTGGGTGCCTGGCTTCACCCTGCTCGCAACGACCCGGACTGCACAGGGCGATGGCCCAAGACCCCTGAGCGCTTAGGATGTAGACCGGCGGGGACCTCTCTGCTGAGCTGTAGGTAGGGCTGCGGTGTGTCGTTTGGTCGAGGCCGGGCATGACCCAGGAAAGTGTGTCCGGCCAGAGTTAATCGAGCGTGTTGGGTAAGTTGGTGCACCCCTGCAGGGAAGAAAACTTCTATCGATAGCCTGTCCTACGGTAACGGACACTCGGAGTTGTATCCTGATTGATACAATTTAGAACTGGATACTTGGATACTATGGCTCTGGGATTGCTTCTCGCAGGGAGTCGAGAAGGGATCTCAGGACGAGGTTGATGACTGTATGGCTCTGGGATTGCTTTCTCGCAGGGAGTCGAGAAAGGATCTCTGGGTTTGGTTGAGACTTATTGATACTACTACATTATATTATACTGTGCTACTCTCTTCTATTGCTGCAAGACCTCTGAAGATGCTAGTCTTCGATAGGACTAGGCCTTCTCTCTATTCTTGCATTTCTGCAGCCCAGTCCACATATACAGCCTCCCTTTGAAAATGTTGCATATGTAGTGTAGATCCTTGCTTGCTGAGTACTTCTGAGTACTCACGGTTGCATTGTTTTCCTTTTCTCCCCATATCAGTTTGTCGTGACCAGATGATGGAGCCCCTAAGACAGATGCCCCGTCGATCGACTACTACTACTACTCAGAGGATGGATACTACTATGAGTTGTCTGACGACCAAGAGTAGGATTGGAGGGTCCCAGGCAGGAGGCCTACGCCTTTCGATCGTAGTGTTTTATTTTGCCCCGCCTTTCTAAAGGCCTTTCTGTGCTTTCTTTTATATCTGTACCCAGATATCTGATGCTTCCGCTGACGCTTTTTCGCAAGCTTATGTATTCGAGCCCTCGAGGCCCCTGGCTTGTAATATAAAGCTTGTATGACTTTATTTATGTTTTAGAGTTGTGTTGTGATATCTTCCCGTGAGTCCTTAGGCTTGATCGTGTGCATTTGCGTGTATGATTAGTGCACAATTTGGCCGGGGGCGTCACAAGTTGGTATCAGAGCCGACTGACTGTAGGAACCCCCCTTTCTAACTCCTTGGCCGAAGTTGAGTCTAGTAACTGAAAACTACTTTACTAACTTGGCTGTGTGGCTTACGGGCCCACGTCGCCAATTGGGTGGTATTAGTATCTTTTACTCCTCGACCTTTACTCTGGGACTCTGATCTCTCTTCTATTCGGGTTAAATTTTTTACTAACCCCAACATTAGGTTCTCGTAATCACATCCACCCGGTGTTCTGGAATTACCCCTCCTTTCTTCAAGATTGTGGGCCAGGTTCTGCTTGCAGGATCCTTTTATCGAGGGCACCCTGTGTTGTCACTTGCAGATTCCTCGCTCCAATAGTTTTCTCCGACGTTGATGTAGCCTTTGCTATGTCTCGTTGTGTACTTCCCTACCGCGTGCCTGCGCGCCGCCTAGATGTCTAGCCCTCCCTTTTCAGCTGTCGTAATGCCGGATACTAACCGAGGCTATGTGTGGCTTTGAATGTCTGGTGCGAATATGCTGAATTATCTATTGCACTTCCTTCTGTTGTGCGTGATACTTCATGAATTATTCCATACACATGCAGTTTTTCTTGCTAAACTGCCCCTGTTGATTTGGCAGGATGGCTGACGATCCTCCACCTCCACCCTATATTGCCGCCATGATGCAGCAGTTTGAACTCAACCGTCAGCAGTTTGAGCTTAACCGTCAGTTTATGACCGGAGTATTGGCTCAATTCCCAACTCAGAATGCTCAGCAACAGAATGCTCCAATAACTCTGGCAGAATTCGTGCGCCTCAACCCGTCTGTTTTTCGCAGCTTGACCAATCCTATGGATGCTGATGATTGGCTTTGTGACATCCTGTTTGAGATGGAATCAGCTAATGTCGCTCCTGACAGTTACGTCACCTTTGCGACATTCCACCTGAAGGGCCCAGCTGCTCAATGGTGGGAAAGCCACAAGGCTATGTTGCCTGCAGAGACTGTGACCACTTGGCAGGAATTCCAGTCAGCTTTTCGTGCATGTTACATTCCTCAAGGTCTAATGGACCAGAAGAAGCAGGAGTTCCGCAAACTTACTCAGGGCAAAATGACTGTGGATGAATATCAGAGGAAATTCCTTGAATTGTCCCGGTATGATGAGGATGACGTCAACACCGACACTCGCAAGCAGGAGAAATTCCGTGAAGGACTACGTACTGATATAAAACTTGCACTTGTTGTCCATGATTTCACAGACTTCACAACGCTTGTCAGCAAATCTTTCCAAGTTGAAACAGCTCTGACTGAGTACCAGGAGTCACTCAAGTGCACTCATGAAGCTGGCTCATCCTCGGGTCAGCCTGTTCAGAAATGTCGAGTCTGGATCCCACACAATATTCATCATCGACCAGCTCCAACACCAAGGCCGTCATATGTTGCACCTCGTCTGCCTTCGCCGCCGAGACAGCTAATGATTCAGGGTGGACAGTCCAATGCCATGGCTACACCTCAGGCTGCACCACGTCCTCCTGATGGTCGTACGAAGGGCCATCGAACCCATCATTCCAGAAGTCGTAAGGCCAGGCCGCTTGCTATGGGTCGTGGCCAGGTCACTCATGTCAATATGGGAGAAGCTCGTGAGTCACCTAAAATCATGATGGGAACTCTGCCAGTTAATTCAGTTGCAGCCTCTGTTCTCTTTGATTCCGGGGCATCACATTCCTTTGTGTCCCAGCAATTTGCACAATTGCATGGGTTAGCTATGAGCTCATTACCCACTCCTTTAGAAATCATCACTCCTCGTTCCCGGTGGCAAACCAAAATGGTAAGTCACAACAATCAGATCAAAATTGAAGGGTTGATGTTCTCTGCTTCCCTTATTGCTCTTGGACCTTCCGACATAGACATCATTCTCGGTATGGACTGGTTGACAGCCCATAATGCTTTGATTGACTGTGCTACTAAGACAGTCCAGCTCACACACCTTTCTGGTCAGGTGATCAATTACTCAGCCCGAATAGCTCAGGATGCTGAAAGCCAGATATATGTTCTGAATGCATTGAATGCTTCACCTCTTGAAGGCATCGAGAACGTTCCAGTTGTTCGTGAATTTCAAGATGTCTTTCCAGAAGAACTTCCAGGAATACCCCCTGCTAGAGCTGTTGAGTTTGTCATCGACTTGAAACCTGGCACAACTCCTTTTGTAAAGCGTCCTTATAAGATGCCTCCGCACCACCTTCTTGAACTTAAGGAGGAAATCGACACGTCACTTAAGAAAGGTTTCATCCGCCCCAGTTCCTCTGCTTGGGGAGCACCTTCACTCTTCGTTAAGAAGAAGGATGGAACTAACCGATTGGTTTAGGATTATCAGCCCATTAACCAAGCTACAATCCAGAATAAATATCCGCTTCCCCGGATCAATGATTTGTATGATCAACTTGCCGGTTCCTCAGTATTCTCTAAGCTTGATTTGAGATTGGGATACCATCAGATCCGTGTTCGCGAAGAGGATATTCCGAAGACTGCATTTGTTACTCGTTATGGCTCCTACGAGTACACTGTCATGTCATTTGGCTTAACAAATGCTCCAGCCACATTCTCCCGTCTGATGAATTATATATTCATGGATTACCTCGACAAGTTCGTCGTGGTTTATCTAGATGATATTCTGGTCTAGTCAAAGAATAAGGAAGAACATGCTGAACACCTCCGTCTGGTACTGGAGAGGCTCCGAGAACACCAGTTGTATGCCAAATACTCCAAATGTGAATTCTGGCTTTCTGAAGTAACCTACCTTGGTCATGTGATTTCAAAAGATGGCATTGCCGTTAACCCAGAACGAGTTCAGGCTATTCTTGACTGGACTCCCCCGAAGAACGTCAAGCAAGTGAGAAGTTTTCTCGGCATTGCAAGCTATTGCCGTCGATTTGTCGAGAACTTTTCCAAGATTGCTAAGCCTTTGACTGATCTGCTTCACAAGGGCGTTAAATTTGAATGGACAGAAAAATGCCAGGAAAGTTTTCAAACACTCAAAGACAAGCTGACATCTGCCCCAGTACTATCTCCTCCAGATACCCGCAAAGACTTTGTGATTTATTGTGACGCATCCCGTGAAGGATTAGGCTGTGTCCTAATGCAAGAGCTTAAAGTGATTGCTTATGGCTCTCGTCAGTTGCGCCCACATGAAGAGAATTATCTGGTACATGATCTAGAACTAGCTGCTGTGATCTATGCATTGCAGTTGTGGCGACATTACCTTCTCGGTAATCGTTGCGAGATCTACACGGATCATAAAAGTCTGAAGTACTTGTTCACCCAACCTTCTCTAAACCTCCGTCAGCAAAGATGGATGGAGGCCATTGCGAACTATGATTTGGGTATTTCCTATACCCCTGGCAAGGCTAACGTGATGGCTGATGCCTTAAGCCGCAAGTCCTATTGCGAGAACCTCACGGTTAGACAAGCACAACCTCGTCTTTTTGAAGAACTGTGCAAGCTGAATCTGCGTATTGTTTCACAGGGCTCTCTGAATAACCTTGTGATACAACCAGATCTTGAGAAAGCTGTTAAGAATGCGCAAGCTAAAGATGCTGAAATTGATCTGATGAAGAAAGACCTTCACCTTGTAAAGTACAGGGATTTCTCGCTGTCTGAAGATGGAACCTTGTATTTCAGAAACCGCATTGTCGTACCTCGCTTCGAACTCATGACTGACAAAGTCATGAAGGAGGCACATGATACCCCATTGTCTATTCATCCGGGTAGCACCAAGATGTATCGTGATCTCCGTCAAAGATATTGGTGGTCTAAAATGAAGCAGGACATTGCTCGATATGTTGCTGAATGTGATGTTTGTCGTCGCGTTAAAGCAGAACATCAGAAACCAGCTGGAATTCTGCAACCACTTCCTATTCCTCTATGGAAATGGGATAAGGTTCAGATGGATTTCATTACAGGACTTCCCAGGTCACAGAAGGGCCACGATGCTATTCTTGTCATCGTCGACCAACTCTCTAAAGTTGCACACTTTCTGCCTGTCAAAGAAACTATCACTGCTAGTCAGTTAGCAGAGTTGTATATCTCCAGAATTGTATCACTCCACGGTATTCCGAAGGAGATCAGTTCGGACCATGGCGGTCTTTTCACTTCCAAATTCTGGGAAAGTTTCCAAACAGCTATGGGAACTCATATTACCTGGAGTTCAGCTTATCACCCCCAATCCCAAGGCCAAGTCGAACGAGTCAATCAAGTGCTTGAAGACATGCTTCGGGCTTGTGTTATATCGTTTGGCAAGAAGTGGGAAGAATCTCTTCCTTATGCGGAATTCTCATATAACAACAGCTATCAAGCCAGCTTGAAAATGGCTCCCTTTGAAGTTCTTTATGGACGTAAGTGTCGAACCCCTCTGAATTGGTCAGAAACTGGGGAACGACCGCTCGTGGGTCCGGATATTATTCAACACGCCGAAGAACAAGTCCGTATCGTCCGTGAAAACCTCAAGGCGGCTCAGGACCGCCAGAAGAGCAACTATGATCGCAAACGATGGGGTTTGACTTATCAACCTGGTGATCAGGCTTATCTGCGAGTCACCCCGATGAAAGGCACTCACCGTTTTGGAATCAAGGGCAAGCTAGCTCCATGCTACATTGGTCCTTTCCGCATTGTTGCTAGACGTGGTCAGGTGGCATATAAATTGGAGTTGCCACCGCAATTCTCTCATATCCACGACGTCTTCCATGTGTCGCAACTTCGTCAATGCTTCAAAGAATCTCCGCACCGAGCTGTGGATCACGAGGTGCTCGAATTGCAAGATGACCTATCTTATAAGGAGCATCCGATCCGCATTCTCGATGAAGCTGAACGTCGGACCTGTCAGAAGGTTACCAAGTTCCTCAAAGTACAGTGGTCAAATCACACTGAAGATGAAGCCACTTGGGAACGCGAGGAGAACCTTCGTGCGGAATACCCAGAACTTTTTCCTTCTACCTCTTAATTCTCGGGACGAGAATTCTTGTTAGTAGAGGAGATTTGTAACACCCCCGGTGGTTAACTACAGTAATCACCCTTTTGATTATGCCATGTCATCGTGTTTAACAGTGCATGATCATCATTAGCATTATATTGCATTTCAACTCCTGAGTCAAAATTCAAATTTAAATGAAAGTGAAATATAAAAGTGGTGCAACATAGAAACTAAAATGTTCGATAAATAACAAATATTACAGAGACTATTCTAAAATTGAAACCAACAATAAATAAAATAATTAGGTGGCTCTAACATTGTCAAAACAGCAAGGATTAATGCATTTTAATTATTATAAAAATTGTGTGAACTCAAATTTACTCCAAACTAATTTTTGACAGTGGTAGAGGATGCCCAGTATTTATTGGAGCAATTGCCATGTTTTACAAAATTCGGTTTGGGGCCTAACTATTTACAGAACAAAGATATAAGAATAAATAAAATAAAAAGATAAGATAAAAGAAAAACAGAAAAGAAAAAGAGAAAAGGACCCCCCCTCCCCCCCGACCCAACTGGGACCCAGCCCAGCTGGCCCGACCGGCCCACCCCACTCCCTTAACCCCTGGGCGACCAAAACCCTAATCCCCATCACCCCACACCCCCGATCCCCTTCTCTCCTCCCTCTCTCTCGTTCTGGATCGGGCGAATGCCCCGATCCCGTCGCCCGTCGCCGCGCTCACCCCGCTGCTCGCGCTCGCTTCCGCCTCGCCACCCGCGCTCGACGCCGCCGCGTCGCCGCTGCCCGACGCCGTCGTCGACTCGTCCGCACCGTCGCCGTCGCTTCCTCGCCTCGCCATCAGCCCCGGCTACCCCGAGCCTCGCCGGCCCCCGATCCCCGGCAACGAGTGTGAGCCCCGCCGCCACTCGCTCCCCCCTGCCTCGCTCCCGTCTCCACCCGCCTCCATCGCCAAGCCGCCGCATTCCGCCTCGCCACTCCCCGCTGCTTGCCGCCCTGGGGCTTCGCCCTCGCCTGCCTCACCGCCGCCTCGCCTCGCCCCGCCTGCCTCAACTCGCCGCGGCCACCCGCACGCGCGCGCCCCACACCTCGCCCCGCGGTCGCCCGCTGCGGCAGCTGCCCGCGCCTGCCCTTCGCCACCCGCTCGCCCGACCGGCCACCACCGCGGCCGCTGCGCCCTTCCCCCTCCCCCCCTCCCGCTTGCCAACCGCGTCTGCCCGGTCGCGCCTCGCCGGCGACCTGCCGTGGTCGGCGCCCCCCTGGACGGCCAGGGCGTGCGCCCAATCGGGCCGATGCCCGCAGCCCCTGCGCCCACGCTCCGCCCCGTTTCGCCCAGCGCCCGCTGGGGCCTTTGGGTCACTGCCCAGTGGGGCCCCCAGCCCCCTTTTCCTGTTAAAAAAAATGAAATTAGAAAAAGTTAATAAAAGTTAATAATTAAATATATAATTAATAATTAACTTAATTAATTAACCTAATTAACTCTGATTAATTAAGACTAATTAAATTTAAATTAACTTAACGATTTAGTTAACCTAATTAACTACTGTTAATTAATTAAACAGGCTGCTGATGTCATGCTGACATCATGATGACATCAGCAATACACTGTTTCGGATAATGTTGATTTAATAAATTAATTAAATTCCAGAAATTAATAAAATCTTTAGAAAATCATATTAAATAATCCGTAGCTTAGATGGAAAAACTTTGTACATGAAACTTGCTCAGAACGACGAGACGAATCCGAATACGCTGTCCGTTCGTCCGCCACATGTCCCTAACTATCCGAACATGCAATCTTTCCCCTCTTTTTGTCTGTCCGAAATGCCGGACACTGGGAATACTTTCCCGGATGAATTCCTCCTTCGCCAATATCACCCGGCACTGCGTTAGATCACCTCTGTCACTGCGTATTGTCATGTCATACATTATGTAGCACTTGCTTGCTTTGTATTTACTGTTTCCTCCCTCTCTTCTCTCTCGATAGAGCCGGTACCGACGCAGATCTAGAGTTCGACGACCCCTGAAGACTTTGCCCTTGCCGCCGAGCAACCAGGCAAGCCCCCCATTTGATCATCCCGATATCGCCCATTCTATTTCTCATGCTTGCATTAGAATTGCTGCTGCTGCTGCTTTACCTATTCTGATGCATAGCCTGTTTATTGTAACCTGCTGTTGATAATTATCTGCATACCCTAAACTGCTTAGTATAGGCTGGGTAGAGACCTATCAGTGACCCCACTTATCCCGATTGCCCCGCTGGATTATCCGAAGACCCAATCAACGGGATTGAAGACCAGACCCCGGCACCGCACATCACCCCCCCCTTAGTTGTAACGACACTGCAGCGTTACTATCGAGTGCCGAGGGTGAAACCTCTTGTAGCACTTCTGATGTTAACTCTGTAGAGTAGCTATTCGGTCGTGGTCATCGAGGGTGATTCCTCCTTCACCACTTCCGGTAACGACGCTGTCGTACAACACCTCAAGTGTGAACCCAGCGAGGGTGATTCCTTCGAGTTCACCTTGACAGACACATCGAGTAGGAATCCAATGAGGGTGATACCTCGGATTCCCCTGATGTTATAGACACACGAATACTTGGACTTTACACTGTTACTTGGATAGGCGGGTCGACCCTGAGGGGTACCCGTGTGCGCCTGAGAGGCGAGTGTTGTGAAGACGGGTGCCTGTATGGTGCCCGAGTGATGAATACGAGGCGTGGCCGGGCATTCTTAACCCTTGCAGCAAGTCATCGAGATGGGGCGACGGGGTCACATCTTTCGTGAGTCTCTGCTCGTTACCGCAAGCCCTTGTCCATTAACGATTTGGATATTTGATCCGAGCAGGCCTCTGGCCTGATAGCACTAGCCATCACGTGGGCATAGTATGGGCGTTCTGCATCGTAGCATCAGCCAAAAGCTCTGTCAGACGTCTAGTTCAGCCTTGCGGCCGGGACGGACCGGCGCCCTCCGGGTGCCTGGCTTCACCCTGCTCGCAACGACCCGGACTGCACAGGGCGATGGCCCAAGACCCCTGAGCGCTTAGGATGTAGACCGGCGGGGACCTCTCTGCTGAGCTGTAGGTAGGGCTGCGGTGTGTCGTTTGGCCGAGGCCGGGCATGACCCAGGAAAGTGTGTTCGGCCGGAGTTAATCGAGCGTGTTGGGTAAGTTGGTGCACCCCTGCAGGGAAGAAAACTTCTATCGATAGCCTGTCCTACGGTAACGGACACTCGGAGTTGTATCCTGATTGATACAATTTAGAACTGGATACTTGGATACTATGGCTCTGGGATTGCTTCTCGCAGGGAGTCGAGAAGGGATCTCAGGACGAGGTTGATGACTGTATGGCTCTGGGATTGCTTTCTCGTAGGGAGTCGAGAAAGGATCTCTGGGTGAGGTTGAGACTTATTGATACTACTACATTATATTGTACTGTGCTACTCTCTTCTATTGCTGCAAGACCTCTGAAGATGCTAGTCTTCGATAGGACAAGGCCTTCCCTCTATTCTTGCATTGCTGCAGCCCAGTCCACATATACAGCCTCCCTTTGAAAATGTTGCATATGTAGTGTAGATCCTTGCTTGCTGAGTACTTCTGAGTACTCACGGTTGCTTTGTTTTCCTTTTCTCCCCATATCAGTTTGTCGTGACCAGATGACGGAGCCCCTGAGACAGATGCCCCGTCGATCGACTACTACTACTACTCAGAGGATGGATACTACTACGAGTTGTCTGACGACCAGGAGTAGGATTGGAGGGTCCCAGGCAGGAGGCCTACGCCTTTCGATCGTAGTGTTTTATTTTGCCCCGCCTTTCTAAAGGCCTTTCTGTGCTTTCTTTTATATCTGTACCCAGATATCTGATGCTTCCGCTGACGCTTGTTCGCAAGCTTATGTATTCGAGCCCTCGAGGCACCTGGCTTGTAATATAAAGCTTGTATGACTTTATTTATGTTTTAGGGTTGTGTTGTGATATCTTCCCGTGTAACATCCCAAAATTCTAAATTTTGGAATGTTATAATAATTAAAATATATGATTGTTTGATTGATTGTTGAGTGATTGATTGAGTGGAATTTTAAACTTTTGAAGTTTTGAATGAGAGGGAATAAAAGGACTTTCCAAAAAAAAATGTTTCTGTTTGAAAATATTTGAATTTGGAAATATTTCAAACTTCATGCCACTCAATGATCCTCATGATTTCTTCAATGAAAGAGAGTGGGAAGTAAAGAAAAAAATTTCATTTGAATTTGTCATTTAAATTTTGTTTTTAACTCAAAGTGGCATTTGAATATTATTCAAAAACTTTTCTGACAAAGAACACTTGAAACAAAAGTGTTGAGAGGGATTAACATGACACCCCAAAAATATTGGAAGAATTTTTCCGATGAGTTTTGAAAGTCATTTGGATTTTTGTTTGAATTTAAAAAAAATGATTTTTCAAAAATGATTTTATTTTCCCGTGAAAACTATCCCATTAGATTGGACTTATTTTTCTGAGAATTTTGATATATAATACTCCTATATTTTATTTTATTTTATTTTCTAAAATGATTTTTCTTCGCGGGTTATTTTAAAAAAAGGAAGGTACTGTTTTTTTTGGGCCAAATCTAGCCCGATCCGAACAGGATCATCTCTTTCCTCCAGGCGAGATCCTCTCGATCTCCAGCCACCGCCGGAGCACCGCCGGAGATCGTGGGATTCGCGAAATCCCTTGCCCCCTCCTCCAAACCGACCTCCCACCCCTATAAATACCGCACCCCGCAATCCATCCCCGCCCTTAGCCCCCTCTTCCCCGCCCCGAGCCGCCCGCAGGAGCTCGTCGGAGTTCGCCGGACCACCGCCGCCATTGCCGCCCCGCCCCGCCACCTCCGGCCACCCCCGCCACCCACCGACCCCACCACCGGACTCCCCTCGCTCCGCCGCCCCCGCCCGTCCCCTCGCCTCGCTCGGAGGACCACCGGAGGACGTCGCCGGAGCTCCACCAGAACCCCATCTCCGGAACTGCTACAGTAATCCCGACCTGCTTTTTTTTTCGTTCTGTTTTTAAAACAGAATAATTTCAATCTTGTAAAATCCATAGTTAATTATCTACGAGGTATTTTTGAGTGATTCCAACTGCGTTGGATCAAAAATTTTATGAAGTTTCTGTTAGTACAATTGTATTTCATATTTGAGCAGTTTAAATTTGTGCTTGTATGAATTTTCTCAAATTAATAGATTTGAGCTATTTTGAGTTAGGAATATTATTTTTGGCCGATTCTTTTTGCTACTGGTTTCTTATTAGGCTAGCTACGCAGTAGTGTTTAGTTTGCATGCTAGTGATTTATTTAAATTATCTTTTTATTGTAAACAGTACTGTTTACTCTGTTTTTAGTCTTGTTTGTATTTTAATTATTAGTAATTAGTTTTAATTAGTTTCTTTTTTTTAGTTTTCAACACTATAGCATATATCCTGTTGTTATATAGGTAATTTTAGGATTTATTAGACTTAGTATTCTTGAGGTTCTAGGTGTTGTAAGTTGCATGTCTAGTTTGCTAGTAATAGCAATAGCGTTATTTTATTGTTTTGCTAGAATTTTATTATAGGAAAAATATTTTCTGTTAATTAGTGAATACTTATTTTTACTCTCTGTTAAGTAATTGTTTTAGGCTTTTTACTTGCTGTTAGTAGAGTTGATTGTGTTGTAGGTTAGTGTTATGCTTTGCTTTGAGTGATTTGGAGTTTTATTTGGTTTTTGCCTTCGATCATATTTTGACTTCATTGTTATTTTGATTTGTTATGATTGAGTGCTAGAATGTTTGCTTATGTGAATACTATGCTTGCTTGTATAGATTTCATCGGAGAGTGACGACTAGTTTATCAAGTTTTTGAGAGCTATAATATCTTCATCACCTTACCAGGCAAGTTCACTTTGACCATGTTTTTCATACCTATGTTTTATTTGCATGTAGTAGCGCCCTTTCAATAATCCCTCCAGTAGTGTTATTGAATCTTGTAGTTGAGTAGTATGCATGAGGTAGGAACCCATCACCCTGTTACCAAGCCCGGGACGTTATTTATTTTAATGCTACGCTATAGTAGACGGGGTTTGCTATGAGTGCTCGGGAGTGGTGTGAGAATGAAGGACTCTACATCAATGATGACAACTTCATGATGGCACCTGCAAGGACTACATCTTCAAGATCTCAAGACTCGAGACAAGAATTCAATACACACTACTGGGTGAAGGACGGTTGACGGGCACCCTGGAAAAACCAGTGGATGGCCGGGATGCATGGAGAAGCGCCATGACATCTTGCGGAAAGCTTCACCCAGACTCAAAGAGACGGAAGAATACTTCATGCCCGGAAGCTTACCTGTGCAACCGCAAGTCACTATGGGCTCTGGCTTGGTTGACCTTAGTTGTGACTCTGGCTGGGACGGTGCTAGCAGATGTAGAACTACGGTAGGATTGGATGAGCACCGGACAGTGGTCAGGGGAACTCTTCGGAAGACCATGTTTCGGTCGTCTTGTTCTCAAACACCCTGAAGTGCGAGAACGTAAAAAGAGGGATCGAATCTTGCGGGTAAAGTGTACAAACCTCTGCAGAGGGTTAAAACCTAATCGATTAGCCGTGTCCCCGGTTACGGACAATTTGAGCCTCTGGACTTGGATCTATCTCGGAACTCTCAACACTGGACTGATAACTTAATTGTGGGTAACTTATGATTGTTCTGGGATATGAGATATCGGTTGGCGGAACCATGTCATGATAGAAAACTCCGTAGTACAGACTCCTGATATTCCTTTGATGTAGGGAAAATAAAAGCAGCTTTTACGCAAACAAAACTCAGACACAGAGCCACCAAGCCATATTGCATATAGTATGGTTTTATCATCTGTTTTTCTTACAGTGATCTTGCCGGTACATTCAATGTACTGACCTACACGGCTGCAACGTATCATGTTGCAGATATTTCTTCGACGAGTAAGAGTTACGATACAGGGTTACGGTCTACACTCAACCTGCTGATGGCGTTGATGGGACTCCACACCTGATTGATTGTTTTCGCTAAGACTTATAAGGTATATATCAGTTTTACGTTATTTATTCATGTGATTGCACTTTGATATATACATTGATGTACTGTGTGTGCCAGCATACTGATCCAGGGATGGCACGGATACACAGAGGCTTGACCGTTTGAGGTCGGGTCGCTACAGATATGGTATCAGAGCACATGTTGACTGTAGGATGTGACCCTAGAAATCGAAAAGCCACGAGGACAGGAAATCTCTAAAACTTTATTTTCAAAAAGATCCTTTACTTCTCACCTTTTCTGATTTTATCAAATAGACTCCTTACCTCAAATAGTTAGAATATACCCTTTACCCTTCTGACCACACGAAGGATCAACTGAAGCCGCTCCAAGAAGAACAAGATATCGGACAACTGATGGCCACTTCAGAGTAAAGAGTATTTCACCATACATTTCGGAGAAAGAAGCTACAACCGTTGAAGACTCTGAAGACTCGAAGAAATTGAAGACTCTGAAGATTTATTTTACCTTTAGAAGACCAAACCCCTGTTATATACTTACGTTAGATACGACGATTGTGAGCTATCATTTGTTTGATGTTTTTCCGACAACCACAAAATAAAACCCGTTTCTTAAAAACTATTGTTTGTATTGTGTGTACCTCTCTCTATCTCTCTTATCTCACCCCAAAGCCCTTGGACCCAATAGATGATGAACGAAGAAGTACTGGTATTCTCTCGACCGATGACTCAGTCGGAGGCAGAACTATGGATTCAAAACATGGAGGATCACTTCGGGAAAAAATTGATTTCAAGGAAGTATGAGGTTCAATATGCTCTTCGGTACTTTACAGAAAGTGCTGCAACCTGGTGGAAAATGCATCAAGCCATACAAGGATGTAACGGAGCAAGAACATGGGAGGAATTCAAGAAGACCCTGTTGAGATCCCGTCTTATCCGGAAGCACTATGATTACCCGAAGAAGAAACCCTGTGCCTGCAAGATTTGCGGAGAATAGGACACACCCATGAAGAACACAAGAATGGATGCCCTCATTGCGAGGAAAATCACCCAG
This sequence comes from Thinopyrum elongatum, assembly GCA_011799875.1. Taxonomy (NCBI): domain Eukaryota; kingdom Viridiplantae; phylum Streptophyta; class Magnoliopsida; order Poales; family Poaceae; genus Thinopyrum; species Thinopyrum elongatum. Next base: position 560,172,527 of record CM022302.1, read on the forward strand.
CCGAAGAATGCCTCACTAGGCAGGTGACTTGTTTCTTGTGTGAAGGGACTACGCACTACCCTGCTCAGTGTCACATTTACCCCAAGGTACAAGAAATTACCAAGAAGCGGAAGGAAGCCATGAAAGAATCCCTCAGGGAAAGTTTAGAAGAACCTGTGATGCAGGAAGATGTTGAAGACCCTGATGGAGAAGGCCTAAACAGATTTTACGCTCATGCTTGCTATTCATGTGGAGAAGAAGGACATTATTCCCAGTATTGCCCAAAGGAAAGCCAACAGTATCTTGGAGACTTCCAGATAGCAGAAGTGAAGTTTGACCCTCAGGAAATAGAAGCTCTGATAATTACGGAGAGATCCAAGAAGAGAAAACGAAGGCATCCCCAGAACAAGCCAATTTCTGCGGAGAAGGACCTGAGTAATATCACTTGTTACCGGTGCAAGGATTTGGGTCACTACGCTGATAAATGTCCAGAAAAGAAGCTAAAAATCCAAGGAGCCTACATAATCACAAAGAAGCCCCGAGACATGTCAGAAGTCATTTGTTTTCATTGCAAGGAAGCAGGACATTTTGCTAGGGAATGTTCAGATCAGGAGAAAGCTGGAGCTGGGTAGTGGAGATGTTGATATCAGTAATAAGTGTAGTATGGAAAACACTTTTATTTTCATGAGAATGTGGAGTTGAGTTATGTAATAGATTACTCAGAGATTGTAATAATTCATGACTCAATAAAGTTGATATGTCATATGCTGAAAGGCTTTAAGGAGTTGTTATGTTTTATCTTGGAAATTAATATTGTGGGTGAACATGGAAGAAAATGAGTTGTGATGCATAAACTGGATGTTGGAAATTGAGTTTGAAGTTTTGTTTGGATGATATGAATGTTTACCCAAGGAGATACATACCTTATTCTGAGTACCATTTTTGTTTTACAACTGCAGATGACGACCCTTTATGAGTCAATCCTCAAGGGACCGGAAATGACCATGACCCTGACTAGTGATCATGATTACCCAAAAGTCTTGAAGGATATGATGAAGCACATCCACCTGGAAGGAGATGCAGTTTACAAGGGTTATCCCTTCATCGAGGATGGAGTGGAACTTTGGTATGTGGAGCTACACCTTCACCAGGTGAAAGGACTTTGCCCAAAGACTATGGGGCAATACTTTTACATTTCCCGAGTACCCCGAGCAACTTTCTTTGACTCTGTTCGTGAAGCTGCCATGGAAGCCATACGACAGATCGGTGACATATTGGAAGCAAGACTCCGTCATACTCAGGAATACCTGAGAGAGGTGCATGCAGAGATGATGGAGATGAAGCTCATGTCCACCATGATGAAGCAAAAGATGGAAGATTTCAAGGAGCATGTCGCACAATTCCGGTGGGACTGAAGAATCCTCAAGGAGGAAAAAAAATGAATAAAATTGGAAGTAATGCTTGACCATACCAAACTATGTGGATGGCAGCATTTGTAATAAAGTACTTTTGAGATTGGAATTTTGAGAAATGGTTAAGGATTTAATAAAAGATTTGATATGAAAATAATATGAGTTATGGATGAACTAGTGCATTTCATTTTAAGTGTGGTAGTACTCCGTAAAGCCACAAGATCAATGAAGAAAGAAATGTGTTATTCATGACGGTCCATAGAAGGGAGCTGGACCAAATAAGTTGGACTTTTGTATGATCGTTACCACAAGGGTATGAAGGAATGAAATAATATTGGATTTAAAGAAGGTGTAATGTTGGAATATGGAACAACTGTAACTCCACGGACGAGTTAACACGATACAGTATTAAAGTGGGCCCATAACCCACAGGCCCAGGATATGACCAAGGCACAAGCACAATCTTGTTGAAGGAAGATTTCTAGAAGAAGCTGTGATTTGATCAGCTAACGCTTCATAGGAGGATACGAAAAACCTGAGAGTTGTGAAGAAACGATAGATGTCTTGTTTGGCTTGCAGAACCAATGGATTTATCCGAACTTGGTTCGAGGACAAGAGAAATTCTGCAATGCTGGTGAGGATGACCGAGTGTTAGAAATGTGAGATTTGCTAAACCTTATACAAGGTAATGATCTGGGTGCGGAATGGATTGACCACCATGCCGACTTACTCTTATCATTCGCTCTTGCTATTTGGGATGGTAAATCTGAGAGACTTACCCATAGTAAAGTAACGACGCTCGTTGAAGCCTTGCTTAAGCCTTAGAATGGTATGATGAGGAACCCATGTACACGGCAACTGTTACCAATCGTAGATTATACGGTGAGAATGAAGCCAAGGCCCTTTTTCTGCAGAAACCATTAATGGTAGACCACCATGAGTGTTTCAATAGTTGTCTAGAATGGACGCAGACCTATCAGCTAAGAAGATCCAGTCTCGGACGAACTTCATCTTTGACGAAGCGACCCAAGATTTTGAGGAAAACGCTATGCTTCTGATAGAAGAGCGTTAATGAAGGAGCTATTGTAAAATATGTGAAGAGACAGATATTGTTGGCACTCCAGAGGAAGTATCTGAGTTTATTGGAACCGTAACCTTGCTTTTAAGTGTGGTAGCACCCCTGACCTTTCCGACCAAAAGATTTGCTAGAAGACCCCAACCCCTAACCTTTTCTTGCTAGCCTCTTCGAATCTCGAGGACGAGATTCATTTTAAGTGTGGTAGTTTGTAACATCCCAAAATTCTAAATTTTGGAATGTTATAATAATTAAAATATATGATTGTTTGATTGATTGTTGAGTGATTGATTGAGTGGAATTTTAAACTTTTGAAGTTTTGAATGAGAGGGAATAAAAGGACTTTCCAAAAAAAAATGTTTCTGTTTGAAAATATTTGAATTTGGAAATATTTCAAACTTCATGCCACTCAATGATCCTCATGATTTCTTCAATGAAAGAGAGTGGGAAGTAAAGAAAAAAATTTCATTTGAATTTGTCATTTAAATTTTGTTTTTAACTCAAAGTGGCATTTGAATATTATTCAAAAACTTTTCTGACAAAGAACACTTGAGACAAAAGTGTTGAGAGGGATTAACATGACACCCCAAAAATGTTGGAAGAATTTTTCCGATGAGTTTTGAAAGTCATTTGGATTTTTGTTTGAATTTAAAAAAATGATTTTTCAAAAATTATTTTATTTTCCCGTGAAAAATATCCCATTAAATTGGGCTTATTTTTTTTGAGAATTTTGATATATAATACTCCTATATTTTATTTTTATTTTATTTTCTAAAATGATTTTTCTTCACGGGTTATTTAAAAAAAAGGAAGGTACTGTTTTTTTTGGGCCAAATCTGGCCGGATCCGAACAGGATCATCTCTTTCCTCCAGGCGAGATCCTCTCCATCTCCAGCCACCGCCGGAGATCGCGGGATTCGCGAAATCCCTTGCCCCCTCCTCCAAACCGACCTCCCACCCCTATAAATACCGCTCCCCGCAATCCATCCCTGCCCTTAGCCCCCTCTTCCCCGCCCCGAGCCGCCCGCAGGAGCTCGCCGGAGTTCGCCGGACCACCGCCGTCATTGCCGCCCCGCCCCGCCACCTCCGGCCACCCCCGCCACCCACCGACCCCACCACCGGACTCCCCTCGCTCCGCCGCCCCCGCCCGTCCCCTCGCCTCGCCCGGAGGACCACCGGAGCTCCACCAGAACCCCATCTCCGGAACTGCTACAGTAACCCCGACCTGCCTTTTTTTTTCGTTCTGTTTTTAAAACAGAATAGTTTCAATCTTGTAAAATCCATAGTTAATTATCTACGAGGTATTTTTGAGTGATTCCAACTGCGTTGGATCAAAAAATTTATGAAGTTTCTGTTAGTACAATTGTATTTCATATTTGAGCAGTTTAAATTTGTGCTTGTATGAATTTGCTCAAATCACTAGATTTGAGCTATTTTGAGTTAGGAATATTATTTTTGACCGATTCTTTTTGCTACTGGTTTCTTATTAGACTAGCTACGCAGTAGTGTTTAGTTTGCATGCTAGTGATTTATTTAAATTAGCTTTTTATTGTAAACAGTACTGTTTACTCTGTTTTTAGTCCTGTTTGTATTTTAATTATTAGTAATTAGTTTTAATTAGTTTCTTTTGTTAGTTTTCACTACTGTAGCATATATCCTGTTGTTATATAGTAGGTAAATTTTAGGATTTATTAGACTTAGTATTCTTGAGGTTCTAGGTGTTGTAAGTTGCATGTCTAGTTTGCTAGTAATAGCAATAGCGTTATTTTATTGTTTTGCTAGAATTTTATTATAGGAAAAATATTTTCTATTAATTAGTGAATACTTATTTTTACTCTCTGTTAAGTAATTGTTTTAGGCTTTTTACTTGCTGTTAGTAGAGTTGATTGTGTTGTAGGTCAGTGTTATGCTTTGCTTTGAGTGATTTGGAGTTTTATTTGGTTTTTGCCTTCGATCATATTTCGACTTCATTGTTATTTTGATTGTTATGATTGAGTGCTAGAATGTTTGCTTATGTGAATACTTTGCTTGCTTGTATAGATTTGATCGGAGAGTGACGACTAGTTTATCAAGTTTTTGAGAGCAATAATATCTTCATCACCTTACCAGGCAAGTTCACTTTGACCATGTTTTTCATACCTATGTTTTATTTGCATGTAGTAGCACCCTTTCAATAATCCCTCCAGTAGTGTTATTGAATCTTGTAGTTGAGTAGTATGCATGAGGTAGGAACCCATCACCCTGTTACCAAGCCCGGGACGTTATTTATTTTAATGCTACGCTATAGTAGACGGGGTTTGGTATGAGTGCTCGGGAGTGGTGTGAGAATGAAGGACTCTACGTCAATGATGACAACTTCATGATGGCACCTGCAAGGACTACATCTTCAAGACCTCAAGACTCGAGACAAGAATTCAATACACACTACTAGGTGAAGGACGGTTGACGGGCACCCTGGAGAAACCAGTGGATGGCCGGGATGCATGGAGAAGCGCTATGACATCTTGCGGAAAGCTTCACCCAGACTCAAAGAGACGGAAGAATACTTCATGCCCGGAAGCTTACCTGTGCAACCGCAAGTCACTATGGGCTCTGGCTTGGTTGACCTTAGTTGTGACTCTGGCTGGGACGGTGCTAGCAGATGTAGAACTATGGTAGGATTGGATGAGCACCGGACAGTGGTCAGGGGAACTCTTCGGAAGACCATGTTTCGGTCGTCTTGTTCTCAAACACCCTGAAGTGCGAGAACGTAAAGAGAGGGATCGAATCTTGCAGGTAAAGTGTACAAACCTCTGCAGAGGGTTAAAACCTAATCGATTAGCCGTGTCCCCGGTTACGGACAATTTGAGCCTCTGGACTTGGATCTATCTCGGAACTCTCAACACCGGACTGATAACTTAATTGTGGGTAACTTATGATTGTTCTGGGATATGAGACATCGGTTGGCGGAACCATGTCATGATAGAAAACTCCATAGTACAGACTCCTAATATTCCTTTGATGTAGGGAAAATAAAAGCAGCTTTTACGCAAACAAAACTCAGACACAGAGCCACCAAGCCATATTGCATATAGTATGGTTTTATCATCTGTTTTTCTTACAGTGATCTTGCCGGTACATTCAATGTACTGACCTACACGGCTGCAACGTATCATGTTGCAGATATTTCTTCGACGAGTAAGAGTTATGATACAGGGTTACGGTTTACACTCAACCTGCCGATGGCGTTGATGGGACTCCACACCCGATTGATTGTTTCCGCTGAGACTTATAAGGTATATATCAGTTTTACGTTATTTATACATGTGATTGCACTTTGATATATACATTGATGTACTGTGTGTGCCAGCATACTGATCCAGGGATGGCACGGATACACAGAGGCTTGACCATTTGAGGTCGGGTCGCTACATCCCGTGAGTCCTTAGGCTTGATCGTGTGCATTTGCGTGTATGATTAGTGCACGATTGGGCCGGGGGCGTCACACTGAGTTGCAAATTGTCTATGTTGTGCTAATGTTTTAGAATTTTTGGAGTTGTAGAAGTATGATGATAAATTACACCTTTACGTAATGTTCTGTTTTTGACTGATTCTGTTATGTTTTCTTAGTTTGCTTGTTTTGGAGTTTCCATGGCTTACATTGGGGGATATAAAAATGATAGAATATAGTAGACATCATTTGGGAATAATTATGAATCTTGCCTTGATAGTACATGTGTGAATGATTTATTATTATACTAACCCATCTCACGAGTTCCGTTAAGTTTTGTGTGAATGAAGTTTTCAATTTTTGGGTGAGACGGCGATAAAAGGAGAACAAGGAGCAGCAAGAGCCTAAGCTTGGGGATGCCCAAGGCACCCCATGGTAATATCTAAGGAAGACTCAAGCATCTATGCTTGGGGATGTCCCGGATGGCATCCCCTCTTTCGTCTTCAAAACTATCGGTAATCCTACTTGGAGCTATATTTTTATTCTGCACATGATATGTGTTTTGCTTGGAGCATCATTTGTTTTGTTTTGTTTTGTTTTCTTGTTTTTACAATCATTGTTTCCTGATCACACCTATTAAGAGAGACGCACATTCATCTTATATTTATAGAATGCTCATTTGTTCTTCACTTATATCTATTTAAGTTGAGGCAATTTCTCTTGTACTTCACTTATATTTGTTAGAGAATGATGATATGCTATTGTAGAAATTATTAGGACTCTCTTGCTTCACATATATCTTTTTAGAGAGTTGAATAGTAATTGGTAATTTGCATGATATTATGTGTTGGTCCAAAAATAATGGGTATGTAGAAGTGGTATAATAAAAACTTGCATGAAACTTGTAGATCATTGAACTAGATAAACTTGATTCTTTGCAATAGTTTTGCGATATTGAGATAGTGATATGTGATTGTGTGAGTGAATGGTTAGAGTTAAGTAAGAATCTTGGTGTTAAGGTTTGTGAGATTGCATTCATGAAAGTGATAGCCATTGGTATTAGCTAAGAAGTCTGAGTATGAGATACTTTGAAGTGACATTCATGTGTGTTCAGATCGGGGGCGCACGATGGTTAACTCCTCCCAACCTCCCCCTAGGGGCATGCGAGTCGTGCTTGTTTCGAGGGCTGCTAGATTTTGACAACAAATACTTGAGTTCCTTATTACTAATGTGAGTTCGCGGTCTTCTTGCACTTCCACCTATCCATATTTTGCTAGCCTCTTCGGTACCGAGCATTGCCTACTCTCACCTCGAGACTTGGCGCATACTTCGCCGGTGCATCCAAACCCCGTGAGATGATACGCTCTATCACACATAAACCTCATTATATCTTCCTCAAAACAGCCACCATACCTACCTATTATGGCATTTCCATAGCCATTCTGAGATATATTGCCATGCAACTTCCATTGTTACTATTCATTACATGACTTGAGCATTCACTGTAATTTTGCTTTGCATGATCATATAGAGCTGACATGATATTTGTGGCAAAGCCACCATTCATCATTGTTATACATGTTACGCTAGATCATTGCACGGGAAGAGGTCCATGAGGCCAAATAGAAAAAGGGAAAAAAGAAAGAAAAATGGGAGAAAAAGAGAGAGGGGCACACTACTATCCTTTATACACACATGTGCTTCAAAGTAGCACCATGTACTTCATATACTTCATGATTATGCTAGTGGGATTTCTACATTATAGAACTTGGTTTGTATATTTTGATGATGAGCTTCCTCAAATGCTCAAGGTCTTCATGAGCAAGCAAGTTGGATGCACTCCCACTTAGTTGCATTAGGAGAGCTTTCATACACTTATAGCTCTAGTGCATCTATTGCATGGCAATCCCTACTCCTCATATTGATATCGATTGTAAGGCCTCTCCATTACCTAATAATCAAGCCGCATTGATGTGAGACTTTCTTATATTTTTGTCTTCTTTAAATCCCCATCATCATTCTCTTTGCCATCCTAAGTGCTAAGACCATGGCTCACGCTCAAGTAGTGCGTGAGAGTTGAAAGCTGAAGCGAGAAAAGTATGATTTAATTGCTTGTTTGGCACCTGAATTGTTCATGAAATTTTGTCTTTATACTAGAAAGACTGAGCGTGCCATGCTTATCATGATTAAGAGTTTGGGGGATTACATTCTTTAGCATTTTTATTCTAAAAGGCAATGATTGTTCATTTGTGCAATCATGTATTGTTATCCTTATATCAAATTGATAGACTATTGCCTTGAATCATTTGGACCCTAAGTTCATACCATGAATTACAATAATTGATCAAGAACATGCTAGGTAGCATTCAACATCAAAAATTATTTTTGTTTATCAATTACCTACTCGAGAACGAGCAGGAATTAAGCTTGGGGATGCTGATACGTCTCTAACGTATCAATAAATTTTGATTGTTTCATGCTATTATATTATCATACCTACATACTTTTGCCATCATTTTATATTATTTTTCTCGACTAACATATTATTAGTGCCCAATGCCAGTTGCTGTTTTCTGCTTGTTTTTTGTTTTACAGAAAATCAATACCTATGGAGGTCCAAACATGATGCCAATTTTTGATGATTTTTTTTGGACCAAAAGAAACCATGGAAGCTTCAGGAGTCGTCGAGAGGATGCTCGAGGGCCCCACAAGGGTAGGTGGCTTGGCCAGGAGGGTGGCCGCGCCACCCAAGCTTGTGGGCCCCCTGAGCCTCCGTTTTCCCTAATTCATGGCCTATAAATTCACATAAATATTCCAAAACCCTCGCAGCGAGACCAGAAACAATTTTATCGCCACCGCATGCCTCTGTTCCGAAGCGATCCCATCTGGAGCGTTGTTCCGGAGTTCTGCCAGAGGGGGAAACCATTGGGGTAGCCATCTTCATCAACCTTTGCTGCCTCCATGATGGTGTGTGAGTAGTTCCTTCAGGACCTACGGGTTCATAGTAGTAGCTAGATGGTTCTCTCTCTCTCATTCTCTCTCTCTCTCTCTCTCTCTCTCTTTTGGATCTTCAATACCATGTTCTCTTTGGAGATCAATCCGATGTAATTCTTGAGGTGTGTTTGTTGGGATCCGATGAATTGTGGATTTATGATCAGATTGTTCATTGATTTATATTGAATCTCTTGAAGTTTCTTTGCTGCATAATTAAAAAGCTATGTATGCTTTCTGATCTATGAGTCTTCTCTGGCCAAGATAGATGAGTAGTTTGATAACCCACAAGTATAGGAGATCGCGGCAGTCTTCGAGGGTAGTATCTAACCAATTTATTGGTTCGACACAAGGGGAGCCAAAGAATATTTATGAGCCTTGGCAATTGAGTTGTCAATTCAACCACACCTAGAAAATAATATTGCTACTTGTAGACTGCGTTGAATTTTTATCCCCGAAGAGGAGAGGATGATGCAGCACAGTAGAGTAGGTATTTACCTCATTTAAGAAACCAAAGTTATCAATCCAGTAGGAGAACCAAGCAACACCACGTAAACAGCACTTACACACAAAACACAAACCTTCGCACCCAACGCAAACGAGAGGTTGTCAATCTCTCGGCGGTCAAGTAACAAGATTAAACGGTATATGGTAGATTGATAGATAAATAAAAGATAAAAAAGTGCAGCAAGTATTTTTGCTATTTTTGTATAAGTAAATGAGATAGATCTTATAATAAAAGTAGACCCGGGGGCCGTAGGATTCACTAGTGGCATCTCTCTCAAGAAAATAGCATACGGTGGGTAAACAAATTACTGTTGAGCAATTGATAGAAGAGCAAATAATTATGACACTATCCAAGGCAATGATCATGATATAGGCATCACATCCAAATCAAGTAGACCGACTCCTGCCTGCATCTACTACTATTACTTCACACATTGACCGCTATCCAGCATGCATCTAGTGTATTAAGTTCAATAGAACAAAGTAATGCATTAAGAACGATGACATGATGTAGTCAAGACAAAAGCATATAAGAATTCATCCCAACTTTTTATCCTTAATGGCAACAACACATGCGTATCAACTCCCCTTCTGTCACTAGGACTGAACACCGCAAGATCGAACCCATTACCGAGCACCTCTCCCCATTGCAAGAAGATCTAATCTAGTTGGCCAAACCAAACCAAAACTTTGGAGAAGAAATACAAGTCTATACTAAAGCATGCATAAAAGAGATCAGCAAAGAACTCAAATGAAACAAGGATAGATCTAATCATAAACTAACAGTTCATCGGATCTCAACAAACACACCGCACAAAGTCATTACATCGAATGGATCTCCATGAAGATCATGGAGACCGTTGTATTGAGATATAAAGAGAGAGAGAGAGAGAGAGCCATCTAGCTACTACCTACGGACCTGTAGGTCTGTGGTGAACTACTCACGCATCATCGGAGAGGCGACAAGGATGATGTAGAGCCCCTCCGTGATGAGTTCCCCCTCCGGCGGAGTACCGGAAAAGGCCTCCAGATGGGATCTGGCAAGAACAGAGGCTTGTGGTGGCGAAAAAAGTATTTTGTGGACTCCCTGTAGGGTTTTGGAATATTTGGGAATTTATAGAGCTAGAGGTAGGTCGGTTGGCGCAGGGAGGGGCCCGCACAGCACCTGGGCGCGCCCCCCTGGGGCGCGCACTGGTGTTTTGTGGGGCCCTCCAGCATCATCTTCCGTAGCCTCCAAGTTCTAGGTGATCCTTATCTTCAATAAAATATCCTCAAAAAGTTTCGAGACGATTTGATCTTATATGATATTGATTTCCTGCGAAACAAAAACAGGGCAGAAAACAGGAACTGGCACATGGCACTAAGTTAATAGGTTAGTCCCCAAAAATGATATAAAAGTGTATAAAATGATAATAAAAACATCCAAGAATAATAATATCATAGCATGGAACAAGCAAAAATAATAGATACATTGGAGACGTATCAGCATACCCAAGCTTAACTACTGCTCGTCCTCGAGTAGGAAAGTGATAAAACATATTTTTGATTGTGGAATGCTACCCAACATACTTCAAGTTATTTTCATAGCATAGACATGAGGACTTCGATGATTCAAAGCAATAGTCTATATTTGACATGAAGGCATAGATACTCAACTAATGCTAACAAGCAACCATGCCTTTCAGAATAACAATGCTAAAGTAAATTATCCCTGGCCCATTATGCTCAATCATTGATCCATTCATGATGCACACTCGAATATCAATCATACTCCATGCACACACATGACCACATGACCCCCTAGTTGGTGCTTTTAAAGAGAAGGGTGAGACTCAACATAAAAGTAAATAGAAAGGCCATTCGCAGAGGGAAGCATTGATTTACAGAGGTGCCAGAGCTCAAGTTTTAAAAGAGATGAAAAATTTATTTTGGGAGGCATGCTTTCTCATCAACGAGAATGACTTAAGGTTCCCAACACTTCTCACATTGGATACATCATAGGCGGTTCCCAAACAGAAAATAAATATTTTTTTCTCAATTCCCCCATCATCGTTTCGGTTTCATCAAGACTTTGGTCTTTCTACGGTCACATCCAAGATAATGAATTTTTTTTGTTTCCACCATTACTTTTCACAATCCATGGCTAGCCGTATTCACGAGTGCCCTCCATACCATCACATTCCATTTATTTTTGGGACTGGGCATCCCTTATTGCTGCCACACTCTCGTGCAATCACAAGTGAATAAACACTCATCATGAGAATGACATATCCAACATGAAAATCATTGGCCACCCCTCACTGCTTCATGAGCGATACGGGCACACAAAAGAGAAAATATTTTTGAATTTTTTTTAGAGATGGCACATGCAAATTTACTTAGGACGGCAATGAAATACCGCATATAGGTAGGTATGGTGGACACAAATGGCAAAACAAGGTTTAAGGGTAATGGATGCACAAGCAGTATTCCCGCTTAGTACAAGATGAAGGCTAGCAAAAAAATTGAGAAGCGCCCAACTAGAAAATCATGATGATGCACATGCATACATAAAACATAACCAACACCGAACAATACACCACAATTAGGATATAACTTCATTGCATAACTATTGATTTTATGTGCTTGCATAGGGAATCATAAACCTTAACATCAGTATTCATACTAGAGCATAATTGACTCACTAACATAACTCACATATCATCATCTACATATCTCAAAACTATTGCAAAGAATCAAGTTTTCATGTCCCATAAAATTTCTGTATGCTAGTTTTCATTATTCTACTTGAATATTCATCACAAAGGGACCAAACATCATATCTTGTACCAATTACCAAGACTATTTTCACACTCTCAAAAAGATATAAGTGAAGCAAGAGAGTGAATTTCTTCAAAATATTCTAGCATTCTCAAAAAGATATAAGTGAAGCAAGAGAACAAGTTTGTTCAAAACATATAACTCAAAAAGATATAAGTGAAGCATGAGAACAAGTTTCTTCAAAACTTTTGCACCACCGTGCTCAAAAAGATATAAGTGAAGCACTAGAGCAACCGCCTAGCTTAACAAATTTAAGTGAAGCTCAAGAAGCAATTCTAACAAATTATGATGACGTGAGGCCATCTCAAGCAAATGTGTTCAGAGGTGATGATTGTGAAAAACTAATAAGCAAAGACTCATACCATACAATAAGCTCCAAGCAAAACTCATATCATGTGACGAATAAAAATATAGCCTCGAGTGCGTTACCGATATTCGTTAGAAGAAAGAGGGGATGCCTTCCGGGGCATCCCCAAGCTTAGACGCTTGAGTATCCTTAGATATTACCTTGGGGGTGCCTTGGGCATCCCCAAGGTTTTGCTTTTACATCTCTTCATTCCTTCATCCATCGTCGTCACACCCAAAACTTGAAAACTTCAATCACACAAAACTCAACAAAACCTTCGTGAGATCCGTTAGTATAACCAAACAAATTACTACTATAAGTACTGTTGCAAAGCCATTCAAATTTTATACTTGCATTATAGGTACTGTATTCTAACTTTCCCATGGCTTACACCCCCCGATACGATCCATAGATTCATCAAAATAAGCAAACAATGCAACGAAAACAGAATCTGTCAAAAACAGAACAGTCTATAGCAATCTGATGAAAATCCATACTACTGTAACTCCAAAAATTCTGAAAAATTAGGAATTCGTGGAAAATTTGTATATCAATATGCTGTAAAAAATTCAGACACATTCGACGCTCTGATGAATTTTAAAAATTCCTGGACTCGGCGTCAAAGTTTCTGTTTTTCACAGAATTGCATTCACAAGTATCCACATCATCCCAAAGGTCTTACTTGGCACAAACACTAACTAAAAATATAAAAACCAACTCAAAACAGAAGCAAATAAAGGAAAATCAAAAGAACAGAAACAAAAAGCAAAAATTTATTTTATTCGTTGGGTTGCCTCCCAACAAGCGCTATCGTTTTACGCCCTTAGCTAGGCATAAAGCAATACATCAAGTATTGTCATGCTCTTCCTTTTGGTAGTAAAGAGAGAATTTCTTGTCTAGAGCATTTATCTTTCTATTTTGTGAAAGCACATGGCCGTTAATAGCGGAAGAAAGATTAATCACACTTCAAAAATTTGCATCTAAACTAGCCTTCATCTCCTTAATTATTTCATTTTGATAAAAGCACATAAGAGTAGTCGATTCAACATTTTCACCTTTGGAGTGCCCAAATATGGTTTTCATTTTTTCATAAGTATCAAAGGCATCACCTCCAAGAAAACCATTTTCAAATATAGAATCCAAAACTTGTTTAAGAGAAAAAGGCAAACCAAGATAAAAGCTTCTCAAGTATGACTCAATATGATATTGAGGCACATGGCTAGCTTGAATCCTCATCAATCTATCCCAAGCATCTTTCAAAGATTCATCAAGCAAATAACGAAAAAGTCCGGGTTCATCTTCATCAAAATTCTTCAAATTTTCCTTAGCGACCTTGGAAGGCCTTTCCGTAGCACCATTATTTATGAGCTTAGAAAGGACGGATGGGCTATCGAAAGCACTAGGGCTCGGAAGAATACCTTTTGCCCTATTAGATTCAGCCATGATAAAAACGAACGAGAAAACGGTGAAGAAAAAGAGGCAAATAAAAGTGGCAAAAGAAAAGGCAAATATTTTTGTAAATATTTTTAGAAGTGGGGGAGAGGAAAATGAGAGGCAAATGGCAAATAAAGTAAATGCAAAGATAAGAGTTGAGAGCGTAGGTACTTGGTAATGTTGATGATGTCTCCCCGGCAACGGCGCTAGAAATTCTTCCTGCTACTTGTAGACTGCGTTGGATTTTTATCCCCAAAGAGGAGACGACGATGCAACACAGTAGAGTAAGTATTTCCCTCAGTTAAGAAACCAAGGTTATCAATCCAGTAGGAGAACCAAGCATCTAGTGTATTAAGTTCAATAGAACAAAGTAATGCATTAAGAACGATGACATGATGTAGTCAAGACAAAAGCATATAAGAATTCATCCCAACTTGTTATCCTTAATGGCAACAACACATGTGTATCAACTCCCATTCTGTCACTAGGACTGAACACCGCAAGATCGAACCCATTACCGAGCACCTCTCCCCATTGCAAGAAGATCTAATCTAGTTGGCCAAACCAAACCAATACCTCGGAGAAGAAATACAAGGCTATACTAAATCATGCATAAAAGAGATCAGCAAAGAACTAAAAAACAAGGATAGATCTGATCATAAACTCACAATTCATCGGATCTCAACAAACACACCGCACAAAGTCATTACATCGAATGGATCTCCATGAAGATCATGGAGACCGTTGTATTGAGATACAAAGAGAGAGAGAGGGAGAGAGAGAGAGAGCCATCTAGCTACTACCTACGGACCCGTAGGTCTGTGGTGAACTACTCACGCATCATCGGAGAGGCAGCAAGGATGATGTAGAGCCCCTCCGTGATGAGTTCCCCCTCTGGCGGAGTACTGAAAAAGCCTCCAGATGGCATCTGGCGAGAACAGAGGCTTGCGGCGGCGGAAAAAGTATTTCGTGGGCTCCTTGTAGGGTTTTGGAATATTTGGGAATTTATAGAGCTGGAGGTAGGTCGGTTGGCGCAGGGAGGGGCCCACACAGCACCTGGGCGGGCCCCTTCCGTAGCCTCCAAGTTCCAGGTGATCCTTATCTTCAATAAAAAAATCCTCAAAAAGTTTCGGCACGATTTGATCTTATCTGATATTGATTTCCTGCGAAACAAAAACAGGGCAGAAAACAGGAACTGGCACGTGGCACTAAGTTAATAGGTTAGTCCCCAAAATTGATATAAAAGTGTATAAACTGATAATAAAAACATCCAAAAATAATAATATCATAGCATGGAACAAGCAAAAATAATAGATACGTTGGATACGTATCAAATATCTCTACAGCAAAGGGTTTAGTAGCACAGTTGTTTGATAGTTTGATAGTAACGGTAACAGTAGATGTTTTGTAGTGATTGTGACAGTAGCAGCAACAATAGTAACTTAGCAAAGATCAATATGAGAAAAGCATAGGCATTGGATCAGCGATGGATATTTGTGTGTTGGATGACATTCATCATGTAATAGTCAGAACCTAGAGCGATACACAATAGCTCCAATTCATCAATTCAATGTAGGCATGTCCATATATAGTCATACGTGCTTATGATAAGAACTTGCATGGCATATTTTGTCCTACCCTCCTGTGGCAGCGGGGTCCATAAGGAAATCTAAGGGATATTAAGGCCTCCTTTTAATAGAGAACCAGAACAAAGCATCAACACACAGTGAATACATGAACTCCTCATACTACGGTCATCACCGGAGTGAATCCCAGTTATTGTCACCTTGGGATCTACGGATCATAACACATAGTAGGTGCATGCAACTTGCAAGATATGATCCAAAACACACTTATATTCATGAAAACATAATAGGTTCAGATTTGACATCATGGCACTCGTGCCCTAGTGACAAGCATTAAGCATAGCAAAGTCATAGCAACATCAATCTAAGAACATAGTGGATACTAGGGATCAAGCCTTAACAAATTGACTCGATTACATGACAAATCTCATCCAACTCCATCACCGTCCAGCAAGCCTACGAAGGAATTACTCGCTCCTGGCAGTGAGCATCATGGAATTGTCGATGAAGGAGGGTTGATGCTGACGATGGCGATGAATCCCCCTCTCCGGAGCCCCGAACGGTCTCCAGATCAGCCCTCCCGGTGAAGAGCAGGAGGTGGCGGCGGCTCCGTATCATAAAATGCGATGATTCCTTCTCTCTGATTTTTTTCTCCACGAGACGGTATTTATGGAGTTGGAGGTAGGGCAAACGAGGTCTCATGGACCCACAAGCTCAGGTGGCGCGCCACCTGAGCTTGTGGCTCTGTGGTGGCCCCCCTCCAGCAGGTCTTTTCGCTAATAATTCTTATATTTTCCAGAAAAATTCTCCGTAAATTTTCAGCCCAATCTGAGAACTTTTATTTTTGCACAAAAATAACACCATGGTAGTTCTGCTGAAAACATCATCAGTCCGGGTTAGTTTCATTCAAATCATGCAAACTAGAGTCCAAAACAAGAGCAAAAGTGTTTGGAAAACTAGATACATTTGGGACGTATCAATTCCCCCAAGCTTAACTCATTGCTTGTCCTCAAGCAATTTAGTTGATAAACTGAAAGTGATAAATAAAATTTTTACAAACTCTTTTGCTTTGTTGCTGTATATATGCTTAACTAGTATTCAAGTTTTCAGCGAAGATTATGAAATAATCATATGAATGATTACACTTAGGAATCACATTTACTCATGACAATAGCATAATCAACTAGCGAGTAATAATAAGATATCTCAAATGCTAACCGTTTGTCAAAACAATCATGATATAATATGATAACATTGTATCTCGCTAGCCCTTTTTGAGGCCGCACAACATGAGCACCTCTGAAGTTCAAGCAGTGACTAAACATTGTAATTCAGGGTGGAAGAGATCCAATCATGCTCACATCCAACATTAACTAGACTCAATGCATGTTGAACTAAGAATGACAATAGCACTCTCAAAATTGGTGCTTTAAAAAGAGAAGATTATGACTCAACAGGAAAGGTAAATAACATAAAAGTAAGTAGAAAGACACTTCGCAGAGGGAAGAAGAGATTTGCAGCGGTGCCGGATCTCAAAGCTTAAAATAGAGATGAATGCTTTTTGGGTGGTGTGCTTTTCCTGTCAACGTCACGAGAAAGGATTTCAACATCTTCCATGCTAAACACATTATTGGCGGTTCCCATGCGGAAATGAAAGGTTTACTCTCCCACAACCATACAAACATGAGCCATGGCTAGCCGAATTCACGGGTGCCCTCCAAACAATCATCTTTCCCGGGGGAGTTTATTTTATTATATTTTCCTTGATTTTGTTTAATAGGACTGGGCATCCCAATTACTAGCCTCGCTCATGCAATGACAAGTGAATAAACACCCATCATGTGAATAACCCACTTAGCATGGAAGATATTGACCGCCCCGTCGCTCCATGAGCGATACGGGCACACAACAGATGTTTATTTGAATAATTAGAGATGGCACATGCAAATTTACTTGGAACGGCAGGGTAGTACCGTATATAGGTAGATATGGTGGACTCATCTGGAACAACTTTGGGTTTCAGGATTTTGGATGCACAAGCAGAATTCCTCTTAGTGCAGGCAAAGGCTAGCAAATAGGCTGAGAAGCGACCAACTAGAGAGCGGCAACAGTCATAATCATGCATTGAGAATAGTAATCATTGACCATGAGCATGAGTAGGATATAAACACTTTGAACATAAATATCATAAAGGCTGCATTGGTTTTGAATCAACTACATGTGTGAACATGTGCCAAGTCAAGCCACTTGAATTCTTCAGAGGAGGATACCATCCTAACATACTACATCATAACCATTTTAATGCATGTTGACACACAAGATAAATCATTATCCACTCCTAGCTACTTAAGCATGGCATGAGCAGCTATGATCTCTAATTGTCATCACAAACATGTTTACTCATAAGATGTTGAATCAGGGCTACTGGGTTAAACATATTTACAAAAATAAAAAACAAGAAGAGTTCATACCAGCTTTTCTTCACCACAGTCACTTCATCAAATCATCATCATTATTGACTTTCACTTGCATGACCGAACGATGTGAAAATAATAATAGTGCAAGAGTGCCATGGACTAAGCTGAAATCTGCAAACATTTCATTCAAAGGAGAAGACAAGGAAATATTGGCTCTTTCATTAGATCAAAGGTAATGCATATGAGAGCCTCTCAACGATTCTTACGAAGTCTTCTCCTTAATATGACTCAAATAAATGAATTTCAAAGAAACACACTAAAGTGTTTTTGGAGTTTTTAGTTTTTCTGGAAAAGGCAAATGAAAGAAGAAAAACGACAAGCAAGGAAAAACTATTTACACCGAAGAACTCCCAACAAACAAAAAGAGAAGAAAAGAGAAATCTTTTTGGGTTTTCCTTTAATACTATGAATTAGCTAAACAAGGAAGAAAAGCCGAAAAGAAGCGAGAAATATTTTTGGATTTTGAAAGTTTTCAAGCTCACAAGAGAAATGAAAGAAAGAAAAAATGAAACATGGATATGCAATGCGAATGATGAACACCGACAACTGGAATGAAAGTGTGATACATGAATGTAATATCGGTGAGAATACGTACTCCCCCAAGCTTAGGCTTTTGGCCTAACTTGGTCTATGGCCTCTGCTGGCCTGGATAGAACTCGTAATGGTAGTTCGGGTTGTACTCAAGTGCAGCTGCTACCGCCTGGTGAGCGGCTTCACTCCGACAAGCAGCCTCCTCTACTGCCCTATACTCCTCAGCCTCCTCCTCATGTATATAATATCTTTGTTTTCCCTGAAAGTTAAAGAAGGCAGGGGCAGGCAAAGTAACATGGATAACACGGTTCTTATTAAAGATTAGCCAGTATCGAAAGGGTGGGTTCTCCCTTTCCAGAAATTGATGGCGAACCATAGCATCATAATCAAGGTAACTAGCAGGCAACTCATAATCATTTTCTTTAATACCTACGTCAAGGTAAGCAGCCAACCGGGTGGCGTAAATTCCACCGTAAAGATCACCATCAAAAGAGTTTTTATTTATACGATGTGCAATGATGGCCCCAAAATTGAATCTCCTATCACCCAATACAACACTTTCAAGAATGCTTAGATCAGGAGCACAAAGAGCACTGAGGTCATGTTTACCATTTATGCATCTTCCTATGAATAGAGAAAAATAGTGAATGGCAGGAAAATGAATGCTTCCAACTCTAGCTTGTGTTACGACTCTAGTTTCTCCTCTGGTGATACTCATGATAAATTCATTACAATCTGATTTATGAGGCTCAAGGCAAGTACCCCAAAAGGGGATTCTACATGCACTGCAAAATTCCCGAACACTCATGCGATATGATTTTTCATAAAGATTGAAAATAACATCATGAGAAGAGCGATGAGATACATACTTGAATTTCTGCTCAAATGGACCAGTAAGATCACGGAATTGTGGACACTTATCTGATAAGAAGTCTGTCAACTCGGCGTTGTGTATGTACATATCAAATTCTCCTTTGATGCCGGCATCGATCATGAAGGCATCTGACGGCCATTCACAAGCTTTTACGACAGCATCCCGAGGGAGCTTGAGGTCGGGTTCACAATACGCAGGCCTCGGGGAACTCTTGCTCGAAGAACCCCCGGAGAAGACCCTCCTCAGCATTTTCTTTCTCTGAAAATTTCTGAAATTTTTAGTCCCCAAAATAAAAGTGAATGAAACTCAATAAAATTGATAGTAACTACTCCCCTAAGTAACTAGAGGCTATATCATGCATCAAAACTACTTAGGACCAAACAAATTCAACATGCAAGCTCATATATATGGTCACCAATAGTAGCAAAATACATGAAACATAATCCACTAGAATAAAAACTAATTGGACCATCAGAGGAGTCACATACCAAGGAACAATTCCTCCTAACAGTTTCAAAAATGGAGCTCCAAGCAAGGAGAACGAAAATCTCACGAAAATGAGCAAGAACATGGGAATGAGAGCAAGAGTGATTTTTTCTGGAGGTGGAAGAAGGCAGTGGGCAAGTGCACTAAGTGGGGGGGACCCTCGTGGGACCCACAAGCCTTGATGGCACGTCCTAGGGGGGGCGCCACCTGAGCTTGTGGCTCACAGGTGCACCCCTCTGGGGTGTGTTTAGTGCCAAAAATTCTTAAATATTCTGGAAAAAATCATACTAAATTTTCAAGACAATCTAAGGACTTTTATTTTTGGGACATTTTTATTGCATGGATAATTCAGAAATAGGATAAACATGGTTTTTTACTTTATTAAACTATAAATAATAGAGAGTAAACCATAGGTACAGTAGGTTGTGCTTCCTAAATTCATCGACCACATGCCCCTCAAAATAATCCATTAATAAGGTTGATCAAGTCTTATTAACAAACTATTTCCGAGTAACATGAAACCAAAGAACTTTCGTATAACACTAGGTTACCTCAATGGGGATATGCATCTCCCTAACAATAAGAGTTTGATATTTCTTTTTGACAGCCGGAAGAGGAAATTCAAAGCCTCCAATAGTAATTGTCATAAATCTTTCAATAGAGTTGATACTATTCATTTGGTGATGTTTCTTCAGAAAATATAATGTATGCTCATTAGCATTAATGTGAAAAGTGACCTTACTTTTGTTGCAATCAATAACAGCCCCTGCAGTATTCAAAAGGGTCTACCAAGGATGATCGACATGTTGTCGTCCTCGGGCATATCAAGAATAACAAAGTTTGGCAAGATAGTAACATTAGCAACAATAACAGTGACATCCTCACAGATGCCGTGGGTATAGCGGTTGATTTATCGGTCATTTGCACAGAAATTTCAGTAGGCGTTAGCTTGCTCAAATCAAGTCTTCTATATAAAGAGAAAGGCATAACACTAACACCAGCCCCTAAATCACACAAAGCAGTTTTGACATAATTACTTTTAATGGAGCATGGTATAGTTGGTATTCCTGGATCTCCTAACTTCCGAGGCACTTTTCCTTCAAAAGAATAGTTTGCAAGCATGGTGGAGATCTCAGCCTCCGGTATTTTCCTTTTATTTGTGACAATATCTTTCATGTATTTAGCATAAGGAGGCATTTTCATAATTTCAGTAAAGGGTGTTCTCAGATACAAAGGTCTAAGCATTTTAACAAAGTGATTAAAAGCCTCCTCATCTCTACATTTAACAGCCTTACTAGGGAACGTCATAGGTTTCTGAACCCATGGTTCTCTCTCTTTACCATGTTTCCTAGCAACAAAATCCTTCTTATCATATCTTTTACTTTTAGGAGGTGGGTTACCTAGCTCAACTACAGGTTCTATTTCTACATCATTATCAGATTCTTTATTATTGTCTGGTTGAACATAAATATGATCATCATTAGCATCATTATTGTCATTATCACTCGGCACATGTTCATTACCACACTGTGTCTCAGCATAAAAAATAGAATCATTAGGATTCTCAGAGGGTTTGTCTACAACAAGTTCACTAGAAGCATGCAAAGCTCTATTTTTATTCTTTTTCTTTTTCTTCCTCTTAGGTGAACTAGGTGTTTCACTATTAATTCTCTGAGAATCTTGCTCAATTCTTTTAGGATGACCTTCAGGATATAGAGGATCCTAAGTCATTTTACCTCGTCTAGTAACTACTCTAACAACACGATCATTCATTTTATTATTAATATCATTGAGAAAATCATTTTGTGACTTCGAGACTTGTTCTAACTGGGTGTGAACCATAGATGAATGTTTACTTAAGCCTCTAACATCATTAGCAATTCTAAACATCAAATCACTCAAGCATTCTATAGCAATAGCATTACATTTCAGTTGATCACTCACATATTTATTAAAGTTTTCTTGCTTCATGATAAAGTTATGAAATTCATCCAAGCACTGACTAGGAGATTTATTATATGGAATATCACCCTCATCAAATCTACAAAGAGAATTTACCTCTACTACCTGTGTTGGGATGTCAAGCCCATGTATTTCTTCAATAGGTGGTAGATTCTTAACATCTTCAGATTTAATACCTTTCTCCTTTATAGATTTCTTTGATTCTTGCATATCTTCGGGACTGAGGAATAGAATACCTCTCTTCTTTGGAGTTGGTTTAGGTGGTGGTTCAGGAAGTGTCCACTCATCGACATTCCTCGATATATTATCCAATAGTTCTTGAGCCTGTTCGATAGTTCGTTCCCTGAAAACACAACCAGCATAACTATCTAGGTAATCCCTAGAAGCATCGGTTAGTCCATTATAAAAGATATCAAGTATTTCATTTTTCTTAAGAGCATGATCAGGCAAAGCATTGAGTAATTGGAGAAGCCTCCCCCAAGCTTGAGGGAGATGCTCTTCCTCAATTTGCACAAAGTTGTATATTTCCTGTAAGGTAGCTTGTTTCTTATGAGCAGGAAAATACTTTTCAGAGAAGTAGTATATCATATCCTGGGGACTACAAACCATTCTTTAGCGTCACCCTTTAATGAGAAAGGAAACAACTTAAGGATATAGTAATAGCGAATTTTTTCTCATGAGAAAATAGGGTGGCAATGTCATTTAGTTTAGTAAGATGTGCCACAACAGTTTCAGATTCATAACCATGAAAAGGATCGGATTCTACCAAAGTAATAACTTCAGGATCGATGGAGAATTCATAATCCCTATCAGTAACAAAGATAGGAGATGTAGCAAATTTAGGATCATATTTCATTCTTTCTATCATAGCTTTTTCTTTCAGCTTACTCAATAATTTCTTAAGGTCCTCTCTATCATTACAAGCAAGAAAGTCTCTAGCAATCTCTCCATCCATAACATAACCCTCAGGTACCTTAGGCATTTCAAATCTAGTAGGAGAGCTAGGCATAATAGGTGAATCATAATTTTCAGTAGTTTCAATATTCTCTAATTCTTTAGCTTTAATAATTTGTTCATCAAGAAATTCACCTAGTGGCACAGTTTCATCAAGTAAAGTGGTAGCATCATCATAAGTACCATTCATAGCAGAAGTAGCATCATCAATTACTTATGACATATCAAATTGAATAACAGGTGGTGGTGTCGCAAGTCTACTCAAAACAGAAGGTGAATCAAGTGCAAAGTGGGATGACAGTTCCTTACCTCCCCTCGTCTTAGAAGGTACGATCTTGGTTTTAGCATCCTTCAGATTCTTCATGGTGATAAGCAGATGTATAAACCCCAAGTGAACTCAATAAATAAAGTTATGCTCCCCGGCAATGGCGCCAGAAAAAGGTCCTAATAACCCACAAGTATAGGGGATCGTGACAGTCTTCGAGGGTAGTATCTCACCCAATTTATTGATTCGACAAAAGGGGAGCCAAAGAATATTTATGAGCCTTAGCAGTTGAGTTGTCAATTCAACCACACATGGAAAATAATATCTCTGCAGCAAAGGGTTTAGTAGCACAGTAGTTTGATAGTTTGATAGTAACGGTAATAGTAGCAGTTTTGTAGTGATTATGACAGCAGCAGCAACGATAGTAACTTAGCAAAGATCAATATGAGAAAAGCGTAGGCATTAGATTAGCGATGGATATTTGGGTGTTGGATGACATTCATCATGTAACAATCACAACCTAGAGTGATACACAATAGCTCCAATTCGTCAATTCAATGTAGGCATGTATTCCGTATATAGTCATACGTGCTTATGATAAGAACTTGCATGACATCTGTTGTCCTACCCTCCCGTGGCAGCGGGGTCCATAAGGAAATCTAAGGGATATTAAGGCCTCCTTTTAATAGATAACTAGAACAAAGCATTAACACACAGTGAATACATGAACTCCTCATACTACTTTCATCACCGGAGTGAATCCCAATTATTGTCACCTTGGGGTCTATGGATCATAACACATAGTAGGTGCATACAACTTGCAAGATAGGATCCAAAACACACTTATATTCATGAAAACATAATAGGTTCAGATCTGAAATCATGGCACTCGGGCCCTAGTGACAAGCATTAAGCATAGCAAAGTCATAGCAACATCTATCTAAGAACATAGTGGATACTAGGGATCAAGCCCTAACAAATTGATTCGATTACATGACAAATCTCATCCAACTCCATCACCGTCTAGCAAGCCTACGTAGGAATTACTCACTCCCGGCAGTGAGCATCATGGAATTGTTGATGAAGGAGGGTTGAAGATGACGACGACGAGGAATCCCACTCTCCGGAGCCCCGAACGGACTCCAAATCAGCCCTCCCAATGAAGAACAGGAGGTGGCGGCGGCTCCATATCGTAAAATGCGATGATTCCTTCTCTTTGATTATTTTCTCCATGAGATGATATTTATGGAGTTGGAGGTAGGGCAAATGGGGGCTCATGGGACCCACAAGGGGGTGCGCCACCTGTGCTTGTGGCTCTGTGGTGGCCCCCCTCCAGCAGGTCTTTTCGCCAATAATTCTTATATATTCCAGAAAAAATCTCCGTAAATTTTCAGCCCAATCCGAGAACTTTTATTTTTGCACAAAAATAACAACATGGTAATTCTGCTGAAAACAGCGTCAGTCCGGGTTAGTTTCATTCAAATCATGCATACTAGAGTCCAAAACAAGAGCAAAAGTTTTTGGAAAAGTAGATACGTTTGGGATGTATCATAGTTCATCAGAGGGAGTGGTGCATAGTAGTGGGTTCAATCTTGCGGTGCTCTAATCCAGTGACAATAAGGACAAAGACACGTATTGTATTGTTGCCACTAAGGATAAAACGATGGGGTTTAATCTTATTGCTATATTTATTTCTGTCTACATTATGTCATCTTGCTTATTGCGTTACTCTATTTCTTGCAAACTTAATACTTTGAGATGCATGCTGGATAGCGGTCTTGGGGTGGAGTAACAATAGTAGATGCAGTTTGATTAACGGTCTACTTATCACAAACGTAATGCCTATGTGAGATTATGCCATGAATGATCATAGTTATAAATTGCTACTTTTCTGTCAATTTCCCAATAGTAATTTGTCTACCATGCCACTACCTGCTTTCGAGAGAGATGCCACTAGTGAACCTATGCCCCCCGGTCCATTCTCCATTAATACAAGCTCTTATAAAATTTGCTCTTTTATTTTCCTTTACTTTTTGCTGTTTTACCTATACCACTATCTATTTGCTTTTAATCATGTAACTAGCAAAACAAGGGGCTTGACAACCCCCTTGCCAAGTTGGGTGCAAGCAATTTTTATTTGTTTGTGTGCAGGTGCTATTTACATTGTTAGCTTGGTGACTCCTACTGGCTCGATAAACCTTGGTTCATAACTAAGGGAAATACTTTCTACTGCTGTGCTACATCACCTTTCCTCTTCGGGGAATCCAACAACTCCTACGGGAGTAGTAGCCATCAAGCATTTTCTAGCACCGTTGCCGGGGAGCTAAGCGTAGAGTATTTGTTTCGCAACTGTTTTGCATGTGTTGTTATTGTAGATGCTTGCTGTAAGTGACAGGGGTGCTACTCATTCTGGGTAGACTTATTTATCGGAATATATTTCCCATTTTCCTCAGGAGCAACAAGCTTTATTAATAGAAAAATACAAAAAAAACAGACTACTGAGCTTAATACTTTGTTTGCAAAAATGTTGATTACTCAGTAACCAGAGAAATCTATGAGAGAGTACTATGCTCCATTCTTGGGCTCAAGATCTCCCATAGTCTATCCAACCAATTATGCCACTGAGTATTCAATTGACTGCGATATTATTCAGAAGGTCAAAAAGCATGCCTTTGCAGGGACTGAAGAAGAGGACCCTCAAGCACATCTTATGTTCTTTGATACTTTGTGTGGGACTTTTAAAATTAAAGATGTTTCTCAGGAATTTGTTTTATTGAGACTCTTCAAGTTTTCTCTGAAGGACGATGCAGAAATATGGTATAACCGATTGCCATATGGCAGCATTACCAGCTGGAAGATGTGTGTAGAGAGATTCATGGCTAAATTCCTTCCTGGCTCTAAGATTACTAAACTACGAAGAAATCTTACTTCCTCTGCTCAAGAATAGGGAGAAAGTTTGTATGCAGCTTGGGAGAGATATTCTAAATTTCTAAATCTTTGCCCTAACCATGGTTTTGTTGAATACATTATACTTCATATGTTCTATCATGGAATTAAAGATGAATCCAAGTCTACTCTTGATTTGAGTGCAGGTGGATGCTTCATGGCTTTAACTCTGGAAGAAGGAAAAATACTCATCGAGAGGATTATGACTGCTAAAGAGCAGTGGAATATTGAGGAACCTATTAAGCATACGGGAAAAATGTACCATGTTGAGGACATGGAGGAGTTTAAGAAGGTTACTCAAGAGAAAGGTAAACCTGTTGAACAAGTTATTAATGAAAAAGTGGATCTATTTAGTATCTATCAACAGGAAGACGAGCTCAGGGAGACAATGAATAGATTCAAGCATCACCAGGAGTATTTCAACCGAGATCTTCATAGATGCATTCATCATAATGAAAAGGTTATATCTTATCTTTCTGAAGAGGTAGATGGGTTGAGTCATGCCGTGAAAAATCTTGATAAACATTCTCGCATGATAGATACTCAATGCTCGCAAATATCTGAAATTCAATCCTTGATTCTTACCCAACTTGATAAAGATAACCTTGTTTCTTCTAACTGGGTTGGTACTCGAAGTGGTAAAATGACACAGGACCCTAAAGGACCTGAGTGGTATGAAAGAGAACAAGCGTTGAAGAGGAGAGAAAGTCATGGTCAAACTCAAGAAGTTGAAGAACCCCTCAACAATGACCAAGACCAAGAAGAACCAGTTCACCAAGATGCACAAGGTAACAAGGCAGAAGGGGAGAATAACAAGGAAGTTGATCCCAACACAGAAACCGTCGACAGTAATAATGATAGTAATGAAGGAGAAGCTGCCCCAGAATCTGATAATACTGAAGAACTTTGAGTGGAGAAGAGGAGTAAAACTCCATACCCGATGAGAGGTGGAAGCAGTCAGGCTTCGCGAAACAAAGATAAAGGTAAGGAGACAAAGAAAGGTAAGGAAAAAGTGAAACGTAAATCAAAGAAAACTCTTTGTTACCCTAAAGCAGTTAGACCACCTTCAAATGATGAGCTCTATTTGTCCTTCTTGCAAGCTATTTCAAATCTTAGAGTCGCTTTGCATGTGATTGACATATTGAAAATTCTTATTTTTGCTAAGTTTATGTGAGATATTATAAATAATAAAAGAAGTATGAGTCTGAAAGAATAGGTGGCTATGATAACAAAGTACCCATTTGAGGACAAGATACCTGCAAAGCTCAGAAACTCAGGTATACCAACAATATCTTGTTCCATAGGTAACATCAATATAAACAATGCTCTTTGTGATATTGGAGCTAAAGTCAGCGTTATGCCTCTAACTCTTTACCGCAAGTTGAATTTAGGAGAATGTATCCCGACAGGTATAACTTTCCAGATTGCTGACAAGTCTACAAAGAAACCAGTAGGAGTAGCAGAGGACGTGCTTCTGAGATTGGAAGGACATGTTATTCCTATTGATTTCATTATACTTGATATGCCCGAAGATGAAAAATTATCTATAATCCTCGGGAGAGCGTTTTTGAACAACGCAGTTGCTGCTCTGGATTGTGCTGAAGGGAAGGTCACTTTCAGAATCTACAATGATGAAGTAGTGAGATACTTCCTGAAGAAGCCCGCAGAGAAAGAAAAGTACACCCCCTCTCCCAAATGAATATGTGCGGTAAATAAAGAAAAACTTAGGCCGCCAGAGACCTAAAATGACAACAGAAGGTAAAAGGTTGAGCTAAGCAACCTAAAACCTGTGCTTAATGGGAGGCAACCCATCACTTTCTTTAAATTCAAAGGTTTTGTCTTAGTTGAGATGCTCTCGTACAAGTACTTGATTGAATAATGCTCGAGGAAGTCTGTTTTGACTTTGTGTTGTAGGAGAAAAATCGAAGAAGAAAGAAACATGAAAAAAGACAACAAAGAAAGCAGCAGAGCAGTAGACGGCCTAACGTACGAGCGGCAATGCTCGTACGAGTGCTCGCACAAAAGGGAGTAGCAAATAGCGAAAGGACCAGAGCCAACGATGGCCTACCATATGAGCGCAAGCGCTCATATGGCTGGTCGTATGGATTGCTAGCCAGAACCCACTAGAAGAACAGAGCAAACGATGGCGCAGCGTATGAGTGTGCGTGCTCATACGCGAGCTCGTATGGACTCTGTCTCACAAGCGCTCCAGCCCTCCAGAGTGAAAGATGGCCTTCCATACGAGCGCAAGCGCTCGTATGGATGGTCATACCAGGTATGCAAACCCTAGATCATGGGATTTGAACGCGAGACGGCATTCCATACGAGCGCAAGCGCTCGTATGGGTGCTTGTATGGCATGCGATCCCATATAATGAGGCCGCCGGTGCAAGGGGAATAGTTTCTTCTTCCTCCTTGTGCCTCCAACCCTAACAAAAATCCCGCAAATCCCTCATTTCTTCGTGGATTTCGTTTGTTTGATCCATGCATCTTCATCACCGGTGAGTTTCTCCTTCGATCCATGATTTGTTTTCATGGTTCCATGGTTATTTTATTCTAGTTCTTGCCCTAGATGAGATGCAAATAAATTAGTTTTTCTGTTTGATTTGAATGTTAGGATTCAAAGTAATTGGTTAGGATCAATCCTAGGTAGTATTAGAACTCGATCCCCATGTTAAACGTATAGTTTTATGTTTTTATTTTTGTTGTGTGTAGGTCATGATGAAATCAGCGATTGCAGTGGGGAAGAAGGCCATGACCTCATGCTCCAAGCATTCATGGAGCAAGGGAGAGGTCCTTCTCACCGCTATGGACAAGGACTATGCATAGGTGAGCACCCGGAAGATGGTGCCCACCAAGTGGAAGTCTGTGGTGTTCTTGCAGGAGCAAGGGCTTCACGATGACTTCGCTTGGTCGGCCAACAACACTGGGCTGGGAGTTTTCAGCAACTTCCACTACCTGACGTACCAGGATATCACCAACAAGTTCCTTGCCAGCTTTAGGGACACCCTCGATGACTCCAGGGTACCACCGAGCTGCTCCTTCACGCTTGGAGGAGTGCCACGGATGATGACACTCGAGAAGTGGTGAAACTGCTTTGGGTTCAAGAAATGTGGGTTTCTTGATACCAAGGGAGTGCCCGCCGCCAAGGAGTCTTGCATGTGGGACCTCATCTCCATCAAGGATGAGCACGAGTTCGGTGGTGCGAAGGTATCGAGCATCCAAAACCCTGCCATTCACTATTTCATGTCTTTTATTGCGAACACCATCTTTGGTAGGCAGCATCTTGGGGGGCATGTCTAGCTATGACATGTGTGTTATTCACAAGGCACTCCACCCCAACTCAACTCCTAAACCAAACTTGGGAGCTTTTCTTATGCTTCACTTCCGGCGGCAGCACAAGCAGCCGTTCAGACATATTCTTATTGGTGGCCTTGTGACTCACCTCGCTGAGCACTTTGGACTAAACTTGGAGGGAGTTGAGCATGTTGAGGGGCACACTGAGCTCAACAGGAAGGTCATGACTAGCTATCAATTCATAGGACCTGACAGGGAGCATGGAGGGGATCACTCTTACAATTGCCCCATGCCTTCCACTAATGTCATGCCCGTTCACTTGCCCCTTCTGCAAGCTTTTTCTGTGCCTGAGCGCCAAATGTGGGTGCTCTCTATTGATTAGCTTAATGAGTTTAGACACATAGCAGGTGTCGGTGTATAAAACATGGGTATTTATACCCTGACTTATGCACAGACTGTAGCAGCCTCCCCACAGGCAAGAGCTTGCCGGGAGCCACCAAGTCCAAGATCAAAGACTCAGTTGCAGTGGCTACGAAAGAGAAGCCCAAGTCAAAGAATCAACAAAAACCCAACTAGTATTGGAAATGAAGACATTTCTTGCCAGTAAGACCTAGCCCGGCAAGATGAAGACCCGGCAAGCCCCGCGACGGCAAGCTCTTGCTAACTCGTCCGCGCTCCACCTCACTAAGCCGCCAGTCACTAATCGGTGAGGTGTCGACCGTGCAAACTGGTTGGTGAGGTTTGTCGGGGCACGTGTCAGCACGCCGGAAGAGAAGGTTACCTTTAATGACACCCGTCCAGAAAGCGTGTCAAATGAATAGGAGGTAGCTGGGCGAGCGGTGCAGAAACCTTGCCGGAGCTCCTCCTCCACATGACACCTAACGGAGCATTAAATGCCTTTGTCCTAAACTGGCAGAAGTAGGTATGATAGCACTGTTCGCTATCTAATCAACTTATAATTACTGTTTTGCCACTTTCGTAACCCCTTGACCTATAAAAGGAGGACCAGGGCAACGTTTACAAGGATCGACCTTTTGCACAACTCGCACGTGTAGCTGCCCCTCCTGCACCTTGCCGGGGAAGCCCTCCATATATTTCTGCTCACACACACTCAATACACAAAGGCAGGAGTAGGGTTTTATGCATCCGTGCGGCACGAACCTGGGTAAAGATCCCTCGCGCATCTGTTCATTCTACTCTTTGTGCACACCGATCTCCCTAGCTGAACCACAAGGGGCTGGATGGCCCCATAGATGGTCGTACCCATGACATCTTTGGCGCACCAGGTAGGGGGATCGCTTGCGTGAACCTGAATTAGCAGATTGCGCGTCAGCTTCATCGGCTTCATCATCTCCATCTTCGTCATCAATGGCGCTCAAGAAGAAGGGCATCACGATGATGGCTTCTCCCACCTCCAAAGCTCCTTCGCGCGCGTCCGCGGGCGGCGTAGGCGGCGCGGCCGATGTGGGCGAAGCGAATGCCACGGTTGGCAGGACCAGCGCACATGGCGCAGTCGTAATACCCGCCGCGGCCGGAGCAGGAGACGAACACGCTGGAGGCGGCCAACTTCCTCGGCCCTCTGGCGAGTGCAACTGCATCGACGAGCGTGTCCACCGGAGCAGTAATGCCCGGGTCGACGCACGTCAAGACCCCGCCATGGCGACGTCCCGAGATGCTACGTCAAGGTGCACACTGCACCCGTTGCAAGAGGGGTGCAGTGCGACTCTAAGCGGCATCGACGACTCCGGGCGGCGGCGACTGCAAGGCAAGGCCCTAGTCGACCAAGTCCCAGATCCTCAAGCGCTACCTCCGCCACGACAGCCCGCTGTTGATCATGCGCTGCGGCAGCAAGATCGCAACAGCGCTCCTACTGGCTCTACCAAGAGTAGAGCGATGTCGCGATCTTCGCTTCCCGCCATGCCAGCTACAGCAGCAGAGGCGATGGCGCGAGCTCAGATGCTGCTCAACTTTCCCCGAGCGGCTGACAATATGGACGAGTGGAGAGCCACTATCCAGAGCCTAATTGGATTTGCATAAGCAAGCATGTCACAGCAAACGGAACCCTCACGGCATCCACAAGTAGAACCAGTAGCTCCCACTGGTGGCTATGTTGGTGATGCCGCGCCAACGGTGCAGTCACCTTAGCGGCAACAACTCCAACGGCAGCAATGATAGCAGGCGTGGCAAACTCAGCGATCCTTCGAGCCCGACGAGATGTTAATGGCTTCTTCAGATCTGCGAGCATGGCGAGATCAGTGACAAGTTCCGCGAGACAGGTGAATAGAAGATGCTCACACCACCATTGAATGGCGTCGAGAGGCGCACCGTCAATATGACGCGCGTAACGGCCCGGTCGTTGATGTGCCTGCGCCAGATGTTGGCGGATATCTACCCTATGAGGTTGCATGTGCCGCCTTCACTCGCGAGCTGCGGCAAGTCTGATGGCCATCCACTCGAGCCTTCAAGCCAGAAGTACCAGAGAAATACGACGGCAAGCTGAACCCGGCAGAGTTTCTGGGCATATATACTATTACCGTACAAGCTGGCAGGGGGAAGAGATGCAAAGGTCCTCGCCAATTACTTCCCATTGGTTCTCAAACCCAATGTGAGGTCTTAGCTGATGAACTTGTCAAAGAACTCGATCTCTTCATGGTCAGATCTCTGCAACGAGTTTGTTGGTGCCTTTACCGGAGGTCACAAGGCCCCTGGGTAG
Organism: Thinopyrum elongatum; assembly: GCA_011799875.1. Taxonomy (NCBI): domain Eukaryota; kingdom Viridiplantae; phylum Streptophyta; class Magnoliopsida; order Poales; family Poaceae; genus Thinopyrum; species Thinopyrum elongatum. The sequence continues at coordinate 560,204,611 of CM022302.1, forward strand.
CCTAGCGACTTGCAGGTGATCCCGCAAAGAGATGGTGAAACTTTGTGCAAGTATATCCATAGATTTAGCCACGTGCACCGCAACATCCCAGATGTACATCTGACAGCTGTGATTGCCGTGTTCCATACGAACATGCGCAACCGAAGAATGATGGAAAAGATGAACGTCCGGCTGCCAAAAACTGGCAATGAGCTCTACACATTGGCAGATAAATGTGCGCATGCTGAAGAGGGGAGGAGACTCCCCGGGTAAGATGCAGGCGCAGAGGTCGATTCAGAAGATGACGATGCCGCCACCCCGAGAAAGAAAGGCCGAAAGCGCAACAGGAAGTGCAAGGGTAAATCCGTGATGGCTGTCGAAGGTTCCGGCAACTCCGAGCCCGCCAAGAAAGCTAAGATAGAGAACTCCGGCAAGGAGGCTGCTGTATGCGCCGCTTGTCAGGAGGCGACGACAAACGAGAAGGCTGGCAAAATAGATGGGCCGTATTGCAAGATTCATCGCACCAAGGGCCATGATCTCCAAGAGTGCCAACAAGTCGAGCACCTTGTCAAGAAACAGAAAGATGAATATGAGAAGCGTGACAAGGAAAAGGGCTAGGATGGTGCTGATGGGTCCAGCAAAAAGGGTTGCGGTGGCCGAGGAGGTCGCCGCGGCAAGGCCAAGCAGCAAAAAGAAAAACCTGCTAGAGGCCGAGAAAAGAAAGAAGAGGATGAGGAAGAGGACGACAGAGAGTCCACTGAACAGGAGTTGCAGAAAGCAACAGAAGCCATGTGCATTAACGGGGGGTGCATCTTTGCACTCCTCTCACCGCCAACTCAAGGAGTGGGCACGTGAGGTTAATGCGGCGGAGCCAGCAATGGGAGCCCAAAAGCCGCTAAAATGGTCGCACACGCCCATCATTTTCGATGCCGAGGATCACCCTGATCGCACAACTGCGGTCGGGTGTTTGCCATTGTTGGTTTCACCAACAATCCACAACCTCCAAGTCATGAAAATGTTGGTCGACGGTGGGGCCGAGCTGAATTTGATTTCTCTAGAAGTCATCAAGAGGCTGCAGATTCCCGATGAGGAGCTCGAGAAGACCGGTACATTTCAGGGAGTGAATCCGAGAAGAAGCCAGCCCAAGGGAAAGATCACATTGCCGGTGACATTTGGCGGGGAACTGAACTATAGAACAGAAAGGATTGTGTTCGATGTGGTCAAGATCCCCTTGCCGTATAATGGAATTCTTGGCCGCCCAGCCCTAGCAAAATTCATGGCAGCATCCCACTATGCTTACAACACATTGAAGATGCCAGGGCCAATGGGTGTCATTTCCGTCAACTCTGACAAGAAAGATGCAGTAATTAGCGGAGGCCACCAAGGCACCAGCTCCCGTCAAGAAGGAGAAAAGCAGGGAATCCGGCAAGACCTCTGAACAAAACTCCGGGAAGCGCGCCTCTTCGGAGTGCTGCGCGCCCGTTGAGGATTTGCCGGAGAGCTCTACCGGCAAGAAGCCCAAGGCCTCTCCGCCAGCGACAAAGAAGGTCCCGGCAAAGGAGGATGGCACTGGCGGTACCTTCACCGTCAGCACCACCATTGACAGCAAATAGGAAAGCGTGCTCGTTGCCTTCCTGCGGGCGAATGTCGATGTGTTCGCATGGCGATCATCTGATATCCCCGGTGTTCCCAGGGAGGTAATTGAGCACCACCTTGCTATCTATCCTCACACTCGGCCCGTCAAGTAGAAGGTCTGGAAATAGGCTTTGGAACGGTAATAGTTTATTGCCGAGGAAATCAAGAAACTTGAAGCAGCAGGCTTGGTTAGAGGTGTACTACATCCAACTTGGTTGGCAAACCCGGTTGTAGTGCGCAAAGCAAATGGAAAGTGGAGACTTTGTATTGACTACACTGATATCAACAAGGCATGTCCAAAGGATCTTTTCCCTTTGCCACGCATTGACCAAATCGTAGACTCTACTTCTGGCTGCGATTTACTGTCCTTCCTTGACACATATTCTGGATACCACCAAATATTCATGGCCAAGGAAGATGAGGAGAAAACTGTATTCATTACTCCATGTGGCACATATTGCTTTGTGTGTATGCCCTTTGGACTAAAGAGTGCAGGTTCAACATTCGCAAGAGCAGTCCAAATTGGTTTTGAGCCCCTACTACATAGAAATGTGGAAGCATACATGGATGATATAGTGGTCAAAACCAAGGAAAGATCAACCCTCATTAATTAAAGACTTAGAAGAAACATTCGCAAACCTGCGCAAGATCAACCTGAAGCTCAATCCTGAGAAGTGTGTGTTTGGTGTTCCATCCGGCAAACTCCTCGGGTTCTTTGTATCTCAACACGGAATTGAAGTAAATCCCGACAAGATCAAAGCAATTGAGTAGATTCAAGCACCAAAAAGCATCAAAGATGTGCGGCGCCTTACCGGTTGTGTTGCTACTCTAAGTAGGTTCATTTCAAGATCTGCTGAGCGCGCCCTGTCATTCTTCAAAATTTTGAAAAAGGCAGGTCCAATGAAATAGACTCCGGAAGCGGAAGTCACGCTACTGGATCTGAAACAATACCTCTCCTCCCCGCCAACACTAGTTACGCCTAAACTACAAGAGCCGTTGCTGCTATACGTAGCGGCAACAAATCAAGTGGCTAGTGCTGCATTAGTGGCACAGAGGGAAGTCAACGACGAGGAAGTAATCGCGGCAAGCCCGTCTTGCAACAGCCCGAAATCTTCTCCAGCAAACTCTGGTACCAACAAGGCTGGGATAGCCCAAGTAAATGAAGCTAGTCAACAAGTTTCGCCGAAGAAGAAGGTGGTGCAGCGACTAGTGTATTTCATTAGTTCCCTTCTGCAGGGGGCTAGATCGAGATTTTCTGCGGTACAGAAGTTGCTTTTTGGCCTTCTTATGGCCTCAAGAAAGCTGCGTCACTATTTTCAAGCACACGAGATCACCGTCGTCACTCACTTCCCGTTGCAACGCATTTTGAGAAATCCAGATGCAACCGGAAGGATAGTGGAGTGGGCGTTGGAATTTTCAAACTTTGCACTCAAGTTTGAAAGAACTTTAACTATTCAAAGCAGAGCCTTGGCAGAGTTCATCGCGGAATGGACGCCAACGCAAGATGAAGAGATTCAAGAAATAGCTCTCCCCGGCAAAGAGACGAATAAAGAATGGGTCATGTACTTTGACGGAGCTTTCTCGCTGCAAGGCGCCGATGCCAAAGTGCTTCTTGTCACACCCACCAGAGAGCACCTCAAATATGTAATTCAAATGTACTTTCCTAGGGAGCACGCAACAAACAACACTACTGAGTATGAAGGGCTCCTTGCCGGTCTTAGGATCGCAATGGACCTTGGAATCAAGAAATTGATCATCCGCGGAGACTCACAGCTTGTTGTGAAGCAAGTAAACAAAGACTACCAGAGCCCGTTGATGGAGGCGTATGTGGAAGAAGTGAGGAAATTGGAGGAACGCTTTGACGGGATGCAAACAGAGCACATCCCTCGTGCGGAAAACAGCATTGCTGATCACCTGTCAAAATGTGCCGCTCAAAAGCTTCCTGTGGAACCAGGAACTTTTGTACTCCGTTTGGATCAACCATCAGTCACTCCGTCAACGCAAGCCAGTAAAAGGAGAAAGTTGAATACCGGCAAGAATTTTCCGGCAGAACTCCCAGAAGTCGCCAGCAAGGATGTTGTCGGGAACAACGATACGGCCACTGGTGAGCAGCAGTTTCACGCGGAACCTCAGGTTCTTGCCACTGAAACAAGCGCTCCCACAGCCGAAGAAATGCCTTTAGTCCTTGTCATCGAGCCGCAGGCTCCGGCATGGGTGCAGGAAATAGCCCATTTCCTTCAAACAGGGGAACTCCCTGATAACCAAGAAGAAGCTAAGAAAGTAGCCCGTCAGTCAAGTATGTATCAGTTCGTGGATAACATGCTATACAGAAAGAGGCCAAACGGTGTGAAATTGAAGTGTATTTGCCGGGAAGATGGATTAAAGCTGTTGGCAGTAATACTCGGAGGCATATGTGGCTCTCACATTGGATCAAGAGCGCTTGACGGCAAGCTTTCCGGCAAGGCTTCTATTGGCCCACTGCCCTCCAGGATGCGACTGAGCTAGTAACTAAGTGTGAAGCATGCCAGTTCCATTCAAAGAACATACATCAACCAGCTCAAGCTCTTCAAACCATCCCTCTCTCCTGGCCATTTTTGGTCTGGGGGCTCAATATCTTGGGCCCCTTTCCCCGCGCTGCCGGGGGCTTTGAGTTCTTGTACGTCACCATCGACAAGTTCACAAAGTGGCCTGAAGTGGAGCCAGTGAGGAAGTGACGGTGCAGTCTGCCATCAAGTTCTTCAAAGGACTAGTTTGCCAATTTGGGGTTCCTAACAGAATCATCACCGACAATGGCACACAGTTCACGAGCCGCACCTTCATGCAGTACGTCCAAGACCTTGGCGGCAAGATCTGTTTTGCATCTGTTGCTCAACCGAGAAGCAACGGCCAAGCGGAAAGGATGAACGCTGAAGTGCTATGTGGAATCAAAATAAGAACCTTTGACAGACTGCGCAAATGTGGAAGATGCTGGATCGATGAGTTACCGGCGGTTCTTTGGTCACTCAGAACAACACCAAATCGAGCTACCAGCCAAACACCTTTCTCCCTAATCTATGGTGCAGAAGCGGTGCTCCCCACAGAACTCATATACGGGTCGCCTTGAGTGCTCGCCTATGATGAGGTAGAGCAAGAGTAGTTGCAGCAAGATGATGCAACGCTCCTTGAGGAAGATCGTCTTCGGGCAGCTATGCGCGCTGCATGCTAGCAGCAAGCCTTGCGCCGCTATCATAGCCACAAAGTGCACGCCCGAAGCCTTGAGGAAGGTGACCTTGTTCTTCGGCGTGCTCAGTCCGCCAAGAGATCAGACAAGTTGTCGCCTAAGTGGGAAGGCCCTTATCGGGTTGTATGAGTCACCAAACCCGACGCTGTCCGTCTGGAGACCGAAGATGGCATCCAAATGCAGAACTCATGGAACATCGAGCATCTTCGCAAGTTCTACCCATAAGGCGCGGTTGCCGGGGCTCCCGGCAACCCCTTTTGTACAAACTTTGTCAGCCAGACATGTAACCCTTTGTACAAAGCTAGGCGCAGACCCTGTGCAAATGTGAATAAAGCTAAGTGTTTCACAACCTTCTGTCCAAGTACATATTTATTTATGTATGGATACATGCATTGTTGTGTTACATCTTAGTATGTGTTTGAGATAATTAACCGTCAAGGTTCCCAGACCATAATTTTCTCTTTTTTCTACTCAAAGGAAAGAAGGTTCCCTCGCGTACAAGTTTCCCAAGGGGGACGATGGTGTGGATGCCACCTAAAGACGTTCAAGTGATATTTCACGCGACAACAACACGAGAAAAAGCTAAGTTGAAAAACTTTGACGCAAATTTCTTGTTTGTATTTAAGGCTTCCCTTGAATGATTCAGCCTTTGTATGATAAACTTGGATGCGAAGGAACCTTGTCGCGATCAGTCGCGCTCTAGCTTTTGCTTCGAGTCCGCTCAGGAAGCTGAGCAGCTGCATTCTGGCCTGGAAAGTTACCTTGCCGGCGGCGGCATTTCCAGCAGGCTGCTAAGGACCGGCAAAGCGTGCGCGGCGTTTCCTCAAAGCGCTCGCGGCAAGCGTGCGCACCGGCAAGATTCCAAATAGCGTAGCGAGCACAATCATACAAAGGCAGAATAAAACAAGAGGGATGGCAGGCATTCATATAAGCCCGGCAAACAATAGTTATTCATTGAAAGGCTCCTGATTACATTTGATTGTGCCATGCACCCAGGGTTTATCTCAAGTGCAAGGAGGGCGAAAGGAGCGCCTAGGCGGAAGACGACCCGTTCTCGGGAGACTAGATGATGGTGCTGCTGGCGATCAATACGAGTCGGAGGCGTCGGAGCTGTCGTCCTCGACCTTCACGCTTGGAGTGCCACCATCATCATCGTCATCCTCGGCCTCCCTGGAGGAAGCGGTGTCGCTGCCGCTCGAGCTCTCCGCGCAACACTCCAGATGAGCGCCTGAAGCCCCAAAGAACTTCACGACGAGCGTTTCGGGTCCATCCATCCTGAAATGGAGGAGATGCCCCTGCCCCGGGCAGCGGGCATGGATGAAGGCCTTCCACCCTCACCTGAAGTACAGGATGCCATTGGCGAAAGCCTTGATGGCCACCCAGACAGAACCATTGCAGCAACCATCGACGCGCAGCCACAAACCATGCAGATCGGCACCCACCATCTCCCTGGCAAAAGGACGGGGAAGACGTAGTCGGCTCCGCGGCCGGTCGCGCAGCTCCACGACGAACTCACGCACCGTGTCCTCCGTGTGGCTCTCCGTCAGAAGCTGGACGGCCGGAGGCGGGACGACAAGTACGCCGCCGCCACAGCCTCGACCCCGAATGCCACGTCTTCCACAACCAAGGCCTGCGGTTCCCCCTCATGCACTAGAGCCGGCCTCTGCAGCCGTGAATGAAGCGCTAGCATGATCCCAAAGAGAAGCCCTCGTGGCAGCGGCTGACACCCGACCTCGACTCGTTCCCCTCGCCATCACGGCCGCAGGCACGGAAGGGAAAGAGGGGCAGGGAAAGAAGACGGTGGTGGCTGGGAATCTGGGTGGAAAGGGATGAATGAGCATCGCCTTCCGTATCCCCCTCTTTATAGGGATGCATGGGGGCTGGCTCTTCATTGCTCCCTGGATAGCTGCCCGACTCCACCAATCCAGTGGCTTGCGCTCCTGGCCGGGTGCATTACTCCAGCGATCGTCCAAGATCGTCAATCCCGCGTTCTGCGCCCCTCACCATGCACACTACTCCAAGCAACCGCCCTTCTTCGCCAATCCATTGTCTTGCATGTAAAAACTCTTAATGGGAGGGCGCAGAGAAAGGAGAAGTAAAGACGAATGTGGCAGTTATCCCTTGCCACGCGGCCCTATGGTACCCCACGCACGCGGGCATGTTCCTGGTTCCTGTACAAAAAAAAGCTGACTACTCGATGGCAAGGATTGCCGGAAGATGGCAGAGAGCAGGCTCAAATCCAGGTTAATGAAGAAGCAAAGAAGATCTCAAAGGACAGCCTGAAGGACCGGTAAGGCCCTTGCCAGAGCAAAACCATCATGACGAAAAATTACAGCAGTGGTTTCCCGCCACGTGTCTCTGCATTGTTTGGGCCTAGCCCAACGACACTTCGGACACGCGTATGGCCTAGGCCCGGGGGCTCCTGTCGGTGTATAAAACATGGGTATTTATACCCAGACTTATGCACAGACAGTAGCAGCCTCCCCGTCGACAAGAGCTTGCCGGGAGCCGCCAAGACCAAGATCAAAGACTCAGTTGCAGTGGCTACGAAATAGAAGCCCAGGTCGAAGCATCAACAAAAACCCAACTAGTATTGGAAATGAAGACAGTTCTTGCCGGTAAGACCTAGCCCGGCAAGATGAAGACCCGGCAAGCCCCCCACCAGCAAGCTCTTGCCAACTCGTCCGTGCTCCACCTCACCAAGCCGCTGGTCACTAATCAGTGAGGTGTCGACCGCGCAGACTGGTTGGTGAGGTTTGTCGGGGAACGTGTCAGCACGCCGGAAGAGAAGGTTACCTTTAATGACACCTGTCCAGAAAGCGTGTCTAACGAATTGGAGGTTGCTGGGCGAGCGGTGCAGAAGCCTTGCCGGAGCTCCTCCCCCACATGACACCTAACGGAGCATTAAATGCCTTTGTCCTAAACTGGCAGAAGTAGGTATGATAGCACTGTTTGCTATCTAATCAACTTATAATTACTGTTTTGCCACTATGGTAACCCCTTGACCTATAAAAGGAGGACCAGGGCAACGTTTACAAGGATCGACCTTTTGCACAACTCGCACGCGTAGCTGCCTCTCCCGCACCTTGCTGGGGAAGCACTCCATGTATTTGTGCTCACACACACTCAATACATAAAGGCAGGAGTAGGGTTTTACGCATCCGTGCGGCCCGAACCTGGGTAAAGATCCCTCGCGCATCTGTTGATTCTGCTCTTTGTGTGTGCTGATCTCCCTAGCTGAACCACAAAGGGCTGGATGGACCCATAGATGGTCGTACCTACAACAGCAGGGTTCGGGAATGATGTTCATCCTGAGCCAGCACCGGAGTGGGATGCCGCAGCTGAGGGCGTTGCTCCCAGTTGGGATGCCTGGGGAAATGCACCCCAGTATGTTCCACCACCGCAGCAGCACTATGGCTACGATGGTGAGTATGTACCCAGGGCTGAGTTTCAGCAGCTGCAGCAGCAGGTTGTAGGGATCTGTATGGACCTCCGTGAGACTAACAACAACATGTACGTGCTCAATAGGAATATGCAGGCCCTGTTTGGTTTTTGGCAGCCTGGATGTAACACCCCCATGTATTAAGCTACAATGAACTTCCTCTAATTATGCCAAGTCATCATCATTGCCTTGCTAATAGTCATTAAGGTCCAAAATCCATTCCAATTAAAAATTCAAATAGCAAGGAAAAATAAAACTTCTTCAATTAATTAAACAAAAGTGTTCATAGTATTACAAATAATCCATAAGTAATTATGTTAAGGAAAACAACATCACCAAATTTACCAAAATGCTCCTAGGTATTAAAACAGTGGACCAGTTGCATTAAATTAAGCCATTTCAAAATAAACAAATATTTAAACTATTCAAAATAAATTGAAATTTGTTGTGCTAGCTCAACACATTGCCTAGTATTTATGTGGTCAATATCAAGTTCAACTAAATTCATTTAGTATAGAAAAGAAATACAAAACAGAACAAAAAATAGAAAAAGAAACATAGAAAATCCCACTGTGCACTTAGGCATGCACAGCACAGTGTAGCCTGGCCCAGCCCACCCCGGCCTTTCCCCTACATCTTGACCGAGAGGCGCAGGGGCCATGGCGTGGATGCCGCTTGCCCGTTCAGCCGCTGATCTCCATGCGGCATCCATCCGCTGGCTCTGCGTGGTGGATAAGGTCACCGGCAATCCCCGAGACAAACCCTAGCTGCCATATCCTCTCTCCCTCGCTCGTTTTCTTCTTCCCCGCGCAAGGCCGAGCCCTCGCCGCCAAGGACTTCGTCGTTCCCACGGCGACCGTCATCCCCGCGCCGTCGGAGCCTGTCCGTTAGAACCGTTGTCGTCCGCTGCTTCTTCTTTGCCCACGAGCTCGAGCCGGGAGCCCCAACATCATGCGGATCGAGCTCTTCTTCCACCTTCGGTCGCCGGAGCTCCTCCAACGAATGTCGCCGTTCTGCTACTCCTAAGCTCACGCCAGGCCTCCGTGTGCCCTCCCGGTGAGCTACCGCTCGCTTCTCCTCTCATTCCCGCCTGGTTCCATACCTGCTGCTGCTGCCTCCATTTACCAAAGCTCATCGCCTCCGTTTGCAGTGCCGCCACGGCCACCGCACATGAAGTTCTCGTTCGAACGCGCCACTGTGCTCAGTGCTTCACCAGGAGCCCGTAGCAGCCGCTAGTTCACCCTGTTGAGCACCGCAATGTCGAAACCATTCACTCCGCACTCTGGCCGCCGCTGCTCGTTGTTGCTCCGGCCAGCCCCGGACAAACCAGCACCACCGTTCGACGCGCACTGCTGGGCACGCTCGAACGCGCCCTCTCGCGCGTTAAATGGACGCCGGAGGCGCGATCTGAGCCCCTTCGCCGCGCTCTGCGTCGCCGGAGCTCTGTCGCCAGCGCGCCACCGCGTTTGAACCGGCCTGAGTCGCTGACTCGTGGGCCCGGTCTGTCAGGATCATCATTAGCGCTAATTAAAATTGTAGCGTGTCATTGACATATGGGCCCCACCGCACTAATTAACCTCTGGATTAAATTAAACTCTATTAATTACTGTGCCACTGACAGCCTGGCCCCACCGCACTAATTAACCTCTGGATTAAATTAAACTTTGTTAATTACTGTGCCACTGACAGCCTAGCCCCACCTGTTAAATAACTCTGTCTATGACAGATGGGACCCACTGGTCAGTTTGACCAGTCAAAGTCCACAGTTAACTGCTAACTAGGCTGTCAACTGGGCCCCACTGTCAGCCACACAGCCACATTGTTGTGTACACTTCTGTGTGCACGTAACAATTTCCTATTTAATTTCAAAATTAATAATATTCCAGAAATTCCAGAATATCATTTAAACTTTGAAAAATCATATAAAATAAACCGTAACTCGGATGAAAATCATTTATATATGAAAAATGATCAGAAAAATATAAGAAATCTGAATATGTCAACAAAATGCATGACCATCACCCTTATCATGATGAATATTGAACTTTTGCATCCAGATCAATACAAACAATAATACCTGGAGCTGGGAAAATATTCCCGAATATTTTCCCACTTCATTTAAAATACTTAGTAATGCATTAGAGCATGTCACCAACACATATTGTCATGACATGCATCTGTGTTGCATTTGTATGCCCGTTATTTATCTGTTTCCCCCTCCTTTGCTCTCTTTTTGGTAGACCCTGAGACCGCTGACGCCACTGAGTATGACTATGTCGTCGACGACCCGTCCTTCTCAGCAGAGCTTCCAGGCAAGCAAACCCCATTTATCATTCCGATATCGCCCATTCCTTCTCTCTACTTCTTGCATTAGAGTGTCGGGTTCAGTTGATGTTTTATGAGTAGCTCATATTTCTGATGCATAGCCTGTTGTTGATAACTGCTATTGATACCTTACCTGTTATCCTATTATGCTTAGTATGGATATGCTCGAGTCACATCAGTGGCCCTACTCCCTTGTCCGTTTGCCATGCTATATTGTTGGGCCGTGATCCCCTCTGGCCGATGATCACGGATATACTTATACTACTACACTAAACATGATACATACTAAAGTCGGGTTGTTTCAGAGAGTACCCACGAGTTATTCATGCTAAAGTCAGGTCGGCTCGGAGAGCACCCGTGAGCGATATTGTGGCGGAATGACAGGGCAGGTAGAGACCATCCAGACAGAGGTGGGCCTGGTCCCTGATCGTGGTTTGCGAGTTACCAAGTCAGAGCGACAGGGTGTCAGGAGGTGAGACTCGAGCCCTGGCCATCTCCGCAAGTTATAAATAATACGACTAACAGATTTGGGTATTTAACCGAGACTGCCACTGGCATATACGCACTAACCGCTACGCGGGATAATGGTTTATGGGGCCCTCGATGTCGTACATTCTCTTGAAAGCTCTATCAGATGTCCAATTCAGAGAGGCGGCCGAGCCGGGCAAGTGCCATCCAGGTCAGAGGTGGTGCTTGGACCCAACCCTGCTCGCGACATGCAGGAGTGCTTAGGGGTAAGCGGCCGAACAACCCCTTCATGCTTAGGATGTAGAACGGCGGGGACCTCTCTGGAGAGCCTAGGTAGGACTACGCCGTGTCAGTTATCCAAGGCCAGGCATTACCCAGAAAGTGTGTCTGGCCAGAGGTAATCGAGCATATCGGGCTATGTGGTGCACCCCCTGCAGGGAAGATAAATCTATTCGAGTAGCCACGTCCACGGTAATGGACTGCTTGGAGTTGTATCCCAATCTTATACTAACTTGAACCGGATATTTGATAAAACACCCCCAGATAAAGATTGGAATAGCTCGGTGACCGCTTTCTCGCAGTGAGTCGAGAGAGGATCCATGAGTGAGATGCTACTATATACATTCTTATATGTTGTTATCATATTCGCTCCTCTCTTCTGATGCTGCAAGAGCGGATAGTCTTCATTAAGTTGAGATTCTCCCCCTTATTTCGGCATTTCTGCAGTTTAGTCCACTGATATTACCCCATTCCTTTGATATCGATGCATATCTAGCATAGTTCTGATGTAAGCCTTGCGAGTACTTTGGATGAGTACTCATGGTCACTTTGCTACCTTTTTCCTCTACCCGGTTGCTGCATTCAGATGATGGCGCCATGGAGCCAGGAGAACCCCAAGGCGAGTACTACATGAAGACCGACGTCAATGAGTAGTTCGGAGGTCCCAAGCAGGAGGCCTTGCCTTTTCGATCTAGTGTCGTTGTTTTGCTCAGCCTTCTTAAGGCAAAACTTGTCTAACTATGTCTGTAGTCAGATAATATTTGTTTTCATGACTGATGTATTATGGGTCCTCATGGCCCTGTTTTCTAATATAAAGATTTATGTTTAATTTGTGTCATAGAGTTGTGTTGTGGTACTACCATGAGTCACCGTTCATGATCGTGCATGCTGCGTGGATGATTAGTGCATGATCAAGTTCGGGGGGCGTCACAAGCTGGTATCAGAGTCGACTGCCTGTAGGAACCCCCTCCCCCCCACACACACAAACTCCTTGGTCGATGTTGAGTCTAGTACTTGAAAAACTAATTTCTAAAACTACTAATTGTGCTGTGTGGCTTACGGGCCGACATCACCTATGGATGGGATTAGGATTCTTTCATTCCGCATCCTTACTCTGGGTTCTGATTTCTCTTCTCTTCGGGTTAAAAGTTTTGCTAACTCTAACTTTAGGTTCTCGTGATGTTTTCATTCCGGAGCACTAATTACTTTCAGCTACCCCTTCGTTTTGCTATACCTTCAGGTTCTGAAGTTTGACTTCTTTGAAACCTCTTTGCTTTTAGATGAATCCTATGGGACAGGTCGTTCACCAGGTAATCGCTCCTGGAGTCCCGGGAGCACCTGTTGTGCTGATCGATCTCCTAATCTACTTGGGATATCGCTGGCACCCTGAGTACACCATGTATGAGCAGTACCGTGACTTTAATCAGGAGCAGTACCATGCCATTATCCGTATCTTTGACTTGGAGATGAACTCCACCACCCTGTTGCACACTTCTCATAGCATTGGAGTGACCGTGGATATGGCAATCCACGATGCTGCCTATGCTTGTCTGTCGCATCTTCATGGAGAGTATCGCAACATGGATGATTCCACTGTCAGGCACATCGTGACTGCTTCCGATGAGGGTGAGGTAGGATACAACATTGGAGTATACGCCCCTGTCTCTCATGATCCCAATTACAATCGGGTCTTTGTCGAGCATCCTGATGGTCTGGATCGAGCTAACCAAGCTCTTCGCATCGAGTTGTATGCGACCCGTGTGCATCACTACGAGGCTCTGACACACTTAGCGTGCTTGCTTCCTTTGGTCACACATCATCAGCTTCTAGCATCCGTGCTCTACCCTCCTAGGACTGTGATGCCTCCTGGCATCGGTTGGCCTGACGTTGGAGGATACGCTCCTCCGCGTGGTCCTCTTCTGCCACCAGAGCATCAGCTTCCACGCTAGCGTATCTACAGACCGCAGGATCCTTCTGTGGAGGTTTACCCGACGGATCACCAGTAGTTGGCAGACTTCTGTGGATTCTTCTGAGACTGTTGTAGCCTTGCTAGTTGTAGTAGATATGTTCGTCGCGTGCCTGTGCGCCGCCTGCGATGTCACTAATCCATGTGCTAAACTCTATGTATGCCCCTTTTACAAGACATGATTGCTACTAAGTATTATGTCGCACTTCCTTGTTCCTCTTAACAGAATATGCATATGAATGACCCCGTACCTTCGCTGTTCATAATTGCTTGCCATTTCAATTGTTAACATGTCCATGTTGTTCTATTCAAAATGGCTTGGTATGGATTGTTTGAAAACTCATGATACCTTGATCGACTGTGCCGTTAAAACAGTCCAACTCAGACCGTTGCGCCAACTCTTGAACACACAATTAGGACCATGCAACTGTATGACTCTGCAGTACAACACATCAAGCGTGATCTTACTAAGGGTGGTTCCTCAAATCGTACTGAGGGTGGTTCCTCAGACTTCATCCTTGATGATCGTAACTCTGCAGTGCAGCCCATGAAGCGTGAACGTACTAAGGGTGGTACCTTAGACTTCACCCTCGATGAGCACGACACCTTATTCTTCCGAGGTCGCCTAGTGGTACATAAGTTCAAGAATATGGCACAAGTTGTTATGAAAGAAGCTCATGATACACCTCTCTCTTTCCGTCTACCTCCTAAATCTCAGGACAAGATTTCTTTTCATGAAGGAGATTTGTAACACCCCCATGTATTAAGCTACAATGAACTTCCTCTAATTATGCCAAGTCATCATCATTGCCTTGCTAATAGTCATTAAGGTCCAAAACCCATTCCAATTAAAAATTCAAATAGCAAGGAAAATTAAAACTTCTTTAATTAATTAAACAAAAGTGTTGATAGTATTACAAATAATCCATAAGTAATTATGTTAAGGAAAACAACATCACCAAATTTACCAAAATGTTCCTAGGTATTAAAACAGTAGATCAGCAGCACTTAACCACCCCATTTAAATGCAAACATAATTTAAATGAATTCAAATTTACCCCAAACTTTTTGTGCCAGCCTAGAATGTTGCCTAGTATTTATGTGACAAATTTCATGCATTGGAAAAATCAAATGATAAGAAAACAAAATGCAAAACAGAAAAGAAATAAAGGAACAAAAAAAGAAAAGGAAAAATAGAAAATCCCACTGTGCACTTAGGCCTGCACAGCACAGTGCAGCCTGGCCCAGCCCACCCCGACCTTTCCCCTACCTCTCGATCAAGAGGGGCAAAGGCCATGGCGTGGACGCCGCGTGCCCATTCAGCCGCCGATCTCCACGCGGCATCCATCCGCTGGCTCTGCGCGGTGGATAAGGTCGCTGGCAACCCCCGGGACAAACCCTAGCTGCCATATCCTCTCTCCCTCGCTCGGTTTCTTCTCCCCCGCGCAAGGCCGAGCCCTTGCCGCCATCAACTTCATTGTTCCCGTGACCACCATCGTCCCCGCGCCATGGGCGCCTGTCCGTTAGAACCGCAGTCGTGCACTGCTTCTTCTTTGCCCACGAGCTCGAGCTGGCAGCCCCTGCATCATGCGGATTGAGCTCTTCTTCCACCTTCCGTCGCCGGAGCTCCTCCGACGAATGCCGCCATTTTGCTGCTCCTAAGCTCACACCGGGCCTCCGTGTGCCCTCCCGGTGAGCTACCGCTTGCTTCCCCTCTCCCTCTCGCCTTGTTCCATGCCTGCTGCTGCTGCCTCCATTTGCCGAAGCTCGCCGCCACCGTTTGTAGAGCCGCCGTGGCCACCGCACGTGAAGCTCGCATCTGAACACGCCACTGTGCTCAGTGCTTCACCAAGAGCCCGTTGCAGCCACTAGTTCGCCATGTTGAGCACCGCAATGCCGAAACCATCCACTCCGCACTCCGACCGCCGCTGCTCGTTGTTGCTCCGGCCAACTTCGTCCACCCCCGGACAAACCAGCACCATCGTTCGACGCGCGCTGCTGCGCATGCTCGAACGCGCCCTCTCGCGTGTCGAATGGACGCCGGAGGCGCGATCCTGATCCCTCCCGCCGTGATCTACGTCACCGGAGCTCTGGCGCCAGTGTGCCACCACGTTTGAACTGGCCTGAATCACTGACTCGTGGGCCCGGTCTATCAGGATCCTCATTAGCGCTAATTAAAATTGTAGCGTGTCATTGACATATGGGCCCCACCGCACTAATTAACCTCTGGATTAAATTAAACTCTGTTAATTACTGTGCCACTGACAGCCTGGCCCCACCAGCTTATTAGAATAATTAGTTTAACTAAAACTCTGTTAAATAACACTGTCTATGACAGATGGGACCCACTGGTCAGTTTGACCAGTCAAAGTCCATAGTTGACTGCTGACTGGGCAGTCAACTGGGCCCTACTATCAGCCACACAGCCACATTGTTGTGTACACTTCTGTGTGCACGTAGCAATTTCCTATTTAATTTTGAAATTAATAATATTCCAGAAATTCTAAAAAATCATTTAAACTTTGAAAAATCATATAAAATAAACCGTAACTCAGATGAAAATAATTTATATATGAAAAATGATCAGAAAAATTTAACTAATCCAAATATGTCAACAAAATGATTGACTGTCACTCCTATAAGGTTGAATGTTGAACTTTGGCATCCAGATCAATGGAGACAATAATACCTGGAGCTCGAATATTTTCCCACTTCATTTAAAATACTTAGTAATGCATTAGAGCATGTCACCAACACATATTGCCATGACATGCATCTCTCTTGCATTTGTATGCCCGTTATTTATCTGTTCCCCCCACATCTGCTCTCTTTTCGGTAGACCCCGAGACCACTGATGCCACTGAGTATGACAACATCGTTGACGACCCGTCCTTCTCAGCAGAGCTTCCAGGCAAGCAAACCCCCTTGATCATTCCGATATCGCCCATTCCTTCTCTCTACTTCCTGCATTAGAGTGTCGGGTTCAGTTGATGTTTTATCGGTAGCTCCTATTTCTGATGCATAGCCTGTTGTTGATAACGGCTATTGATACCTTACCTGTTAACCTATTATGCTTAGTATGGATATGCTGGAGTCACATTAGTGGCCCTACACCCTTGTCCGTTTGCCATGCTGTATTATCGGGCCGTGATCCGCTCTGGCCGATGAGCACGGATATAATTATACTACTACACTAAACATGATACATACTAAAGTCGAGTCGGCTCGGACAGTACCCGCGAGTGAATCATACAAAAGTCGGGTCGGCTCGGAGAGCAACCACGAGCGATATTGTGGCGGAACGACAGGGCAGGTAGAGACCATCTAGACAGAGGTGGGCCTAGTCCCTAGTCATGGTCCGCGAGTTACCAAGTCGGTGCGATAGGGTGTCAGGAGGTGAGACTCGAGCCCTGGTCGTCTCTGTGAGTTATAAATAATACGACTAAATGGATTTGGGTATTTAACTGAGACTGCCACTGGCATATACGCACTAACCACTGGGCGGGATAATGGTTTATGGGGCCCTTAACATCGTACATTCTCCCGAAAGCTCTGTCAGATGTCCAGTTCAGAGAGGCGGCTGAGCCGGGCAAGTGCCATCCAGGGCAGAGGTGGTGCTTGAACCCAACCCTGGTCGCGACATGCAGGAGTGCTTAGGGGTAAGCAGCTGAACAACCCCTTTGCGCTTAGGATGTAGACCGACGGGGACCTCTCTGGAGAGCCTAGGTAGGACTACTACATGTCAGTTATCTGAGGCCGGGCATTACCCAGAAAGTGTGTCCGGCCAGAGGTAATCGAGCGTATCGGGCTATGTGGTGCACCCCTGCGGGGAAGACAAATCTATTCGAGTAGCCACATCCATGGTAACGGATGGCTTGGAGTTGTATCCCGATCTTATACTAACTTGAACCAGATACTTGATAAAACACCCCCAGATAAAGATTGGAATAGCTTGGTGATCGCCTTCTCGCAGGGAGTCAAGAGAGGATTGCTGAGTGTGATGCTACTATATACATTATTATATGGTGTTATCATATTCGCTCCTCTCTTCTGATGCTGCAAAAGCGGTTTGTCTTCATTAACTTGAGCTTCTCCCCCTTATTCCGGCATTTCTGCATTTTAGTCCATTGATATTACCCCATTCCTTCAATACTGATGCATATCTAGCATAGTTCTGATGTAAGCCTTGCGAGTACTTTGGATGAGTACTCACGGTCGCTTTGCTATCTTTTTCCTCTACCCGGTTGCTGCATTCAGATGATGGCGCCATGGAGCCAGGACAACCCCAGGGCGAGTACTACATGGAGACCGACGTCGACGTGTAGTTCGGAGGTCCCAGGCAGGAGGCCTTGCCTTTTTGATCTAGTGTCATTGTTTGCCTTCTTAAGGCAAAACTTGTCTAACTATGTTCGTACTCAGATAATATTTGTTTTCGTGACTAATGTATTATGGGTCCTCGTGGCCCTGTTTTGTAATATAAAGATTTATGTTTAATTTGTGTTGTAGAGTTGTGTTGTGGTACTACCGTGAGTCACCGTTCGTGATCATGCATGCTACGTGGATGATTAGTGCATGGTCAAGTTCGGGGGCGTCACACTAGCACAACACCACCATCCTCCAGTGGAGCATCACAGATGCAGTGGCCTCATACTGCACCGGGAGGCCACGATGACGAGGACATGGATTAGAGAGAGTAGGTCAAGAGCCTAAGCTTGGGGGAGTTCATCCCCTAGTTATCCATGCATGCATATTTTAGTATCTTCTTTTTATTTTTTTACTTTTACTTGTTATCATGTTTACTTTTAGTTTTGCATAATAAAATTTTTAGAGTGAACTTTGTTCTTGTCTGTTGGAATTCCCTTCATTGTGTCTTTCTTTGTTCGAGCCCATAGATTTGTTCACCGCTAGCAAGTTGGAAATAAAGAGAACGAAGTGGAGAATTGACTTGAGGGAAGAAGCAAACCAGCATGAGAAGGTATAATATATTCATACTCACTTTTCTCGCAAACTTAATTAAGCGAATACTTTCATTTGGCTGGTTGCACCAAAGCTTCGTTCTCCACGATAGTTGAATATCATTTAGTCATAACTCCCAACTTTGAATCTTGCTAGTGAAACTTTGTTGTAAAGCATGATTTTGCTCCAAAAGAAAAGGAAGAAAAATTCTAAAAAGAAACTTAGGGGCTTGGATTTTTGAAGAGAACTAGCACTCAAGTACTTCAACTCCTTAGCATTGAATTTGATTGTCTCAATGGTACCTACTGATAGAGTTGTTCAGAGGAATGAATATTTAAGGTGAACGAGGTTATGCCAAAACTTGCCCGCGATACTAAAATCATGGAGCTTCAGCTTCTCGCTGGTTTCAAGTACATGTTGCGATAATGCGCGTAAATGTGACTCCATCACTAATTTGGAGCTTGAGCTGAAATTGGTCGGCCTTCTCCGAAGAAGTGTGTATGTGGTAAATGCGAACACTGATGGCTGAGCTTGAAAGAGACAATCCCTTTTGATACATAGTGCACAAAATTAAGCCACAACGGAAACCCCATTGCACCTAGCAAATTTTGGCATAACCCCATCACCAAAGATTGAAGTTCCAATGAATAATGATTAAAGGAAGTATTTGAGAGTCATGACTAGGAGGTACTTGTGGATGTTAATGAAATGCTTGAGTACTATGTTGTCTTCTTTTCCAAAACTCCTTTTTTATATTTGTTTTTCTAAAGACTCCAAAGAAAAATCCATTCTCTTGAGAGAACAAAATGTTTTTGCTTGCCTAGCACTTAGTTAACTACAGAAGGTTTGGCTTGAGAAATTATAACTAGTGATATGAGACCATACGTGGCTAGGCAGCGAGCTTAAGTGCAACCATTCAAATGCAAATATTCTCTTAACTAAGATTGCAGGATTTGTGAGAATGGAGGTATTACACCTTCATGAGTCAGTAAAACTTCTTTCTACTGGTCAAACTCCCTTTCATTCAATTGATTTCTTAGTTGCTCGAGGACGAGCAAGTCTTAAGGTTGGGGGAGTTGATGGCTCAAGAATTTATGATTATTTACAAGGAGTTTTCATATGGTTTTTACCGGGTTTCCGTTATTTCTTGGTTATTTCTAACTCCAACCCTTTGAGAGAGAAGAAGAAAACTCATTTTTCCATTGTTTGGCAGGAAAAATCATATATGGAAGGAAACCAAAGTGAATTACTGCAAATCAAGCAAAATGGAGCAACTTCCATGTTGGGGGCTTCGTCGTCAGAAGCGCCAGAGTGAAAGACGGCCTTCCATACAAGCGCAAGGGATCGTATGGATGGTCGTATGAAGTTCCAGCCCCCCCCCCCCCCATCTACAGAAGACACTTTCATGAAGGACACAACATCATTGGAGAAACCTAGCCGCCGCCACCACATCCAGAACAGAGAGAGAAGAGATCCGTAGAACCACCGGAGATTCATTCTAGTTTTGTTCTTCCATCTCCATATTCATTTCACTTTCACAATTGTAATAGGAATTCCAAGTTGTAAGATCAGGGTGCAAAACTCTATTCGTGCTCATCTAGAGATTGAGACTTGTTTGATCATTCATCTTATTGTGGATCTTCATGGTATTATTGATATAGTTTTCATGGGCTTGTTCTCTGTGATGATTGGCTATTCTCTTTCGATGTGTGAGTAATTCCCCCTAGGTGTGGGAGATGTAGGTGAGTGGTAAGATTCATTTGTGCCTATCCTATATGTCGTCATTCGTGTTTGTAGTCTTATGATCAGTCTAGTAAGTTGTTATTCTGTGGTGAACTCTATGCATGTTGTCCAATTTAAGGGCCCAGGCAACATGATCTCAGGACCTACACAGGTAGCACATATTGTTTAGGAAATCTATGACCTCTGACGTGACAGGTGGAGACATCTATGAGGACCGAAGACAATATGAGATAATGAAGATCCATCAAACTTAATGCATGGTTCCGGTTTAATGACCTTAATTGTGGAGACGACCACACTATGGCAACTGCAAAGCAGGACCATAGTATGGAATATAATCCCGCGAGGAGGAGTTCCGTAACCCTAGGGTGATCCTCCTACTGAACAAGCAAATCAAACACTAAACTCATGATACAAGGTAACTGGTATTACCATCACACAAGCACACTTGATGTATACCATGATCCCAATTCTCTCCACGCCTAATCTCTCCATTGCAGGAAAAACACTTCTACTTTCAGTTTTATTTATGTTATTTACTTTCAAGCTATTATTACTCTCGCTGCCACAAACTCATCATATTCACTATTCTGGTTCATTTGCCTCCTGGGACACCAACAGCCTCTGCAGAATCACAAGCAGTTACTTCACATAACAACTATGAGAACTTGTGTATGACAGAAATGCTATTCATAAATACTCTCCTCCGCTCTTCATTGTGAATGATTACTATTTTGGATACTTACACGAAGGTGCTACACTACCCTGTGTGTCTTGTAGGCCATCATATATACCCTTCTCACATAATCCCGCACCATGTTTGCCTGTTACACACGATGACATGATAATAGCAACACCACAAAGTCCAGAAGAACGGCGAGGACATATGTGACTGTAGTGGTTGTCGGGGGGATAGACCCCGGGAAGCCTCATTTAGCACTTAACCATACTTCAAGACATCGGGGCTGGCCAAGCCCCTCAGTCCGACTGGTCGAAAGACCAGCCTCTAGGGCCAGATGGGACCGGAAGGCCGCCTCCTAGAAGACGGCGCGCTCCAGAAGACGGCGCACTCCAGAAGGCGGCAAGGGTACGGGCCGGCTCCTAGAAGGCAGCCCGTCCCCTCCCTAGGAGTCTGAGCCCGACCAGGAGACCAGCTGGGGCATGGCCATAGTGCGCCATGCCTTCCCCAAATCACGGCCGCATGGCTACAGTAGGCGGCCGCCGACCCGCCCGGCGCGGCACTGTAGCCATGGCGCGCCCGACACGGCCTCCGTCACCATGGGTGGCGCCACAGTAAAGAGCCGTCGACGGGGCCCGCAAGCGGCAGACCTCACCTGTCGGCCGGTTCCTCGGCAGTCGGCAGGGCCCGGCCCCACCTGTCGGCCGGTTCCTTGGCCGCCGCAGGGCCCGGCAGAGGCGGGCCTCAGCAGCCGGCGGAGAACCCGACCCTCATAGACACTGGCAGCCGGGGCCTACCACCCGGCCATATTACCCTTGTACCCCTGGGGGTTAGCCTATAAAACCCCCCAGGCCGCACCCATGCAAGGGGTTCCTCTCATGTTCCACCTCAGTTCTACACACACCATAGCCAGGGAGAGGAGAGAGCTAGCCTTGCCCTTCTTCCTCCTCTAGCCGAACAGCTCTAGGAGCACCATTGTACTCTTTGCTTCATAGTGATCATGCGGAGACCCCGCCGAGCAGGAGTAGGGGTTTCATCTCTTAGGAGAGCCCTGAACCTAGGTATATCTCGTGTCCGTCCGAGCTTCTGCCCACTCCCGCTTCCAGGACCCGACGACGATCTCATGGCCCCAACCATGATAAGCCACCCCCTGGCATCTGTCGAGATATTACAACGACAGTTGGCACCCATTGTGGGGCCAGCAGCGGCGTCGGCCGGAGACATGTTCTGGATGGGAACCTTGTTCCTCTCTGGCGAGTGTGCCGCGGCTGGAGAGATCAGCAGGCCCGGTGCGCCCGCCCGCGCCAGCCTTGGCGCGCCGCCTGACGCGGGAGCCGCCTTCCTCACAGATCGCCTCGCCGGCCTCTTCAGCGAGCTCAGCCTCTTCGACGAGCCTGCTGCCGACGCACGAGCGGCCGACTCCCTCACCGAGCTCTTCGGCAAGCTCGCTCTCGTTGACACGGCCCCCACCGACGACAACCCCAGCTACGTGGAGATCATCGATGATCCCCTCCTTCCTGCTGCCAGCGACGCCCCTATCGGTGCGCTCGACGCCAGCATCCTCGCGGAGGTGATGGTCATCGACGATGACCTGGGCGCTGGCGGATTCAACCAGGATCCACTGGACGCGACCATACACGCCCTGGCGACGCCTTCTCCCCCTGGCGCCGGCCAAGAGGAGCTGGAGGAGTTCCGCGTCAAGCTTTTCGATAGCGCCTCCAATTTGGCGACGCTGAAGCGCGCGCTGAAGCCACTCAGCGCGAGATCGACCGCGTGGTCGGTGGGACGCTGGCTGCGGCTGAGCCTAGCCGGGCCGGCGCCATCCGGCAACGCGGCGCTGCAATTGCCAGCATGCTGGGGGTCGAGCGCTCGGTCTACGAGACCCCAGCGCAGAATATGCGTGCCGCCCAGGCGGCCGCAGACGAGCTCAAGCATTTCCAAGGCGACGAGCTACACGAGCAACAGGAGTGCCTCCAGCAGCTCATCGACGCTGCGAACGCGCAGCAGGACACGGGCAACCGTGCGGTGGGAGCAGGCCAACTGGTCGACACCCACGTGCCCCGTTGCGAGAACGGCGCGACCTCTCGGTCCCCTAGCGGCGGAGGCCGCGGGCAGCCGCGAGACCCAGAGCTGGTTGCTAGCAACCAAGTGCTCCAGAACCCGGTGCCTCGACGCCGGCCGGAAGAGCGCTCGCCCCCTCGGAGGGAGAAGGCGGCCACTCCCGCGCCGCCGCCTGATCACCTGACGCTCGGCGGCCGGCTTGGCCCCCGCGAAGCAGTCGGCGAAAACGACGCATGCCACTGGATCGAGCAGCTGACTCGG
Organism: Thinopyrum elongatum; assembly: GCA_011799875.1. Taxonomy (NCBI): domain Eukaryota; kingdom Viridiplantae; phylum Streptophyta; class Magnoliopsida; order Poales; family Poaceae; genus Thinopyrum; species Thinopyrum elongatum. Next base: position 560,227,625 of record CM022302.1, read on the forward strand.
TCCTAGTTGTTGGAAGAGGAGCGCGCAATCGGGCCGGCCTGCTTCGGTCCAGCATCCGCGATGAGCCCTTTCCCAGAGGGTTCACGCTCCCCAGAGACACGCCCAAGTACAACGGTGTTGTGAAGCCGGAAGACTGGCTGATCGACTACTCCACAGCAGTCGACATCGCCAACAGCAACAAGCACGTCGCCGTCAAGTACGTTCCGCTCATGCTTCAGGGCACGGCCCGGACGTGGCTGAACAGCCTCAAGCCCAACAGCATCAACAGCTGGGTAGATTTCAGTGACGCCTTCGTCCGCAACTTCACCAGTACGTCCAAACGGCCCCCAAGCCACGCCAGCTCTCCATATGCGTTCAGGGGCCGACCGAGTCTACTCGTGACTACCTGACGCGTTGGGGCGAGCTGCGCAACTCCTGCGAGGGGTTCCATGAGGTGCAGGCCATCGAGTACTTCATCGCCGGGTGCAGAGAGGGCACTCTGCTCAAGCACAAGCTCTTGTGCGACGAGCCGGCTACCTTGGACGAGCTCCTGGTCGTGGCCGACAAGTACTCCACCGCCGACTCCTCCATGAAGTCGGATATCCGGGTTGACGCGGCCGGCAGGGTGGTCCAGCCGGGTTCACAAACTCTGGCTGATGACACCAACCGGCGCCAACAACCGAACGACAACAAGCGCAAGGCCCCGCAGCCGGCTTCCAACAGCCGGCAGGTGGCCACTGTCGAGGGTCAGCAGCCGGGCGAGCAGCCCGGCCCCAAGCGTCAGCGGGGCGGCAAGGGTGCCTGGCAGCCTGCCTTCTCCTTTGAGCAAGCCCTCGATGCCCCGTGCAAGTTCAATAGTGGCGCGAAGCCGTCCAATCACACCACCCGAAAGTGCAACTGGCTCGCCCGGATTGCCAAGGGAGAGGCCCTGCCGCCTCCTCCACCAGCCGGCCAGGTAGCTCCGGCTGTTCAGCAACCGGCCCGAGCTGCCGGCATGCTTCAAGATGAGTTCCCCGAAGAGAACGCCACCTATGTCGTCTTCACGAGCGAAGCCGACGACAAGCACAGCAGACGGCAGCAGCGCCGCGAGGTGAATGCTGTCAGTTCAGAGGTCCCCACCTTCATGCACTGGTCCGAGAGGCCCATCACCTGGAGCCAAGCTGACCACCCGGCCGTGATGCCCTCGCCGGGTGCATACGCCTTAGTGCTGGAATCAACCTTCTCAACGGAGAGGCGGACTTGCCGCTTCGGCCGAGTGCTGATAGATGGCGGCAGCAGCATCAACATCCTGTACCGCGAGACCATGGAGCGGTTGGACATCAAGGTCAAGCATCTTCAGCCCAGCCAGACTGTCTTCCACGGCATAGTTCCCGGCCTTTCCTGCTCTCCAATCGGCAAGATCAAGATCGATGTCCTGTTCGGCGACAAGAACCACTTCTGCCGCGAGCCAATCTGGTTCGAGGTGGTCGACCTGGACAGCCCCTACCACGCGCTCTTGGGCCGCCCGGCGCTGGCCAAATTCATGATGGTCCCGCACTACGCCTACCTGAAGGCCAAGATGCCGGGTACCAAGGGCATCATCACTGTTGCCTGCGACTACCAGAAGTCGCTAGATTGCGCCGCCACCAGCAGCAAACTGGCCGAGTCCCTCGTCATCGCTCAAGAGAAGCGTCTCCTTGACTGGATGGTAGCCATGGCCAGCGAGAAGCTCGCCATGCCGACTGTTCCCAAGGAGACGGAAGCAGGGGCCTCCTTCCAGCCGGCCAAGGAAACCAAGAAGATCGCCTTGGACCCGGTGCACCCGGAGAGGTTTGCTGTTGTAGGGACCAACCTCGACAGCAAATAGGAAGGCGAGCTCGTCGATTTCCTCCGTGAGAATCGAGACATCTTCGCATGGTCCCCCAAAGACATGTCAGGTGTCCCGACGGGATTCGCCGAGCACAAACTACATGTGAGGCCAGATGCTAAGCCGGTCAAGCAACCCCTCCACCGCCTATCAGAAGAGAAGAGAAGAATCGTTGGTGAAGAAATCGCCCGGCTTCTGGCAGCCGGCTTCATCATGGAAGTGTTCTACCTGGACTGGCTTGCCAACCCAGTCCTCGTCTTGAAGAAGAATAACAAGTGGCGCATGTGTATCGACTACACGAGCCTCAACAAAGCCTGCCCCAAGGATCCGTTTATTCTGCCACGGATCGACCAGGTGATAGACTCCATGGCCGGCTACGAGCTGCTGTCCTTCTTGGACGCCTACTCCGGCTACCACCAAATCAAGCTGGATCCGGCTGATCGCCTGAAGACCACCTTCATCACACCATTCGGCGCTTTCTGCTACGTCACCATGACGTTCGGCTTGAGAAACACCGGCGCCACCTTCCAACGCTGTATGCAGAAGTGCTTGTTGAAGCAACTCGGACGCAATGCCCACGTCTATGTGGACGACATTGTGGTGAAGACGGAGAAGCGCGGCACCCTCCTAGAGGATCTCAAGGAGACCTTCAAAAAACTGGGCCGTTTTCAAATCAAGCTCAACCCAGAGAAGTGTGTCTTCGGAGTACCAGCCGGCCAGCTCCTTGGTTTCCTTGTCTCTGAACGCGGCATCGAGTGCAACCCCGTGAAGGTCAAGGCCATCAAGCGGATGGAGAGACCCACCAAGCTGCGTGACGTCCAAAAGTTCACCGGGTGCCTGGCATCCCTCAGCCGCTTCATCAGTCGGCTGGGCGAGAAGGCACTCCCCCCGTACCAGCTCATGAAGAAAACCACTTGCTTTGAGTGGAACGACCAGGCGGACGAAGCCTTTCTTCAGCTCAAGCGCATGATGTCCACGCCGCCTATCCTGGCGGCTCCGACCGCTAAGGAGCCCATGCTCCTCTACATCGCCGCCACCAACCGAGTCATCAGCACGGTAATCGCCGTCGAGCGTGCAGAAGACAGCAAGGTACAACCGGTCCAGAGGCCGGTGTACTACCAAGCGAAGTCTTGTCCGCCTCCAAGTAGAACTACCCTCATTACCAGAAGATGTGCTACGGCGTGTACTTTGCCGCCAAGAAGCTGAAGCAATGTTTCCAAGAGCACTCCATCACGGTTGTCTGCACCGCCCCCCTTGCCGAAATCATGGGCAACAGAGATGCTTCGGGCCGGGTGGCCAAGTGGGCCATCGAGCTGGCTCCCCACACCATTCTCTACCAGCCCCGCACCGCCATCAAGTCCCAAGCGTTGGCCGACTTCCTAGTCGACTGGGCCGAGTCCCAGTACCTGCCACCAGCGCCAGATTCTACGCATTGGCGGATGCACTTTGATGGCTCAAAGATGCGCACCGGCTTGGGAGCCGGCATCGTCCTCACCTCTCCCAAAGGCGACAAGCTGAAGTACACACTGCAGATCCACTTCGCCGCCTCCAACAACGTAGCCAAGTATGAGGCGCTCATCATTGGGCTCCGACTGGCCAAAGAAATCGGCATTCGCTGCATCCTCTGCTACGGCGACTCGGACTTGGTGGTCCAGCAGTTGTCCGGCCACTGGGACGCCAAGGACACCAACATGGCAAGCTACCGCTTCCTCATCCAGCAGATGAGCGGCCACTTCGATGGGTGCGAATTCCTCCACGTACCATGAGCCGACAACGACGGAGCAGACGCCCTCGCCCGCATTGGCTCCACCCGGCAGGCCATACCAGCTGGCGTCTCCCTCAAGTGCCTGCGCAAGCCATCTGTCAAGCCCTCGCCAGAGTCCGACTCCATCTTCATGCCGGCTGACCCCGGAGCAGCCGGATCTGGCTTGGGGACTTCAGCAGTCGGCTCGGGGACTTCACCAGACGGCCCGGGGGCTGCAGCACCAGCTCCCGGCCCAGGAGCCCTAGCAGGCGGCACGGGGACTGCCGCAGTCGGCCCGGGGACTTCATCGGCACCACCAAGAGCGGCCGGCTCCATCCTGCCGCCTCCTAACCCGGCCACCCTTGTGTCGGTTGCCGTCTTCACAGTGGTGGCGGCCCCATCTTGGGCGCAGCCCATCCGCGACTATCTGGTGAGCCGCGTGCTACCAGCAGACAAAGTGCTAGCCCGACAGATCCAGCGCCGAGAAGGCACCTACACCATCGTCAACAGAGAGCTCGCTAGACGGAGCGTGACCGGCGTTTATCAGCGCTGCGTGGAGCCAGAGAAGGGCATGGAGATCCTCAGGGACATCCACCAAGGCGAATGTGGCCACCATGCCACCTCCAGGTCCCTCGTAGCCAAAGCCTTCCGCCATGGTTTCTTCTGGCCGACTGCCTTGGATGACGCCAAGGAGTTGGTCAAGAAGTGCAAAGGGTGCCAAAAGTTCAGCACCAAGCAACACCAGCCGGCCTCTGTCCTCAAGACCATCCCCATCACCTGGCCGTTTGCCATGTGGGGTTTGGACATGGTGGGCCCTTTCAAGACGGCACGCGGCGGCATGACTCATCTGCTGGTCGCCGTGGACAAATTAACCAAGTGGATAGAAGCCAAGCCAATCAAGAAGTGGAACGGTCCAACCGCCGTCACGTTCCTCGCCGACATCACCGTCCGATACGGCGTTCCCCACAGCATCATCACCAACAACAGCACCAACTTCGCCAAAGGCGCCTTGGCCCGTTTCTGCGCAAACTAGGGTATCCAACTGGACCTAGCGTCCGTTGCCCATCCGCAGTCAAACAGCTAGGTGGAGCGAGCAAACGGCCTCATCCTGTCCGGCATCAAGCCCCGCCAGATCGAGCCGCTAGAGCGATCGGCCGGCTGCTGGATCGATGAGCTGCCGGCCGTCCTCTGGAGCCTTCGGACCACGCCCAATAGATCAACCGGCTTTACGCCCTTCTTCCTCGTGTACGGTGCCGAGGCTATCATCCCCACGGCCATCGAGTTCGACTCGCCTCGCGTCACTATGTACACGAAGGCGGAAGCAAAGGAGGCGCGAGAAGACGGCGTCGACCTGCTAGAAGAGGCCCGGCTGCTAGCGTGCAGCCGGTCCGCCATCTACCAGCAGAGCCTGCACCGCTACCACAACAAGAAGGTCAAGCCACGTACATTCCACGAAGGCGACCTTGTGCTCCGCCTGATCCAACGATCAGCTGGCTAGCACAAGCTCGCAGCACCTTGGGAAGGCCCCTTCATCGTCAGCAAGGCCCTGGGCAATGACTCGTACTACCTCATCGACGCCCAAAAGCCCAGGGCACGCAAGCGAAGCACAGCCGGCGAAGAGACGGAGCGGCCATGGAACGCGAACCTACTCCGTCTGTTTCATAGTTAAAGCGAGTGTATGTACCATGCCAATTTTTGTATTAAGTAAAAGACCTCAGGTCCCCCGAGATGCACTCGGGGGCCACCTTTTTATCTATGGGATAAGCTTATGCCATGATTTGAGTTTTTTACATTCCTGCCCCGTCCGGGTTCCGGTCAGCCGGCCCGGGGGCTCGCCGCCTTGGCTTAAGTTCGCACCAGCCGGAGCCGACTAGTAGTGTGCCGACGCCAAAGCCCTCTCTTCGTTCCAAGTCACAGCTCGCAGAGCGGCTATCCGACTGGCAAGAGCCAAAGGCCGGAAATGCTGTCCACATGAAAATCAACTAAGGAAAATGCCAACTAGGGACAAGCCGGCCTCTCGCCCCCCTCGTCCGTCTGCTCAGCAGCCAGCAGGCCGGCTTCTCGCTCGACTAAGCTACGCTCTAAGCGGTTGAAGTAACTTGCCCGTTCTAAATGACCAAGTCCCTAAACCAGCCACAGACCACAGCACGGCTGTCAGGCTGGCAGGGAGGCGGCCAAAGGAACGCGGCAAAGGAAAAAGCCAAAGAGAGAAAAGCAAACTCAAGCTAGAACCTGGCAACACATGCAAAATGTGGGGATTTAAACTTTGTACATTGCAAAAGGGCCCAACACCAGCATTCATCAAGTTTAAAAATACGCCCCCAGTGGGTGGAACTGCGCATAACTGACATTGTTTTCAAGCACGAAGACAGAAAAAAATCGAAAAAAGATAACAGGCCATCTAGGCGGACGGCCCCTCGGGCTGACGGACTGGTCGGCGGTAGGCGTACCTCCGGCTGGTGGGGCTTCCGGCTATGTAGTCTCGGCCCGGCGGTCGGTGGCGTCTGACATGGTCTCCGGCTGGTGGCTAGTCGGCGCTGGGTCAGGCCGAGTCCGGCTGGTAGCTCCGCCGTCTGGTGAGACGTAGCCGCCTTCCTCGTCCTCATCGCCCTCATCGCTGGAGGCGATCTCCTCCGCCGAGTCCTCCCCGTCCGACGGGTTCAGACCGAACCAGGATGGAGGAACCACGGCGCCATCATCTCCCCGCTCTGAGACGAAGACGTCGACATCAGCATAGTCGGCGATGGCCGCCGCGCGGACGGCGATGTCCTCGCACGCCACTGCCAGCTCTGGCAGCGCCTCTTGGTTAAAGGTCGCCAGCTGCGCTAGGCGCACTCCGGGGTACCAGGCCTTGATGAACTCTAGAGCCTTTGCAGCCCCGGACCGCGCCGCGGAGCTCTTCCAGGCTTCGAGCCGGCTTGCCGCCACCTCCAGCCAGTCGGCCGTCCGACTGGGAGTCCGCGGGATCTGAGCACCCGGCCACAAGCTTTCCAAGACCTGCGACCCGGTGCGCTGAAGCCGGCGGAGCAGGTGGCGCGTGGGCTCGAGGCGCATCCGGACGGCCGTGAGCTGTTCGCCCACGGTCTGAGGCCGGTCCTGCGCGATCTCCTTGCCTTCCCGCCTTTGCTCCTCGCGCTGGGCCTCGATGGCCAGGCAGACAAAGACGGAGTAGCCCGGGAGGAACTCTGCTCAAGAAGAAGACAAAGATGTCAGAGGCCAGTTTCCAGCGACAGCCGACAACTGACAATCAGCGACCCACAACCCGGAGAAGAGAGACGCACCGTCAAGCATGTTCTCAATCACGGAGTAGCCGTCATCCAGGAGCTTCTCCCTCTCGGCCCAGTCTGAGCGTAGAGTCTCGAACTCAGCCATCAGACACTCTTCGTCCGCCTTCAGCATCCGGACCTGGTTCGCGTGGCATTCGGCCTGCTCCGCCAGCTCCTTCTCTAGCCGGTCGCGAGCCGCGGCTGCCTGGTCGTGCTCCTGCACCAAAACCCGGAGCGGGCCCTCGAGCTCGGCCACGTGCTCCCTCAACTGGGCGGCCGCCGCTGCAAGAAGAAGACAGAAATCATCATCATCTACTTCGACAAAAGCGAAAACAAGCTTGCCAGCAAAGATCCTGCCCGACTGCTGAACAGTCGGCCCGAATCTCGGGGGCTACACCCAGTGGGTGCGCTGGCGCGCCCCCACTGAAAGTCGGCTTACTTACTTCGGCTCTGAGCCAGCTCAATAGTCCAGGTGGCGAGCGTCTGGTTTTGCATGTTGTACGCGGCCGCCCGCATGTTGTGGTAGTCCTGCAACAGTAGCAAGCATTTCAGCCAAAGAAAAAACACCTTGGAGTTCCAACCCGCCTGCTCAGCAGCCGGCTCGAAACTCGGGGACTACATCCAGTGGGTGCGCTGGCGCGCCCCCACGGAAGATTACAAGAAAAAGAATATAGCAAAATAAGGTGTACGTAACCGGACGGCCGACCGCGTCGCCAACAGCTCCTCCCTCACCCTCTGCAGAATTGCGTTCTGGGCACGGAACCGGTCCTCCAGGTCACGCACCACCGGGTTCAAGGCAGCCGAGCCGGACCCCGCTACCCATCCTGAAGGAGGGGCGCTCGTGGCCCCGGCGTTGGCTCCCCGCGAGCTCGAGGCCGCAGCCTCCACTTGCCGCCTGGGCTCTGATGTCGCCCGCGTCGCACGCCGGAGCGCAGGAGCGCGCGCCACCAAGGTCTGGCTCGCCGCCTGCCCGGTGCCGGCTAGTAGTACCTCCGGCTGGTTGCGCTCGCCGCTTCCTCGCCCGCCGGCATCCGGCGCGCGCTGGGCCTCCTCCGCCTCTGGGATAACGGCGTCAGGGACCACAAGCTCCGGCACCGACTGGTCGGCCCCGGCCACTCCAGGCGGTGTCTGGTTCTCTGCCATCTCCAACTCCGGCTGTTCGAAGGTGACGGCCTCCGGGACTTCGCCACCAGCCGGATCCGCCGTCACCCTGGCGTCGACCCCCGCCTGCGCCTTGGTCGCGGCCTCCGCCTGTGCCTTCGTCACCATCTCCGCCTCCGCCTGCGCTGCCTCCTCCGCCTGGGCGTCGGCCCACACCTTCTCCGCAGCCTCCTGCGCCTCGCGCGCGTTCCTCTCCTGCACCTCCCGGAGGGCAGCATTCGGATCCGGACGCCGAGCATCCGCGGAGCCATCCACTGGGTCCATCAGCGAAGCGGATGAGGCCCGCGTGACGGCGAAGGCCGTCCTGCTCAACAAGAAAGCAAAGATGAGGAAACACACCAAGAAAGAAGGAAAACATGAAGTCAGAGCAGCAAGTGCGCTTACCCGGACATGAGCGGCATGGGTTTGGGCCCCTTCCGGGCGGCGGCCACCTTCTGGGCCTCGTGCCGCCTGGTGGCGTCCGCCTGTTTGGCCTTCTTGGCCGGGTGACTGTCGTACCTCCCCGCCGGGCGGCGCTTGTGCCCACCGGGTGCAGCTGCCGGCCGTGGCGTAGAGGTTCCAGCTCCTGTTCCCGCACCCCCTCAGGCGGGCGCTGCTCCTCGTCGCCTTCGTCGTCGTCCGGCCAAGCCCGGACATCGCCGATTCCTCCTCCGCTGCCTCCTGCGGAGCCGCCTGCCTTGGGGCCACCTGCTCCTCCGCTGCCTCCTCCAGCGACCTCCTCTTCGCCGCCTTCCTCCATGGCGGCTGCCCCCAGCTCGGGATCCTCGGCGTCACTATCTTCGCGGTCCGACATCCACTCGTGGCCGGGAGCCGGTGTGCCTTGGCCCGCGAAGCGCTGCCCCAAAAAGCCGATCCGTCAAGACAGAGGGACGAAGAGTATTGCGAATGAAGCAGCCGGATCTGGCACTTACCGCTGGAGGAGGGTTGGCCCGACTGTAAGGCTCCTTGCCGATACGCCACTCCGCCTCGCTGAGCTTGCAGTTGGAGATGTCGTTGACATGGCGGGCCACCTCCACCCTCGGCATCTCCTTGGTGGACATCCGGCATGGATCCCGGCGGCCGCTCATCTGGCTGATGAGGTGCGGCCGAAGCTGAAGCGGCGATACCCGGCACATGATGAAGCCGGCCAGCAGATCGGCCGGCTTGAGCCCCTCCCGGCTTGTCATCTCCTCCAGCCGGGCGAGGACGCTGACGATCGGGCCCGGCAGGGGGCGCTTGGGCGGCTGCTGTTGCCAATTATCACACGGCCCAGCAGGTGGCCCGGGCACGTAAGCCAGCAGGTTGATGTAGTCAACATTCTGGAGATTCCGAACGTAGAAGTATGACTTCTGCCAAAGCTTGGCCGACTCGTGCAGAGAGATCGACGGGAAGCGCGTGCCGCCTCCTGAGCACCTCACGGCCACACACGCCCCGCACTGGGTCGGCTCCTCCTTCGCCGACGTACCTAACTTGAGGTAGAAGAACCTACCCCAGAGCTCGATAGTCGGCAAGACGCCGAGGTATCCCTCGCAGAAAGTGACGAAGGCGGAGAGGCACACCACCGTGTTAAGGGTGAGGTGGTGCGGCTGCAGTCGGTAGAAGTGAAGAAACTCCCAGAAGAAGCCGCTGGCCGGGAGCGCGAAGCCGCGGAGGAAGTGAGCGCGGAAGACGACGTACTCGCCGGGCTTCGGCCGCGGCGAGATCTCCGACTCAAGGGGGATGCGCACACCCACGTTGCCGGAGCGAGGCAGCCTCCGCGTCGCGCGGAGGAAGTCGACGTGGTCGTCATGGATGCTAGACCCCAGCCATCCGCTCTTCTCCATGGCGCAGGGACGGCGAGGAGGAGCTCGGCGGAGAAGAAGATGACGGGCGCTGCGGCGATGGAGAAGAAGACGATGGGCGACGCGGTGACGACGCGAGGCAGCGGTGCCGCGACAGTGGCCGCGGTGGAGTGGCTGCTTCGGCGGAGCGACGACCGCAGCTAGGCGACAGCGACGAGGGAGGCAACCGCGGGGGCACTTCAGCAGCGGCGGAGCAGCGCCGCGGCAGCAATGGCAAAGGGAGAAGAGAGAGTGGGGAGGGGGCGCGCGTGCGTTCGGCAGCCCCTCCTCCTCCTCCCCCTATTTATAGCCAGCGGAGGCGAAGCCGAGACGACGTGGGGGCGTGGGATTAACTGCGCCCCACGCCCCGCATGACCCCGCGTATTCAGCGCGGTAATGGCACAGTTAACGCGCTGCAGAAGGGCAACCGCCTGCCTCGGCCGTAGCGGATCCGCGCGCGGGCCGAGGCCCTCTAGTGGCGGGCCCCAGCCTGCGGCAACGTCTCATCGCGCGCGTGGGCTGGCATGCCGGCCTGGCCTGCGGGCGCCACGTGGCTCGCGTGTGGCGGGCGGCGCCGCCCCGACTCCCGCCTGTTGATTCGAATTCCACCAGGCGGTCGCGGCCGCGTCCGGCTCCTAGGGCCCGGCTCCTCCCAGCCGGACGGAGCAGAAGGCGGAGGACCACTCAAAGGGGAAACTGCTGAGGCCCTCCGACTGCTGAAGCCGTAGAACCTCACCAGCTTCGGGGACTACTGTCGGGGGGATAGACCCCGGGAAGCCTCATTAGCACTTAACCATACTTCAAGACATCGGGGCTGGCCAAGCCCCTCAGTCTGACTGGTCGAAAGACCGGCCTCCGGGGCTGGACGGGACCGGAAGGCCGCCTCCTAGAAGACGGCGCGCTCCAGAAGACGGCAAGGGTATGGGCCGGCTCCTAGCAGGCAGCCCGTCCCCTCCCTAGGAGTCTGAGCCCGACCAGGAGACAAGCTGGGGCATGGCCATAGTGCGCCATGCCTTCCCCAAATCACGGCCGCATGGCTACAGTAGGCGGCCGCCGACCCGCCCGGCGCGGCACTGTAGCCATGGCGTGCCCGACACGGCCCCCGTCACCATGGGTGGCGCCACAGTAAAGAGCCGTCGGTGGGGCCCGCAAGCGGCAGACCTCACCTGTCGGCCGGTTCCTCGGCAGCCGGCAGGGCCCGGCAGAGGCGGGCCCCACCTGTCGGCCGGTTCCTCGGCCGCCGGCAGGGCCCGGCAGAGGCGGGCCCCAGCAGCCGGCGGAGAACCCGGCCCTCATAGAAACTGGCAGCCGGGGCCTACCACCCGGCCATATTACCCTTGTACACCTGGGGGGTTAGCCTATAAAACCCCCCAGGCCGCACCCATGCAAGGGGTTCCTCTCATGTTCCACCTTAGTTCTACACACACCATAGCCAGGGAGAGGAGAGAGCTAGCCTTTCCCTTCTTCCTCCTCTAGCCGAACAACTCTAGGAGCACCATTGTACTCTTTGCTTCATAGTGATCATGCGGAGAGCCCGCAGAGCAGGAGTAGGGGTTTCATCTCTTAGGAGAGCCCTGAACCTGGTTATATCTCGTGTCCGTCCGAGCTTGTGCCCACTCCCGCTTCCAGGACACGACGACGATCTCATGGCCCCAACCATGATAAGCCACCCCCTGGCATCTGTCGAGATATTACCACGACAGTGGTACAAACATCCAGTTGAGGCCAGGCTCAACCTACGTGAAGCTTGGGCTGCCAAAGTCAATGAGGAGGTGGCAGAACGGGTGGTTCTATCACTACTAGGGAAACCCCTATAGGTAACCACTTAGTAGTGGCGCTGCTTATTTGGCCTGCGCTACGGGGTAAAAACCATGCGCTACTGGTAGGGCATAGCAGTAGCGCGGGCTTAGCAGGCACGCGCTACTACTAAGTGGTCCCCACCGTGCCCCCGGGGCAGGCAATAGTAGTAGCATGGGGTGTAAAACCTGTGCTACTACTAAGTGGATAACTGTAGCGCAGGTGGGACACCCCGCGCTACTACTATGGATAGACAAGGCCAACTGGTTGGTCCCACTTAATAGTAGCGCGTCTGTCCCAGGCTGTGCTACAACTACTGGGCATAGTAATAGCGCATCTGCCATGTCGCGCGCTACTACTAAGCGCTATGCCTTATCCACCCGAGTTGTTTCTCAAAAAAATTCCACCTGAGCCGGCCCTCACCCTCTCTCTCTCTCATTCTCTCCTCGCTCTCGACCTCTCTTCTCTCTGCCCTGATCCCCTCTTACTTCACTGCTGCCGCCACCTATTTCGGCCATTGCCGGTGCTCGCACCGCTCTATGCACCCACAGCGCCCCCTCGAGCCGCTCTATCAACTCCTTCATGTCGATCTACTTTTCTCCACCTCCTGTGGTCGCCCGCTTCACTTCCCCCCGCTAGGGTTTCGGTGGTGGGGGTGGACCTCATCGCTAGTGGCCCCCTGCTCGTTGCTCCAAGCACCTCCATCCCCTGGTGCTGCTCTCCGCCTGTGCGAGGCTAGCGCCGCCGCCGATGTCGTCGGCCCCGCCCTGGCCGCCAACACGCTCGCCATGGGCGCCGACCGCGCCATCCACGTCCTCCACAACCTCGAACGGTCCGCCTTCTCCTCTCCCTCGCCATCATCAAGATCCTCTGCGCCTTCGCGCTCTAGGAGAACCCCGGCCTCGTCATCCTCGACATGCAGGTAGTCCCCAGCGAGCCCCTTCAACTTCTCCACCATGATGAACTTGCTCAATGTAATCAAAGCTATACTGAATTCTTTGAATGAAGCATTTATAGTTTCTGTAGATTTTGCAATACTCTGTTATGTTCTGTCTGTTCATTGACAAAGTTGAGTTCTTGGGAAGATTTATATATACCAGTTTGAATCGGTTGTTAATTTGGCTTCAATGATGGCTCATCTCTATCTTGTAGTTCCAAGTCCAGCGGCAGTCTATCTATCAAAGACGAGATGCAGTAGCTCTACTCCAACCTGAATGCATGGGATTTCATACGAGCTAATATAAGTAGTTACGTGTTTGCTACATACCCATTTTGGACAGAGCTCACACTCAGTGCTAAGTCGAATTTGAGATCGCAAAATTAAAGTAGCAGCGACACACATTTAGTACAAAATTACAGCAGTAGTGGCGGCATCGCTTGGGCATGCAGTGAAGGAAATATGCCCTAGAGGCAATAATAAAGTTGTTATTTTATATTTCCTTATTCATGATAAAGGTTTATTATTCATGCTAGAATTGTATTGATCAAAAACTTAAATACATGTGTGAATACATAAATAAATACCGTGTCCCTAGTGAGCCTCTACTTGACTAGCTCGTTGATCAAAGATGGTTAAGGTTTCCTAACCATGGGCATGAGTTGTCATTTGATAACGGGATCACATCATTAGGAGAATGATGTGATGGACAAGACCCATCCGTTAGCTTAGCATTATGATCGTTCAGTTTATTGCTACTGCTTTCATGTATGTCAAATACATATTCCTTTGACTATGAGATCATGCAACTCCCGGATATCGGAGGAATACCTTGTGTGCTATCAAACATCACAACGTAACTAGGTGATTATAAAGATGCTCTACAGGTATCTCCGAAGGTGTTTTTGTTGGGTTGGCATGAATCGAGATTAGGATTTGTCACTCCGAGTATCGAAGAGGTATCTCTGGGCCCTCTCAGTAATACACATCATAATAAGCCTTGCAAGCAAATGAATAATGAGTTAGTCACGGGATGATGTATTATGGAACGAGTTAAGAGACTTGCCGGTAATGAGATTGAACTAGGTATGAAGATACCGACGATCGAATCTCGGGCAAGTAACATAACGATGGACAAAGGGAATAACGTATGTTGTCATAACGGTTGGACCGATAAAGATCTTCATAGAATATGTAGGAACCAATATGAGCATCCAGGTTCCGCTATTGGTTATTGACCGGAGAGATGTCTCGGTCATGTCTACATAGTTCTCGAACCCATAGGGTCCGCACGCTTAACGTTCGATGATGATTTAGTATTATATGAGTTATGTGATTTGGTGACCGAATGTTGTTCGGAGTCCCGCATAAGATCACGGACATGACGAGGAGTCTCGAAATGGTTGAGAGGTAAAGATTGATATATAGGACGATGGTATTCGGACACCGGAAGTGTTCCGCAGGGTACCGGGTACATATAGGGTCACCGGAAGGGGTTCCGGGCAACCCCGGCAAAGATATGGGCTTAATGGGCCAAGGGAGGGACAGACCAGCCCACAAGGGGCTGGTGCGCCCCTCCACCAGGCTAGCTAGCCCTAGGGAAAGGAAAGGGGGGAGGGCAAGTCCTTCCTTCCTTCCCCTCCTCAAGGGAGAAAGGAAAGGGGGGGGGGGGCGCCACCTCCCCCTTCCTTCCCCTGGCGCCTATACAAGGAAGGGGGGCCGAACCAGGGCAGGAGCCCAAGTGGGATTCGGCCCCCACTTGGGGCACCCCTTGGCCTCTCCCCTCTCCCTCCCACCTATATATATGAGGAGGGGGCGCCTAGCACATATAACATCAATTGTTAGCCGTGTGCGGCGCCCCCCTCCACGGTTTCCACCCCCGGTCATATTCTCGCGTTGCTTAGGCGAAGCCCTGCGAGGATATCTTCACCATCACCATCACCACGCCGTCGTGCTGACAGAACTCATCTACTACCTTAACACCTTGCTGGATCAAGAAGGCGAGGGACGTCACCGAGCTGAACGTGTGCAGAACTCGGAGGTGCCGTACGTTTGGTACTCGATCGGTGGAGCGCGAAGAAAGTTCGACTACATCAACCGCGTTGTGAAGCGCTTCCGCTTACGGTCTACGAGGGTACATAGACACACTCTCCCCCCTTGTTGCTATGCATCTCCATGGATAGATCATTGCGTGTGCGTAGAAATTTTTTTGTTTTCCATGCAACGTTTCCCAACATGCAGTAAACAAGAGCTGGAAGGATCTTCTTCTTCCTATCCGGGATAGGATAGTGGCCACAACCTGCTGAGGCTGTGGGCGAGAGGAAGAAGAACCGGCTGAAGAACTATTTCATAATCCCTTTCTTGCTAATCATGATTGCTTTTCTGTTGCATGTGATCATAGTTTAGATCGATGACGAAACATGTGTATGTGATCATATAGTTGTATTCGAGACTTGTAATAATGTGTATCACTATTTCGATGATGATGAGACATTGTTGTATCACTATGATGATGATGACGATGATGATGAGACATTGTTATATCATATAGTTTCAATGTTGTATATGTTGGACTGTATAAAAACCTGTATAATTATTGTATAAATACTGCGTAAATACACAGAAAAAAATAAAATTTGAAATTAATAGTAGTAGCACACTGTCTAAGATAGTAGTAGCGTAGGGAACACACTACTACTACACAGAGGTAGCAGTAGCGCGGGGGCCAAACACGCGCTACAGCTAAGTAGTAGTAGCGCAGGTGGCCCCCGAGCTACTACTAACAGAAGTAGTAGTAGCACGTGGTGGCAACTGCGCTACTACTACCCTATTAGTTGTAGCATGATAGTAGTAGCTCAGGCCCCTACACTACTACTAGCCTGTTACCCCACGCCACTACTGTGCTTTTCCCTGGTAGTGTACGCACCTGACATCCCGGTGGGAATCGGCCAGCCTGGGCTGCTGGTAGGAACCGGATCCCTACCAAAGCGTGCTCTCAGGTTTTAGGGGTGGAAGGAGGGATGGCGTGGAGGAAGGCGTGGTCGCCGGCGCTGGAGCGTCGTCGTTGCATGCGCACGTGAGAGAGAGAGCGCAGGGGCGGCAGCTAGCGTTAGGTCTGCCGGCTCCCTAAGGAAGCCGAGCAAATATGATTGCTTCTTGCTTAATCCCAAAATAGGTCCTTACACGAGTTTATATAATCCTCCTAATAAGATAATTGGGCTAAGCCCCTAATAACGATAAGATAAACTGGGCCACAACTAACTGGGCTAAGCCGCTAATATGCCGGTCATAACATCTCTCCCCGCCTGCACAAACAGCTCGTCCTCGAGCTGGAAGGCGCGGAAGATCAACGGCCGCCAAACACCTCCGCGTCAACTGGGGCGGGCTGGTCGCCGAGCGCGGCGGCGGTGGGGTCCTCCTCAATGTACACTGCAGCCTCCAGGTAGAAGAGTCATGGGCAGACATGGCCCGGTACGTAGGGCTCGTCGCTGTTGAAGCACAACCGTTGGCGGCGACGCTTGAGTTGCTCGGCCGGGGTGAGCCGGCGGAACGGGCGTGCCGCAGCCGCGGCGAGGGGCGCCGCGGGAGCCTGGGCAGGCCGACCCTGTGCGGGAACTTTCGGCCAGGTGGTGGCCCAGCGGCCCGGGGCGGTGGGGCCTGCTGGATGGCCACCGCACGGCGCTCGAACGCGCTAGCGTAGTACATGGCCGTCTGGAGGTCCTGTGGCCCGCGCATCTCCACGTCCACGCGGATGTGGTCCGGTAGGCCACCGACGAAGAGCTCAGCCCGCTGACGAGCCGAAACACCGGGGGCGTTGCACGCCAGTGCCTGGAAGCGGTCGGCGAAGTCTTGCACCGAGGTGAGGAACGGAAGACGCCCAAGCTCCGCCAGACGGCTCCCGCGTATAGGCTGGACCGAAGCGCAAGAGGCACAAATCACGGAAGCGCTCCCATGGTGGCATGCCGACCTTGTCCTGTTCGAGGGCGTAGTACCACATCTGCGCGACTCCTCGGAGATGATACGAGGCGATCCAGGTGCGGTCGGACGCGAGCGTGCGCTGCCCCCTGAAAAATTGGTCGCATTGGTTGAGCCAATTCAGGGGGTCGACGGTGCCGTCATAGGTCGCGAACTCCAGCTTGGAGAATCTTGGCGGCGGCTGGGCATGGACGACGGGCGGGTGCACCTCGTCAGCACGGAACAACGAGGATGATGGGGCTGAGTAGGCGGGCATGAGGGTGCTGCCCTGGAATAGGGGCCCGTCTACACTGGCGAAGGGCTCAGCGGAGCCCGAGAACCTGCCAAATTGCATGGCCGGGTGCGTTGCCGGCGGGGGCAGCACGTGCGGCCCGACTGAGGCCGTCATGTAGACCGGCTCAAGGGACCCGGCGAGCCAGGCCGGTAATGGAGACGGCGACGGGGGAAACCAGACCTGGTGGATGGGCACCCCCGGGCCCGTCGTCGGGATGCCCGGGGCCGCGGTCGCCGGTGGCGGCGGCTGCATCTGTTGCTGCTGCTGCATGGTGGAGGCGCCGGGGTTCATTGCTGGTGGCGGCTACCACGGCAGCTGCTGCATGGCGGCGGCGACGAGGGTCGCCGAGGACGGCGGCTGCTGCGACGGCGGGGCGGCGGCGAAGGGCACAGGCGGCTGCGGCCCATAGGATCTCGCGAGGAACGTGCAGATGCCCGCGACTGCCTGGGTGAGATCCCAGATGGCAGCCGTCATCTCCTCCGGGGTGAAGACGACAGGGACGGGCGTGGCGGAGGTGACCGGCACCGGCAAGAGCGAGGCGCCGGCCGTGGTGGCCATCGGGGCGGTCGGCGCGGTCGGCAGCGGGAGGGTCGGGGTGGGCGGCGGCGAGGACATGATCGCACCGAAGCTATCTGATACCAAATTGGTAGGAACCGGATCCCTACCAGAGCGTGCTCTCAGGTTGTAGGGGTGGAAGGAGGGATGACGTGGAGGAAGGCGTGGTCGCCGGCGCTGGAGCGCCGTCATTGCGTGTGCGAGAGAGAGGGAGAGTGCAGGGGCGGCGGCTAGGGTTAGGTCTCCCGGCTCCCTAAGGAAGCCGAGCAAATATGATTGCTTCTTGCTTAATCCCAAAACGGGTCCTTACACGAGTTTATATAATCCTCCTAATAAGATAATTGGGCTAAGCCCCTAATAACAATAAGATAAACTGTGCCACAACTAACTGGGCTAAGCCCCTAATATGCCGGTCATAACATCTGCCATCATATTCAACCTAGCCTCGGACCCAGCTCGATCTTGGAGCCTGACCTCCACAGAAGAGATCACGCCTGAGGTGGAAGCCTGTCATAGACCAAATTTCACAAATTTGACCTTGGCTTTTTCTGGATTTCATTTGCCTCTTCTTTGTTTTGGATTTTCTTTCTCTGGATTAATTCAGTAAAATGGTTAGCCCATTTTACAAAAGGCAAATGAGCTTGAGCTTAACTAGTCAAATCTTTTTCTAACTATGCTATTTCACATATATCAATTTCAAGCCCAAATTTTTTGAGTAATTATTTCTTTTCATTTTCCAAAGAAATTTCCTTTTAAACCCCTTTGTGAAGCAGCACCTTTTTAGGCAAATTATTTTCTGCGAAGAAAATTATGGGAGTATCTTATGATAATGTATATTCCAAATATGCAAAAACATGAGATGCTCCGGTACAAATTTTGGTTTCCAAATTTTCCCAAAGTTTCTGTAAGAAACTTAACAAAAAATATTTGTGGTATCTAACCTTGCAGCTTTGACCCCAAACTTTTTGTGTAGTCCCTACACATCATTAGTAAGATACCCAATTAGTTTCAGCCCCAAGATTGTCCATTTGATACCCCAACTAAATTGTTTTAAAAAATGGGCAGAAGCAAGTTTGCACCATATCAGTGAAGTGAACCTGCTCCATTTCATCTGAAACATTCCCAGAACCTGCAAAACACTTAGGGACACGGCCACACCAAATTGCAGCTCCAACCCTGGCCCCTATGCTCGAAACCATGCCCATGCCAACGATGACAGTGGTGACCACGCAGGCTAGAGCGGCAACAGTGCTGAAACGGCACTCTGTTGCACTAGTGCTCATGCTGTGGCACTGCTCCCACACCATCTCACGCCAGTGCACCCATGGATGCTCCTCGAAGCACCCCACACCTCCTCCCCTCAAGGCCCCCTCCATCCCTTGCTGCCCCAATCGACGCTGTGAGCGCTGCCTCCGGCATGCGTCGGGTATGACCACTGCCACCATCTCCATAGTGCCCAGACCACCAGCCACACCTAGAAATACCTACCTAGCACCCCCATGGTCGCCATTACATCCAGGGAAGCTCTGCCATCATCAATGATGAGACCCGAGCAGCCGATCTCCATGACCGCAAGCTCAGCTATAAAACGAGCCCCTCCCAGCCTCTCAAAGCACCAGTCCCCTCTCCTCTCTCTCGATCAAGGCCCTGAGCAGAGGAGAGCGCCGAGGTTCCACCCCATCGAGCCAATCGAGCTCAGAGCCACCGCTGATTTCTTCTTGGGTAGCACCCTCCCCCTTGCTTCTTCGGTCGATTTGAACCCTGGTTTGGATTGCCCCCTACAACTGCAGTCTAATGCATGCCTCCGCGCGTGTTTTTACCTCCGATGCAGAGCTCTCGGTTGAGGTGCCATAGCGCCGCCTCCGAAGTAGAGGAAAACGACGCTATCCAGTGAGCCCCGCCGCCATGCGACCCATTGTCAGGAAGCTCTGGTCGCCGCTAGGCCACCTGCATCAACCCCGAGCTTGGTAGCGTCCTTCATCACCGGCGATAGCCACTCTAGTGAGCTCCCACCGCTGGCCTCTTTTATTTCGCTAGCTAACCATTCGTTTAAATCCAGCCAGGCCCACTGTCAGTGACTCTTCGAAACCTAACCAGCCCACGCTTACCGGTTCAGTGGATGGCGTATTTTTGAAATATGCCTTCGGCGTCAGCCAACCACGCTAGTTTCTGTTTTAATTTATATCTAGTAAATTTGACAAAACTTTGACTGGCCATAACTTGCTCATTTTTAGTCCAAATGAAATAATTCTTTTTGCGTTTGGTCTGTTATATGAAATTCTTCTTCCAACAATATGCTTGGTAGAATTTTCTTGCAAAGTATATTTCTGTTTTGCTTTTTTGGACATTATGCTTTTTAATTGAAAAACCTTTATAAATATTTTCTAGAGGGATTTGAACTTGGTGGTGAGTAAGGCTACCCCTACAGCCCCTCTGGTGATGGCAAGCTTTCTAAACCTATGCTTTCTATGCCATGTGATGCTTCTTGAATTTTTGTATGATTTTTCTATGGATAAAAGTGCATTTAATTGATTATTAAAAATGTTTGATAAAAAGAATTATATTGACACTTGGTCCATATGCTTTTGTCTCTGGTTAAAGTTTTGGAAAACTTTTATAACAAAATAGGAACATTTCTTTTGATGACTTATAGGGTTTCTTTGTGAGATTATGGATGCAATGGTGATATCATTGAGAATGTGATATATGCTTATGATGAGAAGCATGATACATATTGTTGAGATTGTTTGGCTTGACATTCTGTTGAGATATTGCTGGTAGTTTTGTTGAGAAGTTTATTATGTTGTAAGCTTTAAAGGTTCTACCGTCTTGATCGAGTCCAAAGTGCCACAAAACAGACTTTTATTCAGTACGACCATGTAATCTGTTGGGAGATCCTGGTAGAGGCCTTGGACATGTTTTCTTACTATAGGTATACCTCTATGAGCAAGGTCAATGATATGACTGGGTGTGGGGATAGGCATCAATTGACTTGCCGAGATACTTTACCCGTCAAGCTAATTACATGATAGTCCCGAGCAGGGGATATTTACACAATGGAAAAGGTAGTGAGGTCCAGTCCCTCTCTCTTAAGGTAAGGCTAGAGTCCTTGCTGGTATTCTGGTGGGGATGTGTGATCTTAGGGTCTATCTTGTCGAGGCATCTCCGCAAAAAATGTTTCGTTGCCTGGATAAAGTGTACAACCTCTGTAGAATCAAAACTATTCAAGTAGCCATGTCCACGGAATGGACGGAGTTGGGACAAAGTCACATTTTCAATCTAAGCCAAACTTGAAATGAGAACAAGACCTGAAAGTAAAAAATCTCCACCCTTAGTTGTGCCAGGAAGTGGTGGGATCGGTACTTTTGCTTCTTTTTAAGTGAGGAACACATTTGGTGATCTTATTTGTATTTGCTTCTTATGGGATATCGATCCTACCTGGCTGGTATACATCTCACTGTCCCGGGTCCCTTCTCCATGCCTGAGGTCTATCAAGGTTTGTGTCGAAGAAGATCTTGGTTCCATCAGTGTTGATGTGGACTTGTCCATGTGTAGTTAAAATTCTTCTTTTGACCCCACTAGATCTGAAGTGTCTTACGATACTCGTCCCGGTGGTTCTTACTGAAAGGTAAGTACTGTGATCCCATTGAATCTGTGGTATCTACCGATGCCCAGCTCAATGGTTATTTTTCTTTACCATAAAAC
Organism: Thinopyrum elongatum; assembly: GCA_011799875.1. Taxonomy (NCBI): domain Eukaryota; kingdom Viridiplantae; phylum Streptophyta; class Magnoliopsida; order Poales; family Poaceae; genus Thinopyrum; species Thinopyrum elongatum. The sequence goes on from CM022302.1 coordinate 560,248,663, forward strand.
TGATCCCGGCTTGCCGGTTAAATTCCGTACAGTCCCAGAGTGGTGCCATCTCATTGGTACCCACTCTTGGTGATAATTTACTTACGTTGATCCCGGCTCGCCGGCTAAATTATGCATAGACCCAAAGTGGTGGCACCTCATTTGTACCCATTCTTGGTGATAATTTACTTACGTTGATCCTGGCTTGCCGGCTAAGTTACACACAGAGTTATGCCCCACAGCACTTGATCTGGTTGGCCTCACTCTTTTCTGTTGTGCCCTGCCTTTATTTGGATTAGGTGTTTATTATGGTTTAATGGTTTTATTTGGATTCATCTGGTATCTTGTTTGCTTGGTTTTGTTTGCTTGCGAGTACATTCCATGTACTCACCTGGTTTGTTGATTTGGCCAGATCCCGAGGATGATCCTATGGTTGTGAAGATGCCGTTGAGTTCACCGACTAGGATGTGTCCCAGGAGTATCCCTGTGTGTTTTTTGTTCTGCTACTATTTATGCTCCCGCTTCCTCATAGTTTCTACTACTCTGATCAAGGCTTGTTACGTCTAAATAACATATAGATGTTGATGCACTAAGTTTGCCCTTTCAGCCACCTCGCTATTGTTGTAATATTGCACCCTTTGGCCTCATACCTTTAATATATGTTGGTTTGGTATTCTTGCGTTCATGTGAATGTATGCCAGAGGATGTGATCTCTAGGCTAACCAACATCACCACCGGTTCCCTGAATTGGTTTGTGACAAAGCTTGGCATGAGAGCCGACCTGCCAGTAGGACACCCTAGTTAGCATGGACATTATATAGCTAGAGTGGTGTCTACAGCTCGTTCTCATTAAGTTGCATGTTTATCTTAATTTCTGGTTTAAGACATTTTTATTCTAGCATGCATCTAATGGTTCAACTTTTGTAGATGGCTGCCACTCCGTACCGCATCACCCACGCGACTGATGTTTCGGGCTTTCCACCGATCCTGTACGAGATGTGTGCGGTGACCCAGCATACCACTGCATGGTGTAGTATGCCAGTCTTTGATATAACACCCATGAGACACCGTCTCATGAACCTTATATCCCTCAGAGTTGAACAACAGAACCATAGCGGATCCAAACCAAACTAGATAAATAACCAACTCATATATTACAAACTCATTCAAACAAGATCCAAAAGATTCAAACTACTAGTGCTGAAATACAAGGTACCACTATGATACTACGATCCTCAACTTAGCCTAAATCATGACTGCCGTGATTAAGCTTGATGCTACAACTAGCCTATTCCTACCGGTCTGACATTTCTTCATCCTGATCAGCTCCATCAGTGATGACGTATTTAACACCTTCGGCTCCGCTTGATAAGTCTGGCTCCTCGTAGAAGAACTCTCCATCTGCCTCGAGATCCTTCGGCTTTTCCTTTGTATATAATCTAAAGGTTTAGAATACAAGGGATGAGTACAGGAGGTACTCAACAAGTTCATAGATATTGTGAGGTGGATATGCACTAATGCGACTACTGATTCCAAATAGGTCTCAACAATGAGTTTTGGGAAATATCTTGTAGAAGTCAAGTTTTACTTAAAACATGTGATCAACAGACTTCACGGTTTGTTAGAACCTCCGATGGTTCCTTTCCCGCCACGTTCACATATCTTGCCCAGATCAAGGAGTGACAAGCCACAATTCATTACACTCTGCAGAGGTGCGTTACTTTACCCACAAGCGATAAACTTAGCCCTTATGTAGGGTAGCGAGCCCATCACACATACCAGTAGTGTGAAGCCAGGCTAAGGTCCGAGTCGTATAGCCCTCCCTCAGGTGCCGCACGTCATACCCATTGGCAACATGATTTATGCCTCCCCGGTCCCTACATCATTTGCCCCACACTTCGATACGAATCATCACACAATGTTAGCTTTGCGTTGGGGCTTTTAACGTTGTCCTAGACATTGGAGATACAATGCCTCTCCCACGGGCTCTGGGTGATATTCGTACGATGACATTGTGCGACAAGGGGATGGAACCACTAACTCGCCCATCCCATTCCAGGTCCTGTGGTCAACGCTATCTATACGGCACTAGAATACCTGCTGATTTTGGTTCTTAAGCCCGGTGTAGTGGAACCCTACCACCCAACATATCATTCCTGGGCTCCACCACCCACCACAATTGTAATACTTGAAAGATAGCTTTGATTTGAATGCAGTTAATAGATACGGCATATAATAGGATTTTGTAAACGTGCTTTTGCGAAAGCATAAACAAAGGACATGAGCAAGGTTTGAACTTGCCTGATAACAAAAAGGTAGTGCAACTCGAGACTCCTGGAAACATTGGTGCCTCGGGTTCTATAAGAAGCATATAATCCGATAAGGACTACATTAGAGAAACATGGCAAATATCCCTCTAATGCATAGGATGCTTATGGCTTTTCTGCCCGGGTATCTATTGAATTTGCTTTCCCAAAACATTTAGAAGGTTTTGATCTAATAGCTATTTGAATTCCAGATTTGGAATTATTTAATGGACTTTTAGTATTTCTCCAAAATTCATAAAATTAATTTTATAAAATCCAAAGGATTATGTTAAGAATATTATTGATTTTATACAATTTCCAAAATATCCAAAATATTTATGTCATAAATTTATCCATATCTATTTAGTCTTGGGTTTATTTACTTCATAATTTCATATGTCCAAAAATCCTATAATTACTTTTATTAAATCCATAATATTATGTTGGGTATAAAACTTATTTTTATTTGGTTTTTAAATTTTCCTAAGTATTTTCCCAAATTTTCAGTTAGAAATTTATTAATAGAAAATGCCTAATGGGCCGGCCTAGCCTTTCTGGCCATTGGGCTTGGCCCATCTGGCCCACTGGCTGAGGGGAAAACCCCCAGCCCACACTCACTCTCTCGCCCGAGTCTCTCTTCTCCCTCGAGCTCTCCTGCCGGATCCCCTTTCGCCTCGGCCGTCGCCGGCCGATTCCGGACAACTGCCGGCGTGCTCCGCCGCCTCGCCAGCCACCAACGGCTCACCCTCGAGCCGCTCTACCTCCTCCTCCTCCTCCTCTTCGATCTGCTTTCCTCTGCCGCTCGTGGTCGCCGTATCCGTTACGACGACGGGGAGAAATTGGTCGCCGGTATGACTCTGGTGCGTGCTACGGTTATCTCCGTCACCTCCTCGGTGTTCTCCGTCGTGCTTCATCTCCTTGTGGTCGTTGCCATGCACAGGTGCCCGCTGCGCCGGCGGGACGGCGTGCGGCGCAACCCCGGCGTGGTGTGGCGCTGGTGTGATGCTATGGCTGCTCCCCTCGCCGTGCAGGGACGGCGGTGGTGTGCTCTGCCGCAACCGTGGCAGGGCGGTGCTTCTGCCTCGGCTACAAAATGCCCAAGGTGAGCTCCTACTCCTCTGTGTGCGCTCTTGGTGGCCCTGGTTTGTGATGGTGATGTTGTGCTCTGGTTCATTGCATGCTAGGTGACATGATTATCAGGCTGTGCTGCTGTTAGGTTTAGGAAAAAAATATGCTCTATTGCTCCTGCTTAATTGCTTGGCCACTGTTACAGCATTAATCCATGCATATGGACTTGCTAGTGTGAATTTGGCCATTGTTTGGCACTATACTATGACCATGGATGGGTTCATGTGGATTTGGTACTGCTGATAATCTAATGTGTACTTGTGGTCATGTACTAGCACTGTATCCTACTTAATTTGGTTTTCCCAAAATTACAATGTTCTTAATTACTGTCATGGTAACTCTAGTACTGTTCCTAGTTCTATTGGCATATTTTTATTGTTGTATATAGCTCCTGCGTTGTGTTTAGGTCCTTGCATTTCAAGGCTGCCTGAGGATACTTTCCCCCAAATCCTGCCTCAGAGTTCCTATAGCTTGGTCTTAAGGGTTCTGGTATAGCCTGCCTCTTGTGGCATGCCTTCTCCTCCTAGCTGCTTCACACTATTCTCACCGCAATTGATCTTAGTCCATCTCCTGGTTGGTACAGCCGTACCAGTGGCTATCAAGCTCTAACACATGGCTGTGGTGTTCTATTTATAGGCTCCTGGGAGTCCGAGGTGGCTGACACCTCACCTGTGACTCAGCTTCTCACTAGCTGAGTAAGCTACCTTGTTGTTTTGCTCTCCTTCATCCATATCCTTTAAGCAGCTGGGTGGCTTCTATAGATAGACATGGCTAGATCTGCTCTTATCCACTCTTCCTTCTTTGTTTTAATCACTAAAAGAAATATCTATTGGCTTTAAGTTTGGCCTTATTTATTTAAATGGAATTTGTTGTTGCTGACTTGGACTTTTAGTAAGTTGCATTTTTGTTTTGGGCCAGCTGGACTTAAAGTGACAGTTGTGCCCTCTCTTCATTTCTTTTGCATAAATGAATTGGTGTTGTGCTTTATTTTGCTGTGCTGCTGTTTGTGGGTTTGTGAACTATGAATTCTTCCAATGGCTTATCTATTTCCTTTGGCAAAAGCTACTGTTTATGCACTGGATCTGTTGCTTCTGATCTTCCCTGGCACTTGACCATTTACTGTTCTCTTGGTCACTATCCTGTACATTTGGTCTCTCTCTATTCATTTGGTCATTTGATTTACTGATTTTCTTTGGGTCTTTCTAATTATAAGGGTTTTGGACAAGTTTCAACTCCCTAAAACACCAGCTCATACATTAAGGCATTTCCCTTTGGGGAATGCAACATTTTAATCACCAACTATTTCCCTTTTTATTTCCTATTTGTTTTGCAGGTCTTGATCAAGAAGGAGAAGAAGATGATCATCAAGAAGATGAACTAGTATAGGTTTAGTTAGGTTTAGCTTAGGTTTTTTTTTCCTGTTCTTCTTTTCTTCCTTTTTCCTCAAGTGTAATTCCTGAATACTACTTTGTAATTGTATTTATATTAATAAATTTTATTGCTTCTTATTTAGATTGTATAACTTGCAATTTCACTTTGTAATGATATTCATTATCAATAAAGTTTCATTTTTTCATTTTTGTATCATACTCTCGTATTATAACTTTGTAATAAGAATTCCATTATTAATTCTCATTCTTTTATTAATTCATTTGTTATTTGAATTTCCAATTCAATTATGTGAGTTGTACTTTATGCATTTTAGTCCTTAACTTATATCTTATTTGAATTGTGACCCAAATGCTTAGAAATGAGCAAAGGTCATGCCCGAATTTAGAATTTGGTCCAAATTCCCCTAAGTTCAATTGAAAGATTTAAATTTACCCTGGTTTTTGGATGCATGAATGCAATGTTCAATCGAAAAAAAAAATCCCCGCACTCTCTAAACTACGGGACATTACAGGCTCTCACACTTAAAATAATTTCGTCCTCGAAATTGCTGCCAGTAAAAGTTTGTAGTTCAAAGATAAGTTACTATACGATATTTAGATACGATAAAAAAATTCAGACGAGTAAATATATGAGATTCAGATCGGATAATGAATCTTAGTTAAGGATTAGTTGTTGTAAAATAACTATCGGCTCTCACCCTTAAAATAAATTTGGTTGATTTCCACGTATCTACTCTGGGTTTTTGGCTGCTGACACCAGAGTTTCTAAGGATCCTATTTATTCCGATGCTAACATGCTTAACTCCTATTGTTCTCCGTGGAATTAGTTGCCAAAATCATGGAATCTTCAATGATCACAGATAACCTCAATGGCATTCTGTTTTTCCCTAGATGAAATCTGGTTCCACTCCTTGTGTTCTTTGCTTTCAGATCATCATACAGTTGACCTATGGTAACATCTCTCCAAAAGTCTAGGGCATAAGCCTTTATCATATCCCTCAATATCTTATGGATTCTTCCAGATTATCCACAAGTCTGTGGTTGATATGTTGTATTGCACTCCCAATTGTGAATCGAAGACGACTTGGGATTGTCACGAGAACACGAAAGTAAGAACTGAACCTTAATCCGTCAAAATCCTTCTTGGTATTTCCTATCTGTTCTAATTTTATTCACACATATCTGGACTAGTTTCTCTTGGATACATGTTTGTCCGGTTGTGATGAAATGGACATTCTTTGTTAATCAGTTGATGATCACCTATTTATCGTCCTCGTATTACTGTAATAAAATCCCTGTTGGTCAGCCTAGTGATAAAATCCCTGCTAACTTCATTCCATCCAGGGGCGGATCTAGTGGGGGTGCCGTGGGTGAGTCTAGGGCACCCCCTACAAAATTGTAAAGTATATTTTCTATGTACTTAATACTAAACGGCTAACAAATTTATGCTATTTTAAGAATATTAATTGATTGTATGATGACGTTTAGTGTAAGACCGTGGCACCCCCAGAGCCGAGGTTCTAGGTCCGCCACTGATTCCATCACCATTGGGTATTAGCAAAGGTTACAATAATCTAGTTGAGTTCTGATGTTCTGCCTTATCTCACTGGCAGATATGACACTCCACCATATGTTTGGCGATCTACTTCTTCATATAGCTTCAATAATGGTTTCCTTCGGAGTCCATATTCATCTTGGTGCTCCCTAAGTGACTGAAATATGGTGTCTGATGAGCTTCTCATAGTATCAACTGTTTGATTTTGGGGTTGTCAGGAACATGAATCCGTCCCCTCAACAATTCAGCTATCTCACCTCCCAGCAAAATCTGATGGACGTCCTTCCTAACTCTTCCAAATTTCTTCTAGGACGTGCTCATCCTCTTTTTGTCCCATCTCGATGTTGTCTGGTAGGTTAGGTTGCATCCCCATAGCTAACAAGATTTCCTTTCTTTCCTGAGCTATGAAATTGACACCGAGCTGATTTGAATTTCCTTAGGTATTATCAAAGTATCTGCTTGCGGATATGCAAACTTCCTCCGTTGTCTCATGTTTAGTTCCTTCTAGGTAAAGAAATACTTCAGACTCCTATGATCCGTGTATAGCATACATTTGGCTCCATAGAGATGATGTCTCTCAAATGACACTCAAATCATGCCAACAGGTATATCTTCTATTTTGGCTTCTTCAGAGAGTTCAAGTTGAATCCTGCTCCAACTTTTTGGTTTTTATCTCCTTGATACACCATTCTTCCCTCATATGGATTCCTAATGGGCACCGACTTCTCTTCACAGTTTATCAGGGCTTCGTGGTTCGATAACCAGTCCATTTCGAGAATTGATTCAATCCCATTTAATGGTATCACAAAGAGTTCTGCATAATAGGAATAATCACATATTGTGATAATTTGCTCCATCTTGATATGAGTAACTAGTATAGGTCCTCCTGGTGATTCACTGATGATTGGTATTCCAGTTTCTGACATTGTTCATACATTTTGCTCACAAAATCTTGCGCAATGAAGTGGTTGCTCTAGAGTCATATAAAACCTTGCCTGGAAATGGAAGTATATCCAATGTACCAATCACAACTTTATTTGTAGCACTGACTTGTTTTTTATTGACGCACTTAAGTCTACCAAATAACTTTTCATGTCCTTTTCCACGACAATTCCTTGATGATGATCCTAGAACTGGTTTTGATGATTGATTTACTTGTAACAGTTCCTCCCTTGAGTTAAATCCTCAACTCTCTCTTCTTCAATTCCACCACATTTACTGGAACATGGGCTTCTCATAACTTCTTGAAATCAATCCAAGAGATAATACGTCCTTCTGGTTGTACTAGCTTCACATTTTCCCACCAAGTGGCAGCGGTCCTGTCAACTTATGTATAGCATCCACATCTTCTCCTCATCCGTACATCCTACTATTTTTAACCTCCTATCTGTATCAAGTAACCAATCCTCTGCTTCCATAGACTCTACTGCGGTGGCGAATGTAAAAAGCGTCGTCTGTTGGAACTCTGTTAAGGTAACTCCTGTCTGTGGTCCTCCATGAAGTCTTCCAATTGTTCTTTCCATCAAGTCACTAAAGAACTTGTTTTGATTTTCGAGTAATACTCGATTCCTTTCTTCCATCATACCCATGAATTGGAAGAATCCTCCCTCAGTAACAAATTGTTGTGCTACCGGTACTTCAACTCTAGTTGCATATGTTGCAGCCTCCTGCTCTTCCTGGTTCTTACTTCACATTCCCGATGCCTTCTACACGCCTCTTCCTCACTCGTATCCATCCATCCCCTCTAGACCTATGACATTTAAGAAAGAACTCAATGTTACAACATGCATTTGTACATCAAGTTCAAACTTCCATGTACATATCTAGTCACATAATAAAATCCAAGAAATCCAACTTCAAACATATACCCATGTCATATACCACGGGATATTGTAGTGTTTACCTAATTGCCCAAAAGTAGTACTGATGAGTAAAGCATCTCACGTACCGGACATAAACACTTATAGTACATAGATTACATAATATCATCATGCTTAAGTCCATCCTATCACCCGTTCAAGTTTTATTTGCTACATACTTATCCTACTCTGGTAATTGCCAAAGTTATTACTTTGGTTTCCACTATTACTATACTCACCTTCTCTCGTGCTAATATCATTGGGTTACTAAATGTTCCTTCATGTGGTTTTACTTTCTCAATTGACATTCTCCCTAAGTAACTAAAGAATGAGACTACCCATTTTATCATGGTATAACTAGTATCATTGGCTAGGTTGTGGTTCTCCAAATGATATGTTAATACGAGATGTTGTAGAATTTACTATACCTAGCTGAGAAAAGAATTACGATAGATAGGCATTCTATTTATCTTATTATGATGGATAAATATTCCATCTTACTAGAAGATAAGAGGGAAATTATGACTTATAAGTATCATATGGAGTATGCAAGTCATGTATGGTAAGATGTTCCAAGTTGGTTGTTTCATCTAATGGTGGTCATAGGTCTCCGAAATAAGGTTTCAATCCTAAGGTTCAAGCCATTGCTCTGATACCACCTGCGGCAAACCAGCATATCATTGCATGGTGTAGTATGCCAGTCTTTGATATAACGCCCATGAGACACCGTCTCATGAACCTTATATCCCTCAGAGTTGTACAACAGAACCATAGCATGTCCAAACCAAACTAGATAAATAACCCACTCATATATTACAAACTCATTTGAACAAGATCCAAAAGATTCAAACTACTGGTGCAGAAATACAAGGTACCACTATGATACTAGGATCCTTAACTCAGCCTAAATCATGACTGCCGTGATTAAGCTTGATGCTACAACTAGCCTATGCCTACTGGTCTGACATTTCTTCATCCTGATCAGCTCCATCGGTGATGACGTAGTTGACACCTTCGGCTCCGCTTGATAAGTCTGGCTCCTCGTAGAAGAAGTCTCCATCTGCTTTGGGATCCTTCGTTTTTTCCTCCGTATTGATTCTAAAGGTTTAGAACACAAGGGATGAGTATAGGAGGTACTCAACAAGTTCATAGATATTGTGAGGTGGATATGCACTAATGCGACTATTGATTCCAAATAGGTCTCAGCAATGAGTTTTGGAAAATATCTTGTAGAAGTCAAGTTTTACTTAAAACACGTGATCAACAGACTTCACGGGTTGTTAGAACGTCTGATGGTTCCTTTCCTGTCGCATTCACAGATCTTGCCCTAATGAGGGAGTGACAAGCCACAGTTCATTACACTCTGCAGAGGTGCATTACTTTACCCACAAGCGATTAACTTTGCCCTTATGCAGGGTAGCGAGCCCATCACACATTCCAGAAGTGGGAAGCCAGGCTAATTAAGGTCCGAGTTGTATAGCCCCCCTAGGTGCCGCACGTCATACCAATTGGCAACATGATTTACGCCTCCCTGGTCCCTACATCATTTGCTTCACACTTCAATACGACTCATCACAACGCTAGTTTTGCGTTGGGGCTTTTAACATTGGCCCAGAAATTGGGGATACAATGCCTCTCCCGCGGGCTCTGGTGAAGGAAATATGCCCTAGAGGCAATAATAAAGTTGTTATTTTATATTTCCTTATTCATGATAAAGGTTTATTATTCATGCTAGAATTGTATTGATCGGAAACCTAAATACATGTGTGAATACATAGACAAACACTGTGTCCCTAGTGAGCCTCTACTTGACTAGCTCGTTGATCAAAGATGGTTAAGGTTTCCTAACCATGGATATGAGTTGTCATTTGATAACGGGATCACATCATTAGGAGAATGATGTAATGGACAAGACCCATCCGTTAGCTTAGCATATTGATCATTCAGTTTTATTGCTATTGCTTTCTTCATGTCAAATACATATTCCTTCGACTATGAGATTATGCAACTCCCAGATACCGGAGGAATGCCTTGTGTGCTATCAAACATCACAACGTAACTGGGTGATTATAAAGATGCTCTACAGGTGTCCCCGAAGGTGTTTGTTGAGTTGGCATAGATCGAGATTAGGATTTGTCACTCCGAGTATCGGAGAGGTTTCTCTGGGCCCTCTTGGTAATACACATCATATGTAGCCTTGCAAGCAAAGTGACTAATGAGTTAGTTGCAGGATGATGTATTACGGAACGAGTAAAGAGACTTGCCGGTAACGAGATTGAACTAGGTATGAAGATACCGAGGATCGAATCTCGGGCAAGTAACATACCGATGGACAAAGGGAATTACGTATATTGTCATAACGGTTCGACCGATAAAGATCTTCGTAGAATATGTAGGAGCCAATATGAGCATCCAGGTTCCGCTATTGGTTATTGACCGGAGAGGTGTCTCGGTCATGTCTACATAGTTCTCGAACCCGTAGGGTCCGCACGCTTAACGTTCGTTGACGATATAGTATTATATGAGGTATGTGATTTGGTGACCGAATGTTGTTCGGAGTCCCGGATGTGATCACGGACATGACGAGGAGTCTCAAAATGGTCGAGAGGTGAAGATTGATATATAGGACGATAGTATTCGGACACCGGAAGTGTTCCGGAGTTTATCAGGTATTTATCGGAGTACCAGAGGGGTTACCGGAACCCCCGGGGGAATATATGGGCCATATGGGCCATGAGAGGGGAGCACACCAGCCCACAAGGGGTGGCGCGGCCCCCCCTATGGTAGGAGACCGAATTGGGAAAAGGAAAAAAGGGGGTTCGGCCCCCTTTCCTTTCTCTCTTCCCCCTTCCCTTTCTTCTCCGGTGAAATAAGGCAGGGGGGCGCCACTTGGGGAAACCACAAGTAGGATTCGGATCCTACTTGGGGTGCCCCCTGGCTGCTCCCTCCTTCCCCCACCTATATATATGTGGGAGGGGGGCGCCTAGGACACACAACATCAATTGTTAGCCGTGTGCGGCACCCCCTCCATAGTTTACAACCCCGGTCATATTTTCATAGTGCTTAGGCGAAGCCCTGCGGAGATCACTTCACCATCACCGTCACCACGCCGTCATGCTGACCGAACTCATCTACTACCTCGACGTCTTGCTGGATCAAGAAGGCGAGGGACGTCACCGAGCTGAACGTGTGCAGAACTCGGAGGTGCCGTACGTTCGGTACTCGATCGGTGGAGCGCGAAGAAAGTTCGACTACATCAACCGCGTTGTGAAACGCTTCCGCTTACGGTCTACGAGGGTACGTAGACACAATCTCCCCCCTCGTTGCTATGCATCTCCATGGATAGATCATTGCGTGTGTGTAGAATTTTTTTTGTTTTCCATGCAACGATTCCCAACAGTGGCATCATGAGCCAGGTCTATGCGTAGATGATATGCACGAGTAGAACACAAAGAGTTGTGGGCGGTGATAGTCATACTGCTTACCACCAACGTCTTATTTTGATTCGGTGGTATTGTGGGATGAAGCGGCCCGGACCAACCTTACATGTCCACATACATGAGACCGGTTCCACCGACAGACATGCAACTAGTTTTGCATAAAGGTGGCTGGCGGGTGTCTTTTTCTCCTACTTTAGTTGAATCAAATTTGACTACGGCCGGTCCTTGAAGAAGGTTAAAACAACAAACTTGATGAAACACCGTTGTGGTTTTGGGCATAGGTAAGAATGGTTCTTGCTAGAAGCCCGTAGCAGCCACGTAAAACTTGCAACAACAAAGTAGAGGACGTCTTACTTGTTTTTGCAGGGCATGTTGTGATGTGATATGGTCAAGACATGATGTGATATACGTTGTTGTATGAGATGATCATGTTTTGTAAGTTATCGGCAACTGGCAGGAGCCTTATGGTTGTCACTTTATTGTATGAAATGCAAACGCCATGTAATTGCTTTACTTTATCACTATGCGTTAACGATAGTTGTAGAAGCAATAGTTGGCGAGACGACCATGACGCAACGATGGAGATCAAGGTGTCGAGCCGATGACGATGGAGATCATGACGATGCTTTGGAGATGGAGATCAAAAGCATAAGATGATGATGGCCATATCATGTCACATATTTTGATTGCATGTGATGTTTATCTTTATGCATCTTATTTTGCTTAGTACGACGGTAGCATTATAAGATGATCCCTTCACTAAATTTCAAGGTATAAGTATTCTCCCTGAGTTTGCACCGTTGCGACAGTTTGTCGTGTTGAGGCACCACGTGATGATCAGGTGTGATAGACTCTACGTTCACATACAACGGGTGTAAGACAGTTTTGCGCATGCGGAATACTTGGGTTAAACTTGACGAGCCTAGCATGTACAGAAATGGCCTCGGAACACTGGAGACCGAAAGGTCGAACGTGAATCATATAGTAGATATGATCAACATAGAGATGATCACCATTGATGACTATCCCATCTCACGTGATGATCGGATATGGGTTAGTTGATTTGGATCACGTATCAATTAGATGACTTGAGGGATGTCTATTTACGTGGGAGTTCTTAAGTAATTTGATTAATTGAACTTAATTTATCATGAACTTAGTCCTGATAGTATTTGCATATCTATGTTGTAGATCAATAGCTCGCGATATAGCTCCCCTATATTTTTGATATGTTCCTAGAGAAAACTAAGTTGAAAAATGATGGTAGCAATGATGCGGACTGGGTTCGTGATCTGAGGATTATCCTCATTGCTGCACAGAAGAACTATGTCCTTGATGCACCGCTAGGTGACAGACCTATTGCAGGAGCAGATGCAGACGTTAAGAACGTTTGGCAAGCTTGGTATGATGACTACTTGATAGTTTAGTGCGCCATGCTTGACGGCTTAGAATCGGGGCTGCAAAGACATTTTTGAACGCCACGGAGCATATAAGATGTTCCAAGAGCTGAAATTGGCATTTCAGACTCATGCCCGTGTTAAGAGGTATGAGACCTCTGACAAGTACTTTGCCTACAAGATGGAGGAGAATAGCTCAGCCAGTGAGCATGTGCTCAGAATGTCTGGGTACTACAATCGCTTGAATCAAGTGGGAGTTAATCTTCCAGATAAGATAGTGATTGACAGAGTACTCTAGTCACTATCACCAGGCTACTAGAACTTCGTGATGAACTATAATATGCAAGGGATGACGAAAAAGATTCCCGAGCTCTTCGCGATGCTGAAATCGGCGAAGGTCGAAATCAAGAAAGAGCATCAAGTGTTGATGGTTAACAAGACCACTAGTTTCAAGAAAAAGGGGAAGGGAAAGAATTGAACTTCAAGAAGAATGGCAAGCAAGTTGGCACTCCCGTGAAGAAGCTCAAAGCTGGACCTAAGCCTGAAACTGAGTGCTTCTACTGCAAAGGGAATGGTCACTGGAAGCGGAACTGCCCCAAATACTTGGCGGATAAGAAGGATGGAAAAGTGAACAAAGGTATATTTGATATACATGTTATTGATGTGTACTTTACTAGTGTTCATAGTAGCCCCTGGGTATTTGATACCGGTTCAGTTGCTAAGATTAGTAACTCAAAACAGGAGTTGCAAAATGAACAGAGACTAGTTAATGGCGAGGTGACGATGTGTGTTGGAAGTGACTCCAAGGTTGATAAGATCACCATCGCACACTCCCTCTACCTTCGGGATTAGTGTTGGACCTAAATAAATGTTAGTTGGTGTTTGCGTTAAGCATGAATATGATTGGATCATGTTTATTGCGATACGGTTATTCATTCAAGTCAGAGAATAATTGTTGTTCTGTTTACATGAATAAAACCTTCTATGGTCATACACCCAATGTAAATGGTTAATTGAATCTCGATCGTAGTGATACACATATTCATAATATTGATGCCAAAAGATGCAAACTTGATAATGATAGTGCAACATACTTGTGGCACTGCCGGTTAGGGCATATTGGTGTAAAGCGCATGAAGAAACTCCATGAGGATGGACTTTTGGAATCACTTGATTATGAATCATTTGATACTTGCGAACCATGCCTCATGGGCAAGAAGACTAAAACTCCGTTCTCCGGAACAATGGAGCGAGCTAATGACTTATGGGAAATAATACATACGGATGTATGTGGTCCGATGAGTGTTGAAGCACGCGGCGGGTATCGTTATTTTCTGACCTTCACAAGTGATTTGAGTAGATATGGGTATATCTATTTGATGAAACACAAGTTTGAAACATTTGAAAAGTCCAAAGAATTTCAGAGTGAAGTGGAGAATCATCGTAACAAGAAAATAAAGTTTATACGATCCGATCGTGGAAGCGAATATTTGAGTTACGAGTTTGGCCTTCATTTAAAACAATGTGGAATAGTTTCACAACTCACGTCACCTGGAACACCACAGCATAATGGTGTGTCCGAACGTCGTAACCGTACTTTATTGGATATGGTGCGTTCTATGATGTCTCTTACCGATTTACCACTATCGTTTTGGGGTTATATATTAGAGACAGCTACATTCATATTAAATAGTGCACCGTCTAAATCCGTTGAGACGACACCGTATGAACTGTGGTTTGGCATGAAACCTAAGCTGTCGTTTCTTAAAAGTTTGGGGATGCGACGCTTATGTTAAAAAGGCTTCAACCTGATAAGCTCGAACCTAAATCGGAGAAGTGCGTCTTCATAGGATACCCTAAAGAAACTATTGGGTACACCTTCTACCATAGATCCGAAGGCAGGATCTTTGTTGCTAAGAATGGGTCCTTTTTAGAGAAGGAGTTTCTCTCGAAAGAAGTGAGTGGGAGGAAAGTAGAACTTGATGAGGTAATTGTACCTTCTCTCGAATTGGAAAGTAGCACATCACGGAAAACCGTTCCCGTGAAGCCTACACCAAATAGAGAGGAAGCAAATGATGATGATCATGAAACTTCATATCAAGTTACTACTGAACTACGTAGGTCAACCAGAGCACGATCTGCACCAGAGTGGTACGGTAATCCTGTTCTGGAAGTCATGTTACTAGACCAAGGCGAACTTACGAACTATGAAGAAGCTATGATGAGTCCAGATTCCGACAGATGGCTTGAGTCCATGAAATCTGAGATAGGATCCACGTATGAGAACAAAGTATGGACTTTGGTGTATTTGCCCGATGATCGGCAAGCCATGGAGAATAAATGGATCTTCAAGAAGAAGACTGATGCTGATGGTAATGTTACTATCTACAAAGCTCGACTTGTCGCAAAAGGTTTTCGACAAGTTCAAGGGGTTGACTACGATGAGACTTTCTCACCCGTAGCAATGCTTAAGTCTGTCCGAATCATGTTAGCAATTGCCGCATTTTATGATTATGAAATCTGGCAAATGGATGTCAAAAACTGCATTCCTTAATGGATATCTTAAAGAAGAGTTGTATATGATGCAACCAGAAGGTTTTGTCGATCCTAAAGGTGCTAATAGAGTGAGCAAGCTCCAGCGATCCATCTATGGACTGGTGCAAGCATCTCGGAGTTGGAATATACGCTTTGATAAGGTGATCAAAGCATATGGTTTTATACAGACTTACGGTGAAGCCTGTATTTACAATAAAGTGAGTGGGAGCTTTGTAGCATTTCTGATATTATATGTGGATGACATATTATTGATTGGAAATGATATAGAATTTCTAGATAGCATAAAAGGATACTTGAATAACATTTTTTCAATGAAAGACCTCGGTGAAGCTGCTTATATATTGGGCATCAAGATCTATAGAGATAGATCAAGACGCTTAATAGGACTTTCACAAAGCACATACCTTGACAAGATTTTGAAGAAGTTCAAAATGGATCAGTCAAAGAAAGGGTTCTTGCCTGTGTTACAAGGTGTGAAGTTGAGTAAGACTCAAAACCCGACCACGGTAGAAGATAAAGAGAGAATGAAAGTCATTCCCTATGCCTCAACCATAGGTTCTATAAAGTATGCTATGCTGTGTACCAGACCTATTGTGTACTTTGCCAAGAGTTTGGCAAGGGGGGGGGGGTACAATAATGATCCAGGAGTGGATCACTGGACAACGGTCAAAATTATCCTTAGGTGCCTTAAGAGCACTAAGGAAATGTTTCTCGGTTATGGAGGTGATAAAGAGTTCGTCGTAAAGGGTTACGTCGATGCAAGCTTTGACACTAATCCAGATGACTCTAAGTCTCAATCTGGATACGTATTAAATGTGGGAGCAAATTAGCTAGAGTAGTCCATGCAGAGCATTGTAGACATAGAAATTTGCAAAATACATACGGATCTGAATGTGGCAGACCCGTTGACTAAACTTCTCACACAAGCAAAACATGATCACACCTTAATACTCTTTGGGTGTTAATCACATGGTGATGTGAACTAGATTATTGACTCTAGTAAACTCTTTGAGTGTTGGTCACATGGCAATGTGAACTATGGGTGTTAATCACATGGCGATGTGAACTAGATTATTAACTCTAGTGCAAGTGGGAGACTGAAGGAAATATGCCATAGAGGCAATAATAAAGTTGTTATTTTATATTTCCTTATTCATGATAAAGGTTTATTATTCATGCTAGAATTGTATTGATCGGAAACCTAAATACATGTGTGAATACATAGACAAACACTGTGTCCCTAGTGAGCCTCTACTTGACTAGCTCGTTGATCAAAGATGGTTAAGGTTTCCTAACCATGGACATGAGTTGTCATTTGATAATGGGATCACATCATTAGGAGAATGATGTGATGGACAAGACCCATCCGTTAGCTTAGCATATTGATCGTTCAGTTTTATTGCTATTGCTTTCTTCATGTCAAATACATATTCCTTCGACTATGAGATTATGCAACTCCTGGATACCGGAGGAATGCCTTGTGTGCTATCAAACATCACAACATAACTGGGTGATTATAAAGATGCTCTATAGGTGTCTCCGAAGGTGTTTGTTGAGTTGGCATAGATCGAGATTAGGATTTGTCACTCCGAGTATCGGAGAGGTATCTCGGGGCCCTCTCGGTAATACACATCATAAGAAGCCTTGCAAGCAAAGTGACTAATGAGTTAGTTGCAAGATGATGTATTATGGAAAACGAGTAAAGAAACTTGCCGGTAACGAGATTGAACTAGGTATGAAGATACCGACGATCGAATCTCGGGCAAAGTAACATACCGACGGACAAAGGGAATTACGTATGTTGTCATAACGGTTCGACCGATAAAGGTCTTCAGAGAATATGTAGGAGCCAATATGAGCATCCAGGTTCCGCTATTGGTTATTGACCGGAGAGGTTTCTCGGTCATGTCTACATAGTTCTCAAACCCGTAGGGTCCGCACGCTTAACGTTCGTTGACGATGTAATATTATATGAGTTATGTGATTTGGTGACCAAATGTTGTTCGGAGTCCCGGATGTGATCACAGACATGATGAGGAGTCTCAAAATGGTCGAGAGGTAAAGATTGATATATAGGACGATAGTATTCGGACACCGGAAGTGTTCCGGAGTGTATCGGGTATTTATCGGAGTACCGGAGGGGTTACCGGAACCCCCGGGGGAATATATGGGCCATATGGGCCATGAGAGGGGAGCACACCAGCCCACAAGGGGTGGCGCGCCCCTCCTATGGCAGGAGGCCGAATTGGGAAAAGGAAAAAAGGGGGTTCGGCCCCCCTTTCCTTTCTCTCTTCCCCCTTCCCTTTTTTCTCCGGTGAAATAAGGCAGGGGCGCCACTTGGGGAAACCCCAAGTAGGATTCGGATCCTACTTGGGGCGCCCCCTGGCTGCTCCCTCCTCCCCCCCACCTATATATATGTGGGAGGGGGCGCCTAGGACACACAACATCAATTGTTAGCCGTGTGCGGCGCCCCCCTCCATAGTTTACAACCCCGGTCATATTTTCATAGTGCTTAGGTGAAGCCCTGTGGAGATCACTTCACCATCACCGTCACCACACCGTCGTGCTGACGGAACTCATCTACTACCTGGACGTCTTGCTGGATCAAGAAGGCGAGGGACGTCACCGAACTGAACGTGTGCAGAACTTGGAGGTGCCGTACGTTTGGTACTCGATCGGTGGAGCACGAAGAAAGTTTGACTACATCAACCGCGTTGTGAAACGCTTCCGCTTACGGTCTACGAGGGTACGTAGACACACTCTCCCCCCTCATTGCTATGCATCTCCATGGATAGATCATTGCGTGTGCGTAGAATTTTTTTTGTTGTCCATGCAATGATTCCCAACATCTGGGTGATATCCGTACGATGACATTGTGCAACAAGGGGTTGGAACCACTAACTCGCCCATCCATTCCAGGTCCTATGGTCAATGCTATCTATACGGCACTGGAATACCTGCTGATTGTGGTTCTTAAGCCCGGTGTAGTGGAACCCTACCATCCAACATATCATTCTTGGGCTACACCACCCACCACAGTTGTAATACTTGAAAGATAGCTTTGATTTGAATGTAGTGAATAGATACAACATATAATAGAATTTTGTAAACATGCTTTTGCGAAAGCATAAACAAAGGATATGAGCAAGGTATGAACTTGCCTGATAACCAAAAGGTAGTGCGACTCGCGACTCCTGCAAACATTGGTGCCTCGGGTTCTGTAAGATGGATATAGTCCAATTTGTACTAACATTCAAGAAACATGGCAAATATGCCTCTAATGCATAGGATGCTTATGGCTTTTCTCCCCCGGTATCTATTGAATTTGCTTTCCCAAAACATTTGAAGGTTTTGATCTAATAGCTATTTGAATTCCAGATTTGGAATTATTTAATGGACTTTTAGTATTTCTCAAAATTCATAGAATTAATTTTATAAAATCCAGAGGATTATGTTAAGAATATTATTGATTTTATACAAATTCTAAAATCTCCTAAATTTTTATTTTAGGTTATAACCAATTTATCAATAGCTATTTAATCTTGGGTTTAGTTACTTCATAGTTTTATATGTCCAAAAATCCTAGAATTACTTTTATTAAATCCATTATATTATGTTCGGTATAAAACTTATTTTTATTTGGTTTTTAGATATTCCTAAGTAATTTATTTATTTCCCAAATTTTCAGGTAGGAATTGATTAACAGAAAATGCCAATGGGTCGGCCAAGCCTTTCTGGCCATCGGGCTTGGCCCATTTGGCCCACTGGCTGAGGGGATAAACTCTAGCCCACACTCACTCTCTCTCTTATTTCCTCTCTCTCTCGCCCGAGACTCTCTTCCCCCTCGAGCTCTCCTGCCCGATCCGCTTTTGCCTCGGCCGTCACCATCCGATTCCGGACCGCTGCCGGCATGCTCTGCTGCCTCGCCAGCCACCCACGGATCCCTCTCGAGGCGCTCTACCTCCTCCTCCTCTTCGATCGGCTTTCCTCTGCCGCTCGTGGTCACCCTATCCGTTACTACCCTCTAGGGTTTCGGTAACAGGGAGAAATTGGTCACCGGCGTGACTCCGGTGCCGTGCTACGGTTATCTCCGTCACCTCCTTGGTGTTTTCCATCCTGCTTCATCTCCTGGTGGTCGTTGGCATGCACAGGTGCCCGCTAAGCAGATGGGATGGCGTGCGGCACAACCCCGGCATGCTGTGGTGCCGATGTGATGCTGTGGCTGCTCCCCTCGCCATCCAGGGACGACGGTGGTGTGCTCATCCGCAACCGCGGCAGGGCGGTGCTTCTGCCTCAGCTACAAAATGCTTAAGGCGAGCTCCTACTCTTCTCTCTGTCCTCTTGGTGGCCCTCGTTTGTGATGGTGATGTTGTGCTCTAGTTCTTTACATGCTAGTGACATGATTATCAGGCTGTGGTGCTGTCAGATTTAGGAAAAAAATATGCTTTGTTGCTCCTGCTTAATTGCTTGGCCACTGTTACTTCATTAATCCATGCATATGGACTTGCTAGTGTGAATGTGGCCATTGTTTGGCACTATACTATGATCATGGATGGGTTCATGTGGATTTGGTACTGCTGATAATCTAATATGTACTTGTCATCATGTACTAGCACTGTATCCTACTTAATTTGGTTTTCCCAAACCTGGTAACACTAGTAGAAAAAGGGCCTAATGTGAAGCACATTAGTCCCGGTTTGTAACTGAACCGGCACTAATGTGCTCATTAGTGCCGGTTCCAACGGCTAGGCGGGCGGCGATCATTAGTACCGGTTCGTGGCGAACCTTTAGTACCGGTTCATGCCACGAACTGGTACTAAAGACGTGGTGGCCAGCTTGTGTCAGGCTGGGGCCCACCAGCACCTTTAGTACCGGTTGGTTATACGAACCGGGACTAGAGATGCACCTTTAGTCCCGGTTCGTATAACCAACCGGTACTAAAGGTCATCCTATATAAACCCCTTCGTCGAGCCCAAGCGCTCTGTTCTTTCCCTTTCCCCTCTCCTCTGTTTTCTTCCTCTTCCTCTCGAGCTCACACTCCATTTTTGCCAAAATTTGTGAAGATTTGAAGGCACCCCATCCATCTAAGTGATCACAAAGGTTAGCAACTTTGTCCTTTCATCTCTCATTGCTAGATTAGCTCTTGCAATGCTCTATAAGTATAGTGATTTGTGTGTTTTATTTTGGGAGGAATTATATGTGGTAGTATTTTATTTATATGCAATTTGACGTCAAAATAACTCTTAGTTTGCATATGTAGGTGTGGTTTACTTAGTGCCTTCCCGTCTCCGTCCTAACCACCGTCGATCGCCCGCACCGTCCCGTCGCCGGCACCACCTTGTGGTGAGCCTCTTGTTCTTATCTTTTTTATATAAAAGAATCATGTTTGCGTGATTTAGATATATAGTTACTCGTATAATTATCTTACCCGTACGTTGTTTGTTATACATAGTGCCATGGTTTTGATATCCGTCCCCGTCGGCCCTCGTCCGGGTTATGATTCGGATGTGGTATATTCTCTTTTATAACTATTTGTTGCATTTCGTGTTTATGACAAATTATGCCCATCAAGTTGACATAGATATTTTTATCTAGGAGGTATGTGAACCGGAAATTCCAACCGACCCTATTGTCGAGAGGTTAAATTTAGTTGAAAGAGAAAAAATGAGTATTTGAAAGAAAAATTGAAAAGAATTGAGGGGGAGAAGATGGAATTGGAGTTGCATGTTGCCGATGTTGTCGATGATCACAAGATCAAGATGGAGAAAATGCGCTTGAAGATTAGAAAGATTAGAAAATATGCCATTGATAGTGAGGCTTGGTATCATTATGCTGTTGGATCAATTGTTACCTTAGTTGCGATCTTGATCGCATTTGTTGTTGCATTTAAATGCTTTAGCTAGAGAGTTATTTGTATGTTTGTTTTATGAGAATAAGTGTTGTATGAACTTTATGTATGAACTTGTATTAATTTGGTCTATTCGGTGTTGTGTAATGAAGATGAGCCGGCAATGGATGTACGATGACCGATGCTCTCCCCAGTTCGTTAATGGCGTGCATACTTTTCTGCTTGCGGCTGAGGCAAACAAGCGGGCAGATGGTTTTATGCCTTGTCCATGTGCCGGCTGTAAGAATGATCAGAATTACTCTAAGTTAAGAACCATTCACGTTCACCTATTTGAGTCCGGTTTCATGCCCCACTATAATGTTTGGACCAAGCACGGAGAAAGAGGGATTTTGATGGAAGACAATGAAGAAGAAGAGGACGACGACAGCTATCCTGGCCATGGGTTCCCTGAATACGATGCTACAACAATGGGGGAAGAAGCTGAGCCGGCAATGCGGGAAGAAGCTGAAGAAGAGGCATCAGATAAGCCTGCTGATGATCTAGGTCGGGCCATTGCCGATGCAAAGAGAAACTGCATAAGTGAAAAGGAGAAGAAGAAGTTGCAGTGCATGTTAGAGGATCACAAGAAATTGTTGTACCCGAATTGCAAAGCTGACAAGAAAAAGCTGGGCACCACACTGGAATTGCTGCAATGGAAGGTAGAGAATGGTGTATCTAACAAGGGATTTGGAAAGTTGCTGATAATGTTAAAGAAGATGCTTCCAAAGGACAACGAATTGCCTGAGAGTACGTAGGAAGCAAAGAAGGCTATCTGCCCTCTAGGGTTAGAGGTGCAGAAGATACATGCATGCCCTAATGACTGCATCCTCTACTGCGGTGAGTACGAGGATTTGAACGCGTGCCCGGTATGCGGTGCATTGCGCTATAAGATCAGCCGCGGTGACCCTGGTGATGTCGAGGGTGAGCGCCCCAGGAAGAAGATTCCTGCCAAGGTGATGTGGTATGCTCCTATAATACCATGGTTGAAACGTTTGTTCCAAAACAAAGAGCATGCCAAGGCGATGCGATGGCACAGAGAAGACCGTAAGAAAGACGGGAAGTTGAGAGTACCCGCTGACGGGTCGCAGTGGAGAAAAATCGAGAGAAAGTACAGGGAGGACTTTGCAGGTGACGCAAGGAATGTATGGTTTTTACTAAGTGCAGATGGCATTAATCCTTTTGGGGAGCAGAGCAGCAACCATAGCACCTGGCCTGTGACTCTATGTATGTATAACCTTCCTCCTTGGTTGTGCATGAAGCGGAAGTTCATTATGATGCCAGTGCTCATCCAAGGCCCTAAGCAACCCGGCAACGACATTGATGTCTACCTAAGGCCATTAGTTGAAGAACTCTTACAGCTGTGGAATGGAAAAGGTGTACGTGCGTGGGATGAGCACAAACAGGAAGAATTTGACCTACATGCGTTGCTGTTTGTGACCATCAATGATTGGCCTGCTCTCAGTAACCTTTCAGGACAGGCAAACAAGGGATACCACGCATGCACGCACTGTTTGGATGATACCGACAATATATATTTGGATAATTGTAGGAAGAATGTGTACCTGGGACATCGTCGATTTCTTCCGAGCAGGCATCCCGTAAGAAAGAAAGGCAAGCATTTCAAAGGTGAGGCAGATCACCGGATGAAGCCTCGCCACCGTACTGGTGATGATGTACATGATATGGTGAAGGATTTGAAGGTAATCTTTGGAAAGGGTCCTGGCGGACAATCTGTTCCGAATGACGTTGATGGACGCGCACCCATGTGGAAGAAGAAATCTATATTTTGGGACCTGCCCTATTGGAAAGACCTAGAGGTCCGCTCAGCAATCGACGTGATGCACGTGATGAAGAATCTTTGCATGACCCTACTTGGCTTCTTGGGCGTGTATGGGAAGACAAAAGATACACCGGAGGAATGGGAGGACCAGCAACGTATGCACGGAAAAGACGGCATACATCAGGGTCATGCCAGCTATGCTCTTACCAAAGAAGAGAAGGAAATCTTCTTTGAATGCCTGCTCAGTATGAAGGTACCGTCTGGCTTCTCGTCGAATATAAAGGGAATAATAAATATGGCAGAGAAAAAGTTCCAGAACCTAAAGTCTCATGACTGCCACGTGATTATGACGCAACTGCTTTCGGTTGCATTGAGGGGGCTTCTACCGAAAAACGTTCGATTAGCCATTGTGAAGCTATGTGCATTCCTCAATGCAATCTCTCAGAAGGTAATCGATCCAGAAATCATACCAAGGTTAGAGAATGATTTGGTGCAATGTCTTGTCAGTTTTGAGTTGGTGTTCCCACCATCCTTCTTGAACATCATGACGCACGTCCTAGTTCACCTATGCGAAGAGATTAACGTTCTGGGTCCTGTATTTCTACACAATATGTTCCCCTTTGAGAGGTTCATGGGAGTCTTAAAGAAATATGTTCATAACCGTGCTAGGCCAGAAGGAAGCATCTCCAAGGGCCATGAAAATGAGGAGGTCATTGAGTTTTGTATTGACTTTATTCCTGACCTTAAGCCGATTGGTGTTCCTGAATCGCGACATAAGGGCAGACTAGGTGGAAATGGCATGCTAGGACCGAAACAAATAATATGTATGGACGGGCATTCTCTCACTCAAGCACACTACACAGTTCTACAAAATTCCGCCTTGGTGGCTCCGTATATGGAGGAACACAAGAATTTTCTACGCTCCAAACACCGGGAGCAGTCTGACGACTGGATTACACGTGAACAAACGGGGACTTTCGCCGGTTGGTTGCAGACATATGCATTGCATGACGCCGCTATTGAAGATGACGTGTACTTGCTGTCCCAGTTACCATCTTCGAATATAATGACTTTCAAAGGGTACGAGATAAATGGGAATACATTTTACACGATCGCCCAAGATAAGAAGAGCACCAACCAAAACAGTGGTGTCCGATTTGATGCAGCAACCAAGAGGGGAAAGGACACATATTATGGTTACATAGAGGACATATGGGAACTTGACTATGGACGTGGTTTGAAGGTCCCTTTGTTTCGGTGCAAATGGGTCAATATGACACGAGGCGGGGTAACGGAAGACCCGCAGTACGGAATGACAACATTGGATCTCAACAATCTTGCGTACGCAGACGAACCATTCGTCCTAACCAATGATGTGGCGCAGGTTTTCTATGTGAAGGACATGTCTACCAAGCCGAGAAAAAGAAAAGATAAGGAAGCGAATACATCATACGATGAGCCAAAGCGCCACATAGTTCTTTCAGGGAAAAGAAACATCGTGGGAGTGGATGACAAGACAGACATGTCAGAAGATTATGAAAAGTTTGATGAAATTGCTCCATTCACAGTGAATATTGACCTGAGCATCCAGTTAAATGATGAAGATTGTCCATGGTTACGGCGCAAAGGGACACACGCGAAGAAAAAGTTTCACACCCAAAGATCCCACTCTAGGATGTGATCGGCTTCACTGTCATCACTTTCTTCTCTAGTGAGTTTCCGGGCTTGTATATCTGAAAAGTCCCACTTTGGACAAACCGTAGGTAATCTTTGTAATAGTTAGGGTGCTTATGTGTTTTGGCATTTGAAACGTGTACTTTTGTGCTTCGGACAAACGTGTACCTTTCTGACTTCATTTGCTATTTTTCAGCTCATTTACTGATTTTTTTGAGCTAAATGACCCTGAAATTGAAAAGCAGTATAAATGAACTCTGAAAAGGTTGAAAGTTGGCATGGTATCATCATTTCACCCACATAGCATGTGCAAAAAAGTTGAGAGGGTTACGGCAAAAACTGGATGCACTTCGTGTACAAAATGGACAATCTCTTTCAAAATATCAGGGTTTCGGACGAAAACTCATCTGTTACAAAGGCAATTCATTTTTTTAACTTATTACAACTCCAGACTTTTTTGTGCGTTCAGTATGCACCATTCAAAGCCACGTCATCAACTTTCAACCCTTTCTGACATCATTTGCTATTTTTCATGCATTTACTAATTTTTTTGAGCTAAATGTCCCTAAAATTAAAAAGCAGTACAAATAAACTCTGAAAAGGTTGAAAGTTGGCATGGTATCATCATTTCACCCACATAGCATGTGCAAAAAAGTTGAGAGGGTTACGGCAAAAACTGGATGCACTTCATGTACAAAATGGACAATCTCTTTCGAAGTATAAGGGTTTCAGACGAAAACTCATCTGTTACAAAGGCATTTCATTTTTTAAATAACCTAAGTATTACCAAATTGAATATAATGATAAAACACACTAATATTAAACATAAGAAAAAAGAATCACTGAAAAATCTATTTTTAAAGTTAAGTTATTCACAAACTAGTGATTCACACAAATTTCAAATAATTCAAATTGAAACTATTCAAATTTGAAAACTACTGGCACTAACAGAAAGTTTGTAATTTTTTGTACCTAAAGCAAAAATATTCACAAAGAAACTCTAAATACAGCAAAAAACAACTCAGAAATAAATAAAAGAAAATAAATAAATCAGAAAAGAAAAAAACTAAATAAAAAAATCCCGCCTACTGGGCCACAGCGGCCTGCATACGACTGGAAATCCAACCTGGGGTTGGGCCAGGATGCAGGCCCGCAAGGCCCAGTAGGCTCACAGGGCAGCGCGACAGAGTTAGGCCCAGAAGCATGCTATGGAGAGGAGTTCGAGACAGCAGCCGCGCCGGGGCTTTTAAACCAGTGCGGACGCCCCTCGGCTAGCGAGGTGAGACTAAAATTGCTGCACCGCACCTGCGCCAGCGCACCCCCTTTAGTACCGGGTGGTGGCTCCAACCGGTACTAAAGGGGGCGTCTTTAGTACCGGTTGGAGCCACGACCCGGTACTAAAGGGGTGCGCTTCCCGCCGCTTGGCTTGGCCAAAACAGACCTTTAGTACCGGTTGGTGGCTCCAACCGGTACTAAAGGTCCAACCTATATATACAACACTTGAAAAAATTCCAGTTTCCCTCTGTTTCTTCCTCTCCGTCGACGACGCACCGCCTGCCCGGCCCGATCGACGCCGTCGCCGCACCCGACGTGCCGCCCCCGACGCGCCGCCCTCGACGCGCTGCCCACGCCGTCCCCCGTCGCGCCGCCCGCCGCCCCCGACGCGCCGCCCACCGCCCCCGTCGCGCGCCGCCCCTCCCTCGAGCTCGCACGCCGTCGCCGCCTCCGACGCCCCGCTGTGAGCCCCTGCCGCCATGGCCGCCCTCGCACACACACACACACATATTTTCTTATTTTCTGTTTTTTAGTTTTTTATAGTTTTAGTTATAGAAATGTTAGATGAATTTTAGATATAGAAATCTTATTTAGATGAATTTTGACATTTTCTTTCACCAGATGATTAGATGTATATAGAAAAAAGTTAAGGAATTTAATACTTTTAGTTATATATGTATATATAAATGTTAGATGAATTAGATATATAAATGTTAGATGCATGTTTTTTTAGTTTTTTTATACTTTTAGTTATAGAAATGTTAGATGAATTTTAGATATATAAATGTTAATTAGACATATAAATGTTAATTAGAAATGTTATATTGTTAGTTTTTTATACGTGAACGATGCCCGGCCCGCATCCTCACCGTCGACCCGTTCGCGACGACGTCCTGCTTCAGAGGAGCCATGTCCGGGACTGGGCTCCGCTGGGCTGGCACTGGGAGGTGCTACCTTCAGGGGCGCGCCGCTTGGTGAGGAACCCGGCCCCGGGTCCCGTCGTCGACCCGGAGCTCCTTTGGTGGCGTTCGCGTGGGCCACTTTCGGTGCGGAGGGAGCCGGCCCCGCCGGAGGTGGTACGTCGCCGTGTCAGGGAGGAGGACGAGCACATTCGTCGCTACATGGCTGCTATGGACGTCAGGTTCTCCAATACCTGGCAGGTTCTTCGGGGATCTCACCCGAGCTATGATCCTGTGATGGTTCCTTCTCTTTGGGTGTCCACCGCCCGCGCCTCAGGAACCGCGGGTGAACTAGATTATTCGATAGTATTCAATCTATATTAGCTAGCTAGCTAGTGATGTATTCGATATATAATATTCGAGACGATGTATTCGAGATTATATATATTATTCGATAATATTCGAGACGATGTATTCGAGATTATATATATTATTCGATAATATTCGAGACGATGTATTCGAGATTATATTCGATGATGCATATTATGTACTATGATTCAGTTTTTCTTTATTGATTGCATGCATGCATTGTAATTTGAATACTAAATTGTTTTATATTTCTTCTGGATTAGTTAAATAAAAGCTATGGCGGACAATACCGGTAGAGAAGGAGAAGAGGCCCTGTTCGAGATCATACGCTGCCCTCGCCGGCCAGATGATCAGAATGAAGAAGATGACGGCTCCCAATATCTGAACAATACCGGGGAGGGTGATATGATATTTGATCAAGACGACCGAATTGATGAAGTCCAGAACTATGATTATGATGACGAAGAAAATGTTGATCTTGAAATAACAGAGACCGGCGAGGCATATTTATATAAACAGGCATCTGGTGATCATCACATGTTTTAAATGATTTGAAGATATATTAACGAGCCCCCCGGATCGAGCAAATCTTCTACAGGCAGCAGGACAGTGCGAGGCCCGGCCAAAAAGTTGAAGGAGGGCGTAAAGTACAACATCGATGCCATCAAACCTAATGGCGAACCAAGCGAGCCTAAGAAGAATGCGAACAAGTTCATTCGTCAGTGCGGAGTTCTTGTGAAGGACCAAATCCCGATCTCCATGCAAGAATGGAAAAAGGCAGCAAAGGAACGTCCAGATCTTACTTTTGTCGACCAAAGAGCAAAAGATCGGCTTTGGGAATCTCTCATGGAACATTTCACCCTACCAGATCATTTCACAGATGCAGATGTGCAGAAAGTCAAGGATGCTGCTCTTAGGAAGATGGCAATTGCATTCAGCACCCACAAGAAAACTATATGGGCCAAGTACGTCGAAGGACAAAAGAAGACTCCAGAATTCACGGGAACACTGGAGAAGCAAAGAGATCACTGGCCCGCTTTCGTGAAATTCAAGGAATCGGAATTATCTAAGGAACGGTCAAGAATAAACAAGATCAATGCCGTAAAAAAGGAGCATTTCCATACGCTGGGGCCAGGTGGCTACGCGGTGGCCCGGCCTAAGTGGGATATGTCTGAGCAACAGATGCTGGATGCAGGGGTCACTCCAGTTACATTGAGCTAGCCGGAAAGGTGCAAGACTTGGTTCTATGCGCATGGGGGGGCGTTGGACCCGAAGACAGGCCAGGTTTTGAAGAAGGCAAGTCTTAAAGGAGCCGACGACAAGTTACTTGTTGCAATAGAAGAGGCTCGAACGGGGGTTTTCATGCCCAACAGAGAGAACGACGAGCTTACGCACGCCCTGGGAAATCCTGAACACCCGGGAAGAACACGAGGCAAAGGCGTTGTTCCTTGGTATGAGGGGTTTGCAGACTGGAACGCCGACTACAGAAGCCGTGCAAGAAAGAAGATGGAGGAGGAGAAGAAGAGGAAGCTGGAGGAGGAGCAGAGGAAGCAGGAAGTAGAATGCCTTAAAGGCCCTATAATCAGCGCACGCGGAGTTGGCACTCCAATTCCAACGGCAGCAGCAGTAGATCGACTCACTTAGCCAAGAAAGGGGGTCTCAGCAGC
This sequence comes from Thinopyrum elongatum, assembly GCA_011799875.1. NCBI lineage: Eukaryota > Viridiplantae > Streptophyta > Magnoliopsida > Poales > Poaceae > Thinopyrum > Thinopyrum elongatum. Next base: position 560,277,825 of record CM022302.1, read on the forward strand.
GGCAGTAGCTAGCGGATGATCCAGCATTGGATAGCACCGTCCCATCCATGCCGAGAAGCAGCGTGGGTTCTGCCCCGGGCGAGGCACTGCTGGATACATACCCTGTGGATGACATCATGGAGAACACTAATTGTGAGCTACAATTCAAAATGAAGAACATATCCATGAAGGTGGCGGACGCCGTTGCTTATACAAACCCCCCCGAAGCAACCTTCCATTGCAACCCGATTCCAGCTGGCTATGCTCGTGTCGTGGTTGATGAAGTGGTGGCACAATATTCGGGGCTAGAGCTTGACATTCCTGGAGGTGACGACGAGCACACACTGGGAGAGGCCATACATCGTATCATCCTATGGAGAAAGGATTGCATCATCTTTCCAAGGCCACCGACACCGCGTCAGCCGACTCCTCCTCGAAGTCCGCCACCACGTCAGCAGACTCCTGCTCCTCCAAGTCATCAGCCACCGCCTCAGCAGAGTCCTGCTCCTTCAAGTCCGCCAACGCGTTAGGCCACTCCTCCTCCATCTCCGGCACCGCGTCAGCCCACTCCTCCTCCTCCAATCTGGCAACGTGTCAGCCCACTCCTCCTCCTCCAAGTCAGGCACCGCGTCAGCCGTCTTCGCCGCCTCAGTGGGCTACGCCGCCTAAGCAACAGCGGAAGAGAGCCGCCACAGCTATGGTGGCTAGCGGAACAAGTATAGGTACAGGAGGCAAGAGATTCCAATTTGGTCCAAGCTTCACGCCTCTTCCGAAGAGGCCTTACGACCTAACCGTGGAGGAAAACGAAGCAGAAGTGCAAGCCCAAGTGAGGGCCCATTTTGGACCGAAACCGCCACCGCCGCCAAAGGAGAAAGTACCTGAGCATGTCATTGACCACTTTATTCGTATGGCTGAACCACCAGCTCCCAAGCCTATTGACTCAGACTATGAGCGCCAAATCAGGAAGGCATATCAAGCACAAAAAAAGGAGTCGAGCTTGAGCTCGAGCTCCAGCCAAGTAGCTGCCAAAAAAAGCGGGAAAACTATTCCCCAGCTGGGAGAACAGGCGGTGCAATCAATCCCCCCCTCATTGTACCAACACATGCGAGTACTGGCGCCGATCAGCTGGTAATAACCGACGAGCATAGAAGGCAGGCTGTAGAGCTTGGTATCACTGTTTATCAACTCCTAGAGATCGAGCCCAAGGATATGCTTAGAGAGGAGTACATAAAACGGAAATATACTCGCGGAAAACCTTTGGTCAAGCCTGAGGAGGTCAAGAAGCTCCCAACGAGAATGTATGAATTGCATGAATGGTACATGAAAATTGCCAAGACTACCTGAAAGGATCGAGAAGAGGTGTCTAGAGGGGGGGTGATTAGACCCTTAACAGATAAAGGTGGCAATTTTTAAGTTCTTCAAGTTAAGGTGGAGTTTTAGCACAAGTTTAAACATTCACAATACATATCAAGCAAGCATGGCAAGAGTATATGAGCAGCGGAAAGTAAAGCATGCAACTTGCAAGAATGTAAAGGGATGGGATTGGAGTGTGCAAACGCAATTGGAGACACGGAGATTTTTGGCGTGGTTCCGATAGGTGGTGCTATTGTACGTCCACGTTGATGGAGACTTCAACCCACGAAGGGTAACGGTTGCGTGAGTCCACGGAGGGCTCCACCCACGAAGGGTCCACGAAGAAGCAACCTTGTCTATCCCACCATGGCCATCGCCCACGAAGGACTTGCCTCACTTGGGTAGATCTTCACGAAGTAGGCGATCTCCTTGCCCTTACAAACTCCTTGGTTCAACTCCACAATCTTGACGGAGGCTCCCAAGTGACACCTAACCAATCTAGGAGACACCACTCTCCAAAAGGTAATAAATGGTGTGTTGATGATGAACTCCTTGCTCCTGTGCTTCAAATGATAGTCTCCCCAACACTCAACTCTCTTTCACAGATTTGGATATGGTGGAAAGATGATATGAGTGGAAAGCAACTTGGGGAAGGCTAGAGATCAAGATTCTTATGGTTGGATTGGAATGTCTTGGTCCCAACACATGAGTAGGTGGTTCTCTCTCACAAAATGAATGCTGGAAGTGTAGGCACGTTCTGATGGCTTTCCTCACGAATGGAGGAAGGGTGGAGGGGTATACATAGCCTCCACACAAAATCTAACCGTTACACACAATTTACCAAACTCGGTGGGACCGAATAGTGAAACTCGGTCAGACCGATTTAGTTCAAAATGTGAATGTTAGGATTTTCGGTGGGACCGATATGATCAACTCGGTGGGACCGATGTGCTAGGGTTAGGGTAAAACCTGATCTCGGTTTGACCGATTACATAAACTCGGTGAGACCGATTTTAGTAATAAGCAAACAGAGAGTTGGCCAAGCAAACTCGGTGGGGCCGACTACCTATTTCGGTGAGACCGAAATAATTGCAGTAGGCAACAGAGAGATTGCAAGCACATCTCGGTGAGACCGAGATCTCATCGGTGAGACCGAACTGATTAGGGTTTCTGGCAGTGGCTATGTCAAGTGAACTCGGTGGCGCCGGATAGATCAAATCGGTGGGGCCGAGTTTGACTTTAGGTTTAGGACATATCTGGAAATGAGAAAGTGGTTGAGGGCTTTAGGAGCATATCACTAAGCACTTTGAGCAAGCAAGCCATTAAGCAACACCTCATCCCCTTTTAATAGTATTGGCTTTCCTATGGACTCAATGTGATCTTGGATCACTAAAATGAAAAGAGTAGAGTCTTGAGCTTGAGCCAATATGTGTCCTTAGCATCTTGAAAGGGTTCCACATCCTCTTGTCCTGCCACTCCACTGTTGAACTTATCTGAAATATACTAGATAAAAGTATTAGTCCAACAAGAGATATATTGACATTAATTACCAAAATCACCCAGGGAGCACTTGTGCTTTCAATCTCCCCCTTTTTGGTAACTGATGACAACATACATCAAAGCTTTAGATAAAGATACAAGGAATAGCAAGTAAAGCTTTGGAAAGACATGTAACATGCATAAGTTCCCCCTACATGTATGCAATCATGTGAAGATAGAATATAATACCATGTGAATGCATAAGCATGACAGAGCAGGCAATGAGTTACATGTATCTTGGCTATATGCATCAGAGCAAATGGTGTGAATATAGGAAGTGTACCTCAATGTTCATGATTCCTTCTTGCAAACAATATGTATTCAACAAGAGATCATCATGCACATGAGTGTGATGCATATACTTACCTTGCGGTCATGAGCTGGCTTTGGAAGAGATGAACCTGAGTAAACAAGGTTAGATAACACAGGAATATCTACTAAGCAGAGCAAGAACAGGAAACCACAAGAGTACCAAGATTGGGATGACATGTAGTGAGTGAGTACTTAGTACTCTATTTGGATATTGACATGTCCCCAAAGAGTAAAGATATGCAATGAATTCCATAGATTTTCTTCCCTTAGAAATGAGCTCTCTCTCCCCCTGAATCTTATATATTAGATAATGGGAGAAGATAGGGAAAAGAAAATCAGTGCAAAAACAAAATCAGAGTAAAACAATCATAACAAACATAACACATACTAACATGTCTTTCCCCTCTTGAAGACATGTGACTTCTCTCCTCTATGGAAAATAAGCATCTGGAGAAGCTTAAGGTGTGCATTCTCTCTTATGTGATAAGCTTTGATGTGCTCTCTCCCCCTTTGACATCAATTTCCAGGAAGGGATCTTCTGGAGCATGAGTCAAGTAGGTTTGGTCCTTGAGTCACAGTACAAAGCAACATGTAATATAAGAAGCTGGTAGAGGACAAGAATCATCGAGTGGAGCTGGAACAAATATGCAGGATGCAAATGGCAAAGTGTTTTCTCAGTATTGAATTCGGTTACTCCGAGTTGTTTGCTTCGGTGGCACCGAATTGTTTCGGTTTGGCCAAGAAGAACAAATCGGTGAGGCTGATTTCAACATAGAGAGAAAACAATTGTCATCTCAGCTCACTTAGGCAAATAAGATCTCACAAGGATTTGCAAGGAATTAACTGAAAGATTTGCAATGAATTGGATGCAGGGAATGCAGAAAATAATCAGAGAAAAGAAAAGAAATCTAGATGAAGTTTTTTTTGAAAGGGGAATATGTATGCAAGAAACAAATGCAAAAACACAGAAAAACACAAGAGAGCTTCATCTAGAATTGGTCGGTGACAAAGTCACCTATGTTAGAGTATATTGACTTAGGAGTCAAGTGAAGACACTTGATCATAGGTCATACTCGTTGTTTAAGCTCAAAATGGGGTTACCATTTTTTGTTCAAGCATTTTGATGTATTCTCATCTTGTTGAGCTGCTTTAACCCATGTCTTGGGGTAAAGTTTCTCTAAGATGGAATATCATACCTTGGGTGGTGGTGTTGATCTTGATCATGTAGTTGAACTTGTGTGGGATGCTCAAGGTTGATGTAGCTCATCAATGGTTGGGAGCACCACTTGTAATTTGAGTTCATCTTCCTACATGGGTTAGTCTTGCAAGGAAGAGCACTTGTGTATCCAAAATGACAAACATGATATTGATACCAAATGAAATTTGATATAAAGAAGTTGTCAAAGGATATATTGAAAGGATTCATGCTTCCTTGTCTTCAACCACCATATTGTAGAGTCTTGGTGATGTAGAGATTGCTCAAGATGCGAGTGAGTTGCAATCTCATAGACTTTGGCTTATCCAAGTACCTACAAGGGTTAGATGACATGCAAGAGTACAAATATAGATCCTAGACATATGATCATCTTCATAAGAGAAACATCAAGGATTAGTCAAAACTCATGCCTTGCATGTATCCAAATGGAGTTTCTACTCCAAGTTTGAAGCATCAATGATGTTCAATTCACCTCTCAACCGGCAAAATACTTTCTCATCAAGTCATTTGGTGAATATATCCACCAATTGCTTATCGGTACGAACATGCTTAAGATCGATGTCTCCTTTAGCAACATGATTTCGAATGAAATGATGACGAACTTCAATATGCTTAGTTCGAGAATGTTGCACGGGATTGTGAGCAATCTTAATAGCACTTTCATTATCACAAAGAAATGGAACATGTTTCACATATATCCCATAATCTATAAGAGTTTGGGTCATCCAAAGTAATTGAGCACAACATGAACCGGCGGCAATGTATTCCGCTTTGGCGGTGGATAAGGATACCGAGTTTTGTTTCTTGGAGGACCAAGACACAAGAGATCTACCAAGAAATTGACAAGTACCCGAAGTGGACTTTCTATCAACCTTGTCTCCGGCATAGTCCGAATCGGAGTAGCCAACAAGATCAAAAGAAGACTGTAAGTGCATCTAGTGCCCCTTAGTGATTTTGGTGTATTGAAGACTTATAGGTTAAGGGACTAATGCGTTTGTGAGTGTACATAGGTCTATAAGTCTATGAGGAGTTTGTTATTTACGATGAATGTCGACCCCTAAAAATGAATGTCTTCAACTGAAGACTTTGGTTTTCTTGAAGACTTTGAAAGTGAAGAAATTGGTGTGACCCTGAAGACTTGATATTCACGCGAGGATTATGAAGCGTGAAGACTTTTGTTTTCGTAGTTTCATTTTCTTCTTCTTGAGTCATAGGAAACACCGTACTGTTAAAGGGGGTCGAGGTAAAACTAAGGAAAAGTTTCCAAGTGATGCTCATCTCAAAATCCTACACCTACCCAATACTTTCGAGTGAAGCCATTGGAAATCTCATACAGTTCAGTTAATTTCTTCAGTGACAGAGACGAAGTTCTTCTGTTCTCTGAGGAATTTGTTCTGACTGAGGAGTTAGGAATTCGCCAGTGCGGATTGCCTACAAGTGAGGAACATGATAGCCCTGAGGAATTTGATACTCAAATTTCCGACCGTTGCTGTGCTACGTGCCAGCTGTCCCAAAATATCTACCCACCTAATGGTCATATCATTGAAGGGCATTTATGTCTTATCATGTCGGGCTGCTCCCTAGGCTATAAATAGCTGCCCCCTACAACCACTAGCTGGTTGGCTGCTCCGAGAGATAGATTGACACTTGTCATTTAGAGCATCCCATCCTCCGAGGACTTTGAGCGAAAATCATCAAGTGAGGAAAAACCCAAAAACCTACAAACCCAAAGTGATTGAGCATCACTGAAGAGATTGTTCCTGTGTGGAACCGACGGTTGTTACCTTTGAGGACTGTGCATCCTCCAGACGGTTAGGCGTCATGGTCTAGAGCATCCAAGAAGAAATTGTGGATTGCCGAGTGACCGAGTATGTGAAGGTTTGGAAGTCACCTGAAGACTTACCACGAGTGATTGGGCGAGGTCTGTGTGACCTTAGCTCAAGGAGAATACGGTGAGGACTGTGTGTCCGGGACTGTGTGTCCTCAGGTTTAAATACCTAGCCGCTCTAACCAGACGTACAACTGTCACAGCAGTTGGAACTGGTCTACCAAATCATTGTCTTCACCGAGCTACTGGTTCTATTTCCTCAACCCTTTCATTTCCTCGCATACTTGCTATGTATTTGATCATTACTATTTGAAGACTTTGACTGAAGACTTTCTCAATTTCCTCAGTTCAATTTCTTCAGTCAGTTTGTCTTCAGCCTGCTTATCCTGTGTTTACGCTACTTGTACTCTGTGCTTGTTTTCATGTCATCATAATGACTGTGCTACTGCTCTGTTATGTTTGCATCTGAGTACTTATTCCGCTGCTAAGTAGTTCGTCGCTTTGGAATTTCCTCACCTTGAAATTCCTCAGTGACGAATTTGTAAAAATTGCCTATTCACCCCCCTCTAGTCGATATAACGCACTTTCAATTGGTATCAGAGCAAGGTACTCCCTTATTCTGTGTGATTTTGGTTTAACCACCAGGAGTTTTAGTTATGTCGACTGTAGGCATGATCAAAGTCTCAGCTGGGTGTCCTACCTTCGATGGGACGGACTACCCCTACTGGAAGAACAAGATGCGCATGCATCTTGAGGCAATTGACAATGATCTCTGGTATGTTGTGGAAAAGGGTGTTCCCTCTGTCACTCCTTCCGTAAACGCTGCTGATGTGAAGAGATTCAAACAACTCGACTCTCAAGCGAAGAATATCATATGTGGCCAGCTGAGAAAAGGGCAGTATGGCAGAGTGAGTGCTTTGGAGACAGCTAAGCTTATCTGGGATAGGCTGTCCAAGGTCAACGAAGGAGTCTCAACTCAACGTGACTCTCGAGTTGACGTTCTTCGCAATCTCTTCAACCGCTTCAAAAGACTCGACAACGAAAATGTTCAGCAAACCTTTGATCACCTCACTGACATTTCAAACAAGCTTCAAGCACTGGGTGCCACTGACATCACCGACCATGAAGTGGTGAAGAAATTGCTGAGGTCACTCGATTCTTCATTCGATACACTGGCACTGATGATTCAAGAACGTGGAGACTACAAGTCACTTGATCCTACTGATATCCTCGAGAGGCTAAATACTCATGAATTCCAACTAGCTGAGAAGAGAGATCTCTACGGACCGAGCTATGGTAGATCTCGTGCACTGAAAGCCAAGGCAGTCTCTGAATCTGAAGATGAAGATTCTGGTAGCAGCCTTGGTGATCCTGAAGAACTGAGTCAGGAGCTAGCAATGCTCGTGAGGAAATTCCAGAAGTTCTCTAGACGTGGCCGATTTGGAAAATCCTCAAGAGGTGATGACATGAAATCAGATTCCTCATCCCGTGATTACAAGAAGAGAACTTGCCATAAATGCAAGAAACCTGGTCACTACATTACTGATTGTCCTCAGTGGGAGAAGGAATCAAAGAAGAAGAAATACAAGGATGATAGTTCAGATGACTCTAAGAGGAAGAAGAAATCTTCAAAGTCTTCATCGTCAAGATCTTCAAAGTCTTCATCTCACAAGAAGAGCAGCTCCAAGAAAGCTCGGGCATTCATTGGCAAGGAAATGGACTCTGAAGCTGAATCTGAGGAACATGAGGAAGAGGAGGCATCTGAGGAGTCAGACTCTGGTGTGGCGAGCCTAGCCCTCGCTACTGCTTACGTTAGCAAGTCCATCTTCAACACTGAGGAAAATGGCTTCCCCAACACTGCTGATGACGGCAACGATGACTATGCTCCCACCTATTGCTTCATGGCAAAAGGTGCCAAGGTACTCAAATATCCCTCCTCTGAATCAAGTGAGGATGAATCTGATGATAACCTCAAACCCAGCTATTCCAAACTTGCTAATATTGCTGTGAAACAACAAAAGGCTTTGGAAAAGGTTCAAAATATGCTAGACAAAAGCGATGATCTGTTAGGTGAGGAAATGGATCGAACTCAAACACTGACTGATAATCTTCAGCAACTACAGTCTAAGTTTGACAACCTTCAAGGTCGTCATGAAACTCTCCTAGCCGATCATGAGAAGCTTTCTTATGAATTTCTTCAAAGAAAGCAAGATCTTGAGAAGCTAAGGGTGAGTCATGAAGATCTTCAGAAGGAAAATGATTCTTTGCTTGCTCAACAGATCAGTTCCGCTCAGGAAGAATTTATTCCACCATGCTTGAAGGTTTGGATGTCACCTGAAGACTTACCACGAGTGGTTGGGCGAGGTCTGTGTGACCTTAGCTCAAGGAGAATACGGTGAGGACTAGGTGTCCTGGACTGTGTGTTCAGGACTGGGTGTCCGGGACTGTGTGTCCTCAGGTTTAAATACCTAGCCGCTCCAACCAGACGTACAACTGTCACAGCAGTTGGAACTGGTCTACCAAATCAGTGTCTTCACCGAGCTACTGGTTCTATTTCCTCAACCCTTTCATTTCCTCGCATACTTGCTATGTATTTGATCATTACTGTTTGAAGACTTGGTCTGAAGACTTTCTCAATTTCCTCAGTTCAAATTCTTCAGTCAGTTTGTCTTCAGCCTGCTTATCCTGTGTTTACGCTTCTCGTACTCTGTGCTTGTTTTCATTTCATCATGATGACTGTGCTACTGCTCTGTTATGCTTGCATCTGAGTACTCATTCCGCTGCTAAGTAGTTCGTCGCTTAGGAATTTCCTCACCTTGATATTCCTCAGTGACGAATTTGTAAAAATTGCCTATTCACCCCCCCTCTAGTCGATATAACGCACTTTCAATTGGTATCAGAGCAAGGTACTCCCTTGTTCTGTGTGATTTTGGTTTAACCACCTGGAGTTTTAGTTATGTCGACTGCAGGCATGATCAAGGTCTCAGCTGGGTGTCCTACCTTCGATGGGACGGACTACCCCTACTGGAAGAACAAGATGCGCATGCATCTTGAGGCAATTGACAACGACCTCTGGTATGTTGTGGAAAAGGGTGTTCCCTCTGTCACTCCTTCCGTAAACGCTGCTGATGTGAAGAGATTCAAGCAACTCGACTCTCAAGCGAAGAATATCATATGTGGCCATCTGAGCAAAGGGCAGTATGGCAGAGTGAGTGCTTTGGAGACAGCTAAGCTTATCTGGGATAGGCTGTCCAAGGTCAACGAAGGAGTCTCAACTCAACGCGACTCTCGAGTTGACGTTCTTCGCAATCTCTTCAACCGCTTCAAAAGACTCGACAACGAAAATGTTCAGCAAACCTTTGATCGCCTCACTGACATTTCAAACGAGCTTCAAGCACTGGGTGCCACTGACATCACCGACCATGAGGTGGTGAAGAAATTGCTGAGGTCACTCGATTCTTCATTCGATACACTGGCACTGATGATTCAAGAACGTGGTGACTACAAGTCACTTGATCCTGCTGATATCCTCGAGAGGCTAAATACTCATGAATTCCAACTAGCTGAGAAGAGAGATCTCTACGGACCGAGCTATGGTAGATCTCGTGCACTGAAAGCCAAGGCAGTCTCTGAATCTGAAGATGAAGATTCTGGTAGCAGCCTTGGTGATCCTGAAGAACTGAGTTAGGAGCTAGCAATGCTCGTGAGGAAATTCCAGAAGTTCTCTAGACATGGCCGATTTGGAAAATCCTCAAGAGGTGATGACATGAAATCAGATTCCTCATCCCGTGATTACAAGAAGAGAACTTGCCATAAATGCAAGAAACCTGGTCACTACATTACTGATTGTCCTCAGTGGGAGAAGGAATCAAAGAAGAAGAAATACAAGGATGATAGTTCAGATGACTCTAAGAAGAAGAAGAAATCTTCAAAGTCCTCATCGTCAAAATCTTCAAAGTCTTCATCTCACAAGAAGAGCAGCTCCAAGAAAGCTCGGGCATTCATTGGCAAGGAAATGGACTCTGAAGCTGAATCTGAGGAACATGAGGAAGAGGAGGCATCTGAGGAGTCAGACTCTGGTGTGGCGAGCCTAGCCCTCGCTACTGCTTATGTCAGCAAGTCCATCTTCAACACTGAGGAAAATGGCTTCCCCAACACTGCTGATGACGGCAACGATGACTATGCTCCCACCTATTGCTTCATGGCAAAAGGTGCCAAGGTACTCAAATATCCCTCCTCTGAATCAAGTGAGGATGAATCTGATGATAACCTCAAACCCAGCTATTCCAAACTTGCTAATATTGCTGTTAAACAACAAAAGGCTTTGGAAAAAGTTCAAAATATGCTAGACAAAAGCGATGATCTGTTAGGTGAGGAAATGGATCGAACTCAAACACTGACTGATAATCTTCAACAACTACAGTCTAAGTTTGACAACCTTCAAGGTCGTCATGAAACTCTCTTAGCCGATCATGAGAAGCTTTCTTATGAATTTCTTCAAAGAAAGCAAGATCTTGAGAAGCTAAGGGTGAGTCATGAAGATCTTCAAAAGGAAAATGATTCTTTGCTTGCTCAACAGATCAGTTCCGCTCAGGAAGAATTTATTCCACCATGCTTGAAATGCATTGAACCTGAAACTACTAATTCTTCACCTGAATGTTCAAATGCTTCTATTGCTGCAAATTCTTCAACTATCTCTGTGGTCACAAATTCCTCATCTGAGGATACCACTAGTATCACCGACGAAAATGCAGGGTTGAAGGAATTGTATGTGACAGGCATGTACAAAAGCCTCAAAGGGCATCAGACTCTCTGTGATGTGCTCAAAAAGCAGATCTTGAACAGGAACCCTAGGAAAGAGGGTATTGCCTTTGAGAGGAAGCTCAATGCTGATGGAACCTACTAGAAACCTAAGTAGTATCTCAAAACCTCATGGGTTGCTGCGAAGGGATCTCCCGTAGATCCATCTACTTTATCTGGCTTTACTTGTGAATCCTCATATTCATCTGATGAGTCATTTGACTCCAACTATAAACTGTTCAAAAATCAGAATGGTGAAGTATTTGCTAGATATGTTGGATCTAACTGCAGGAATGGTCCCCCTATGAAGAAAATCTGGGTTCCCAAAAGGTGCCTTGAAAGTCTTCAGGTGAATGTCCTCATGACACCACCTGTGAAGAATAAGAACCCCAGATCAAATTCTTCATATGGACCAAAGTCTTCATATGGATCCAAGTCCTCTTATGGATCAAATTCCTCACATGGATCCAAGTCCTCACATGATCATCATCATACTAACGCTTCTGTTTCACAGGGAAAATCTAAGAGTTCTGATTATGTGCATTATTCTTCAAATCATTATATTCATAAGTCCTCGAAGAATTTCTCTGCTTACTCATATGTCTATGCTAATCCCTCTCCTATGAAACGAAGCACTCTGGCCTCAATGCCACCTTTCTCTTATGGAGCTCGTAGAATGATGAACTCTTTGCCACCCCTCCAGATGTGGGTGGTGAAGAAAAAGAACTAATCTCTTATGCAGGGTCAGGTCTCCAGACGAAGTAAATCGTCTGAAGAATTTGCTGGAGACCTGAAATGCTTGAAAGGACGCAAGCTAATCATGAAGAAATGATTTATTCATTTCTCACGTCCTCATATTGCTATATATATATACATATGTTGCTTTTGTAGATGAATTATGTCTGATGAATTTGATGTCATATTCTTCACTCTGAAGTATATGAGTTCGTAAGATGCACTAATTCATCTGCAGGATGATTTACCCAAAGCTACTGAGTGGGTCCTCGATAGTGGATGTACAAATCACATGACCGGTGACAAGAGCTTACTGATGAACACTCCTTTATCTCCATCACACTTGAAGCATATCACCTACACTGACAAAGGCAAAAGCAAGGTATTGGGTCTAGGTAGGGTTGCAATCTCAAAGGATCGACACATGGATAAAGTCATGCTTGTCGAGTCCCTCGGATTCAACCTCATGTCTGTCTCAATGCTTTGTGATCTTGATATGGTTGTTGTCTTTGGCAAATATCGTTGCTTAGTGCTCATGGAATCTGACAATTCCAAAGTCTTCGAAGGCTTTAGGAGAGGAGACTTGTATATTGTTGATTTCTCTGCAGGACCACAGCCTGCCACTTTTCTACTTGCTAAAGCTTCAGAAGGCTGGCTATGGCATCGACGACTGGGTCATGCTGGCATGAGGAACTTACACACGCTCGTGAAGAAAAAGCACGTCATTGGCATCGAGGGTGTCAAATTCCTCAAAGATCATCTTTGTGGGGCTTGTGAGGCTGGAAAGATGACCAGATCCAAGCACCCCTCGAAGACCATCATGACTACTTCTCGTCCTTTTGAATTGCTTCATATGGATCTCTTTGGCCCTACTCATTATGCCACACTAACAAATGCAGCATCTCTATATGGCTTTGTCATTGTTGATGACTATTCTCGTTACACATGGGTAAATGTCATTACTTACAAAAATGAAGTGCAGGAAGTCTTCAGACGATTTTCCTCAAGGGCTTCGACGAATTTCGGTGTGAAGATCAAGCATATACGTAGTGACAATGGGACCGAGTTCAAGAATACTGGTCTTGATGACTATCTCGATGAACTTGGTATTACTCATGAGCTATCTGCCCCATACACTCCTCAGCAGAATGGCGTTGTGGAGCGCAAGAACAGGACTCTTGTTGAGATGGCTCGCACCATGCTTGATGAATACAAGACACCTCGTCACTTCTGGCCTGAGGCAATCGATACTACATGCCACATCATCAACAGGGTATATCTTCACAAATTCTTCAAGAAGACCTCATATGAACTCCTCACTGACAAGAAACCCAATGTGAGTTATTTCAAAGTCTTCGGTGCTAAATGCTGGATTAGAGATCCTCATCACAATTCTAAATTTGCACCGAAAGCACATGAAGGTTTTATGCTTGGTTACGGAAAGGACTCGCACACCTACAGGGTCTTCAACACCTATCACAACAAGGTTGTTGAAACTGTAGATGTGCGGTTCGATGAAACTAACGGCTCGCAAAGAGAGCACCTACCTCCTGTGCTAGATGAAAAGATGCCTGAGGAAACCATCAAGTTCAAAGCTACTGAGGATGTCATTCCTACTGAAGAATCTGCTGAAGAAATCATTCCAGAACATGAAGAACAGCATGCTGGCGCATCTGAAGAAAATGGCTCTGAAGAAAATGCTGAGCCAAATCAAAGTCGTCAACCTGCACATCCCCGAGTTGCAAATGAAGTACAAATTGAGAGAATCATCAACGACATCAACGCACCAGGTCCTCTGACTCGCTCAAAAGCTTCACATTTGTCTAAATTTTGTGGGCATTTTGCTTTCGTCTCTATCACAGAGCCCACCAAAGTTGATGAGGCATTTCTGGAGCATGAATGGATTCAAGCAATGCAAGAGGAATTACATCAATTCAAGCTGAATAATGTATGGGAGCTTGTCAAGCGACCGGACCCATGCAAGCACAATATCATCGGTACCAAATGGATCTACCGCAACAAGCAAGATGAAAATGGCCTAGTGGTGAGGAACAAGGCTCGTCTTGTAGCTCAAGGCTACACACAGGTTGAAGGAATTGATTTCGATGAAACTTTTGCACCTGTTGCTAGACTTGAGGCTATTCGCATACTGCTTGCTTATGCTAACCATCATAATATCATCTTATATCAAATGGATGTGATAAGTGCATTCCTCAATGGTAAGCTTGAGGAAGAAGTATATGTTGCTCAACCCCCAGGTTTTGAAGATCCTAAGCATCCTGACAAAGTCTTCAGACTCAATAAGGCCCTCTATGGCCTCAAGCAGGCCCCTCGGGCGTGGTATGATACTTTGAAGGAATTCCTCATGAAGAAAGGCTTCAAACCCGGTTCACTCGACCCAACTCTTTTCACCAAAACCTATGATGATGAATTATTCGTGTGCCAAATATATGTTGATGATATTATCTTTGGCTATACTAACCAACATTACAGTGACGAATTTGCCTACATGATGAGTGAGGAATATCAAATGTCCATGATGGGTGAATTGAAATTCTTCTTAGGTCTTCAAATTCGTTAACAATGCAATGGCATCTTCATTTCTCAAGAGAAATACCTCAAGGATGTTCTAAGGAAATTCGGTATGCAAGAATGCAAAGGTGTCAAAATCCCTATGCCCACAAATGGCCATCTATGCACTAATGAAAATGGAATAGACTTCGATCAAAAGGTATACCGCTCCATGATTGGCTCTTTATTGTACCTATGTGCATCTAGGCCGGATATTATGCTTAGTGTTTGCATGTGTGCCCGTTTTCAAGCTAACCGAAGGAATCACACCATAAGGCTGTGAAACATATTCTTCGATATCTAGCTCACACTCCAACACTTGGATTATGGTATCCCAAGGGCTCGGCTTTTGATCTCATTGGATATTCTGACTCTGACTATGCTGGTGATCGTGTGGACCGCAAGTCAACATCAGGCACATGCCATTTCCTCGGACGATCCTTAGTATGTTGGTCCTCAAAGAAGCAGAACTGCGTATCACTCTCTACTGCTGAAGCTGAGTATATTGCTGCTGGTTCTTGCTGTGCTCAATTGCTATGGATGAAGCAAACCCTCAAGGACTACGGCATCAATGTGAAGAATGTGCCACTCTACTGCGACAACGAGAGTGCCATCAAAATTGCTCATAACCCAGTTCAGCACTCGAAGACAAAGCACATCGAGATTCGTCATCATTTTCTTCGAGATCATGTGTTGAAGGGTGACATCTCTATTGATCCCGTGAAGTCTGAAGAACAACTAGCGGATATCTTCACAAAGCCCTTGGATGAGAAGAGATTTAGCAAATTGCGGTGTGAGCTAAATATCTTAGAATCTTCGAATGTCCTTTGAAAAGGACACACATCCTAACACTTATGCAAATTGATGAGTTAGATGTGCAACACACGAAGAAACATTTTTCTTCAATCAATGAAGACAAACCCGCTAAGTGTGAAGAAATTAATGAAGAATATGATTCTCAGAACCCTACGACAATTGTACGCGGTGTCTGAAATCATCATTCTTATACGGCGGGTTACGCCACCACAAAAGTTGAGAATCTTCAAAATTGAGTTTTTCTTTATTTTGCAAATTCTTCAAATTTTCAAATTCTTCAACTTTGCATAATCTTCGCTCTTCCCGTCTGTGTTCTTCATTGACTATATATATATTTGAGTTTTCTGTCCTCTACAGCATTCACTTATTGCTAATTCTTCAAGTTGTTTTTCTTCTAAGTGAATGTGATCGGACCCTTTCCCCCTCTATGCTAAACTCAATCCAGTCCGTTCACAAATTCTTCATGTGCGTTCTATTTGAAACCCGTTCAAAGTCTTCACTGTGTCCTTGACAGCTGAAGAATTTGCGAACGAAACCTTAAAATATTCTTATCTGAATTTTCGGCTTTTGCCGCTCAAACCATTCCATATCCCTCGATAAGATTTATCTATTCACCCGCGATCAAACATGATCTCCACTTCACAGTACGTGGGTGACACATGTCGCTAGGATAAGAAGGGTCAGGGGCATCTTCGTCCATTTTCTTCGGACGAGCGGTTCTTTCACCTCAGCTATAAATACCCCTCGCCCTCCTCAGATCTCATTTACCCCGCTCGATCTTACTCCCTCGCTCGAGCTCTCAGACCTAGCGCCGCCGCTACATTCCATCGTCGCCGGTGAGGAAGAGCTTCACTGCCTCGACCTCGTCGCCGTCGTACTCACACCGGCCACGGAAATCTTCACTCCGCCGCCGCCATAGCTGTTTTCCATCGCCAAGTTAGGGCATGGAAGATCTGAACGGACGAACATCTCCACTACTACTCTCAGTTCGTCGTGTTCTTCGTCAAGGGTAAATAAAATTTATTTTTACTGCCCTTGTTGATTCTGATGATTTCCACAAAATCTTCAAAAGGTGTTTATTCCTCAACTTTCATGTTCTTAAACACCAACTTGCTTCTGTCCTTGATCAGTTTCTCTAAGCAACGTTTTTCTTCAAGATTCCTCAATTGTGTGGATTTTCAATCTACACAACTCTGGAACCTAAGTCAAAATGCCTAGTGAAATTCCTCAAGACACCCCTGGTCATCTTCCTCAAACTTGATATTTTTGAAAATCTTCTGAGAACGCATATGACCTCTCCAAAACTCTTCGCACCTATATTCTATTCACAGGTACACATGTTCGCTGCTGAATCTCTAGGTTCTCATCAACTTAACTCATTTGCAGCGTTCCTTGAAGGAAAATTGCATACCTCATCAGAAAATTCGATTGTTCAAAATCCTCAAGTGAAGAAAATGGCTGATGGTAAAAGACCTCAGAAGGGAGGAAAGAGGCCAGAAACAAATACTGCTTTTGAGATCCCTGATGACATCTATGATGAATATTGTACTCCTGATGAAGCAACTCATGGCAAGGAGAGCAAAAATCAGCGCAAAGTGCGCATTCAGAAGATTGAGAGGAGATGGGCAAGAGAATGGAGGGAATATCGCTATGTCACTCCCAAGTACATGAAGAAATTTGCTGTTAACCCTCCATGTCCAAGACCTCCATTGGCTCCTGGCCAAGAAGCTGATCCCACTAGCATCAGAAGAGGTGAGGAATTTCCTCAGGAGTGGGCTAAGTGTCAAGCCAAGCTGGCCAAAGTGGCCAAAGAGGCAGTGAAGAAATTCAATGAAGAATCTGTTGCTGCCGCCGCTGAGGCCTCTGCTATCAAGCCTAAGAAGGCTATGCTAAAGAAATCAGCTGTCAAGACAAGTTCCTCAGCTGCAATGCCCTCACGGCCTGTTCCTCAAGCAAATTCCTCAAAAGCAGCTCCAACTCCCTCAGTTGCAAAATCCTCAGCTGCTCCTGCAAAGTCCTCAGCACCTGTGCATCTTGCCACATGCCAAAGGACTACTGGAATCTCAATTGCTTCAGGAGTCTCTACAAGTTTTTCAGCTCCACCTCAGTCTTCAACAACTCTGACCTTGCTGAAGAAAAAGGCCACTGCTGGACGAGGCACAAGGCCAAGTCCTCACAAGAAGCAAGTCGCCTTTCAGGTTCCTTCAAGCGAAGACGAAACTGATGATGAAGAATTAGCTGAGATCATCAGAGATCGACAACAAAGGGCCTCTAGTGCCAAAGGCAGTACTGTGCCCCTCATGCTGGATCCACGGAAGATCCTTGATTTTATTGATCTATGGCACAAGGATCCAAATACACCTTTGCCTGAATTAAACCTCACTCCTGGTCAAAGTCACATGTTGACGGCCTTCATAAATGAAGAGAAATGGAAATTTGAAAAGGCCAGGCAGGTGAAGAAGGCTCAGTACAAGAAGGAGCGTTTTCTGAAGAACAATGTTGTGAAAATGTCTCCTGAAGAACTTGTGACTATGCAGGCTGAGATCAAAGCACTCAGTGATGAATTTCATGCATTCCGTGCAGATTGGCTAGGTGCCAAAGTCAGATTCATCAGAATGGCAAAAGGATTTACCCCAAGTGTTGCAGCTTCATCGCAACCCAAATTTCCTCAGACTGGAACATCTGTTCAGTCTGCTGAAGAAAATGAAAGCGCCAGAGCTGCTAAAGAAATTCCAGTCTCTCAACAAGCCAGGGCAACCTCCAATATTGCGCCTGAAGAGCAATCCAGGCCAGTTGAAGCATCTGCTACTATGCCTGAGGAATCTGAACAAGCCAGGGCAACTGCATCAGTTGTGCCTGAAGAATTTCAACCAATTTCCTCTGCTCCTCCTGCACCGATGACAAGCATCAACCTTCCTTCTGCAACAGAAGCGAAGAAAACCAAGGCTGCGGAGCGAGCAGCTGTGAAGAAAAGGAAAGCATCTGCCTCCTTAGAGTCTTCAGCTCCCAAGAAAGTGAAGACTTTGACGAGTTCATCTGAAAACCCAATTGATGCTATTCCAATATCAAGCATGCCATCAAAGGATATCATTCCCTTTGGTGAGGAATATGAAATTCCAAGTAAATCTGATGAAGAAGATCCTTCTGCTGCTTCGACAGAGCAGATGGATGAAGAAATTGAAGTGGATACTTTCCCTTCAACCCCACTGGTATCATCGCCCATGCCTCAGTTCACAGCTGAAGAGGCAGGCGTCGAAGGAATTGATGAAGATGAGGATGTGGATATTCGGTCTACAACACCTATTCTAAATGATGATTTTTGGGAAAGTCATCACCCCAATTCACCTCTGACAACCCCTCTACATCAAGTTCCTCAGTCCCCTGTGCCAACTGAAGAAATTCATACGGGCTCCGATGAACGTCAAGCTTCACTTCATTCTATTCCTGAGGAAGTTCCAGTCACTAGCGCTGATGTACATATATCTGAAGAAATGGAGGCCAAGGCTGCTACTGAAATTCCTCAGCCTGTGGCTCCAGTGGCTATACCTCAAGAGGCTCTAAATTCTTCAACTGTTAATCTTCAGCCCAAGCCACAGAACCCTCACTCCAAGAAGCAGAAATTTAATGCTGAGGATTTCTTCAATGAGCACATATTCTTCACTGACTACAATCCCTATGACTCTGCTCGACTTCGTCGCAAGCACTTCTGGACTGCAAGCCAGATGAACTTCTACTCCTCATTGTTGTTTGATAAGGATAAGATCTTTGAACATGAGAAAATTCCTCATGTAGATATGGAATCGCTGCCCTGCTTCACACCAGTCCTCAGTGTTCTTCATGACGCTGGGTTACTCAATTTCTGCACCGACATCTGCGATTGGAATGAAGAACTCATTCTTCAATTCTTCGCCACGCTGCACATTACTGGAAATGTTGATGATGTCAATTCATGGGTATTGGACTGGATGACCGATAATACTCATTTCAAAGCACCGGCCTCTGAATTGCTTCATGCCGTCCCAGTCAGTCCTCCCACTGAAGGTGCAAGGCTTCTCTATGTTGAACCTGAACTGTCTGATCATCTGATGCAAGTGCTGATGAAGCCTTTGAAGCCAGGCCAAGCTCCAAGGACCAAATTCCTCGTCAAGGAATTGCTCTATGTGCCAAGGACAGTTTATCGCATATTGACCAAAACCCTCAGTCCAATCAAGGGCCACAACTCTGATGATGAAGAAGTTGTTGGCATCATGAAGAATCTACTGTTCAATATCATTCATGGTATACCTATCAACTACCATGATTTCTTCATGAGGACTTTGGCCAATGCTGCTCTATCACCTTTTGAGTTGAAGCCTTATGCTCCCTGGATCATGAAGTTCATCAGATCAAGGTCTTCAATTCATTATATGGCTGATTTTCAAAATCATCTCAGCTATTTGCCCCCTATTGAAGTCCTCAAATGGACTATTTCCTCAGCTGACGAGAAGGGCAAGGCTGCTGTTATTGATGAAGGTACTCGTCCATTGGATGGACAGTTTCGAAAAGCTACTTCCTATTCCACCAATGATGACTCTGCAACTCAAGATTCTGCCGCCAAAGCTTCAGAACATCATCCTCAAGCCATAGCTCCGCATGTGATGACTGATCATGAACTTCTCCTTAGTCTTCATCAGAAAGTTGATCGAAATCACAAGTGGGTCAAGCGTTAGTTTGGTGCAATTCTTCAGAACATGACAGTGACTCAAAATACTGTGAAGAAGAATCACTACTACTTGCATGAAGTCTTTGACCGCACTTGGGCGATTCTGTCTAATCTTCATAGTGCTGAAGAACTCAAGGAGATGGGCTTCCAACAGGACTTTGACTGGTCTCAGCCACCTTTGAAGAAATTCAAGAACGTCAAAGTTCCTCAGCTTGTTGCCAGTTCATATTCTTCATCGCGCGAGATGGATGAAGCTGAAGACTTGAACGACACTACGGCAGGCCCTACCTCAACAGACGACCCCAACAATGCTGGCGCTCCTCCATCGACATCATGATGATATTCTTCAGGGGCGTTAGTCCTCATTTTTCGTCCCTTTTGGTTATTCGATGACAAAGGGGGAGAAATTTGAGTTTAGTCTTCAAGCGGGGCTTATATATGGGCTATATTTCTGTTAAGTTTCAACTCTTGCTTTTCTGAGGTGTTTGCTCTGATGAGTTGTAAACTTAAGTCCTATGGTGGTCTGATACTTTTGAACTGCTTTCTGCATGCTTATTTCCTCAAGTACCTTAATGCACGCATGCTGAATTTCGTCAGACACCATATCTCATCATGCATTTCAAATTCTTCATATCATATGTTAAATGCGTGTATGAATTTCAAGATATAGGAGGAGATCTCCATGATATTACTCTACAATGTGCATTTGCTATTTCAAAGCAAATTCCTCAAATATGCACATCTTCAGGGGGAGTTCTTCTATATCTTGCAATCAAATTCCTCAATATCAGTATTTACACTTCATGTGTTTATCCCCGTTGAAAACTTAACCTATATTGTCATCAATCACCAAAAAGGGGGAGATTGTAAGTGCATCTAGTGCCCCTTAGTGATTTTGGTGTATTGAAGACTTATAGGTTAAGGGACTAATGCGTTTGTGAGTGTACACAGGTCTATAAGTCTATGAGGAGTTTGTTATTTACGATGAATGTCGACCCCTAAAAATGAATGTCTTCAACTGAAGACTTTGGTTTTCTTGAAGACTTTGAAAGTGAAGAAATTGGTGTGACCCTGAAGACTTGATATTCACGCGAGGATTATGAAGCGTGAAGACTTTTGTTTTCGTAGTTTCATTTTCTTCTTCTTGAGTCATAGGAAACACCGTACTGTTAAAGGGGGTCGAGGTAAAACTAAGGAAAAGTTTCCAAGTGATGCTCATCTCAAAATCCTACACCTACCCAATCCTTTCGAGTGAAGCCATTGGAAATCTCATACAGTTCAGTCAATTTCTTCAGTGACAGAGACGAAGTTCTTCTGTTCTCTGAGGAATTTGTTCTGACTGAGGAGTTAGGAATTCGCCAGTGCGGATTGCCTACAAGTGAGGAACATGATAGCCCTGAGGAATTTGATACTCAAATTTCCGACCGTTGTTGTGCTACGTGCCAGCTGTCCCAAAATATCTACCCACCTAACGGTCATATCATTGAAGGGCATTTATGTCTTATCATGTCGGGATGCTCCCTAGGCTATAAATAGCCGCCCCCTACAACCACTAGCTGGTTGGCTGCTCCGAGAGATAGATTGACACTTGTCATTTAGAGCATCCCATCCTCCGAGGACTTTGAGCGAAAATCATCAAGTGAGGAAAAACCCAAAAACCCAAACACCTACAAACCCAAAGTGATTGAGCATCACTGAAGAGATTGTTCCTGTGTGGAACCGAAGCTTGTTACCTTTGAGGACTGTGCATCCTCCAGACGGTTAGGCGTCATGGTCTAGAGCATCCAAGAAGAAATTGTGGATTGCCGAGTGACCGAGTATGTGAAGGTTTGGAAGTCACCTGAAGACTTACCACGAGTGATTGGGCGAGGTCTGTGTGACCTTAGCTCAAGGAGAATACGGTGAGGACTGTGTGTCCTCAGGTTTAAATACCTAGCCGCTCTAACCAGACGTACAACTGTCACAGCAGTTGGAACTGGTCTACCAAATCATTGTCTTCACCGAGCTACTGGTTCTATTTCCTCAACCCTTCCATTTCCTCGCATACTTGCTATGTATTTGATCATTACTGTTTAAGACTTTGACTAAAGACTTTCTCAATTTCCTCAGTTCAATTTCTTCAGTCAGTTTGTCTTCAGCCTGCTTATCCTGTGTTTACGCTACTTGTACTCTGTGCTTGTTTTCATGTCATCATGATGACTGTGCTACTGCTCTGTTATGTTTGCATCTGAGTACTTATTCCGCTGCTAAGTAGTTCATCGCTTTGGAATTTCCTCACCTTGAAATTCCTCAGTGACGAATTTGTAAAAATTGCCTATTCACCCCCCCTCTAGTCGATATAACGCACTTTCAAAGACCTCTTAGGATACCAAATGCCAAAGTTTGGTGTGTGAATTAAGTATCTCACTATCCTTTTCACAGCCTTAAGATGACATTCTTTGGGGGCCGCTTGATATCATGCACACATGCACAAACTTAGCATAATATCGGGACGGGAGGCACATAGATATAACAATGAACCAATCATAGAGCGGTAAACCTTTTGGTCAACCGGTTTGCCATCCTTAGTCAAGTCAAGATGTCCACTAGTAGGCATGGGTGTATCCATACCTTTGCTTTCTTGCATGTTGAACTTCTTGAATAGGTCCTTGGTATACTTTGTTTGGGAAACAAAGGTACCCTCCTTAGTTTGCTTGATTTGCAAACCAAGAAAGAACTTGAGTTCACTCATCATAGACATCTCAAACTTCTCCGACATTAGCCTTCCAAACTTTTCACTAAAATGAGGGTTAGTCGAACCAAATATGATATCATCCACATAAATTTGGCACACAAATAATTCACCATTAACCCTTTTAGTAAAAAGAGTAGAATCAATTTTTCCAATCTCAAAGCCTTTTTCAATAAGGAATTTAGTCAAGCATTTATACCATGCTCTAGGAGCTTGTTTAAGACCATAAAGAGCTTTGTGAAGTTTGTAAACATGGTCGGGTTTCTTAGGATTAACAAAGCCGGGAGGTTGTTTAACACAAACTTCCTCCTCAATTTCACCATTTAGAAAAGCACTTTTAATGTCCATTTGATACAATGTGATATCATGATGATTGGCATAAGCAAGTAAGATGCGTATGGACTCAAGTCTAGCAACGGGGGCATATGTCTCACCATAGTCCATACCTTCGACTTGAGTGTAGCCTTGAGCGACGAGACGGGCCTTGTTGCGTACAACTTGTCCATCTTCATCTTGCTTATTTCGAAACACCCATTTTGTACCAATGACATTTTGGTTGTTGTCCGGCTTTTCTACCAATGTCCACACTTGGTTCCTCTTGAAGTTGTGTAGCTCTTCATGCATAGCGTTCAACCAGTCCGGATCATCAAGTGCTTCTTCAACCTTCATAGGTTCAATGCTAGAGATGAATGAATAATGTTCACAAAAATTAGCCAAATGAGTTTTAGAGCGAGTGATTCTCCTGGTTTGAATCTCATCAAAGATTTGTTCGACGGGATGATCTCTTGAGACTCTTGCTCTAACTCGTGAGAGCTTTTGTTTGGGTCGGGGTGGAACATCTTCTTCATCATCTTCTTCTTCCTCTTGGCCTTCTTCGTTGTTGGTGTTGTTATTCTCTTGTGGAGGTGGAGAAGGAGGTTGATGAGGTTCATCTTGGTGTACATCCTCATTTTCATCATCTTGGCGCGTCCCACTTGTGGATGCTTCCGAGTTAACTCGTGGTTCACCTTGTCGTGAGGTAGAAGCTTCCACTTGGACGGACGAGGTACTCTCCTTCACCTCCATTGGACGAATCTTGCCAATAGACAAGTCTTGGATTGCTTCCGAAGGGTCTTTGTCTCCTACATCAATTGGCAATTGCTCTACTTGCGAGCCGTTAGATTCATCAAACTTCACATCTACCGTCTCTTCAACCTTTCGGGTGAAGTTGTTGTATACACGGTAAGTTTGAGAGTTTGAGCCATAACTGAGTAGGAAACCTTCATGAGATTTAGGAGCAAATTTCGAACGACGATGCTTATCAAGAATATAGCACTTTGAGCCGAATACTCGAAAGTATCCAACTTGGGGTTTGTTACCGGTGAGAAGATCGTATGCCGTCTTGCCAAGTAGCTTGTGAAGATATAGGCGATTTGTGGCATGACATGCTGTCTCAACCGCTTCCGCCCAAAAGTGTTTTGGCGTCTTGTACTCATCAAGCATCGTTCTCGCCATCTCAATAAGAGTTCGGTTCTTCCTCTCAACAACTCCATTTTGTTGAGGCGTGTACGTAGCCGAGAACTCATGTGAAATCCCTTCTTCGTCAAGAAAGGTGTCCACATTTGAGTTCTTGAACTCCGTTCTGTTGTCGCTGCGAACCTTCTTGATCTTCACTTCAAATTGATTTTGGGCCTTCCTAGCGAAGTTCTTGAAGATCTTTTGGACCTGCGATTTATCATCAAGAAAGAACACCCACGTAAATCTTGAAAAATCATCGACAATGACTAAACCGAACGAGTTACCACCGAGACTCTTGTAGGCATTGGGACCAAAAAGATCCATATGAAGTAGCTCGAGCGGTCTTCTCATGGTCATGATGTTTTTCACGAGATGACTTCCTCCAACCTGTTTTCCTGCTTGACAAGCACTACAAAGTCTATCCTTGTCAAATATAACATCTTTAACACCAAGGATATGATCACCTTTAATAAGCTTATCAAGATTTCGCATGCCCACATGACCTAACCTTCTATGCCATAACCAACCTTTAGAAGATTTAGCAATTAAGCAAGTTCTAGGTTGAGCCTTTTTAGTGAAATCAACAATCTATAGATCACCTCTACGTATACCGGTAAAGACCATATTGTGATTATCTCTACGAAACACTTGGCAATCTACTTTAGTAAATAGGACATTGGAACCGAAATCGGCTAGTCTGGATACAGAACGTAAATTATAGCCAAGAGATTCAACGAGCATAACATTTTGAATGGAGCTGTCATGTGAGATGGCCACCTTAACAAGGCCAACCACCTTACCCTTTGAGTTATCACCAAAAGTGACATACTTTCGAGGGCCGTCATTCTCAGCAAGCTTACAAAACATATCCTTGTCTCCGGTCATGTGATCGGTACATCCACCATCAAGAACCCATTCCTTTCCTCCAGCCATATAGCCGCGAAGGTTAGCCATAAGACCAAAGTGTCTCATAGACTCATCGAGATCAAGATCACTATCATCATCCTCATCATAGTATCCATGTTCAACATCGTCTTGTGATTGATCATTACCTAGAGAGAGTGATTCATTAGTTTTATGACCATGACAATGTGCATCTTTATGAATTCTAATGACTTCGGAAATGATATTGCTAATGATTCCAACATCTCCTTTGGCACGCATAAGGTCACGAAGCTCAACTAGACAATCACCAAACTTAGGATCATTAGGGCTCATCTTATTTAAAGCAATGGACTTATGAAGAATCTCATCTAAGTTTTTCAAGGAGTAGTTTGGAAATCGTTCCTCAAGAAATCTCCATATAGTATAAGCACAATTAAGAGCAGGCAAGCAAACAATCAAATTTCTAGGCAGTCCTCTAATGATAAGATTGATATTTCTAAGATTATGGATCATGTCAATAGACTCATCATGGGTAGGATGCAAGGGGTCAACAAGGGGTGCACACGGGATAGCAATGTACTTGTTCAAATGATATTCATTGAAAATATCAAGCATCTCATATTTCCAAGCATGAAAGAACTCCCCATTAAGCATAGGCACTCTACGTCTAAAACTCCCCATCCACTACTGGAATCCACTTCTTTGCCATCTGCTAATTCTTTGCCGTCCGCTTGCTGACGGCAAATAAGGTCTTTGCCGTCAGCCACAAGAAAACGGACGGCAAAGATGTGGCTGATGGCAAACAAAGTCTTTGCCATCAGCCTGTTCTTTGCCGTCCGCTAGCAGACGGCAAAGAGGTGGGTGGGTCCAGTTATTGTTTAACCAACTCAAGCCCACCGGCCCCACCTCTTTGCCGTCCACAAGCGGACGGCAAAGAAACTTTGCCGACCGTTGGCTGACGGCAAAGAGGCGGGTACGTTACCGGCCGTCCCGCCCCCTCTCTTCTCTCCACTCTCTCATTCCTCCCCACCCACACCCGCGCTGCCGCCGCCGACCCCGTCTGCCGTAGCCGGCCGCCCCGCCGCCCCGCACCCCTCCCCTGCGCCCCCCGACCTCACCGCCCCCCGCC
Organism: Thinopyrum elongatum; assembly: GCA_011799875.1. Classification (NCBI taxonomy): domain Eukaryota; kingdom Viridiplantae; phylum Streptophyta; class Magnoliopsida; order Poales; family Poaceae; genus Thinopyrum; species Thinopyrum elongatum. The sequence goes on from CM022302.1 coordinate 560,303,918, forward strand.
GCCCTCCACGTCGCCCCGCCCCCTCCCCTCCACAACCATCACCACCCACACCGCGCGCGCCGCGCGCAGACCCCGTCCGGCGTAGCCGGCCTTCCCGCGGCCCCGCACCCCTCCCCGACCTCCACCACGGCCCCGCCGCCTCTTCCACGTCAGGCAGCCGCGCCACGGCGTCCCCGCCCCATCGCGTCCCCCCCCCCGTCCCGCCGCAGCCGTCCGGCCTCCCCCTCCACCGGGTCGCCGCCTCCTCCAGCGGCCACGCAGCCGTCCAGCGCCCCCCTCCACCAGGTGGCTCCTCCCCCTTTTTTTGTTTAATTAGTTTCTTTTTGTTTCTTTTAGTTTGTTTCTATTTTAGTTATAGTTATAGTTTTAGTTTATTTTAGAATTTGTTTTAGATTATTTAGTTTAGTTTTAGTTTATTTTAGATTAGTTTTAGTTTTAGTTTAGTTTATTTTAGATTAGTTTTAGTTTTAGTTAGAGAAGAAGTAGAAGGGAGGAGGAAGGAGGAGGAGAAGAAGAAGAAGAGAAGAGAGAAGAGGAAAAAAAAGGAGAAAAAGAGAAGAAAGAAAAGAAGAAGAAGAAGAAGAAAGCAAAAAAGAGAAGAAAGAAGAAGAAGAAGAAGAGGGAGGAGGAGGAGGAGGAGGAGGAGAGAAGAAGAAGAAAGAAGAAGAAAAAGAAGAAGAAGAAGAAGAAGAGAAGAAAGAGAAGTGGAGGGAGAAGAAGAAGAAGAAGAAGAAGAGAAAAGAGGAGAGGGAGGAGAAGAAGAAGAAGAAGAAAAGAAGAAAAGGAAAAAAGATACCCGACCCCGACCCGACCCCTGACACCCGACACCCCGACACCTCGGCACGACACCCCCGACCCCGACCCCCGACCCCCGACAACCACACCCCGACCCCGACCCCCGACCAACCGACACCCTGACACCACACCTCGACCCCGACCCCGACACCCTGACACCCCCGACCCCGAACACGACACCCCGGCACGACACCCCGGATCCGACACCCCGACACCCTGACACCACACCCCGACCCCGACCACCGACACCCGACACCTGACACCCCGACCACCGACACCTTGACACCACACCCCACCCTTACCCCCGAACCCCCGCACCCTGACACCACACCCTGACCCACACCCCGACCCCGAAACCTGACACCCCGACCCCGACACGACACCCCGACCCCGACACCCCGACACCCTGACACCACACCCCGACCCCATATATATTTGTGTTGATCGGGTGTATTTTTATTATGTTCATGATTATGATACACTTAAATTATATACATATTATTATGTTCATGTCAGGTATCCAAATTTTTTATGTTGTACTAATTTCGTTTACTTTTTGTCATTGCAGGTGTTGACAGGATGGTGGGCAAGGGTCCAGAGCGCCCCAAGCCTCCTACGAGCGCTACTGGGAGGGGTGGTTGCATTATTGCAGCACAGCCCCTCCGGAGAGCGGTGCAGGATGGTATGCAGACAGCTGCGGCGGGCGCTTCTTCTACGGCTGGGAGAGGTCGGGGGAGGATGAAGAAGGCTGGTAGAGGTGGACGTGGCAGTGGGAGAGGTAGGAAGGCTGCTACGCCTTCCTCGCCGCCACCCTCAGCTGATTCACCCGACCACAGGAGTGCTCCGTCTTACGTGGACCCTCGGACTCCGGTCCATGAGCCTCCGGTCACTGATCCTTCGCCCCACCAGACTCGGGTCCTAGAGTCTTCGTCCCAGAAGACTCCGGTCACGGGGTCTTCGTCCCAGGTGCCAGAGTCTTCGTCCCAGAAGACTCCGATCCCGGAGTCTTCTTCCCACGAGACTCCGGAGGCTAGTGGCTCGGAGGATGGTAGCGAGGACACCTTTTCAGAAGATAGCTACAGCGACGATGAGCTGGTTGAGAAGGGCAAGAAGGTCTACAAGCGTGGCTGTACAAAGCTCCCGCCCGTGCCGACGACCCCCGACCAGAGGTGGTTGATTGCGCCTAAAGGGTTGAAGTAAGTGCATTTACTATTTTTTTAACCTTTTGCCTTCATGTTCCTTCAAATTAATATCTAATGCGTTGGCCTTGTCATACTGCAGGGGCTGGGTACACCCCCATGGTTCCCGTAGGCCCAACCAGGTCCTTGGTGTGCTTTGCCGGCATCACTTCCCTGGGTGGGTCACGTTGCCCGGTGAGGGTCAGGTTCCACAGCTAGCACTGACCTGGGAGCTGTACTCGGTTGCCCTGGCCCCGCCGGAGGAGAGGGTCGATGGTGTCTTGTGCGAGACGGTGGCTGACATTGTGTTCCGTCAGTTTTGGGTAATTTCTCCTTTACGGAATTAAAAATCAACAGTACCTAGTGATTGTACTAATCAGTGTTGTCTTGTTTGATTGCAGACCTTCTACAGGGTTTCAGAGGGAGAGCAGGAGGCCGCGTGTATGGTTGTCAAAAACGAGTGCAAGCGCCTAATTCAGAACTTAAGGCAGGAGGCTCGGGTGCAGGCCATTTGAGACTACTACGCCTCGAAGGGTATTAGGAGGGGCAAGCAAAAGTGTCGCGGCAAGTTTCTGAGTAAGGAGAAGTACATGCAGGTAATTACCTATTCTTAAGGCCTTGAACTTAGTTTTCTTGATTTGATTCGTAGGCGTAGAGCTGAAATTTCTCTTGACTCACTTAGGTGCCCCCGAGATGGTGTGTGGATAAGATGGACTGTTGGGAGGCGTTGGTGGATGCGTGGTGCTCTGCCTAATGGAAAGTCGAACACCAAAGGGCCAAGGATAAGCGCGACCAAATGGAAGGTGTGCCACACCATCAAGGGAGCTCCAACCTATTTGAGTACGGGGATAACTGGGTATGTGGTTTGCTACATGATTCATGCAATTCATTCTTCATGCTAGATAGTTCATTTATGACATATTTAGCTCTAAAATGCAATAATAACCTTAGATAGCTCTATAAAATGACTTAATATGCTTTAGTCAGTTAAAAAATGGCATAACTACCTTCGATAGCTCAATAACGACCTAAACTAATCTTAGCTAGTTCATTCATGACATAATTAGCTCTAAAATGACATAATAACCTTAGATAGCTCTATAGAATGCCTAAATATGCTATAGTTAGCTCTAAAATGACATAATAACCTTGGATAGCTCAATAATGACATAATTAGCATACTTTGGTCAAAAATGGCATAATAATCTTGGTTACCTCGAAAATGACCTAAACTTAGCTTATTTTCCTCGAAAATGACATAATAACCTTTCTTAGCTCCAAAATGACCTATTTACATAGCAATATCATTCTTCATGCTAGCTTGAGCCCTTAACTAATATTTTGTTCCTCTCTCTCAGGCGCACCACCACAAGAAGCCTGTGCCAGGTCTGTTCGACCTCTATGGCATGGACCATATGGCCCCGTACAAGAAGGCCAAGCCATTCATGGAGTCTGACCTAGATGATCCAAAGAACTTCACCAACAAGACCTCCCACCACAAGCTTGTGAAGTACAGACACGAGGGGAAGGCGAGGAAAGGGGAGGACTTTAACCCGAGCCAGGATCCTTTTGATACAGAGCTAGTGATGATATCTGGTGGCGGGAGGTCCCATGGCTCTCTAGCCATTGGTGATGGACTGATACGTTGTCCTAAGAATCTGCCGCAGATCAAGAAGCGCCTGAGTAGCTCTGATCCTGAGATAACGCCTCGTGCACGGCCCGCGGAGATCGCCATGGCGGTTAGTTATACAGACTCTCTCACCTTTCCTCCATTACATTGTGTGTGCGTCCGTCGATGATTACAATGCTAACGAGGAGTGGTGTGTTGAAGGCTATTGTTGAGAAAGAGAGATTGAAGACAAAGGAGCTTCTGGAGGAGGCAAAAAGGGAGGCACAAAGGGAGGCGGCGGAGAGGGAGAGGGAGATGGAGGAGAAGACGGCTAAGCTGTTGGAGGAGGAGAGGAACCGGAACGACAGCGCTAACCGGGCCCTATACGAGCTCATCGTGGTACGTTTCTCGTGCATATTAGCCCAATCATGCACGTAATGTTCGCATTACTATCTAATATGACTAACTCGTGACAACCAAATGTGCAGAGCTTGTGCGAGAAAAACGGTCAGGCCCCTCCGCCGATGCCCCAGATTGCTCGGGCGACCACGGTGAGTTTGATTTGAATGGTCGTTGCTTACTACTATTCACATTTCAGTTTGCGAACTTGCTAATGAGACATTATGGGAAATGATCTTTGGTGCAACATGGCTCCCGACAAGCATCGACCACTCCTTCTGCCAATGCCGAAACCCCGACCGGTCCTTCACCCCCGTCTGGCACTGGCGCAGCCCCAACCATTCCTACATCTCCGTGATAACGGTATTTTTCTTCTTAATTAGCGTGTTTAGTCCATTTATGACATAATTTAGCCTATTTAGTCCACAAATGACATAATAAGATGAAGAAAATCAAGGAAGAGGAAGGAAAGAAGGAATAGGAAGAAAAGAAGAAGAAGAAGAAGAAGAAGGAGAAGGAGAAGAAGACTAGAAGAAGAAGAAGAAGATCTTCTTCTTCTTCTTCTAGTCTTCTTCTTCTCCTTCTTCTTCTTCTTCTTCTTCTTCTTCTTCTTCTTCTTCTTCTTCTTCTTCTTCTTCTTCTTCTAGTTTTCTTCTTCTTCTCCAAAATGAAGTTAGCTCTAAGTTATATCAAAAAGGCTTCATAGCTTAGTTAGGTCAAAAATGGCATAATTCTAGGTAAGCCAAAAATGGCATTTTCTTCTTATTTAGCCTATTTAGTCATTTATGACATAATTTAGCCTATTTAGTCCACAAATGACATAATAAGATGAAGAAAATCAAGGAAGAGGAAGAAAAGAAGGAATAGGAAGAAAAGAAGAAGAAGAAGAAGAAGAAGAAGAAAAGTCTCTTCTTCTCTTCTTCTTCTTCTAGTCTTCTCTCTTTTTTTCTTCTTCTTCCTCTTCTTCTTCTAGTTTTCTTCTTTTCTCTCTCTCCAAAATGAAGTAAGCTCTAAGTATATCTCATAATATGCTTAGTTAGGTCAAAAATGACATAATTAGCTAGGTAAGCTCAAAAATGGCATTTTTCTTCTTATTTAGCCTATTTAGTCCATTTTGACATAATTTATCCTTTTAGTCCACCAATGACATAAACATGAAGAAAATCCAGGAAGAGGAAGAAAGAAGGAATGGAATAAAAGAAAGAAAGAAAAAGAAGAAGAGAAGAAGAAGAAGAAGAACTTCTTCTTCTTCTTGTTCTTCTTCTTCTTCTAGTCTTCTTCTTCTTCTTCTTCTTCTTCTTCTTCTAGTTTTCTTCTTCTCCAAAATGAAGTTAGCTCTAAGTTATATCAAAAATTGCATAATATGCTTAGTTCACTCAAAAATGGCACAATTAGCTAGGTTAGCTCCATTTTACCTAAGTATGCTTCCTTCTTCTTCTTCTTCTTCTTCTTCTGATTCTAGTCTTCTTCTTCTAACTTTCTTGTTTCCATTTTGCAGATTTAATTCACTATATGGAAGCTTGCATGGATGCATGGAGTGCTTGTTTCCCTTATCTTTTTTTCGTTTGTATCGATAAAAAATGTGGAACTTGTTATATGGATGCATGGAACAATGTGTTGGATGAACATTGTGATATGTAATATGTATATATGGATGGAACTATGTTTCTTATGTATATATGTATGTTGTCATGGATGGAGATAGATATGTATATGTATATCTGTGTGTTGGATACATCATATATGTATATCTGTGTGTGCCTGTGAAAAAAAAATATGTATATCTGTGTTTGAAACCCTGTCAAATTAAATGGATTCAAATAAAAACAGAGGATACATAGCCTCTTTGCCGTCTGCTAGCGGACGGCAAAGCTCTTTGCCGTCCGCTAGCAGACGGCAAAGAGGACACGTGGCATCTACCTGTGAAACCTAGGAACACTGGCTGCCTATTTGGTCACTTTGCCCTCTGCCAGCGGACGGCAAAGATTCAAATCACTTTGCCGTCTGCCAGCGGACGGCATAGCTGGCCACGTGGCAGCTTCCCAGTACTGCCTAGCTGAGCTGTTTGCCGTCTGTCAGCGGACGGCAAAGAGCTTTGACTCTTTGTCGTCCGCTGGCAGACGGCAAAAAGCGCCGTTAACCCCCTAACGGCTCTCACGCCACCGCACTGCCGTCCGTTGTCTTTGCCGTCTGCTGGCCTCGGATGGCGGACGGCACAATCCTTTGCTGTCCGTTTCCAGGAAGCGGACGGCAAAGAAGGCCTTTGCTGGCACGTGTTCAGCTGGAAAGTTTGCCGTCTGCTGGCGGACGGCAAAGATGTTTGCCGTCCGTGATCCATGCCTTTGCCGTCTGCCATGGCGGACGGCAAAGAAGCTGATTCCAGTAGTGATCGTAGACTCATCCATCTTCCTCCAATGGTGATTAAACCAAAGCAATGGAGACCAATGCTCTGATACCAATTGAAAGGATCGAGAAGAGGTGTCTAGAGGGGGGGGGGGTGATTAGACCCTTAACAGATAAAGGTGGCAATTTTTAAGTTCTTCAAGTTAAGGTGGAGTTTTAGCACAAGTTTAAACATTCACAATACATATCAAGCAAGCATGGCAAGAGTATATGAGCAGCGGAAAGTAAAGCATACAACTTGCAAGAATGTAAAGGGATGGGATTGGAGTGTGCAAATGCAATTGGAGACACGGAGATTTTTGGCGTGGTTCCGATAGGTGGTGCTATCGTACGTCCACGTTGATGGAGACTTCAACCCACGAAGGGTAATGGTTGCGTGAGTCCACGGAGGGCTCCACCCACGAAGGGTCCACGAAGAAGCAACCTTGTCTATCCCACCATGGCCATCGCCCACGAAGGACTTGCCTCACTTGGGTAGATCTTCACGAAGTAGGCGATCTCCTTGCCCTTACAAACTCCTTGGTTCAACTCCACAATCTTGACGGAGGCTCCCAGGTGACACCTAACCAATCTAGGAGACACCACTCTCCAAAAGGTAATAGATGGTGTGTTGATGATGAACTCCTTGCTCTTGTGCTTCAAATGATAGTCTCCCCAACACTCAACTCTCTCTCACAGATTTGGATATGGTGGAAAGATGATATGAGTGGAAAACAACTTGGGGAAGGCTAGAGATCAAGATTCTTATGGTTGGATTGGAATGTCTTGGTCTCAACACATGAGTAGGTGGTTCTCTCTTAGAAAATGAATGCTGGAAGTGTAGGCACGTTCTGATGGCTTTCCTCACGAATGGAGGAAGGGTGGAGGGGTATATATAGCCTCCACAGAAAATCTAACCGTTACACACAATTTACCAAACTCGGTGGGACCGAATAGTGAAACTCGGTCAGACCGATTTAGTTCAAAATGTGAACGTTAGGATTTTGGGTGGGACCGATATGATCAACTCGGTGGGATCGATGTGCTAGGGTTAGGGTAAAACCTGATCTCGGTTTGACCGATTACATAAACTCGGTGAGACCGATTTTAGTATTAAGCAAGCAGAGAGTTGGCCAAGCAAACTCAATGGGGCCGACTACCTATTTCGGTGAGACCGAAATAATTGCAGTAGGCAACAGAGAGATTGCAAGCCCATCTCGGTGAGACCGAGATCCCATCGGTGAGACCTAACTGATTAGGGTTTCTGGCAGTGGCTATGTCAAGTGAACTCGGTGGCGCCGGATAGATCAAATCGGTGGGGCCGAGTTTGACTTTAGGTTTAGGACATATTTGGAAATGAAAAAGTGGTTGAGGGCTTTAGGAGCATATCACTAAGCACTTTGAGCAAGCAAGCCATTAAGCAACACCTCATCCCCTTTTAATAGTATTGGCTTTCCTATGGACTCAATGTGATCTTGGATCACTAAAATGAAAAGAGTAGAGTCTTGAGCTTGAGCCAATATGTGTCCTTAGCATCTTGAAAGGGTTCCACATCCTCTTGTCCTGCCACTCCACTGTTGAACTTATCTGAAATATACTAGATAAAAGTATTAGTCCAACAAGAGATATGTTGACATTAATTACCAAAATCACCCAGGGAGCACTTGTGCTTTCACTACCAATCGAGAGTCCCTCAAGGTGAAAGTCAAGGCAGAGCATTACTTCAATGAGACAGCTCTGTATGCTGAGTTTACAGAACTTTTTCAGTTATTCAATCAAGACGCACTCCACAAATCTATCGTCAGTTGCTATTGTCTGTAAGTGATTTTTTTCTGTAATTTAAGTCTCAAGCTAGCTGTAGTTCTCGTTGATCATTACCTGTAATTATCCTCACTATATTCTTTTCTGTGGTATTATGCAGGATGAAGATCTATGAAATGAAAAAAGCTGGACGCTATGGCATTGGGTTCATTGACCCAAATACCATTAATCAAGAGACATGGACATATGAATGGTATCGAGAAGAAGTAGAGAAAAACATGCTAGAGTTCTTGAAGAAACTCAATAGCAATCGAGGCAATCGAGATATACTACTTCCTTACAACTTCGGGTGAGTCACGCTGTCTTGTACTACAAATTCTGTTTTTGCTTACTAGCTAGATGTTAATAAGTGTATAGGGTTTAGGGTAGTTGATGAGTGTTATGCACATGCCCGCTTAATTTATATATGCAAACGTGTGCGCATGCAGTTTCCACTGGATCTTGTTAGTCATTCAAGTTGAAGAAGGAAAAGTTGAAGTACTGGACTCACTAATTAAACCAGTTACTGACTACGAAATCGTGAAGGGGATAGTCAACAGGTAATTTCAATCATTATTGAATTATATGTCGGCCTCTTTAGTTCGTCATTTCCTGATATCAACTAATTAATAACTCCTTTATTCATTTTCTTTGCCGGCGGGCAGGGCTTGGCAAAAGTTCATCAAAGAGGTTCCAGGCGAATGGAAACAAAAGCTGTATTGGTATCGACCCAAGGTAATTAATTAAGTAGTACTAGCTAGCTACCATCTCTTTAATTCTAGTTTCAATACCATTAATTATCATGCTTGATTAATTATTATCTGATTGAATTATATTCTCGTAAAGGCCATGATGCAGGCGCCGGGGACTGATTTATGTGCATACTATGTTTGCGAGAACATTCGCATGATGGCGTCCGAAAGGAGCAGATCTTCTAGACAGCTATGGGTACGTTTGCCAGAACACTATTCACAATTTTTACATCATTATCGATATCTAATCACACAACTAATACATGCATATTGATCTCCTTCTTAAAAGTTCAATGAGGTGTGGGATAAGCTCCTACCAACGGATCGCGTACGAGCAATTCAAGAGGAAATAGCGGGATTTTTGCTCGACCAGGTCATAGATCCCAAAGGAGAATACCATTACCCGCTACCGCAGTAATGCCTCCATGTAGGAGAAATTGTATATACCAACTTGTATGTATACATGTGTATGTGTGAATGGTGGTGCCAGACATTCGATGATATATATATATATATATATATATATATGATCGGTTCAACGAGAGATTCTATTTATATATATGCATAACGTGTACAATATGTAGTATCGTAAAATACCAGCAAATGAAAAAGAATTAAATGGAAAACACAAAATTAAAGGAAAAAAGAAATCATAAACCCAAAACCCGCTAAATCTTTTAGTACCGGTTGGTGTTACCAACCGGTACTAAAGGTCTCCCAGCCCCCGGCGCTGGCTCGTGCCACGTGGTGGCCATTTAGTGGCGGTTCGTGTTGAACCGGTACTAAGGGGGGGACCTTTAGTCCCCACCCTTTTGTGCCGGTTGCAGAACCGGCACTATAGGGCCTTACGAACCGGTGCTATAGCCCGGTTCTGCACTAGTGTAACTCTAGTATTGTTCCTAGTTCTATTGGCATATTTTTATTGTTGTATATAGCTCCTGGGTTGTGTTTAGGTCCATGTATTACTGTTGTGTTATCTTACATTCTTAAGAAGTTGATCCCCACTACTATCAATTCTCTCAACATGCAGCCCGTCCACATCATCATCTAGCCACCTCAGCAATTTCCACCCATGTCACTTTTATCTCTTCGTTTTCACGTAGCATCACTTGATGTCATATTCCCCCCGAAGATTCTTTTTACCAGCGCGTGGCTTCAGTTACTGCTATTACAACCCACGAGCCTACCATCCTACGAGATGACCCCTCGGTGCTCCACAAGGTCCCTCCCGTTTGGATCTCTGTTCCTCGACCAGCGGAAGCGAAAGAAAACCTCCCCAAAACAAACGTTCTGAATCCCTCGTAAGCTGGCCTCCCGTTTCCCATCCCCACCATCTCAAGCCCCGACAAAGCGACGGCAAGAGAAGCCAGCCTCCTCTAGGGTTTACGGCGGCCGTCCCGGGGCAGAACCGGCGGGTATGATGGCGATGGCGGAGCAGCGACCGGATCTCAAGATGATCGATCTAGAGGCTGGGTGGGGCATCAATAATCTCATTAACATCCTCGAGGGCAAGCCGGAGCCGCAGTTCAGCTTCGAGGACTAGATGAGGAAGACACGTAAGTCGACTCTGGCGCCTCCTCCCTCCAGACATGCCTCGGCTAGGCCCGATTCGTTCTAATCCAGTGCTGATCTAGGGTTCTCCTGTTTTCTCTATTGTACTAGGCCCGATTTGTTCTAATCCGGTGCTGATCTAGGGTTTCGGCCCCCTGTTTTTCTCTATTTGGCACGCATCATGATATACAACATCTGCACTACTTGCAGCAGCTCTACAGCTGCGTTGGGCATTTGTCTGATTCGAGTATGTCCAATGTAATTTATGCATGAGCACATATTCATTTTTCAAGTATTACATTACCAAGTAATTTGTTCCTGTTGAATAGCTCTATGTGCCACCATCTGCAAGTAGCCTCTCTCAATCTAATTTTTTGTTAAATATCTTGATGTATGCACAAGGCATCATAAATTATCTTGCTGCTTTCAGAAAAGCATACTGAAGACTGTCTTCTTTTGAGCTTCTGGTCACCGTCTTCTTTCATGTTTCAGGTGGACTGAGTTAAATATCTTGATGTATACACAGGGCATCATAAATTATCTTGCTGCTTTCTAAACAGTGTACTGAAAACTGTCTTCTTTCGTGCTTCTGGTCACTGTCACCTTTCATGCTTCAGGTGGACTGATTATAAGCATTACGTCCTAGGTGGTAAATAAAATAACTCAACCAATTTCAAAGTGATGTGTTACTTGGTGCAGTCCAACTCTGAACGTGTTTCTACTTTTTATTTTCTTACTGAAGGTTAATTCCCACACACGCTACAGTCTGAAGGTACATGCAAATTTTATGTTTCTGACTTGATATACATGTTTTACTACATATCATGATGGCTCGCTTCCTTTTTGAAATTCCACAATAGTTCCTCTATACTAATGTCTGTGTAAATGTTCCATGTAGGTTTTAGGTAAAGAGCATATACAATGGATGCATAAATAGAATATTCTAGAGTTTCTTTTGTTTGCTCGATGGCAGATCAGCAAAACTGAATAGTATTCTACAAATATGAACTTTTTTGCAGGGACATAAATTATGAACACTAGTCTCTTAAGACAAGGAGCCGGAGCTGCAGTTCAGCTTCGAGGACTAAATGAGGAAGATACAACATGGTCGAGCTTCTAGCATGGCAATGATGGCATTTTTTAGGTGAGCTGACTCTGCGCTACGGAGGAAGCCGTCTAGGCTGCTCCTTTCTATCGGTGGTAAGCTTATGAGTGGGGACATCGACGATGTTTCTGGAATTGGAGGTTTTGTGGTCCTCTTGACCTGTTGTTGCAATATACTTGACCATGTCAAGTAATTATGCTCTCAGTCCCTCCTGGACAGCCAGGCCAAACTGACCGGTTTCTCTCTTCTTCTCCAGTAACATGGGCGGTGAGTGGTGCAGCTTGAAATAGCCATTACAAACTCATAAATTAATGGGCATCTGAGGAGACACGCGATGGGCTTTATAATGCCATTCTCGATATGAATCTCGCCATCAACTCCTTACCTAGCACCTCCATGTAGTATTTCTGATGCTGACTTAATGATCATTGTCTTTTTCAGGTTGAAGGTCTTGATCATCGTATATTCAAAGTTACATTGGACACATTCATAGTTCCTGATGGAATAAATTTTCATTCTTCTGACTTTTCATTTATTCTATTGCTATACTATTATCCATTAGTTCACATCTAAAGATGTCATTTTGTTTGTGTTTGAGAGTTGCAGGTTAGTGATTGTTGACTTTGATGCATTGGTAGTAGATTTTAAGTTCAGTTAAACTAGGTGACATTTCTGTACAAGTTTTCGTGTATGTGGCAACATTTTTTTGTCTTATTTTGTTCTGGAAGATAGTTATGGGTTACTTGCATTTTGACGTTACTCCAACAATAAGAATAGTTGATCAGCTCAGGTAACATGATAATCGCACGTACATGGATCCAACATCCAAATTTATTACTTTAACTATATGCTGATTCTGATGCACTCTTTTCATGTATGTATCAGGCAAGTGTCATCACTTACAAGACTTTTTTGTTTCAAATTTTTTGTATTAACTCATCATTTCAATTCTTTGTATTAACACTACTGTTACAATTAGATGCAACCTATTCTTTTGTATGCACTCATTTGAAAGATATGCTTTCCCCACAAAAAGATAAATGCTTTGAGGCACATGCAAGTTGCTATTTTTCTATCTCTCCACATTAGAAATTTTAGCACAAAATATCCCGCAGCAACGCGCAGGGATTCATCTAGTTATCAAAATTACTATCAAAACTACTGTATGCTTTGACACTGTTGAAATTTTTCTATCTCTCCACATTAGAAATTTTAGCACAAAATATCCCGCGACAACACGCGGGGATTCATCTAGTATATATACTAGCAAAAAGGCCCGTGCATTGCAACGGAAGGAGAAAACGTATCGCATGCCCTCTATTTTAACACGGTGCCCGACCCATGTCGTCGCTTTTCGTCCACACCACCCTAGCCGATGTTCGCGGTGTCCATCTAATCCCAATGTGATGCTTTTCGTCCTCACCACCCTAGCCGATGTTCGCAGTGTCCATCTAATCCCAATGTGTTTAATCACAATGCAATGAGTTGAGACACTGCACAACATGTCTGTGAGGGTCGGACTGGTTGAGGAACTTGGTGATGGAAGCCTCTCAAGAAACCCATGCACCTGCTCGTTTCAATTCAGAAATCAGAAAGCCAGGGCAAAATCACAAACGTGTGTGTGTTGTTCTAATACATCTGGTAACTAACAACAACTAAGAAAGCAACCATTTATGTCAAGTTCTCAACAGCTATGTTATTACTCTTGACAAAAGATGTCTGGTGAGCTACTTAATTAAGAATAACCTTAGTTAAGATGGTATCTGCGGGAGTACTTGTTGATTTGCGCAATCCAAGTAGCTAGCTGCCTTCAAAAAAACATCTACAGTGACATGTCTTCATTCTGTATACAGAAGAGCAAATTTCAGCATTTACTCACTTCTTTCACCGATCGTAGAAGAAGTGGCAAGTAGTCTTGCGCAACTCTATCACCCTTTCCAATCTTGTGCAGGCAAAATGCATATCTGCAGATACACTAACCAAGTAAATATGGGGATGCTACGCAAACTTGAAGTCCTATAGAATACAAATATTTTACCATTTCGGAGTGCACATATCTGTTGCAGATGTTCCAAGAAGGATGAGTTTCACATCCGAATAATGTAGATACAGATTAGTAACATGATCAAGAAGGTACCTCACTGCAGCAAAGATGATCAACATCTCTTTCATCAGTTGAATCGTTGCCTGCTAGATTTGTTCTTAAGAAGCCAAATGATAACAAATAAGATACGTGCAACTAAATTAGAGATTTAAAAGGAAAGGAGAATGAACATACAAAGTAGTATAGTTCAGAAACAATGAGAGTGTACTTCCTATATTAAGTTTGATCCTATGATGATTCGTATCACACTGTACACTGCACGGGGGAATCCGTGGTTTATGCAAACCACTTAATTGTTTAGAGCAGTACGTATTCTAACCACATCTCTAATATGTTAGAACCACAACTAAATCAATACGTGTTAGGCGAGCAAACCTGGAACTTGAGTCCATCAGCAGGGCGGCCCTGTTTAAGATTCAGGCCAGTAAAAATCCCCAAGCTCATTTTTATAACCTACTGCCTCTTCCTTCGCTGTTGAATCAACTGATCCATGGCATGGGTCTGCTGTCTAATCTGTCGATCCGTGCTCCCAGTGACTGTCACTTCCTTGAATAATCGGGCGCAGAATTGGGAGTATCTCGCAGCGCCTAGAGCTCAAGGAGCAAGCTCTGGGTCGACTATCGCCTGGGAGAAATCCACGCCCATCCACGTCAGGAGCCCTGGAAGGAACACTGCGATGTGTCGACGGCCGATGTGTTGGCAGCCTCCATGAACACAGCGGCGCCGCCCACATCAGCGTCCCTAGCTGCGATGGTGCCTGTGTCAAACTCGAGCACGGGAAGCAATTGAGCAAGGGTTTCGGTCAAGGGCGTCGAGCCGTCCGCACCGGATCCCTCTGTCTTCGGTGCCCTGTTCCTCCTTTCCAAATCTGCAATTCATCAGAACAGAAAGGTAAATTTCTCAAGTTCAGTACCCTGTTCAGAACAGAAAAACAAATCTGTTCGAGTAAATGCAGTGAACATCATTCATCAAGCATACAGTTCTTAATGTGCTGACTTCCATCCCAACAGGAATTTAAATAGGATGGAGCCTAAACATTGAAATTAATAGTGACAATCTATATTATCTTCTCAATGCCAACATATGTCAAGATAATTCAATATGTTTGCTGAAACTGAAAGATACTAAAGTGGCACATGCTAGCATTTTTAAATCAGATGACTATCGAAAAGAAGCCAACCAAGAAAAGTAAATAAGTATCAACCTTACCTTCATAAAAAATAAGGGAGGAACACTTCCTTCATAGCCTTCCTACAAGTACAAAGCATACTCAATTAGCATTGTTTCGGTCTCATTTTTTGCAAATAAAGGGTGTAATAATTACCACCTCTGACTGACCTCTAGTAGCAGAATCAGAAAAAAAAAAACCTCATCACATACAATATCATAGCTATACACTCCCAAGTCAAAGTAGAACAGATCACAAGGATTCCCCGACAACCAGGCATGGCCAGATCAATTGGCTTATAATTTCATTCCATCTCACGATCCATTGCCCGCTTTGTCTCAATGGAAATAAAACTTAGTGAGTACTTAGTCACGAGTTGTCACTGTTGTTAACATTCAGAAAATTAAATCACAGGAAATCTATATTCCTGATTGCATTAAGCTGTAAATGTTGCAAATGCAGAAGTACAACAAAAACCATGAAGGTGCAATGCATGAACTGTAAATACATGAACTGTAAATGTTGTAAATACATGAACTGCAAAGGCTTCACGAGCTGCTGCTTGTCGTGTTATGCAGATGATGGCCACAATAAGCGCTCAACTTTTTTTTCCAGAAATTTGATAATATGCACAATTTAGGTGCACGGATGATAAATCTAGTGGAATTCACATGGACAACACAAAGGTTGGCGAGAGAAATACCTCTTAAAAGAAAACAGAATTAACTAATCATATTCATTTTGTATGTAACAAAAACTGAACGACGACATTGAAATCTTACCTCCTAACACAAATTGCTTATAACGAAGATAAAGCTAGCTAATTAGCTCAACTAATGCACTGGCGGTTTTTGTAATTTCTGACAAAGATGTTCCTCACAAAGATACTTAGTTGTCCTTTCAAGAAAAAAAATACATGCTGAAGTTTTGGATTGGCTTGCTAATAAAGACTGTGGGTGCCTTGTGAGGAGTAGGAGCACGTCCGCCTGTCCACGGCCGTGGTGTACAGGCAATGTGTTGTATAAGCAGTGCAAGTTGAGGAGTATACATGCATGCGTGCGACCGGCATGATGCTTCAGCGATCCGGCAAAGAGCGCTCGACTGATTCAGTTCAGAGTTTGGATTTAGGTGCGCGCGTCCACACCGAGGGAGAGGGAGAGAGCGAGATGGGGATAGTACCAAATCCGAAGCAACACGTAGGCAAGCTGCGAGAAATCCATCGACGGCGGCTCAGATCCCGGCCAACCCTCGACAGGAACGCACCACGGGCCCCGCCGCTCGGTCCCCAGCCCGCACGGCCGCGCAGGACTCCCGCACCGGCGGCAGCCCCAATGGGCCTCCAAGCCGATGCGCGACCCGGCACAGGGGAGGGGCTGGCCCCGAGGAGCGGGAACCCGGCGAGTCCGTTGGTCAAGAGCTGGGCGGCGCCCTCCATCATCGCTGCCGTTTGGGGAGGGACGCGGTCCCGGTCGACGCGAGCATCGGCCACGGCGAGCGGGACGGGCGCGACGGCGGGATTCGGACGGCGGAGCATGGATACTGGGACGGCGGCGCATCGATGGGACATGGGTGCGGGCGCGGCGGCGGCGGGCGGCGCGCAGTGACGTGGGGCGGGGTGGCGCAGGAGGTGGCGGCGGGATGGAGGAAGAGATAGGATCGAGGAGGCAGGGTCGTGCGGGGCGCTGTTTTTTTTTCCTCTGTACCGGTTCGGGGCTGACTTATGATGGGGAGTGCGGGTTCAATTTCTGAAAAAGAGAAGGGCCTTTTTGCAAAAGCGCCGCGACGGTGGGAAAGATATAGGACAGAATACTATCGGTCCCTTTAAGGGCCCGTTGGTCAGATCTGCACGAACCTCCCCCGCGGCCCGACAAAAAACCTAAAAAAAAGAAACAAAAGCCCACCTACCGACGCGCAGCCACTCATTCCTCGCACATCGCCGCCCGCCCCTCCCTTTCCCACGCGCTGCCGCCGCCGGCCGCCCGCCCCTCCCTGCACATGCGCTACCGCCGCCGGCCACGTGCCCCTCCCTACGCATGCGCTGCCGGCGGCGACAGCCCTCCCCTTCCTACCCACGCGCCGCCACCGGCGGCCGCACTCACCTCTGCTACCACCGTGCCGCTGGCCGCACTCGCCCCTGCCCCACCGCGCCTTTGCCCTCCTCGCCCTGCCCTACTGCGTCGCCCGCCTTCCTCCCCGCGCTCCTGCTGCCTTCGAGTGCGCCAGGCACCTCACTCCCCCGTGCTTTGGCCACCTCCTCCTCCCACTTCGGCCCCCGTGTCCGGCCGCCTTCCCTCCCACCCCCCCGCGCGCCCGACCGCCTCCTCTTCCCTGGTGAACACCGACCGGAGGCGGCAGCTCCCGCTGCGTCTCACACCCCCACCAGCTGTGGTTCGTGGACTCCATCGGCTGCAGGTCGCGGCCTCCGCCAGCTGCAGGTCCCGGTCTCGATCTCGTCGCAGCCCACAACAGCCAGTCATGCGCGTGCGAAGCAGCGGCCGCCCTTTCTCTCCCGCGTGAAGCAGCAACCGCTGCTGCTCTCTCCATTTACTAGTATCATTTATACTGCTATTGATTTTGGGTGACTGCTTGCCTTTGGCTTCTTTACTTACCAGTGATGCTACATGACACAGTAAGGTTTTAGATTTCCTTTCTAGAGGTAGTTATGCTTAGAATCAGTATATTGTCAAATTAACACCATTTCTGCAATATCATCTTTGATAGTAGGAGACCTACTCCTTGGCAACATCCTTATTGAAAATATTATCATACAATTAGATGTCCTGTTATCCTGATGGTTACTCAAAATGTTTGACCTTTTTCAGGCACTGCCAGGTTTTGGCCATGCTGCACATTCAATTGATATCCCTTCTCATCTGCTTTAGCTTATAGTGACATAACATTTATGAGGGAGGGCTGATCGCCTTCAGTGTTGACCGTGCCATCATTTATGTCATCGCCTTCAGTGCATTCTATAAGTGAGATGGTAGAGAACAGTGGTGTCGCTGGCAGGAAGATTGCACACAATGGAAGTGTTTCTGAATCAGACTTGGGCAAAACCAAAATGGATGTTTCACAGACTTTGGCAAAACGGAACAGTGGTGTCGCTGGCAGGATGATTGCACACAATGGAGTAGATATTGATATCTTTCACAGACGAAACGGTGAGAGGTAGCAGTTTCTAATTAGTGGATGGTTGGTGAGGAAGATCCTTAATTTCTCTCTCTTAACTTCATATTGAACTATGCTAATAGGGTGGGCTGTCCAATAACATGCTGAGCAATCTATCCGTTAGCGAACATTCAGCAATTCAATATAGTAGGTTATGTGTCTTTCAACCGAGCAAGCAACGATGGGCTCTCAATAATTATTGGAGTGTTATACACTCAATTTTCTTTGTCAAAGGACCTGCACATTGTTTTTCACCTTTTCTCGAGAAGCATGCTTATTTTCCCATGTCACAGTGCTTTATTGTTTTAACTTGTGACATGCAAGCGAAAAATACCCCTTGTATGCGAGATTGGGCTATTATGAAATCTTTTAATAATTGTTATTCAGGGAGTTTCTCCTCTCTTGCCACTTGCTCAAGCTACATTAGTATGGTTGGACTTTCATCGGTCCCTTCTCCCATGACATTTTCATGGAAGTAGTTGAAATCAAAATAACCTATCCCATGCAATTGTTTACTTTCGCTAAACAATCGACACCAATGATGTGGAAGACTTTTAATTATCAAAAAGATGAAAATGTGATAGCACTCATGCTTGATCACGCATCTAATATACTTTTTCTCAGGAATGCAATGAAACTACTCATCATGGATATCTATTCCTCATCAGAATAGGATTCTTCCTTTGCTCAAAAGGACCTGACAGTTCAACTTTGTTATTCAACCTAAGGCGAGCTAATCTCGACTTGCAAGAAAATAAACGCTGAAAATTAAGATACAAGATATTCCTGGATCTCCCCCAAGCTTGGAATCAAGTCGACGGGATTCTAATACCTAGTTCTGATCAGCTTGGGGGGTGTCTTCCCCTCCTTCAGGCTGCATGCGAGGGCGATACACTTGAAACGAGACGCCATCTCTGAAATTTCTTTCTGTTGCTCGGAGGCCAACTTCATGAGGAGGCTAGTCTATGAAAAGAGCTTAGTAATAAAATCAGAGAGAGTATCCATCTTATTACAGAGACCATCGACCTTGTTCTGAAGGTCTTTGTTCATCATCCAATAAGCATCTAGCACTTGACTAATTGTATCAACGCATGCTTTAGGGACTTTCTCGAGCTCACTGATCTTTTTCTTTATCTCATCTGGGGTTGGTGCTTCCCTCTCAATCTCGCGAGGTGTAATCCATAGAGGAGATCTAGGAAGAGATCCTTGAATATTGTTCCTATATGGGTTTAGAGGAGAGCCTTCTTTCTTCTCTGTTCCTTCCTCTTCTTCTTTAGGCTTCACCTCCTCCGGTGCCTCTTCCTTGACGCCCACCTTCGGAAGCTCCTCCCAACTTCTAGGAGTCATCTCCTTCCAGTCTGGGAGAGGGGTGATCCTAGTTGATGTAGAGTTCGATGAGGAGCCCTTCACATTGATGGAGGCGATTGGAGCGCCCTTGTCAGACATGGTGATTGATCCCTTCTTGGTCTTGTAGATTAATGTCTGGTGGAGAGGTGGCATAAAGCGGCGGTAAAGGATTAGATCGATAATGAGCTGGGGGCGTGATCCCCTGGCTTTTATAAAGGGTTAGAAACCTTAAGATTCCTGAGATAATCCTTGCATAGGAAGTTAGAAGAAAATCGGAAAAAATCAGAAGCAAATCGGGCAGTTCAAAGGAGATCAGGAGAGAAGACGGGTTCTGGTATGAGCGTGCATGCTTGTACCAGGGCTCATACCACCTTCCGAGAGCCAATTTTTTTAAGAGGCTAACGCAAAGACCATAGTACAGAGAAGAAGCCGACCTATGGTACGAGCGTGAGCGCTCATACCAAAGGTCGTACCAATACCTCAGTTGTGGTCTCCAAATCTAGGGGAGACGAAGGGGTGCAATACGAGCATGGGTGCTTGTACCATGCTTGTACTGGAGGGTGCTTGGCATACTTTGATGTCCAGAGGAGGTGACGGCTTTGGTACGAGCATGGGTTCTCATACCATCGGTCGTACCACCTGGTGTTGAACTGTGCCAAGTATCCATGAGAGAAGATGACCTTCGGTCTGAGCACATGTGCTCGTACTGGTGGTCGTACCACCTGTAAAACCCTTTTTCTGAGGTGGGGGGGGGGGGGGGGGGGGGGGGGGGGGTAGTTAGAACTACGGATGGAGCGCATCGCTCTTCAGGCGTGATAAAGTTTATTACGTCTGGCTCCTTCTACATGTCGGCAAGATACGTCTTTAGGTGCTGTCCGTTCAGTATACATGGAGTTGTCTTCCCCCCTTTTAACCTGATGGCTCCCGAGTTATATACTTCATCGATTTCGTAGGGGCCATCCCACCTAGACTTAAGCTTACCTAGAAACATCTTTAAACAAGAATTGTAAAGGAGTACCTTATCTCCAGCATGGAACTCTCATTTCTGGATTTTCCTGTCATGCCAAAGCTTAACTTTTTCTTTAAACAAACGGGAACTTTCATATGCTTCATTCTTAAATTCATCTAGATCATGTATGTCTTGTAAGCATTTTTCTCTAGCCTCCTTAAGATCAACATTTAAGTTTTTGATAGCCCAGAAAGCTTTATGCACTAGTTCTAGAGGTAAATGACATGCCTTACCATATACCATCTTATATGGTGTCATACCCATTGGATTTTGATATGCCATACGATAGGCCCAAAGTGCTTCGTTCAACTTGCGTGCCCAATCAGTCCTCGGTCGTTGCACTTTGGGTATCGTTTTGATCTCCCGGTTTGAAAGCTCCACTTGACCACTCGTCTGGCGATGGTACGGTGATGCTACCCTGTGAGTAAATCCATATTTTCGGAGGATCCTTCTGAAAATACATTGTATAAAAGGAGATCCACCACCAGTTATAAGAAATTTAGGTACTCCAAACCTGGGAAAGATGATATCCTTGATCATCTTAATAAAAGTAGCTGCATCAGCATGATGAGTCGGAATTGCCTCCACCCATTTTGTAACATAATCTACAGCCACAAGAATATGAGTATGTCCATCGGAAGCAGGGAATGGGCCTAAGTAGTCGAACCCCCAAACATCAAATGGTTCACAGACTAAACTATAATGCATAGCCATTTCCCATCTTCTACCTATATTACCTATGCGCTAGCAGGCATCGCAACTCTTAATATACCTGTGTGCATCCTTAAATAAGGTTGGCCAATAAAAACCAAATTGAAGTATCTTGGCCGCGGTGCGATCATCTACATGATGTCCTGCGTATGGCCTACTATGACAGGCATGTAGGATTGCGTCCCTCTCATGCTCAGCAAAACATCGCCTAATCATGTCATCCGGACCATGCCGGTAGAGGAATGGGTTCTCCCAAATATTATGCTGCAAATTGCTAAAGAACTTCTTCCTCTGGTTGTAGCTCATTTCTGGAGGAAAATATGCCCATCCATGGAAGTTAGCATAATTGGCAAACCATGGCACTACCTTTTGAATCACCACGAGGGTTTCTCCTGGAAAGGAACAGTTGATTGGGACAGGATCAAATGGTATCCTCTCCATCCTTGATAAACGGCCTGCCACAGGATTCTCTTGACCATTTTTGTCGATGATCTGCAAATCAAATTCTTGGAGTAGTAATAACCAACAGATCAATCGAGGTTTAGCATCCTTCTTAGTAAGGAGATGTCGTAGAGCTTGATGATCCATATGAACTATTACTTTAGAGTTGATAATGTAAGATCTAAATTTATCACAAGCAAAGACAATAGCAAGTAATTCTTTTTTATTTGTAGCATAATTTTTCTGAGTTTCATCAAGACTTCTGCTAGCGTAATAAACAACATTAAGTTTTTTTGTCATCTCACTGTCCTAAAACAGCCCCAATCACATAATTACTTGCATCACACATTATCTCAAAGGGTCGATCCCATTTTGGAGGTTGGATAATTGGAGCAGTGATCAAGGCCTCCTTGAGCTTTTCAAAGGCTGAAATACACTCCTTGTCAAGTGAGTAACGGATATCTTTCTACAAAAGGTCAGTGAGTGGTTTTGATAGCTTAGATAAATCTTTAATAAACCGTCTATAGAACCCTGCAAGACCAAGGAAAATTTGTATTCCCTTCACATCTTGAGGACAGGGCAGGTTTTCTATAACCTCTATTCTTTCACGGTCTATTTCTATCCCCTTACCTGAGATTTTATGGCCAAGCACTGCTTGCTCTTCGGTAGAAGCATTGGGATACCCCCAAGTGTAAGGGATGATGTAGCCTAACGACAAGTATTTCCCTCGATTGAGAACAAAGGTATATCAAACCAGTAGGAACTACTCTATGACACCTAATGATGGGTACCTGCACACAACACACACAACAATCTTGTCTCCCAACGATCCAGGAAGGTTGCCAGTCTTCCTGTCTTGTTAGTTACAAGGTTACTTGTATAATATGGTAGGTAATGGTAAATATATGATAAATAGCAAAATGGTACAACAAAGAAACGTAATGAAAGCGTGTAAATAAATTGTGTAAACAATGTAAAAGGATGGACTTGGGGCCATAGTTTCACTAGAGGCATCTCTCCAAGAAAGATAGATGTGTTGTGGTGAACAAATTATAGTTGGGCAGGGATTAAATTGCTATGAGTATGATCATTCATGGCATAATTCAACATAGGCATTACGTCCGTGATATGTAGACCATTATCCAACTACATCTACAACTAATACTCCACCCAAAGACCGCTATCCAGCATGCATCTCGAGGTATTAAGTTCCTAACAAACAGAGTATTGTAATAAGCATGATGACATAATGTAGACAATAAAACTCTCATCCAAGTGTGATAGAGAAACCATCATTTTATCCTTAGTAGCAACAACACAGTACATGTCTAGTCTATTTCTTTCACTTGGATAGAACACTGCAAGATTGAACCTACTATCATACACAAATCCATCTGAAGATCTAAGCATCAAACTTGGCCAAAGAACAACACATAGATCGGAAAGCATATATGACTATTAATTATGTAGCAAAGAAACCATAAGAGATTCAATAAGATTCATCAATAAATCTGATCATAAAGTGACATTCATCATATCCCGACAAACACAACACCGATTATATCAAATTGATCCCGATCATGTGAGGCAGCTCATAGGAACTTTGTATTGAAGCATAAGGAGAGAGGATGCCATCTAGCTACTGCTATGGACCCAATTCCAAAGGAAACTACTCACACATGGTCATGGTGGCAGCAAGGTTGATGAAGATGACTCCGGAGATCGATTCCCCCTCCGACAGAATGCCGGAACAAGTCTCCAGATTGGATCTCCGCGGAACAGGAACTTGCGGCGGCAAAAAAAATCAGGGAAATTGGCACGAAGGTTTTTGGAATATGTGGAATTTATTGAGCCTTGGGGGGAGGTAAGGCGGTTCCCAAGGCCTCCATGCAGAATGTCGGCATGGCCCCCTGGCCGCGCCAGCTGGATTCGTGGGGCCCACGGGTGGCCTCCCAGCAGGTTCCAGTGCTTTTGAAATCTTCGTCCACCGAAAATAATCATCAAAAATCCCAGTGACGTTTGGAGGTCCGGAAATGATGATTTTCTAACAACTAAAAATCATGCAGAAAACAGAAATGGCTTTGGCACTAAACTAATAAGTAAGTCCAGAAAAACAATATAAATTGCTATTAAAAGTATATAAAAGTGGTATGATAATAGCATGAAACAATAAAAATGTATCGATATGTTTGAGACGTATCAAGCACCACACCTTCCGTCACGATAAAGCGACATTTTTCCCAATTCAGGACAAGACCATTGTCTTCACATCTCTGCAACACTTTGTTAAGATTGTGCAAGCAATTATCAAAAGAAGTTCCTTGGACAGAGAAATCGTCCAT
This sequence comes from Thinopyrum elongatum, assembly GCA_011799875.1. Classification (NCBI taxonomy): domain Eukaryota; kingdom Viridiplantae; phylum Streptophyta; class Magnoliopsida; order Poales; family Poaceae; genus Thinopyrum; species Thinopyrum elongatum. The sequence goes on from CM022302.1 coordinate 560,327,779, forward strand.
GAATACTTCCACAGTTTGTTCAACAAAATGAGCAAAGATAACAGAGAGACATTTCTGAAAAGTGGGAGGTGCATTGCATAATCCAAAAGTTATTCTCCGGTAAGCATACGTACCAAAGGGACATGTAAATGTTGTCTTCTCTTGGTCTTCCGGCTGAATAGCTATTTGAGAGAACCCAGAGTATCCATCCAACTAACAAAAATGAGAATTTTTAGCTAATCTTTCGAGCATCTCATTAATGAATGGAAAAGGGTAATGGTCTTTACGAGTCTCCTTGTTTAGCTTCCTGTAGTCAACACACATACCATACCCAATAATAGTCCTAGTAGGGATTAGTTCATTATCCTTACTAGCCATGACTGAAAGTCCTCCCTTTTTAGGAACACAATGAATTAGACTAACCCACTTACTGTCAGAAATAGGGAAAATAACTCCAGCGTCTAATAGACGAATTATCTCTTTTCTTACAACGTCTTTAGTGTAGGGATTTAGTCTTCATTGTCTTTCAATGACTGGTTTGGTTCCCTCTTCTATTGGTATCTTATGAGTGAAAATAGATGGATTATACCTTTATGGTGTCCTCTCAACACCTTCAACAGTCTTTCTTCTTATTTTTCTGAAAGATTAGCAGTTATAATAACGGGAAATCTTTTTGTATCATCAAGAAATTCATACCTTAGGCCCTCCAGTAGTGGTTTGAAGTCTGGAGGTGGAAGTTCCTCGTCTCCCTTCCATTCTAACACTTCATATACCTCATTGACAAGAGGACCCATCAATGGAGTTGTGTCCATTATCTGCTCACTCTCTTCTTTTTCCTGATGTTCAACTCCGATCTCTTGTTTTACCAGCGTTCTCTCTAATTCATCTTTAGGAGTGCTAAGATAAATCATAGCTAATTGAGTTATAGTTTACTCTTCTTCCTCTTCGTGTTCTTTGGGGTAAGGTTTGCTTTTGATTGCTGAAAAAGGAAATTCGAGTCTTTCTTGCCCGAACATAAGGGTAATTGTATCCTTCTTGCTATCCATATCTGCTCCTACAGTATTCAAGAAAGACCTCCCAAATACTATGGTGCAGTGATTATCTTCTGAGATTCCCAAAATGAAGATATCAATGGGGTAAATAAATGAACCAAAAAAGACATTGACATTTTTAAGGATACCAAAAGGTTCCCTATCAGTTTTATCAGCAAGCCTAATAATCATGTCAATCGGTTCCAGAACAGAGGGATATATATCATTATAGATCTTAGCATAAAGGCTATAAGGAATGATATTGATAGGGGAACCCAAGTCACACAAGCCAAAGTACGAAGTGCTCCCGAAGGAACATGACAAAATATGTTTACCTGAGTTCTTACTTTCCATGCATCGATTGATGTAAGAGGTTGTGTCTTTGTCCAATAATATATCCTTATCAACCATCACTTTGGGCATAGCGAGCTCCTTAATAATATTTATGTGCACTTTAATTCCACACTAACTCACCTCTTCCTTTTTCTTATGCTTTTGCATGATATTCTCCTCTTCCCAAAGTATCTTTTTCTGAGAATGTTGTATTTGGGGTCCACCTGAAATATTGCAATTTCTTTTATAACTGACACCAACCTCGCCTCCTTGACTTTCTGGGTGTAGTGCTCCCAATTTTCTTTAGGGACCTATAAATGCTCAGAAAAGTCTTTTACGATGTAACACCCCCAGTGGTTAGCCACAGTAATCCCCCTTTTGATAATGCCATGTCATCATGATCAACAGTGCTTAAACATCATTTGGACCATATCTCTTTCAAATTCAAATTCAAAAGGAAATTCAAACTGAAAGTGCAAATAAAAGTTGTTCAAATTTGAAAACTAAAATGTTCATAATATTGTAAATAATCCAGAGACAATTCTAAAATTATAATCAACATTAATAAAATTAAATAAAGGACTCAAACAACAAGAAACAGCAGCAAAATAACACTATTTAATCCTTTTTCAATTAAATAAAATCCAAACAAAAAGATATGGACACCAAACCAATTTCTAGAAGTGACTAATTTCGCACTGTTACTATTTGGACCAGTCTCATATTTTACAAAAGTTATTTGAAATAAAAACAAAAGACAAGACAGAAAACAAAGGAGAAAACAGAAAAAGAAATAAAGAAAAGAAAAAGGCCCCCAGCACTGGGCCTAAGTGGCCACAGTGCCCGGCCCAGCCTGCGCAGCGCCGTCTCCCTCCCCCGCACTGCTCATGTCGCGCGCTGTCGAGCACCTGGCGCGCGCGCCGCCAGGCCGCCCCTCCGAGCGGTCGACAGCGCGTCGCGCCCGCCGGGGAGGATAAAGAGCATCTCCCGCGCCCCCTGGCTCTCCCTCGCTCACTCCCTCTCGCTCTCCCTCGCATCCCCATCTCACCAGAGCGCCACCGCCGCCATGGCTCTGGCGTAGCCACGGCCACCGTGCCCCGCTCGCCTCCCCGACGTGTCCAATGTGCTCGCCGTTGTCCCCTCCTTCGACTACGTCGACGAACCGAAGACGAGGGCCACCGCAGCGCCTCCCCGAGACTTCTTCCTCCTCGGATCGCCGCCGCACGACATCGCCGATTCCGGCGACCTCGAGCTACCCCAAGCCCACTGCCTTTTCGTTGCGGTTCGCTGTGAGCCACCCCCTCCTCCTTCCTCTCTCCCCGTGCCTTTCCTCGCGCTATTGCCGTCGACCCCAACTTGACCGTACTGGATGCCGCGGAGCTCACCGCCGACGCGTCGTCGGTGACCAAATGGCCCCGTGGCCGTGTTCGCTAGCTTCCCCGCATCGCATAGGGCCTCGCGGCGTAGTTAGTTTGCTCGCCCGCGTGCTGCTGCTGCATCTTCTTCACCACCCGAACACCGCTGTCCGCCATCGCCGTCGCACTGCTCAGCTCCGGCCACCCCTGCCGCCGTGCACCCCACCACCGGATGCGGCATCGTCCGCCCGTTCCAGAGGACTAGACCGCGCTCGAAACGGTGGATCACAGAGGATTTCCGGGCTCGCCGGAGTTCTCTGCCCCGTCCGGCGTTCGCCGGCGTGCCTCCGGTGCCACCTGCTGACGTGGGGCCACGGGCCCCGCCCCGTGCCTCTGACCATTGGGCCCCCTGGCCCCACTTTGACCCGTTGACTGGGTCAACCCTGCTGACTGGGCAGGCCCAGTCACTGACATGTGGGCCCCGCTTTTAAAACATTTTAAAATAAATAGAAATTCTAATTAAAATGCTAATTAGTTAATTAGTTAAATTAACAGACACTGACAGTAGGCCCCACATGCTAATTAATCCTATTTAGTTTAATATAACTCTGTTTAATTAGCACAGTCACTGACATGTGGGCCCCACTGGACCCACCCGACAGGTTTGACTCTGGTCAGCCAGAGTTGACTGCTGATGTCATCTTTGCGTTATGCTGACATCACCATTTACTGTTTTGGATAATTCGAATTAATAATAAATCTGTAATTTCAGAATATTGTTTAAATCTTTAGAAAATCATATCTTTTAAAACGTAGCTCGGATCGAAAAGCTTTCTACATGAAAGTTGCTGAGAACGACGAGACGAATCCGAATACGCGGTCCGTTTGTCCACCACACGTCCCTAGCATAGCGAACATGCAACCGTCTCCTCTCTTTCATCTGTCCGAAAATACCTAACCCCCGGGAAAACATTCCCGGATGTTTTCCCTCTTCACCTGTATCATGTAGCACCGCGTCAGAACACCCCTAGCTCTGCATATTGTCATGTCGTACATTGTGTTGCTCATGTTTGCTGTGTATTTATACTGTCCCCCCCCTCTTCTCTCTCGTTAGACCCCGACGCAGTTCCCGATACCGACGCAGCTCAGGAGCCCGACGACACCGTTGACGACCTTGCCTTTGCCGCCAAGCAACCAGGCAAGCCCCCCCTTTGATCATCCCGATATCGCCCATTCTATTTCTCATGCTTGCATTAGAATTGCTGCTGCTACTACTTTACCTATTCTGATGCATAGCCTGTTTATTGTAATCTACTATTGATACCTTACCTGCTTATCCTAAACTGCTTAGTATAGGCTGGGTAGAGACCTATCAGTCACCCCACTAGTCCCGACTGCCCCGCTGGATTATCAGAAGACCCGATCTTCGGGATTGAAGACCAGGTCCCGGCACCGCACATCACCCCCCTTAGTTGTAACGACACTGCAGCGTTACTATCGAGTGCCGAGGGTGAAACCTCTTGTAGCATTTCTGATGTTAACTCTGTAGAGTAGCTATTCGGTCGTGGTCATCGAGGGTGATTCCTCCTTCCCCACTTCCGATAAAGACGCCGTCGTACAACACCTCAAGTGTGAACCCATCGAGGGTGATTCCTCCGAGTTCACCTTGACAGATACATCGAGTAGGAATCCAACGAGGGTGATACCTTGGATTCCCCTGATGTTATGGACACACGGATACTTGGACTGTACTATTGTTACTTGGAAAGGCGGGTCGACCCTGAGGGGTACCCGCGTGTGATGTGAAGACGGGTTGCCTGTATGGTGCCCGAGTGATGAATACGAGGCGTGGCCGGGCATTCTTGGCCCTTGCCGCAAGTCCTCGAGACGGGGCGACGGGGTCACATCAATCGTGAGTCTCTGCTCATTTTCCGCAAGCCCCTAGTCCACTAACGATTTGGATATTTGATCCGAGTAGGCCTCTGGCTTGATAGTACTAACCATCACGTGGGAAGAGTTATGGGCACTCTGCATCGTATGCATCAGCCGAAAGCTTTGTCAGACGTCCAGTTCAGCATCGCGGCACAGACGGACCGGCGCCATCCTGCAGTGTTGGTGCCTGGCTTCACCGTGTGCGCACCGACCCGGAGGGCGAGGGGCGATGGCCCAAGACCCCCTTGCGCTTAGGATGTAGACCGACGGGGACCTCTCTGCTGAGCCGTAGGTAGGGTTGCGATGTATCGTTTGGCCGAGGCCGGGCGTGACCCGAAAAACTGTGTCCGGCCGGAGTTAAGCGAGCGTGGTGGGTAAGTTGGTGCACCCCTGCAGGGAAGAAAACTTCTATCGATAGTCGGTCCTACGGTAAAGGACACTCGGAGTTGTATCCCGATCGATACAACTAGAACTGGATACCTGTGATGATACCTGGATATGTGGCTCTGGGATTGCTTCTCGCAGGGAGTCGAGAAGGGATCTCAGGACGAGGTTGATGACTGTATGGCTCTGGGATTGCTTTCTCACAGGGAGTCGAGAAAGGATCTCTGGGTGAGGTTGATATCAGTACTGCTACATTATATTGTATTGTTCTACTCTCTTCTAATGCTGCAAGACCGTTGAAGATGCTAGTCTTCGATAGGACTAGGCCTTCTCTCTATTCTGGCATTTCTGCAGCCCAGTCCACATATACAACCATTCTTTGATAATGTTGCATAAGTAGTATAGATCCTTGCTTGCTGAGTACTTCGGAGTACTCACGGTTGCTTTGCTTTCTTTTTCTCCCCATATCAGTTTGTCATGACCAGATGACGGAGCCCTGGATACAGCTGCCTCCGCCAACGATCGCTACTTCTACCCCGAGGGTGGATACTACTACGAGTTGGCTGACGACCAGGAGTAGGTTCGGAGGGTCCCAGGCAGGAGGCCTGCGCCTTTCGATCGTAGTGTTTTATTTTGCCCCGCCTTCCTAAAGGCCTTTCTGTTTCTCTTTTATATCTGTACTCAGATATCTGATGCTTCCGCTGACGCTTGTATGCCATCGAGCTATGTATTCGAGCCCTCGAGGCCCTGGCTTGTAATATAAAGCTTGTATGACTTTATTTATGTGTTTAGAGTTGTGTTGTGATATCTTCCCGTGAGTCCTTAGGCTTGATCGTGTGCATTTGCATGTATGATTAGTGCACGATTGAGCCGGGGGCGTCACATATGATCTGCATAACAATGTCAGAGTCCACACGAAAATCCCCACTTATATCATCCATTTCACCAGATTCGGAGAAGGTTTTAACACATCCATAGTCGGGCTCTACTCCTCCTTTACCCCCATTGTCTAGATCCCAAGACTCTTGATTAAATCGGATTTTTTCTAGCAACCCCCAGGCTTGAGTAATACTAAAGTCCATAAATGCCACCAGATGCAAGATCCACCATTTCCATACATTGGCTGTCCAACCCTTCATAAAAGAAATGCAATACCATCCAAGGTGGGTAGTTGTGATGTGGGCATTGGTCAACAAGAGAGCAGTACCTTAGGTAAGATTTAACTAAGCTCTCACCTAGCTTTTATAGGAAGTTGCCAATCACGTGTCTTGCTTCATAAGTCTTCTTTTCTGGACAAAAGCGAGCAAAGAACACATTGGATAATTTTTCCCAGGTGTTAAAGGTACCTGCGGAATGAATAAGTAGCCATGCTTTCGCTTTGGCGGTTGAAGTTTGGCCAAATAATTTCAATTTCATTTCATCATAAGTGAAAGAATTAAGTTTAAATGTCCCGCATATTGTTGGGGAACGTAGCATGCAATTTCAAAAAAATTCTACGCTCACGGAAGATCTATCTAGGAGATGCATAGCAACGAGAGGGGGAGAGTGTGTCCACATACCCTCGTAGACCGAAAGCGGAAGCATTAGGTTAACGCGGTTGATGTAGTCGAACGTCTTCACGATTCAACCGATCCAAGTACCGAACGTACGGCACCTCCGTGTTTAGCACACGTTCAGCTCGATGACGTCCCTCGAGCTCTTGATCCAGTTGAGGAAGAGGGAGAGTTCCATCAGCAATACGGTGTGGTGACAGTGATGATGAAGTTACCGGCCCTGGGCTTCACCTAAGCACTACGACAATATGACCGAGGTGTTAAACTGTGGAGGGGGGCACCGCACACGGCTAAGACAATTGATCCTCTGTATTCTAGGGTGCCCCCTTGCCTCCGTATATAAAGGAGGAGAGGGGGAGGCCGGCCGGCCCCTGTAGGGCGCGCCAAGAGAGAGGAGTCCTACTAGGACTCCAAGTCCTAGTAGGATTCCACTTGGTGGAAGGGGGAAGAAGGAAGGGAGAGGGAGAGGGAGAGGGAAAGGGGGCCGCGCCCCCTCCCCTAGTCCTATTCAGACTCCCCAAGGGGGGGGGGGCGCCACCTCCTCGTGGCCTGCCCTCTCTCTGCCCTAAGGCCCATGTTGGCCCATTACTTCCCCGTGGGTTCCGGTAACCCTTCCGGCACTCCGAACTCATCCGGTGTCCGAATAATATCGTCCAATATATCATTCTTTATGTCTCGACCATTTTGAGACTCCTCGTCATGTCCGTGATCTCATTCGGGACTCCGAACAAACTTCGGTCATCAAATCACATAACTCATAATACAAATCGTCATCGAACGTTAAGCGCGCGGACCCTACGGGTTCGAGAACTATGTAGACATGACCGAGACACATCTCCGGTCAATAACCAATAGCGGAACCTGGATGCTCATATTGGCTCCTACATATTCTACGAAGATCTTTATCGGTCAAACCGCATAACAACATATGTTATTCCTTTTTGTCATCGGTATGTTACTTGCCCGAGATTCGATCGTTGGTATCATCATACCTAGTTCAATCTCGTTACCGGCAAGTCTCTTTACTCGTTACGTAATGCATCATCCCGCAACTAACTCATTAGTCACATTGCTTGCAAGGCTTCATATGATGTGCATTACCGAGAGGGCCCAGAGATACCTCTCCAATACTCGGAGTGACAAATCCTAATTTCGATCTATGCCAACCCAACAAACACCTTTGGAGACACCTGTAGAGCATCTTTATAATCACCCAATTATGTTGTGACGTTTGATAGCACAGAAGGTGTTCCTCCGGTATTCGGGAGTTGCATAATCTCATAGTCAGAGGAACATGTATAAGTCATGAGGAAAGCAATAGCAATAAAACTTAACGATCATTATGCTATGCTAACGGATGGGTCTCGTCCATCACATTATTCTCCTAATGATGTGATCCCGTTCATCAAATGACAACACATGTCTATGGTCAGGAAACTTAACCATCTTTGATTAACGAGCTAGTCAAGTAGAGGCATACTAGGGACACTTTGTTTTGTCTATGTATTCACACATGTATCAAGTTTCCGGTTAATACAATTCTAGCATGAATAATAAACATTTATCATGATATAAGGAAATATAAATAACAACTTTATTATTGCCTCTAGGGCATATTTCCTTCAGTCTCCCACTTGCACTAGAGTCAATAATCTAGATTACATTGTAATGATTCTAACACCCATGGAGTCTTGGTGCTGATCAAGTTTTGCTCGTGGAAGAGGCTTAGTCAACGGGTCTGCAACATTCAGATCCATATGTATTTTGCAAATCTCTATGTCTCCCTCCTTGACTTGATCGCGGATGGAGTTGAAGCGTCTCTTGATGTGTTTGGTTCTTTTGTGAAATCTGGATTCCTTCGCTAAGGCAATTGCTCCAGTATTGTCACAAAAGATTTTCATTGGACCCGATGCACTAGGTATTACACCTAGATCGGATATGAACTCCTTCATCCAGACTCCTTCATTTGCTGCTTCCGAAGCAGCTATGTACTCCGCTTCACACGTAGATCCCGCCACGACGCTCTGCTTGGAACTGCACCAACTGACAGCTCCATCGTTCAATATAAATACATATCCGGTTTGTGACTTAGAGTCATCCGTATCAGTGTCAAAGCTAGCATCGACGTAACCATTTACGACGAGCTCTTTGTCACCTCCATAAACGAGAAACATATCCTTAGTCCTTTTCAGGTATTTTAGGATGTTCTTGACCGCTGTCCAGTGATCCACTCCTGGATTACTTTGGTACCTCCCTGCGAAACTTATAGCAAGGCACACATCAGGTACACAGCATTGCATACATGATAGAACCTATGGCTGAGGAATAGGGAATGACTTTCATTTTCTCTCTATCTTCTGCAGTGGTCGGGCATTGAGTCTTACTCAACTTCACACCTTGTAATACAGGCAAGAACCCTTTCTTTGACTGATCCATTTTGAACTTCTTCAAAACTTTAACAAGGTATGTGCTTTGTGAAAGTCCAATTAAGCGTCTTGATCTATCTCTATAGATCTTGATGCCCAATATATAAGCAGCTTCACCGAGGTCTTTCATTGAAAAACTCTTATTCAAGTATCCTTTTATGCTATCCAGAAATTCTATATCGTTTCTAATCAATAATATGTCATCCACATATACTATTAGAAAAGCTTCAGAGCTCCCACTCACTTTCTTGTAAATACTGGCTTCTCCAAAAGTCTGTATAAAACCATATGCTTTGATCACTTCATCAAAGCGTATATTCCAACTCCGAGATGCTTGCACCAGTCCATAGATGGATCGCTGGAGCTTGCACACTTTGTTAGCACCTTTAGGATCGACAAAACCTTCTGGTTGCATCATATACAACTCTTCTTTGAGAAATCCATTAAGGAATGCAGTTTTGACATCCATTTGCCAGATTTCATAATCATAAAATGCGGCAATTGCTAACATTACTCGGACAGACTTAAGCATCGCTACGGGTGAGAAGGTCTCATCGTAGTCAACTCCTTGAACTTGTCGAAAACCTTTCGCAACAAGTCAAGCTTTGAAGACAGTAACATTACCATCAGCGTCAGTCTTCCTCTTGAAAATCCATTTATTCACGATTCCTTGCCGATCATCGGGCAAGTCTACCAAAGTCCATACTTTGTTCTCATACATGGATCCCATCTCAGATTTCATGGCCTCAAGCCATTTCGCGGAATCTGGGCTCATCATCGCTCCCTCATAGTTCGTAGGTTCGTCATGGTCTAGTAACATGACTTCCAGAACAGGATTACCGTACCACTCTGGTGCGAAACGTACTCTGGTTGACCTACGAGGTTCGGTAGTAACTTGATCTGAAGTTTCATGATCATCATCATCATTAACTTCCTCACTAATTGGCGTAGGCATCACTGGAACTGATTTCTGCGATGAACAACTTTCCAATTCAAGAGAAGGTACAACTACCTCATCAAGTTCTACTTTCCTCCCACTCACTTCTTTCAAAAGAAACTCCTTCTCTAGAAAGGATCCATTCTTGGCAACAAATATTTTGCCTTCGGATCTGTGATAGAAGGCGTACCCAACAGTTTCCTTTGGGTATCCTATGAAGACGCACTTCTCCGATTTGGGTTCGAGCTTATCAGGCTGAAGCTTTTTCACATAAGCATCGCAATCCCAAACTTTAAGAAACGACAGCTTAGGTTTCTTGCCAAACCACAGTTCATATGGTGTCGCCTCAACGGATTTAGACGGTGCCCTATTTAACGTGAATGCAGCTGTCTCTAATGCATAACCCCAAAACGATAGTGGTAAATTGTAAGAGACATCATAGATCGCACCATATCTAATAAAGTACGGTTACGACGTTCTAACACACCATTACGCTGTGGTGTTCCAGGTGGCGTGAGTTGCGAAACTATTCCACATTGTTTTAAATGAAGACCAAACTCGTAACTCAAATATTCGCCTCCGCGATCAGATCGTAGAAACTTTATTTTCTTGTTACGATGATTTTCCACTTCACTCTGAAATTCTTTGAACTTTTCAAATGTTTCAGACTTGTGTTTCATTAAGTAGATATACCCATATCTGCTCAAATCATCTGTGAAGGTTAGAAAATAATGATACCCGCCGCGAGCCTCAACACTCATCGGACCGCATACATCGGTATGTATTATTTCCAATAAGTTTGTAGCTCGCTCCATTGTTCCGAAGAACGGAGTCTTAGTCATCTTGCCCATGAGGCAAGGTTCGTAAGCATCAAATGATTCATAATCAAGTGATTCCAAAAGTCCATCAGCATGGAGTTTCTTCGTGCGCTTTACACCAATATGACCTAAACGGCAGTGCCACAAATATGTTGCACTATCATTATCAACTTTGCATCTTTTGGCATCAATATTATGAATATGTGTATCACCACGATCGAGATTCAACAAAAATAGACCACTCTTCAAGGGTGCATGACCATAAAAGATATTACTCATATAAATAGAACAACCATTATTCTCTGATTTAAATGAATAACCGTCTCGCATCAAACAAGATCCAAATATAATGTTCATGCTCAACGCTGGCACCAAATAACAATTATTCAGGTCTAAAACTTATCCCGAAGGTAGATGTAGAGGTAGCGTGCCGACGGCGATCACATCGACCTTGGAACCATTCCCGACGCACATTGTCACCTCGTCCTTAGCCAATCTTCGTTTGATCCGTAGCCCCTGTTTCGAGTTGCAAATATGAGCAACAGAACCAGTATCAAATACCCAGGCGCTACTACGAGCATTAGTAAGGTACACATCAATAACATGTATATCAAATATACCTTTGTTCACTTTGCCATCCTTCTTATCCACCAAATACTTGGGGCAGTTCCGCTTCCAGTGACCAGTCCCTTTGCAGTAGAAGCACTCAGTTTCAGGCTTGGGTCCAGACTTGGGATTCTTTCCGGGAGTGGCAACTTGCTTGTCATTCTTCTTGAATTTCCCCTTCTTTCCCTTGCCCTTCTTGAAACTAGTGGTCTTGTTAACCATCAACACTTGATGCTCCTTCTTGATTTCTACCTCCGCAGCTTTGAGCATAGCGAAGAGCTCGAGAATTGTTTTATTCATCCCTTGCATATTATAGTTCATCACAAAGCCTTTGTAGCTTGGTGGCAGTGATTGAAGAACTCTGTCAATAACACTATCATCCGGAAGATTAACTCCCAGCTGAGTCAAGTGGTTATGGTACCCAGACATTCTAAGTATGTGTTCACTGAGAGAACTCTTCTCCTCCATCTTGCAGCTATAGAACTTGTTGGAGACCTCATATCTCTCAACTCGGGCATTTGCTTGAAATATTAACTTCAACTCCTGGAACATCTCATATGCTCCATGATGTTCAAAATGTCTTTGAAGTCCCGATTCTAAGCCATAGATCATGGCACACTGAACTATAGAGTAGTCATCAAAACACGTTTGCCAGACGTTCAAAGCGTCTACATTAGCGGGAGCGGGCTTGTCACCTAGCGGTGCATCAAGGACATAATTCTTCTGTGCAACAATGAGGATAATCCTCAAGTTACGGACCCAGTCCGTGTAGTTGCTACCATCATCTTTCAACTTAGCTTTCTCTAGGAACGCATTAAAATTCAAGGGAACGGTAGCACGGGCCATTGATCTACAACAACATAGATATGCAACAAACTATCAGGACTAAGTTCATGATAAATTAAAGTTCAATTAATCATATTACTTAAGAACTCCTACTTAGATAGACATCCCTCTAGCTATCTAAATGATCACGTGATCCATATCAACTAAACCATGTCCGATCATCACGTGAGATGGAGTAGTTTTCAATGGTGAACATCTCTATGTTGATCATATCTACTATATGATTCATGTTCGACCTTTCGGTCTCCGTGTTCCGAGGCCATATCTGCATATGCTAGGGTCGTCAAGTTTAACCCGTGTATTCCGCGTGTGCAAAACTGTCTTGCACCCGTTGTATTTGAACATAGAGCTTATCACACCCGATCATCACGTGGTGTCTCGGCACGACGAACTGTCGCAACGGTGCATACTTAGGGAGAACACTTATACCTTGAAATTTTAGTGAGGGATCATCTTATAATGCTACCGTCGTTCTAAGCAAAATAAGATGCATAAAGGATAAACATCACATGCAATCATAATATGTGACATGATATGGCCATCATCATCTTGTGCCTTTGATCTCCATCTCCAAAGCACCCTCATGATCTCCATCATCACCGGCTTGACACCTTGATCTCCATCGTAGCGTCGTTGTCGTCTCGCCAACTATTGCTTCTACTACTATCGCTACCGCTTAGTGATAAAGCAAAACAATTACATGGCATTTGCATTGCATACAATAAAGCGACAACCATAAGGCTCCTGCCAGTTGCCGATAACTTTTACAAAACATGATCATCTCATACAATAACGTGTATCACATCATGTCTTGACCATATCACATCACAACATGCCCTGCAAAAACAAGTTAGACGTCCTCTACTTTGTTGTTGCAAGTTTTACGTGGCTGCTATGGGCTTCTAGTAAGAACCGTTCTTACCTACGCATCAAAACCACAACGATTTTTTGTCAAGTGTGCTGTTTTAACCTTCAACAAGGACCGGCCGTAGTCAAACTCGATTGAACTAAAGTTGGAGAAACAGACACCCGCCAGCCACCTGTGTGCAAAGCACGTCGGTAGAACCAGTCTCATGAATGCGGTCATGTAATGTCGGTCCAGGCCGCTTCATCCAACAATACCGCCGAATCAAAGTAAGACGTTGGTGGTAAGCAGTATGACTATTATTGCCCACAACTCTTTGTGTTCTACTCATGCATATCATCTACGCATAGACCTGGCTAGGATGCCACTGTTGGGGAACGTAGCATGCAATTTCAAAAAAATTCTACGCTCACGGAAGATCTATCTAGGAGATGTATAGCAATGAGAGGGGGAGAGTGTGTACACGTACCCTCGTAGACTGAAAGCGGAAGCATTAGGTTAATGCCGTTGATGTAGTCGAACGTCTTCACGATTCAACTGATCCATGTACCGAACGTACGGCACCTCCGTGTTCAGTACACGTTCAGCTCAATGACGTCCCTCGAGCTCTTGATCCAGTTGAGGAAGAGGGAGAGTTCCGTCAGCACGACGGTGTGGTGACGGTGATGATGAAGTTACCAGCGCAGGGCTACACCTAAGCACTACGACGATATGACAGAGGTGTTAAACTGTGGAGGGGGCACCGCACACGGCTAAGACAATTGATCCTCTGTATTCTAGGGTGCCCCCTTGCCTCCGTATATAAAGGAGGAGAGGGGGAGGCCGGCCGGCCCCTGTAGGGCACGCCAAGAGAGAGGAGTCCTACTAGGACTCCAAGTCCTAGTAGGATTCCACTTGGTGGAACGGGGAAGAAGGAAGGGAGAGGGAGAGGGAGAGGGAAAGGGGGTCGCGCCCCCTCCCCTAGTCCTATTCGGACTCCCCAGGGGGGGGGCGCCACCTCCTCGTGGCCTGCCCTCTCTCTCCCCTAAGGCCCATGTTGGCCCATTACTTCCCCGGGGGGTTCCGATAACCCTTCCGGCACTCCGATAATTACTCGGTACCTCTCGGAACTCATCCGGTGTCCAAATAATATCGTCCAATATATCATTCTTTATGTCTCGACCATTTCGAGACTCCTCGTCATGTCCGTGATCTCATCCGGGACTCCGAACAAACTTTAGTCATCAAATCACATAACTCATAATACAAATCGTCATCGAATGTTAAGCGTGCGGACCCTACGGGTTCGAGAACTATCTAGACATGACCGAGACACATCTCCATTCAATAACCAATAGCGGGACCTGGATGCTCATATTGGCTCCTACATATTCTACGAAGATCTTTATCAGTCAAACCGCATAACAACATACGTTATTCCTTTTTGTCATCGGTATGTTACTTGCCCGAGATTCGATCGTCGGTATCATCATACCTAGTTCAATCTCGTTACCGGCAAGTCTCTTTACTCATTCCGTAATGTGTCATCCCGCAACTAACTCATTAGTCACATTGCTTGCAAGGCTTCATATGGTGTGCATTACCGAGAGGGCCCAGAGATACCTCTCCGATACTCAGAGTGACAAATCCTAATCTCGATCTATGCCAACCCAACAAACACCTTTGGAGACACCTGTAGAGCATCTTTATAATCACCCAGTTACGTTGTGACGTTTGATAGCACAGAAGGTGTTCCTCCGGTATTCGGGAGTTGCATAATCTCATAGTCAGAGGAACATGTATAAGTCATGAAGAAAGCAATAGCAATAAAACTTAACGATCATTATGCTAAGCTAATGAATGGGTCTCGTCCATCACATTATTCTCCTAATGATGTGATCCCGTTCATCAAATGACAACACATGTATCAGGAAACTTAACCATCTTTGATTAACGAGCTAGTCAAGTAGAGGCATACTAGGGACACTTTGTTTTGTCTATGTATTCACACATGTATCAAGTTTCCGGTTAATACAATTCTAGCATGAATAATAAACATTTATCATGATATAAGGAAATATAAATAACAACTTTATTATTGCCTCTAGGGCATATTTCCTTCACATATCTCATGAAAAAGTTACACATGTTGGTACGGGTCCTCGATACCATCCCCTGTAAATTATTTACTCTGCAGCAAATTGAGTAAACTTGGGCTGATTTCATAAGTTTTACCATTGGCTCTCGGCCCTACAGATGTGAAGGTATCTTTAATAGGAGGTCCCGAGACATTAATTGCGGCGAATTGGTATAGATGTGCGAACTCGGCCATGGTTGCTGAAGACCTACAAAATAACTTAGAACATAATAAATAAATGAAAACTTAAAACAAAGACAAAAAACGCTTAGCTCCCCGGCAACGGCGCGAGAAAAAGCTTGATAGCCTGCAAGTGCACAGGGTTTAGTTGTAGCCTTTTCGAAGTAAGAGTATCAATCCCACAGGGAGCACATGAACTGGACTTGGTTTCTTGTAGAGATTTAATGCGATGTGCCTGCAAGTTAATTAAATTCCAAAGCAAAGTGAATGGAGAGGCTTGAAATATTGCAGGTGAAAGGTGGCTAAAAGTAAAGCGTGCAAGAAAAGTAAACGAATAACAGAGAGTGCG
Source organism: Thinopyrum elongatum (assembly GCA_011799875.1). Classification (NCBI taxonomy): domain Eukaryota; kingdom Viridiplantae; phylum Streptophyta; class Magnoliopsida; order Poales; family Poaceae; genus Thinopyrum; species Thinopyrum elongatum. Next base: position 560,343,489 of record CM022302.1, read on the forward strand.
AAGATGATAAATCAACAGTCGGGCTAAGGCATTCTCAGGGAGTCTGGATTCCCCAATAGTTTGTGTCTGACGTAACATATGCTATTGCATAGTTCTAGGTTCGGATAATTAATTTTTTTTTGATGTTTTCGAGTGGGCGGAGCCTGGTACAACAGACGTGCTACATGCATATTCTCCGTATCACATATGCCACTATCGTTCCTTCCCACATTCAGGTTTCGGCAACAATAATTAAGGGTCACCCCATGGATGCAACCAGTGGTTGGTTCTCTGTTACTCCCCTATCAACTGCAAAGGGGAGGAAGAGAGGATATTACTGTCACCTTTTTACCTTCGTATCCCTACCTTTACAACGACAGTAATACACTTCATGGCCATAGTGCAAAAATGCTGAGTGGGGCCCCTACACAACATTCATGAAGGTTATTACACTACTACAGGAATGCCTACCAGTGGCGGGCGCCAAAAACCTAGCAGTGGCGGCCGAGGCTCTTAGGGGCGCCTGCCACTGACCTCCCGTCACTGCTAACATGGCATCAGTGGCGGGTGCGCGCCCACCACTTGTAAAGGCCTAGAAGTGGCGAGCTTTACCTAGAGCCCGCCACTAGTAATCCACTAACGGCACACACTACCAATGGCTGGCATCAATATTCACCTGCCACTGGCAGGGAAACGTACATGTGGCGGTCCTTATTTCCCGCCTGCCACTGGTATGATTTTACAGATTTAAAAAATAAGCACCTCCCAGCGGTGCAGCGGCGGCACTCCATGGTGCGGCCCTGCCCAGCTCGGGAAGCTGGCACACATGCACGCACGCAACATCTAGGGTGGCAATGCCACCGCGCGCTGGATCCACTGCCCCGTGCTGCATCCGCCGCTCCACCTCCATGACGTCTACGCACCCATGTTCGAGCAGGTTGCACATGACCTCGACACCTCAATCGGAGCATCATCTCCCGCATGGACCGGCGCCCACCATTGAGCTCGCATACATGGACATGAGCACCATCGCATCTGCATGGACAAAGTCGAGTAGGGTTAGCCGATGCAGCGTGGGAAGGAGACAATCGATGATTTGGTCTGGTGGGGAAGATAAATTAGAGCGAGGTGGTGCTGGAGCGTGCTTGGCGCCAGGGAAGATGGCCGGAGCCGGCCGGAATTGACCGGTGAAGATGGAGGCGAAAAGGGGATCGAAGCTACGAACAAGTAAGAGAGAGAAAGATCGTGGAAGAGAAGTGGATGTGGCCGGTGACCTATGTGGCTCCTCTTCTATCGACCATTCAGAAGAAGCACAGATGGGTGTGGACGCGCGGATGGGAGCCACATCATCAATCTGTGGGAGGGTCGTTTTGACCAATCAGAAGGAAGCATTTTGTCCACTCCGAATCGCGGAAGTACCTGTGGCGGGCTCTAGATTGAGCCCGCCACTTGCAACTGTATTAACAGTGGCCGGCGAGCCAGTGCACTCTTTGACTTTTACACGATTGCCACGTAGTGCATAACACAATAAATTACCACGGTTGCCAAATATTATATAAGTCGTAAGAGTGGGAAAGTCGCAGGTTGCCAAATATTATAAAAGTGGTAAGAGTGGCAAAGTCGCAGAGTGTAATTTATTGGGTAATGCACCACATGGCAATCGTGGGGAAGTCGCAGAGTGAGTAATTTATCATTTGGGGTTGAATTTTTTTTCCACAATCAACACACATGATTACATGTATCATATCAAAATTTGGCATTTTTTGTGGTCTGTGTGCTATATTTAAGCCATTAAATGCATTTCTAGGCATTTAATGGATATAATCCTAATTTGAACTGTGGGTACACTAAATAATAGCAAGAAATGAGTTGAAAAATCATATTAGTGGTCTTTAGTATATGTTTAGTCCTTGTGTAAGAAAAAATAAGGAGTCTCATACACCAGGTGGCCGAGATCGGGGCACCAACATGGTGGTTATTGGCATTTTATTTCAGGAAAATTCAAATGATGCCCAAAAATCACGAAACTTGGCATGGTGTCATAATATCACCCATAGAGCCCGTGGTAAAAAATGAGAATGTTTCGGAGAATTTTTTTTCACACTCAATACACACCATTACATGTATCATGTTAAAATTTGGTATTTTCCAGGACCAGTTTGCTATATTTAAGCAATTAAATGCATTCTAGACATTTGAAATAGACTGGTTCACATGCGAACTGACTGCTCCTTCCTGTTCAAGCTTTTTCCACACTAAACATACACCATCACATGTGACATGCCAACATTTGGCATTGTTTCGGGTCTATCTGCTATATTTAAGCCTTAAGTGCATTTACCTCCATTAAATACATAGAAATCTATTTAATGTCCTAAAAATAGCGGATGAGCAATAAAAAGGGCCAAACTCTTACATGAAACTTTAAATGATGTACCTTTAATGTAGAATTTTTTTTGGCCCGTAAGACTAAACCTAAAACACTAAAACCCTTCCATTACAAAAAAATGGCAGAAACAAAATACAAGTGGCCGGCACAAAACAAACGCCCGCCACTGGTAGAAAAAAGTTTGCAGTGGTGGGCAGAAAATGTTAGCAGTGGTGGGAATAAAACCGCGTCCGCCACTGCTACTTGAGTTACTAGTGGCGGGCACGTACTGCTGCCCATCACGGGTATTTTTGGACAGATTTGCCGCGGGGTCGAATATACCAGTGGCGGGCACGTATTGTTGCCCGCCACTAGTAACTCATGTACCAGTGGCAGGCTTAGTTTTGTGCCCGCCACTGGTAACATTTGTCCCAACTCAAATATGGACACCTATTACCAGTGGCAGGCGCAATCTGGCGCCCGCCACTGGTAAGGCAATAGCAGTGGCGGGCGCATTTTTGCGCGCGCCCGCCACTGGTAATTTTTTGGATTATGAGTGGCAGGCGCTAGACTGCGCCCACCACTAATGTGAGTTCGCCTATAAGCCTTTTCCCAGTAGTGTTAACTCAAACATGCAAATGGGGATGTCATATCCTATCGGCGTTTAGCACCTAAACATACTAGGGTTCATCCATATCCCCTAGAACTAGGGAATTACTCAGACATAGAAACAACTGGCATCTTATGGATAATTGTGATAGTCATGAATGATAGATCAAAATAATACACATAGGAATCCACTAGGGTTTGATATTACAAAGAGATGGAAGTGGTGATGGTGATGACGATGGTTGATGCCAGAGTCTCCTTGGATGAGGTGATGGCGTGGCGAAGCCTTCTTGTCGATTCCCCCTACAAATCCCTTTTGAAGGCTAGGGTTCTGCGTTCTGGTGTCTCTAGATGTCGTCCTCCTGATCCGAAGACACGGGGGCAATATAGTTGACCAGTGGGGGCGGTGGCTGATGGTATGCCCACTGGTACGAGCGCTCACGCTCGTACCAGGCGCCATCTTCTCTCCTGGATCCCCCTTTGATGCTGGTTTTCCTCCCATTTGATCGTGGCTTCATATGGTAGGTTCCTATCACATATATTAACATGATTTTTACCCCATATTATTGGACTTTCCTCCTAATGCCTGAGAACTCCATCGAGAATGGTATCCTACTGAAATAGACAAAAAGACATGCACGAACGCGATAAAATTCTGACAAAACCTACAACTACTATACAAAACAAAAGATAAAAAGTAACAAGAAATTGGACTCATCAGGAGCTACGGTGCTCATCGGAACTTTCATCACTTTGGGAAGGATCTAGCCCATGTGGTCGAGGGACGACCTCCGACAGCCTGCTGTTGTTTCTGCTGGTCGAACGGTGATCGAATGGAGCTTTGGCATCCATCGATGTTGGATCTTTTTTGTGACGCCCCTGGCTCAATCGTGCACTAATCATACATGCAAATGCACATGATCAAGCCTAAGGACTCACTTGAAGATATCACAACACAACTCTAAACACAAATAAAAGTCATGCAAACTTTATATTACAAGCCAGGGCCTCGAGGGCTCGAATACATAAGCTCGATGTCTCACAAGCATCAGCGGAAGCATTAGATATCTGAGTACAGACATAAGTTAGACAGATAGGACTTTGAGAAGGCGTGGCAAAATAAAACACTAGATCGAAAGGCGCATGCCTCCTGCCTGGGTGCCTCCTAAACTACTCCTGGTCGTCGGAGGGCTCCTCGTAGTAGTACTCTCCAGCGGGGTAGTAGTAGAAGCCGTAGTCGTCAGCAGGGGCAGCTGGCTCTGGGGCTCCGTCGTCTGGTTTCATCATGCGGGTCTGGGAAAAAGAGGAAGCAAAGCAACCGTGAGTAGTCATCCAAAGTACTCATCAGGACTTACATCAGATCTATTCTAAGTATGCAACATTAACAAGGAACGCTGTATCGGTGGATTAGACTGCAGAAATGCCAGAATAGGGAGAAGGCCTAGACCTATCGAAGACTAGCATCTTCAGCGGTCTTGCAGCATTAGAAGAGTGCAGATTAGCATAATCTAAAGTAGTAGTAGTAGTAGTAGTAGTAATAATCAATCTCGCCCAGAGATCCTTTCTCGACTCCCTGCGAGAAAGCAATCCCGGAGCCATCATATCCATTTCTCATCTCAAGTATCCAGTTCTAGTTGTATCGATTGGGATACAACTCCGAGCGTCCGTTACCGAGGATTCGGCTATTTGAATAGGTGTATTCTTCCCTGCAGGGGTGCACCAACTTACCCACCACGCTCGATTAACTCCGGCCAGACACACTTTTCTGGGTCCTGCCCGGTCTCGGCTAAAATGACACGTCGCAGCCCTACCTAAGCTCAAAAGAGAGGCCAGCACGCCGGACTAACCTATGCGTCCAGGGGGCTGGGCCCCTCGCCCTGATCGCTCTTGCACGTTACGTTCATGGCCGTGAGCTGACCTAGCCCCCTTAAACAATGACGGGTGCTCCCAGTCCAACCCAGCACATGCCGCATAGTCGCTGACGTCTAGAAAGCTTTGGCTGATGCCACGATGCAGAGTACCCATATTTATTCCCGCGTGGTGGTTAGTGCGAAAAGGTCAAAGGCCTACTCGGATCAAATATCCAAATCGTTAGTGTATTGGGAGCGCGCGGTAACGAGCAGAGACTCACAATCGATGTGACCCCGTCGCCCTGTCTCGAGGACTTGCGACAAGGGCTAAGAATGCCCTGCCACGCCTCATAATTATCTCGCGGGTACCCTCCAGGTCAACCCGACTCCACATCACTCGCATCATATCCTCGCGCGGGTACCCCTCAGGGCCGACATGAATTTATCATGGTTCAGTGTCAACAGTAAAGTAAAAGTAACCGTGTGTCTACCACATCAAGAAAGAATCCGAGGAATCACCCTCGTCGGATTCCTGCTCGACAATCCGTTCAAGGTGATACTGGAGGAATCACCCTTGATGGCATTCACATTTGCGGGGTGCTCGACAGAAGCTTGTCGGAGGTGGGGAAGAGGAATCACCCTCGGTAACCCACAACTGACTAGCTATGCTACAGAGGCAACATCAGGAGTGACATAAGAGGTATCACCCTCGGCAGTCGAAACTAGCTCTGCAGAGTCGAGCCATTTAGGGGTGTGAGGTGATGTGTAGGACTCAGATGCTAAGGCGGGGCAACAACAGCAAGAAAGAGGGGTCACAGGTGGTTCTCATCCATCCTATACTAAGCAGTTTGGATAACAGGCAGGTATCAATAACAGTTACAGAAATGGCTATGCATCAGAAATAGGATAATCAGTAGCAGCAGCAATGTCTAATGCAAGCAGGAGGGAGAAAGAATAGGCAATATAGGCATGCGTCAAGGGGGGTTGCTTGCCTGGAAGCTCTGCGGCAAAGGAGGGGTCATCGGTAGTGTCGTCGGTCTCTTGAGCTGCGTCGGTCTCGGGCGCTATTGGAGCAGAAGAGGGGGAAGAAACAATAAATAAAAGGCAGATGAATGCAACACAGATGCATGGCTTGGTGGTATGCAGTGTTGGTGGTGACCTAGTGCAATGCTACATGTCACAGACGAAGCGGGAAAATATCTGGGATATTTTCCCGGCGTTTAGGTCGATCCCGGTACACTGAACCGGAGGGGAAGGTTCCATGTTCAGGTAGATAGGAGTGATGGTCCAGCATTTTGACCACATATTCGGATTCATCTCTTTTTTCTGATCATTTTTCATATATAAAGTTTTTCGATCTGAGCTACGATTTATTTTCTATGATTTTTCAAAGTTTTTAGCATTTTTTGGGTTTATTTAAATTATCAGAATTAACAGAAATGGAATATGACATCATGCTGGTGTCATGCTTGCGTCAGCAGTCGGCTGACCAGCTGACCAGTCAAACTGACAGGTGGGACCCACCTATCAGCCACTGTGGTGCTTAACAGTGAATTAAAATAAACTAACAGAGCTAATTAAAGGATGGGCCCCATGTGACAGTGACTGATTAAGTTTTAGATTAAATTTTTAGAACTAATCCAGCTAATTAATCGTAGGGGCCCACATGTCAGCGGCACTGTGCTGCCATGTCAGCCAGTTGACCAGTCAACATGGTCAACTGGGGCCCCTGGGCCCACTGGTCAGTGGCCCAGAGGTGGGCCCAGGCTAGCCACGTCGGTGGTGGCCGGCGGCTCAACGCCGATGATGCCAAAACACGGCGGCGAGCCATGGGACTTGTCGGAATCGCGCTACGGAGCGCCGTTTGGTGCGCGGCTAGTCTCATTCGATCGGGCACTAGCCGGAAATGACGCCGACGGCGCGATCAGTGGCGGAGCGGTTTCGAGCGACGGCGAGGACGTCGTTGCAGTGCGCTGTGGAGCAAAAGAGGAGTCTGGGAAGATCTATGTGGCGCAGCGAGCACAACGGGCATGAGCTTGTGACCAAATGGTCACCAGAAGGACGCCAGCGACGAGCTGAGGCGGCGGCACATTAGGGCGGCCGTCGGGGTAGGTGCCAGAGGGCTCGGGAGAGGACGTGCGCGTGTGCGTTGGGTTCCTGGAAGCGCCAGGAGCATGGTGCTGTGCGCGGAGGAGCATGACGGCGGCTGTGGCGACGGCCACGAGCTCGTCGGCGGCGGCGCGTTCGGGCGCATCGACAGCAGCTAGCTAGGGCGCACGAGAGAGCAAACGGAGAGGAGTAGGAGGTAGAGGAGCTCACCATGCGACACACGGAGGCCGGTGAGAGGCTTAGTAGCAGCAGCAGTCGCCGGAATCGATGGAGCTCACCGGCGACAGAGGCGGAAGGGGGCGCAGAAGAATGGCCTCAGCAGGTCCACCCAGCTCCTGCTGACGGTTGGAGACGAAGGAGCGGAGGACGACGGAGCCCGTGGACGCGCTGGCAGGGCTCAGGGTCGACGGTGGCCACGACTATGGCGCGGCCATGGTGACGGTGCGGTCGGGGCGACGGATCTGGAGGAGGAAGAGAGGGGAGAGAGCGACTGAGGTGAGAGAGAATGGCCAGGGGGAAGGGACGACCTCAACCTTATCTTCCCCCGAGCGCTGTGGCGTCGCAGTGTCGAGGAACGGCCGGTGCGTCGAGCTGCGGCCATAGCGCGGCTGACACGCGAGGGAGAGAGAAGCGGGAGGAGGGAGAAAGAGGCCTGCTGGGCTGTGCTGTGCCACTGTGCACTTAGGCCCAGCTCAGGATAACTGTTAAGGCCCTTTCACATTTTTCTTTTCTGTTTTATTTTACCCGCAGTCCTTTGCATCTAAATTAGCCATCAAATGACTCAGCAAAAATGTGTGGCTGGCAAAAACAAATACTGGTGAATATTGTGCACTGCCACAAAAAGTTTGGGCAATTTTGGAATCCATTTGGATTTTTCAAAAATGAATATGGCATTTAAAGTGCTGTTTTGGCACTGTTTAATTGCCCTAGCCCAACTTTTGGTTGATGGTGATGTTGTTTTCCTTAAAAACCATTTGTTTTGGAATTTTTGCCAGATGATGAACATTTTTCCAGCAACTTCTGAGCAACTTCAATTTGCACTTTGAATTTGAATTGAATCCAGAGAAGGAATTTGAAATGAAGTGTTTAACCACTGTGATCAAGCATTGCAAATGAGGATGACTTGGCATGATTAACAGAAGAACACCGTGCTTTATTACAGAGGGGTGTTACAATTCTCGTCCTCTAAAAGAAATTCTCGTCCCGAGAATTCAGGAGGTAGAAGAAAAGAAGTCGGGGTATTCCTCCCGAAGATGATCCTCACGTTCCCAAGTGGCTTCGTCTTCTGTATGATTTGACCACTCCACTTTCAGGAACTTGGTTATCTTCTGACGGGTCCGACATTCAGCATGATCGAGAATGCGGATTGGATGCTCTTTATAAGACAGATCATCTTGCAATTCAAGTAATTCGTGATCCATTGCTCGGTGCGGAGATTCCTTGAAGCAACGACGAAGTTGCGACACAAGGAAGATGTCGTGGATATGAGAGAATTGCGGCGGCAACTCTAATTTATATGCCACAAGACCACGTCTGGCGATAACGAGGAAGGGACCAATGTAGCGTGGAGCTAACTTGCCCTTGATTCCGAAGCGGTGAGTGCCCTTCATTGGAGTGACACGCAGATAAGCTTGATCACCAGGTTGATAAGTCAAACCCCATCGTTTGCGGTCGTAGTTGCTCTTCTGGCGATCCTGAGCCGCCTTGAGATTTTCTCGAACGATACAGACTTGCTCTTCAGCGTGTTGGATAATATCCGAACCCACGAGTGGTCGTTCCCCAGTTTCTGACCAATTCAGAGGGGTTCGACACTTACGTCCATAAAGTACTTCGAAGGGGGCCATTTTCAAGCTGGCTTGATAACTGTTGTTATAAGTGAATTCGGCATAAGGGAGAGATTCTTCCCACTTCTTGCCGAATGATATAACACAAGCTCGCATCATGTCTTCAAGAACCCGATTGACTCGCTCGACCTGGCCTTGGGATTGGGGGTGATAAGCTGAACTCCAGGTAATATGAGTTCCCATAGCTTCTTGGAAACTTTCCCAGAAGGCCGCCACGGTCCGAACTGATCTCCTTCGGAATACCATGGAGTGATACAATTCTGGAGATATATAACTCCGCCAACTGACTAGCAGTGATCGTCTCCTTGACTGGCAGAAAATGTGCAACTTTGGAAAGCTGGTCAACGACGACAAGAATAGCATCGTGACTGTTCTGTGACTTGGGAAGGCCAGTAATGAAATCCATCTGAACCTTATCCCATTTCCATAAAGGAATAGGGAGCAGTTGCAGAATTCCAGCAGGCTTCTGATGTTCTGCTTTAACGCGACGACAAACAACACATTCAGCAACATATCAAGCAATATCCTGCTTCATTTTAGACCACCAGTACCTTTGACGGAGATCACGATACATCTTGGTGCTACCCGGATGAATAGACAGCGGTGTATCATGTGCCTCTTTCATGACCTTGTCAGTCATAAGTTCGAAGCGAGGTACCATGATGTGGTCTCTGAAATACAAGGTTCCATATTCAGACAGAGAGAAATCCCTGTACTTCTCGAGGTGAAGATATTTCTTCATAAGATCAACTTCAGCATCTTTAGCTTGCGCACTCTTAACAGCCTTCTCAAGATCTGGCTGTATGACAAGGTTATTAAGAGAACCCTGTGGGACGATACATAAATTCAGCTTACGCATTTCTTCATAAAGACGAGGTTGAGCTCGCTTAACCATGAGGTTGTTACAGTAAGACTTGCGGCTCAAGGCGTCGGCCATCACATTAGCCTTGCGAGGGGTATAAGAAATACCACAGTCATAGTCCGTGATAGTTTCCAACCATCGCTGTTGTCAGAGATTAAGATCCGGCTGAGTAAATAAATACTTCAAACTTTGATAATCTGTATATATCTCACAACGATTACCGAGAAAGTAATGCCGCCACAGCTTCAATGCATAGATCACTGCAGCAAGTTCAAGATCATGCACTGGATAATTTTCTTCATGTGGACGCAATTGTTGCCAGGCATACGCAATCACTCTTCGTTCTTGCATTAGGACACAGCCTAATCCTTGACGAGAGGCATCGCAATAAATCACAAAGTCCTTGCGAGAATCCAGAGGAGCAAGCGCTGGAGCAGAGGTCAGCTTGTCCTTGAGAGTCTGGAAGCTCTCCTGAAATGAGTGCTAAACTGCTATCGCACAAGATTGGTACTATACTTAGATCAAAAACTACATGGTCTATGGAGGAACAAAGGTGAACCGAGATGAACTCCGAAGAACTCAAGCAAACCCTAATGGAGATCTGCGATGAGGAAAAAAGGGGGGCTTACCAGGACTGTTGGACAGCGGTGGCGCGCGGCGGTGCTCTGGTGCGTTCAGGACGATGCTGTGGCCAGAGTGGAGGCAGCTCGTGAGGTCGACGGCGGTGGAGCTCGGGCGCGTGTGGCGTGGCAAGGAAGAGGATGAAGACGAGGAGGCAAGGGGGGAAAATGAAAAGGACCCCTGTCCCTATTTATAAGGCAGTGGATAGATGGCATGCGCGGGAATCAAGGAGGCTGAGATTTGGGCCTAGTGCGATATTAATGCAAGATGACATCATGGCGGGTTAGCACAATGCTGCTGGCAGACGTCGTGGCGGGTTATAAATTTTCATAAGGACTGATGATGAAGGATTTTTTCTAAGTCAAGTATTGAAGATTGATATGAACAAGTTCACATCAAACCTGGGGCCTAATGTTGGGGATATAACTACTGAGTATAAACCGCCCGGGAGGGGCCGGGTTATGCTCATAGTGATTTACCTGTATTGAAGCCCATGAAGACATAAAAGATGGCGACTTACGAAGGAGACTTAATAAGAAGGCCCAAAGCCCAAAGGTGGTTTAGGGCCCATAGATGTAAACCGCCATAAGCATATGACTTGTATTGTAAGATAGGAAAGAGTGGATACCCAGCCGGACACGTTTATGAGCCGGCCGGGATTCTATGAACCGCCGGGCGTCAACCTGTGGATATAAAGGGACGACCTGGCGGCGGTTTAGGGACAGGTAACAAACAATCAGGAACTAGGTCAAGCGTATTGACTCCCTGGTAATCGAAACCCTAGCAATACAACACAAAGCAGGAGTAGGCTTTTACCTCATTGAGAGGGGCCGAACCTGGGTAAACTCTCTGTGTATTTGGTCCCGTTTAACCCCTTCAAGTTAACCTAGTTGCGATGGCTCCACGACTAAGTCCTTCCGCTAGGACATCTGCCGTGTCAAGTCCACGACAGTTGGTGCCCACCGTGGGGCCAGCGCACGGTGGTTTCGAGTTCTTGAAGGGCAACTTCGAAGGGATCAAGGGATATGCTATGGGCCGGATGACAAAGAGTCGTCGCGGCAAGCTCTACATCAACGATGAAGGCTGGGGCCCCAAGGCCGGCTCAATTGAGTACGGGTACCGGGTCCCCTTCGGTGGAATTCATGTCTTCATTGGCAAGATCGGCGAACCGGGCCTTGAGCCAGACACCTGCACCGACATCATCGAGACGGCTCAGCGTGCAAAACCCGCCCGAGTTCAGCCCGCCATGAGTCGTGCCTTCGTGGGATTCATCAATGGTGCGGGATCTGAGGATAAATCGGTATTTGACGGTGAGACAGTTGTCTACTCTGATGGCGAGTCATCCACCGGTGAAACCGAGTCATTGTACCAACTGCAAGACGGTCGGCTTGGGGGTTGTTTCGATGGCGATAGTATTCCGGACCCCTACGAGCCACCGAACTGGGTTGCAATCTTCATGGCCGGTACGCAGCCAGTGCAGCACTCTTCAACTGCAGCAGCATTGATTTCCGGGTCAGCATCGGCGACGGCAGCCGGGGCAGGAGGCCCTGCGCGCCCACCGGCTCAAGTCTTGTCCGGGTTACTAGACGCCTTGGCAACACTGCTGACAACGGAGGTTAACCCGGGTAATCAAGATCAGCATAACGCGGAAGTCGTGAAATTGCGAGATCAGATAGCTCAAGCTAAGGAAGACCTGGCAGCTAAAGATGCCAGGATGGCTGCGGAGCGGGTTACTTTGGATGCGCAGGCGCAGCGGATTCAGTCGGAGTCTTACCGGCTCATGCTAGATCAGAACGCTTCAAATGAAGTCATAAGGAGGAGGCATCAGTCTCACCTGCCACCGGTTTACGAGGCGAGGAACCTCTTTAACACGCCAGGAGCAGGAACCAGTGACCCGCCAGTGGCAGACCGGGTTGAAACGCCTGGGACGGGAGCGCCGGTTCAGCCGCACACCACGGATCCGCCTCGTCAGAACAATATCCCGCCGCAACACATGCCAACACCACCGGGTCATTACTCTAACCCTTTGGATAACATGATCGCTGCGGCGTCACGATTGGCAGCTATCCTGGTTGAAGGCGAGTCTCCAACGGCGGTTGAGATGCGGAGGGATAGAGAGCTCCTTCAGACAGCATTGGTTCAGCAGCAGGCTTATTCTTACAGTCGAAGCCAGATTCATTCCACCCCTCGCCCAAGCCGGAGTTACAGTAGGCATATTGATGAACCAGCTGTGTCAAGCAGTGGGCGGAACCATAACCAGCCTCATGGACATAACCCGGCGGGCGGTGGTGCTGATGCTCAGAACGTGGTGGATCAAGGTAGAGCACGTCGAGAGGCCGAGCTGGCGGCGCAATATGCGGCCCGTCAACCTTCTCCAGTTCGTCCGACAACTTCGGTGGAGCCAGGTGTAACCTTTAGAAATTTGGGCGTGCCATGTTTAGTGCCGGCCATACGTAATGAGCGTCTGCCCAAGGATTTTAAGGGCCCTCGCAAGGTGCCTAACTATACAGCCGATTTACCTCCTGAAGCATGGATCGAGAGTTATGAGATGGCCATGGAATTGCTAGATGTTAGCGATGCGGCATGTGCCAAATATTTTCCCCTGATGTTGGATGGAACGGCTCGCACTTGGTTGAAGGGGCTCCCTGCTAACTCCGTTGGGTCATGGGCCGAGTTAAAGGCCCGGTTCATCCAGAATTTCAAAGATACATGCAAGCAGCTAATGTCAATTATGGATCTGGATGCCTGTGTCCAAGAAGAGGGTGAGTCCACAACCCATTGGGTGCGCCGAGTTTCGACCATCTTACATTCATCGGATTGCATCAATGCTGGTTCAGCGGTCATAATGTTGGAGAAGAATTGCCGGTTTACGCCTCTTAAGCAGAAGTTGGGTCGGCTCAAGCGCCACTGCAATGACATGGGCGAGCTGATGGCGGCTCTGGTTAAGTACGCTGACTCTGATGGTACCAAGGACCCCGAGTCTAATGATGACAAGCCGGGAAAGGGAAAGAAGAGCAGCAGCACCAGAGGGCAGCAGCATAATCCGGCGAATCAGGGAGGCAATGGTAAGCGCAAAGCTCATGATAGTTTGGACTTTGTGGCTAACACCAATGCACAGAATAACGGCCAGCGTCGTAAAGGTAAACCGCCCCCACGGGCCGGAGGGTAAGGCTTTAATCTTGAGCAGATGCTAAATCAGCCCTGCCCAAGGCATGGGATGCGAGAAAGACCGTCTAGCCACCTCTGGAAGGATTGCTACATCATGAAAGAGTATAAAAATTCCAATCTTTTTCAAGACAATCATGGACCGGGTGGTGGTTCAGGGTCGGGTTCTCATGGGCCGGGTTACGGCGGTGGCGGTTCTAGTTCTGGATTCCAAGGTAATCAGGGCAATCAAGGCAATCAGGCCGGCTACCATCAACAGTTAGGTCAGGGGAATCAGAAGCGGCAATCTGGGTATCAGAGTAACCCAAAGCAGTTGAATAGTGGGCAGTACCACGTCTTCACCACAAATTTATGCAAACGGGATCAGAAGCTTCACAAAAGGGCAGTGAACGCCGTTGAACCGGTGGTACCCCGTTACTTGCGCTGGTCTGAGCAGCCCATCATGTGGAGTCGGGAAGATCACCTGCCCTGGGTTGATAATCCGGGTCACCTAGCATTGGTGGTTGCACCCCAGGTTGGAGGGTATAAGTTTACCAAGGTACTCATGGACGGAGGGAGTAGCATCAATATTCTTTATTACGAAACTTTCCGTCGCATGGGGTTGACAGATAAAAATCTTAAACCGTCGAATACAGTTTTCCATGGTGTGGTGCCTGGTAAGTCGGCGTACCCTGTTGGTAAGATAGCTCTGGAAGTTGCCTTTGGAGATGATCATGACTCTAGTTCAGAGACATTTACCTTTGAAGTAGTCAAAATTCACAGCCCGTATCACGCTCTGTTTGGATGGCCGGCTTATGCCAAGTTCATGGCACGGCCTTGCTATGTTTATCTGTAGCTCAAGATGCCAGGTTACAAGGGGACCATCACAGTACATGGGAACCGAAGGATAGCCTTGGAATGTGAAGAGGGTGATGCGGCTTATGCTAAGTCGGTTTGTGCAACGGAAGAGTTAAAATTTTACAAGGACAATGTTGATCCGGTGGATATGACGTCTTTGAAAAAGCCAACTACAGAGCATGATCCGGTTTTGAAGTTTAAATCGGCAGATGACACTAAGATGGTTGATTTTGTTCCTGGCGATTCATCCAAGCAGTTCAGCATCAGTGCTAATACGGATCCGAAATAGGAAAGTGCACTCATCGAGTTCATCCGTGAGAACCGGGACGTCTTTGCAAGGAAACCTTCTGACATGCCAGGTGTACCGAGGGAACTCACTAAGCACACTCTCAATATTGATCCCAAGTTTAAACCGGTCAAGCAGTTTCTTCGTCGTTTCAATGAAGAAAGGCATAAGGCCATTGGTGAGGAGGTAGCCCGGCTCTTGGCGGTTGGGTTTATTGTTGATATTTTTCATCCTGAGTGGTTGGCTAACCCGGTGCTGGTACTTAAGAAGAACGACACTTGGCGCATGTGTGTGGACTACACGGATTTAAACAAGGCTTGTCCGGCTGATCCTTTTGCTCTCCCTCGTATTGATCAGATTATTGATGCTACGGCGGGTTGTGAGCGTTTGAGTTTTTTGGATGCTTATTCTGGTTATCATCAGATCAAGATGGCAGTTAAGGACCAGGAGAAGACAACTTTCATAACTCCCTTTGGAGCCTTCTGCTATGTGTCTATGCCTTTTGGGCTCAAGAGTGCCCAGGCGACTTACCAGCGATGTGTGCAGAATTGTCTTCATAATCAGATTGGACACAATGTTCATGCTTATGTGGATGATATTGTGGTGAAATCCAGAAAGAAGGAGACATTGATAGACGACTTGAAGGAAACCTTTGATAATCTTCGAGTTTATAAGATGATGCTTAATCCGGCCAAGTGTGTTTTTGGTGTGCCTGCGGGCAAGCTTTTGGGTTTTCTGGTGTCTAACAGGGGCATTGAAGCTAATCCGGAGAAGATTAAAGCCATTACTTCTCTAGCTAAACCGGCGTGTATCAATGATGTTCAACGTCTGGCGGGTCGTATTGCGGCGCTAAGCCGGTTCATAAGCCGCCTCGGTGAGAAGGCCATCCCTTTGTATCAGATGATGAAAAAGACAGATGACTTCGTCTGGGGTAACGCTGCTAATGAGGTATTTGAAGCGCTTAAGAAGCAGCTGGCTGAGCCGCCGGTCCTAGCTGCACCCGTTGATAAGGAGCCGCTGTTGCTATATGTGGCTGCTAATAGCCGGGCTGTCAGTGTGGCTATTGTGGTTGAAAGGAAAGAGGCAGGCAAGGAATATCCGGTTCAACGGCCGGTTTATTATATCAGCGAAGTGCTTATTGAGTCCAAACAGAGATACCCACATTGGCAGAAACGTGTATATGGGGTTTTCATGGCAAGCCGGAAGCTCAAGCAATATTTTCAGGGTCACCCCATTACTGTGGTTAGCTCTGCTCCTTTAGGAGATATCATACAAAATAGGGAAGCAATAGGCCGGGTTGCCAAATGGGCCATTGAACTTGGGCCTCATGGTTTGAAGTATATGCCTCGCACGGCCATCAAGTCTCAAGCACTGGTGGATTTCATCAATGACTGGACAGAGCTGCAGATGCCTGAGGAAAAACCAGATAACACGTATTAGACTATTCACTTTGATGGGTCCAGGCAATTGGAGGGCTCGGGGGCCGGAGTTGTGCTTGCTTCCCCTCGAGGTGATAAATTTTGTTATGTTCTCCGTTTGATGTTCCCTTCTACTAACAATGCAACTCAATATGAGGCCTTGCTCCATGGTCTTCGGATGGCTAAGGAGATGAACTTAAGCTGAGTAAGGTGCTTTGGTGACTCAGATTTGGTGGCTCAACAAGTCTCTGGTACTTGGGATTCTATGGATCCCCTCATGGCGGCTTATCGACAAGAGGTGGATGTTATTGCTGGTCACTTCAAGGGTTATCAAGTTGAGCATGTTGATCGGAGGAAAAATGAAGCGGCTGATGCCTTAAGCTGGTTGGGTTCTCAACGTAAACTGGTGCCACCTAATGTCTTTCTTGACGTTTTGCATAACCCGTCGGTCAAGTTACCTACAGAGGAGGATTTGGCTATTCCTGACCCGGAAGCTCAGTTGGTGGTGGCTCTTCATGTTATTCCTGATTGGACAGTTCCATATTTGGCATATATGACCTGGGGCGAGTTACCTGAGGATGAAATCTTGGCCAGGCAAATAACCCGGCGGTCCAAGTCAATGACAATTATCAATGGAGAGCTGCACCATTGCAGTGTTACCGGGGCGTTTCAGCGTTGTGTTTCTCCTGAAGAAGGCTGTGAGATTCTGCGTGAGATCCATGAAGGAGATTGAGGTCATCACGCCGGCTCTAAATCTCTTGTAGCCAAGGCTTTTCGTCACGTTTTTTATTGGCTGACGGCTCATGCTGATGCTGAGGACTTGGTCAAAAAATGTGACGGTTGTCAGACGTTTTCATGTCGAGCTCATGTTCCGACTCAGGAGTTGAGAATGATTCCAATCACTTGGCCGTTTGCAGTTTGGGGGCTTGATATGGTTGGACCTTTTAAGAGGTCCAAGGATAAGAAGACCCACCTCTTGGTGGCGGTTGATAAATTCACTAAGTGGGTAGAGGCAGAGCCAGTCAGTAAGTGTGATGCAGCAACGGCGGTTCAATTCATGAAGAAGGTGATCTTCCGTTTTGGCTTCCCACACAACATTGTAACAGACAGTGGCACTAATCTCTCCAAGGGTGCTATGAAAGAATTTTGTCAACGTGAGCATATCCGGCTTGATGTATCGTTGGTGGCTCACCCCCAATCTAATGGTCAAGCTGAGAGAGCCAATCAAGAGATTCTGAGAGGCATCAAGCCCCGGCTTATGGTTCCTTTACAAAGGACGCCGAGTTGTTGGGTAGAAGAGTTACCCTCGGTGCTATGGAGCATCAACACAACGCCCAACAGATCTACGGGTTACACGCCTTTTTTCATGGTTTATGGAGCAGAGGCGGTTCTCCCCAGTGACATTCGTCACGACTCACCCCGGGTGGCGGCTTACGTTGAAGCTAATAATGAAAAGGCACGTCAGGATGCACTTGACCTGTTAGACGAGGCGCGTGATCTCGCAGTGGCTTGTTCGGCGATTTACCAGCAAGATCTACGTCGTTATCACAGCCGCCGGGTCAAGACCAGAGCCTTTCAAGAAGGCGACTTGGTGCTCCGGCTTATCCAGGATCAGACTGAAATGCACAAGTTATCCCCACCTTGGGAAGGACCCTTTGTGGTCGGCAAGAATCTGAACAACGGGTCATACTACCTTATTTATGTTCGAGACTACAAGGACTCACGCACGTCGGAGGAAGAGACCCACCGGCCATGGAATATTGCTCATCTTCGGCCTTACTACACCTGAGCAATTGGCTCTTCTGATGTACATATTTTTGACAATGTATATATTAAACCGGCACCCCTGCTAAAGCAGGGCCTCTGTCATCTTTTCTTAATGAGTTTTGGTTACTTGGGGGCTTCCGGCTTATGAGCGAAGTTATGATTACCCTTTGAACCGGCTTACAAGCCAACTGGAAAAAAAACTTGGGGGCTTGCTACCCAGGTTAAAGGTACCAAAGAGAGTCTGTTGCAAAATCACAGCTCAAACATAGGTGCCCCTTGAGCACAGCTCAAAAATATTACTTCGGGGCTCCTTGATTCTAAAGAACAAAGAGTTTGTATAACCCTTGTAATAGGCTTAAAAGTCAGGCTTGGAAGCCAGGTGTATTCACCTAAAACCCCGGGTTATCCTGCCTTTTTAAGTAAGCCACTCCGCCCAGGTATTCCTGGAATGACCCACCGAATGTTTGACAAGTCAATCTTATACAGACCCTGAACTTGTCAAAGTTAAAACGACGATTGGTTATGTGAGGTCCATCTTATAAGGTTTGTATATAGGTTTAACTCAGTGGCTGTGCGGCCCGTGAAAGCACTCGATTTTCGGCCTGGCAGCCCATGAAAAGCCTCGTTTTTTTGTTTGTTTTATTCCACCGTTTTTGAGGTTTATTTTATGAGGCTTATAATGCTTTATGATCATAATTCATCCGGTGTTTATTAACCCGGCCTGGTTTTTTGACTATAAGTCACCAGTATGAGATAAGATAACATTTGGTGTTTATTAACCCGGCCTGGCTTTTGACTATAAGTCACCAGTATGAGATAAGATAATATCCGGTGTTTATTAACCCGGCCTGGTTTTGTTCATAAGCCAAGCAATCTATGATAATTACCAGCGCTCAAAATTTGGGTTCTCCCCCTTACTACACCGGTTTGGTAAACCAACAGTGTGAGCAAATATCACAGGTATGATATATTTAAAATTTGGTTATTCTTAAAATCCAGCCTTGGGAATAAGCTATGTTAGTTTTCCATGGTTTTATATTGGGCGTTATGACCCGTCCAGCGGTAAACCCCCAGGACACTTTTAATCCGTTGCATGCAGGAGCAGATTCCACATTGTTAATATTATAAGCATAAGTGGCATATTTTAACATGGTGGATTATCAGTGTCATGCAAAGTAAAGATGCACGAGGGCATAGCAGAACAAGAGTTTAAGCTAGCCTATTACAAGGCGTTTGGTGCCCAAAAGAATAATTGTTTTAACAAGTCTTAAAGAAAGCAGCTGCTAAACCGGCCTCCGGTTTACGAGTCCTGGCCTGGCTGACTTGAAGGTTGCGGATCGTCCAGCGCCGGTTCATCTTCCTCCTCTCTACCCAGTGGCTGGAAGTCAATGGTGGTCCAATCAATCCCAGTTAAGGCCTTGAATACAGCTTCATCACTTATAAGTGTGGAGGGGTCAACATCAAGGGCATAGGTATGCTTACGGATTGGAGGAATAAGGTTTGGAGCATCATAAGTTGGTGCGTTAACTCTCTTGTTGTTGGCATCATAAATCGACTGATAATGTGAAAGATCGGTTTCTTCAGCCAATTGGCTAGCCAATGGGCGCATTTCCCTCGTCAAGGCTCTGAAGTCATCGTTATTAAACTCTGACCCGTCCTCCTTTATGCTCGGGTAGCCGTTTCCCACATCGGCCGGATCAAGATCAGATATCCAAGCTTTGGCCCGAGTCAGTGCAGTAAGAGCACCTGCCCTGGCAGCTGACTTCTTTAGCTCTTCAAACTGTGCAGACATCATCGCCAGCCTTTCCAATGTCTCCTTGATCAAGGTTGGGGGCGGTTTATTATGGGAAGCTGTGCAGATAACCCGTTGTATGCCGGTATATAATTGCTCTATAAGTGTATAGGCGGCTTTCAGTTTTTGACGCATATCTGAGCCAAGATGAGCAATGCGAGTTCCTGCATCATCAAAAACATCGGTAAACCGGCAGTCTCTTACATAATACATGCTCAAAGCTTATGAAGAAGTTATTTACCAAATACGGCAGTGGGCATGGCATTTATTTGCTGTTTCAAGCCAGTCAGCTCCTCAGCTACCGGATTAATGGCAGCTTCAGCATCCTCAGCCCTCTTCAGCAGAGTTGACTTTTGTGTATCCCAACCTGCCTGCTCGTTCTTGAAGCACTCCTTCAGTTTTTCCATTGCTGTTAAGGCACTGGTCAGTTCTTCCTTGGCTTTGGAGGTCTCGGCTTGTTGCGACTTCATATTTTCTTGAAGGTCGGCGATTTGAGATTCCTTCTTGTTAAGATCAGCCTGCAAGAGACATGTAATTAATTAGATAGCGTCGCATATTCAAAGTCCCAAGCACATAACAAGTAATATACTTGGCACTTGGGGGCTAATGTCTATTGCTTCTTATAAAAAAAAATTACAAGTCCCAAGCACATAACAACTATCAGCTTGATGGTCAACCGGATTATAAAGGTCCTAAGTAAGAATTTTGAGCCTTACAGCATAATTAGTCTCAACTTAACATATTTGTTAAGTCGACCCTTGGGGGCTACACAGGCGAAATTGAAGAGTTATTATTCTAAAGTCCCGGTTCATATTGACATTATAAACCGGCCCTTGTGGGCTAGTGGAGTTGATCTATATGGTTCTTGAAAGTTTGAAGAACATTCTATTCTTTTATGTCCAGTAAACTTGGCGGCTAAGGGAAGAATATTTATGCAGAGTTAACAGCATTTACCTCATATCGCTCCTTCATCATGTTAAGTAAACCGGCTTCATAATCACGGCTTGTGTACAAATGGTTTAAAAACCCAGAATGAATATCTTGGGCGCTGAGGTGGGCATAGCTTTCCAAGTCCGCCTTCCACTTGCCCTTGTCAACAGCAGAAAATTCCTCTTTGGCACTATGTTTTGACAGAGCAGTGGGGTTGTCTGGGGCTGTATACCCGACACCGGTAACTACAACATCATCAGCTTTATCATCAGCAGCCTTAGTTGGGCTTGGCGGTTTATCAGCATGGCCCATCGGATCAATTTCCATCTTCTCAACAAAGGTGTCATGATCTTGCGGTGGCAGATCATCAAGAATAGCTTCAGTATTTGTTTCAAACTATTCCGGGTTCTTTTCCGGATCAGTTGGCGCGCTGTCATCAGCCGGTTTGTTCAATTTGGCCTTTTTACTGGGCCTGGCCTTGGCTCTGAAAGAGACGCAAATAACAGGTTAGTATAATGATCAAGCATAAGGTACAAGGGGTTAGTTAAAAATGCTCACCCAGGAACAGTTTTGAGGGTTGGAATTTGTGTCCTTGTGGACTCGCCAGAGGATGAAAGGGAAGTTCCCTGGTAGTTTGAATCAGACGGATTAAGAGGTTGTTGGAAATAACCCGCCTTGGGATAAGACATGTCAGAAATAGAAGAGACCTCTGGGCGGCGTTTACGAACTGGCGAGTTCGTTAAACCGGAAGAAGTGACCACATGGCCGCTATGCCGGGTTGTGCGGCGAGCTTCGTGTTGCTGCTTCTTGAAAAGAAAGTTTGGATCCAAGTAAGCTAGGGGGTGAGAAAATCTTGCTTTCCAGCTTGCTTGTCGGGTTTTCTGTGTGGGCAGAGGTTCTGAACTGGATGAGAGAATAGTTACCTCTACGTCGTTTGCGCGGCTAGATTCTGCATCGTCCTGATAAAAATCATCGTCAATAAGATGTATGAAAAAAGAGCCAAGTGAATCAAGTTCTACCTCTGACTCCGGATTATCATCGTCAATGTTTAACTCGGTAGGCTCGGTGTTTTTCTTCTTGGCGGGCTTCTTGTTGACCTTGGTCTTGACACGAAGTGTTTTGGCCGGTTTATCCTGCGGTTTCTTCTTCCAGAACGGAACATCACCCTGTTTAAAGATTGAAAAGATCATAAAGGAATACTAAGAATATGGATTAAAGCAGGAGTGGAGCAATTCTTACAGCTGGCGGCTTATTTGAAGCGCAGAAAGGACTAAGTCCTATTTTGCTACAGTCGTTCACCGGTTCATCCAGCATCTTCTTGACAGATTCAGTAATTTCAGTATCAGTCAGCTGAATATCAGTGTGGTGTTGAGGGTCTTTCACATCCCCTGTGTACTCACACATTAAACCGGGGCGACGGCTTAAAGGCAAAATGCTCCAAGATACCCAGCAACGGACAAAATCAATGCCTGTCAAACCGTTTGCCATAAAGGCTCTGAGCTTAGAAAGCTGTGGTGCATATTTGGACCGTTCCTTTGCATTGAGTCTTTGGGGGAATGGATGTGCATCGGTAAGCCGGTGAGCACGGTAACCCGGCAGAGGATTCTCGCCAGCTGGAGATGTATCTTGGCAATAGAACCAAGTTTGATTCCAATCTTTGGGATGGCTATGATGCTTAGCGTGAGGGAAGCTGACGTCTTTTCTCTTCTGAATTGAAACCCCGCCAAGTTCAGTATTGGGCCCATCCGTAAATTCAATACGGCGGTTTAAATAGAAGAAATCTCTGAACAGGTCGACTGTGGGCTCTTCTTGCAGGTAGGCTTCACAAAACACTTGAAAATTGCAAATATTGGACACGGAGTTAGGCCCAATATCTTGAGGGTGAAGTTGGAAGAAGTGAAGCACATCACGGAATTTTTTTGATCCGGGAGGGCTGAACCCTCGACTCAGATGATCAACAAAAACGATCACTTCCCCATCCTTGGGCTCAGGAGGATTTTCTGGACCGGGGGCTCTCCAGTGGATGTCTTCCTTTTTCGCTAAAGCGCTGGTTGCAACACACCCGTTCAGTTCTTCTTCTGTAACCCAGGATGGAACCCAGTTATAGGAATAAAAGGATTTGGCCATTTATACGATAACCTGGAAAAGATTTGTGCCGGTTTAAGGTTCATGGTTAACAGGAAGAAAGTGTTGAAGCATGCATAAATGTTAAACCGGATAGTGACGTTATTAAGACGAGCACTTGGCGGTTTAAGAGGGGGCTAATGGTACCTGGCAGGTTATTATTTTCTGAGGTTAAACCGCCTACACGGATATTGAAAGTATAGATCTCAAGTTGGAAAATGGCTAAGTGGTGAAAAATAGGTTTCACAGATTGGTGTTATAATTTTGGATCTACAGCAGTTCAGATAATGAAGAAAAATTCTAACCTAAAGTGGCGGCAGCAGGACAGTTCACGTGCTCAGATAAGATCTCCTATGGAGGGGAGGCGTTCATATATTAAAAATGAGTGCGAAACTGCTATCGCACAAGATTGGTACTATACTTAGATCAAAAACTACATGGTCTATGGAGGAACAAAGGTGAACCGAGATGAACTCCGAAGAACTCAAGCAAACCCTAATGGAGATCTGCGGTGAGGAAAAAAGGGGGGCTTACCAGGACTGTTGGACAGCGGTGGCGCGCGGCGGTGCTCTGGTGCGTTCAGGACGATGTAGCTGCCGGAGTGGAGGCAGCTCATGAGGTCGACGGCGGCGGAGCTCGGGCGCGTGTGGCGTGGCAAGGAAGAGGATGAAGATGAGGAGGCAAGGGGGGAAAATGAAAAGGACCCCTGTCCCTATTTATATGGCAGTGGATAGATGGCATGCGCGGTAATCAAGGAGGCTGAGATTTGGGCCTCGTGCGATATTAATGCAAGATGACGTCATGGCGGGTTAGCACAATGCTGTGGGCAGACGTCGTGGCGGGTTATAAATTTTCATAAGGACTGATGATGAAGGATTTTTTCTAAGTCAAGTATTGAAGATTGATATGAACAAGTTCACATCAAACCTGGGGCCTAATGTTGGGGATATAACTACTGGGTATAAACCGCCCGGGAGGGGCCGGGTTATGCTCATAGTGATTTACCTGTATTGAAGCCCATGAAGACATAAAAGATGGCGACTTACGAAGGAGACTTAATAAGAAGGCCCAAAGCCCAAAGGCGGTTTAGGGCCCATAGATGTAAACCGCCATAAGCATATAACTTGTATTGTAAGATAGGAAAGAGTGGATACCGAGCCGGACACGTTTATGAGCCGGCCAGGATTCTTTGAACCGCCGGGCGTCAACCTATGGATATAAAGGGACGACCCGGCGGCGGTTTAGGGACAGGTAACAAACAATCGGGAACTAGGTCAAGCGTGTTGACTCCCTGGTAATCGAAACCCTAGCAATACAACACAAAGCAGGAGTAGGCTTTTACCTCATTGAGAGGGGCCGAACTTGGGTAAACTCTCTGCGTCTTTGGTCCCGTTTAACCCCTTCAAGTTAACCTAGTTGCGATGGCTCCACGACTAAGTCCTTCCGCTAGGACATCTGCCGTGTCAAGTCCACGACAATTTGTCTGTCCACTCAAACTTATCGCCTTTGTGAAGCAGATTAGTCAGGGGCTTAGCAATCTTGGAAAAGTTCTCGACAAATCTACGGCAATAGCTTGCGAGGCTGAGAAAACTTCTCACTTGATTGACGTTCTTCGGAGGAGTCCAGTGAAGAATAGCCTGAACCCGCTCCGGGTTAACAGCAATGCCATCCTTGGAAATCACATGACCAAGGTAGGTTACTTCAGAAAGCCAGAATTCACATTTAGAATATTTGGCATACAACTGGTGCTCTCGAAGCTTTTCCAGAACAAGACGAAGATGTTCAGCGTGTTCTTCCTTATTCTTCGAATATACCAGAATATCATCCAGATATACCACGACGAACTTGTCAAGGTAATCCATGAAAATATAATTCATCAGGTGGGAGAACGTAGCTGGAGCATTAGTCAAACCAAATGACATGATAGTGTACTCGTAAGAACCATAATGATTAACAAAGGCAGTCTTCGGAATACCCTCTTCGCGAACACGGATCTGATGATAACCCAACCTCAAGTCGAGTTTAGAGAACATTGATGATCCAGCAAGTTGATCATACAGATCGTTGATCCGAGGGAGCGGATACTTATTCTGAATGGTTACCTGGTTGATAGGACGGTAATCTTGGACCAACCTATTCGTACCATCTTTCTTCTTGACAAAGAGAGAAGGTGCTCCCCAGGCAGAGGAACTAGGACAGATAAAGCCTTTGTGGACTGATTTGTCGATCTCCTCCTTAAGCTCAAGAAATTCATGCGGAGGCATCTTATAAGGACGCTTCGCAATAGCAGTTGTGCCTGGCTTCAAGTTGATAACAAACTCGACAGCTCTAACGGGGGGTACTCCTGGGAGTTCTTCTGGAAAAACATCCTGGAAGTCACGAACAACTAGAATGTTTTCGATCCCCTCAAGCGGAGAAGCGTTCAAAGCATTTAGAGCGTAGATTTGAGCCTCGGCATTTCGAACTATATGAGCATGGTAATTTACTAACTCATTCGAGGGGTGCAGAAGTTGGACGTCTTTAGTGGCACAATAGATTGCGGCAGTATGAGATTTCAACCAGTCCATACCCAGAATAAGGTCAATTTCTGAAGAGTTCAGGATAATGGGAGATGCACGGAACTCCAATCCTTCAATATCAATTATGACATCGGGGCTGAACAAAGAGGTTTGGCATTGTCCCGCGGGAGTGTTAACCCTTATAGTATGGTGTAGCGTTTCGCATTTAACGTTATGCATGAGTGCAAAATGCCCTGACATGAATGAATGCGATGCTCCTAAATCAAATAATACAGAAGTTGATACTGAATTAACAAGTAGTGTACCCATCACTGTAGCTGGTTGGTCTGAATCTTCACTCATGTTGACATGATAAGCCTGACCACGACCATAAGAAGGCCTGGAATTGTTGTTGCGATGCTGAACAATTCCACGACCATTTCCACGGCCAGCAGGAGGAAGCACTAGCTGATTCTGACCCTATGGGCATTCTCTAGCATGGTGACCTGGATGGCCACACTTGAAGCAGAGTCCACTGTCGGGACGGAGTGCAGGAGCTCGAGGTGGTGCAGCTCGAAGAGGCAGCCTTGGTGGTGTAGGCTATAGACGAGGTGCAGCATACGCATGCCTGTATACAGGAGCAACTGGATGGTACATGCTCTGAGGGATCCAAATGCGGCACTTCTGCGAAGAAGAGCCCGAAGATGGCCCGCTTCACGAGTGGGTTTGAGCGCGTCCTTGTGCTTCTTCAACCCAATCTCGACCTGAATAGCCTTGTTCACAAAGGTTGCGAAGTCGGCAAAGTCTTGGATGAGCAGGGCTGGCTGGATGTCAGGATGGAGCCCTTCATGAAACTTCTCCTGTCTGCGGGCATCAGTAGCAATATCTTCCTCAGCATAGCGAGACAATTCAAGGAACTCCCGCTAATAAGCTTCTACGGTCTTATTTCCCTGGGTGAGGTTACGGAACTCCGTCTTCTTCTGGTCCATAACTCCCTGAGGAATATAGCTGGCACGAAAGGCAGCCTTGAACTCTTCCCAAGAGATGATTGCTCCGACTGCTAGTGTACGCCTGTGGGTGTCCCACCATTGAGCCGCGGGACCCTTCAGGAAGTATGACGCAAAAGTGACATAGCTGACAGGGCAACAGCAGCTGACTCCATCTCGTAGGAGATGTCGCGAAGCTAGTCATCAGCATCCACTGAATTAACTGAGTTGCGGAAGACAGTTGGGTTGAGGCGCACGAACTCTTGCAAAGTGATTGCGGCAGGTTGCTGGTTGGCATTTGGGCGAGGAAACTGATCTATCACCCCTTGCATAAACTGACGGTGCAATTCGAACTGTTGCATCATAGCAGCCATTTAGTCGGGCAGCGGTGGATTGTTATCACCAATCCTACTAAATTCAACTGGGGGTAGTTTAGCGACAAGCATTGACATTGTATGGAATCATTCATGAAGTAATCATGCACAACAAAAGGAAGTGTAGTAGATACAACATCATAGTCAACATGAAATACAAATCCATACATAGGTTTGGTTACAGACCAGCGTTACAACATCATAAAGGTAAGCTAGACAACTAGGCGGCACGCAGGCACGCGGTGGAGAGATACAACAACGCGACATAGCGATATGCTACATCAACGTCGGGGAAAACCTCTGTAGCCAGGAAGTTGTCGGTGTCGATGGAATGACCTATTCTCGAGAGAATAGTCCTGCGGTCCATGGACACTCTGATGCAGGCGTCGGTCATGATCTGGAATAAGAGGTCCATGTGCAGGGGTAGTACCTCCAACAGCTGGCCAATCAACCCCTGGTGGCATCTCTGTCCTGCTCGGGTAGAGGTTGTGCTCGGGATGTATCCCCGCGCCAACTGCTGGCATCAGCTGCCTCAAAGCGTCATACAGACGAAGACAAGTGGTGTACAACTCGACAGCAAGAGCTCGGGCAGTGCGATCCATAGCCTCAAGGTACCGAACCAAGAACTGAGGATCATATCGGCGACTCACATAGGGAGTACAGACAGTAGCATAGTACCGAGTCTCATCCCCAGCTGGAGCATACGGAATGTATCTGAACCGGTATCCTCCAAGCGGGGGTACTCTCTGCGAAGATGAGTGATCGCAATATAGGCAACCTCATGGACTGCCATCTCAACAGTCACTCCAAAACCCTGGAAGGTGTACCACTCAGTGGTGGGGCGATCCTGCCGATCAAAGATAATCAACTTGGCGCGGTGCTGCTCCTGGTTGAACTCACCGTAGTCCTCGTAGATAGTGTACTGAGGGTACCAGCGATAACCCAGCATGGTCAAGAGGTCAACCAGAATGGCCGGGACCCAGTCGTATCCTCCGCCATAGTCTGACGGACAATCTGTACTGTGGGACACATCTGAAAAAGCAGAGTTCAAGAAGTCAAATGATAGTGTGTGAAGCGTTTATTGCATTTTAAAAGAATCGATTGCAGATAATCCAGCTCTCCGGGTGAAAGTGACTACGAGATCCTAACGTCAGAGTTAGTAAAATCTTTGAGCCGAATAGAAGAGAGATCAGAGTCCCAGAGTATAGACGAGGAATAAAAGGTCCTAATACCACCCAATTGGCGACGTGGGCCCGTAAGACACATAGCCAAGTTAGTAAAACAGTTTTTGACAACTAGACTCAACTTCGGCCAAGGAGTTGGAAAGGGGGATCCTACAGGCAGTCGACTCTGATACCAACTTTTGAAGCCCACGGCTCAATCATGCACTAATCATACACGCAAATGCACATGATCAAGCCTAAGGACTCACTTGAAGATATCACAACACAACTCTAAACACAAATAAAAGTCATGCAAGCTTTATATTACAAGCCAGGGCCTCAAGGGCTCGAATACATAAGCTCGATGTCTCACAAGCATCATCGGAAGCATTAGATATCTGAGTACAGACATAAGTTAGACAGATAGGCCTTTGAGAAGGCGGGGCAAAATAAAACACTAGATCGAAAGGCGCAGGCCTCCTGCCTGGGTGCCTCCTAAACTACTCCTGGTCGTCGGAGGGCTCCTCGTAGTAGTACTCTCCAGCGGGGTAGTAGTAGCCGTAGTCGTCAGCAGGGGCATCTGGCTCCGGGGCTCCGTCGTCAGGTTTCATCATGCGGGTATGGGAAAAAGGGGAAGCAAAGCAACCATGAGTACTCATCCAAAGCACTCAGCAATACTTACATCATATCTATTCTAGGTATGCAACATTATCAAGGAAGGCTGTATCGGTGGACTAGACTGCAGAAATGCCAGAATAGGGAGAAGGCCTAGACCTATCGAAGACTAGCATCTTCAGCGGTCTTGCAGCATTAGAAGAGTGCAGATTAGCATAATATAAAGTAGTAGTAGTAATAATCAATCTCGCCCAGAGATCCTTTCTCGACTCCCTGCGAGAAAGCAATCCCGGAGCCATCATATCCATTTCTCATCTCAAGTATCCAGTTCTAGTTGTATCGATCGGGATACAACTCCGAGCGTCCGTTACCGAGGATCCTGCTATTCGAATAGATGTATTCTTCCCTGCAGGGGTGCACCAACTTACCCACCACGCTCGATTAACTCCGGCCGGACACACTTTTCTGGGTCCTGCCGGGCCTCAGCTAAAACGACACGCCGCAGCCCTACCTAAGCTCAACAGAGATGTCAACACGCCGGACTAACCAATGCGCCCAGGGGGCTAGGCCCCTCGCCCAGAGCGCTCCTGCACGTTATGTTCACGGCCGTGAGCAGTCCTAGCCCCCTTAAACAAGGACGAGCATTCCCAGTCCAACCCGGCTTGTGCCACATAGTCGTTGACGTCTAGAAAGCTTCGGCTGATGCCATGATGCAGAGTACCATATTTATTCCCGCGTGGTGGTTAGTGCGAAAAGGCCAAAGGCCTACTCGGATCAAATATCCAAATTGTTAGTGTATTGGGAGCGCGCGGTAACGAGTAGAGACTCATGATCGATGTGACCCCGTCGCCCCGTCTTGAGGACTTGCGACAAGGGCTAAGAATGCCCGGCCACGCCTCGTAATTATCTCGCGGGTACCCTCCAGGTCAACCTGACTCCACATCACTCGCATCATATGCTCGCGCGGGTACCCCTAAGGGCCGACCTGACTTTGTCATGGTTCAGTGTCAACAGTAAAGTAAAAGTAACCGTGTGTCTACCACATCAAGAAGGAATCCGAGGAATCACCCTCGTCGGATTCCCGCTCGACAATCCCGTCAAGGTGATACAGGAGGAATCGCCCTCGATGGCATTCACATTTGCGGGGTGCTCGACAGAAGCTTGTCGGAGGTGGTGAAGAAGAATCACCCTCGGTAACCCACAACTTACTAGCTATGCTACAGAGGCAACATCAGGAGTGAGATAAGAGGTATCACCCTCGGCACTCGAAATTAGCTCTGCAGAGTCGAGCCATTTAGGGGTGTGAGGTGATGTGTAGGACTCAGATGCTAAGGCGGGACAACAACAGCAAGGAAGAGGGGTCACAGGTGGTTCTCATCCATCCTATAGTAAGCAGTTTGGATAACAGGCAGGTATCAATAATAGTTTACAAAAACGGCTATGCATCAGAAATAGGATAAACAGTAGCAGCAGCAATTTCTAATGCAAGCAGGAGGGAGAAAGAATAGGCGATATAGGCATTCATAAAGGGGGGTTGCTTGCCTGGAAGCTCTGCGGCAAAGGAGGGGTCGTCGGTAGTGTCATCGGTCTCCTGAGCTGCATCGGTCTCGGGGGCTATCGGAGCAGAAGAGGGGGAAGAAACAATAAATAAAAGGCAGATGAATGCAACACAGATGCATTGCATGGTGCTATGCAGTGTTGGTGGTGACCTAGTGCAATGCTACATGTCGCAGACGAAGCGGGAAAATATCTGGGATATTTTCCCTATGTTTAGATCGATCCAGGTATACTGAACCGGAGGGGAAGGTTCCATGTTCAGGTAGAAAGGAGTGATGGTCAAGCATTTTGACCACATATTCGGATTCGTCTTGTTTTTCTGATCATTTTTCATATGTAAAGTTTTTCGATCTGAGCTACGGTTTATTTTCTATGATTTTTCAAAGTTTTTAGCATTTTCTGGATTTATTTAAATTATCAGAATTAACAGAAATGGAATGTGACGTCATGCTGGTGTCATGCTTGCGTCAGCAGTCGGCTGACCAGCTGACTAGTCAAACTAACAGGTGGGACCCACCTATCAGCCACTGTGGTGCTTAAAAGTGAACTAAAATAAACTAACAAAGCTAATTAAAGGGTGGGCCCCAGGTATCAGTGATTGATTAAGTTCTAGATTAAATTTTTAGAACTAATCCAGCTAATTAATCACAGGGGCCCACATGTCAGCGGCACTGTGTTGCCACGTCAGCCAGTTGACCAGTCAACATGGTCAACTTGGCCCCTGGGCCCACTAGTCAGTGGCCCAGAGGTGGCCCCAGGCCAGCCACGTCGGCGGTGGCTGGCGGCTCAATGCCGGCGACGCCAAAACGCGGCGGCGAGCCACGAGACTCGTTGGAATCGTGCTACGGAGTGCCGTTTGGCACGCGGCTAGTCTCATTCGATCGGGCACTCGTCCGCGAGTCGAATGGTGGTGGTGGCATCGCCGGACCTGGCCGGAAACGACGAGGCAGCGAGGTCAGCGGCGGAGCGGTTTCGGGTGATGGCGAGGACGTCGTTGCAGCGTGCTTTGGAGCAAAAGAGGAGGCTGGGGAAGATCTACGCGGTGCGGCGAGCACAACGGGCATGAGCCCATGACCAAATGGTCACCAGAAGGACGCCGGCGATGAGCAGAGGCGGCGGCGCATTCGGGCGGCCGTCGGGGTAGGTGCCAGAGGGCTCGGGAGAGGATGTGCGCTTGTGCGTTGGGTTCCTGGAAGTGCCAGGAGCACGGTGCTGTGCGTGGATGAGCATGACGGCGGCTGTGGCGACGGCCACGAGCTCGTCGGCGGCGGCGCGTTCGGGCGCGTCGACAGGAGCTAGCTATGGCGCGTGAGAGAGAAAACAGAGAGGAGTAGGAGGTAGAGGAGCTCACCGTGCGGCACACGGAGTCCGGTGAGAGGATTAGTAGCAGCAGCAGTCGCCGGAATCGATGGAGCTCGCCGGTGACAGAGGTGGAAGGGGGCGGAGAAGAACGGCCTCAGCAGGGCCTCCCAGCTCTAGCTGGCGGTCGGAGACGAAGGAGCGGAGGACGGCAGAACCCATGGACGTGCTGGCGGGGCTCGGGGTCGACAATGGCCACGGCTATGGCGCGGCCATGGCGACGGTGCGGTCGGGGCAACGGATCTTGAAAGTGCAACTAATCCCCAGGTGGTTTTGGTAATTCATAACAACATATAGCTCATTGAACTAATATCCTTTCAAGATAAATATTTCAGGAAGTTCAATGATTGGCATGGCATGGACTATAGATGTGGACCCCTCAAAATGCTAAGGACAAAGATCGGCTAAAGCTCAAGACTCTTCATTTTCATTTTAGTGATCCAAGACCACATTGAGTGCATAGGAAAAGCCAATACTATTAGAAGGGGATGAGGTGTTGCTTAATGGTCTGTTTGCTCAAAGTGCTTAGTGATATTGCTCCAAAGCCCTCAACCACTTTCTCATTCCAAATATGTCCAAAACTTAAAGTCCAACTCGGCCCCACCGATTTGATCTATCCGGCGCCACCGAGTTTATTTGACATAGCCACTGCCAGAAACCCTAGACAGTTCGGTGACACTGATATGGATCTCGGTATCACCGAGATGGCCTTGCATTCCCACTGTGACATATTTCACTCTTTCAGTCTCACCGAGTCAGTGAAATCGGTCACACCGAGATTGCTTGTCGTTTGCTCTGTTGCCTATTACTCCACTTCGGTCTCACTGAGTTGAAGTAATCGGTCACACCGAGTTGATGTTTTCCCTAGCCTTTGCACATCGGTCACACCGAGTTGTTCCAGTCGGTCCCACCGAGATACCTAACGTTCACATTTTGAACTGAACCGGTCTCACCGAGTTCGTCTATTCAGTCTGACCGAGTTGGGTCAAATGTGTGTAACGGTTGGATTTTGTGTGGAGGCTATATATACCCCTCCACCCCCATCTCCATTAGTGACAGAGCCATCAGAACGTGCCTACACTTCCACTACATATTTTCTGAGATAGAACCACCTACTCATGTGTTGAGACCAAGACATTCCAATCCTACCACAAGAATCTTGATCTCTAGCCTTCCCCAAGTTGCTTTCCACTCAAATCTTCTTTCCACCATATCCAAATATGTGAGAGAGAGTTGAGTGTTGGGGAGACTATCATTTGAAGCACAAGTGCAAGGAGTTCATCATGAACACACCGTCTATTACCTTTTGGAGAGTGGTGTCTCCTAGATTGGTTAGGTGTCGCTTGGGAGCCTCCGACATGTTGTGGAGTTGAACCAAGAAGTTTGTAAGGGCAAGGAGATCGCCTACTTCGTGAAGATCTACCCGAGTGAGGCAAGTCCTTCATGGGCGATGGCCATGGTGGGATAGACAAGGTTGCTTCTTCGTGGACCCTTCGTGGGTGGAGCCCTCCGTGGACTCGCGCAACCGTTACCCTTCGTGGGTTGAAGTCTCCATCAACGTGGACGTACGATAGCACCACCTATCAGAACCACGCTAGAAATCTCCGTGTCTACATTGCGTTTGCCTTCTCCAAACCCTTCCCTTTACCTTCATGTGCAAAGTTTTACATTCCGCTGCTATACTCTTAGACTTGCATGTGTAGGTTGATTGCTTGACTTGTACTAGTTGCTAAAATCTGCCAACACTTAAAATTGGGAAAAGGCTAGATTTTTATTTGGTCAAGTAGTCTAATCACCCCCCCTCTAGACCTACTTTCGATCCTACAAGTCGTATCAGAGCTTTGGTCTCCATTTGCCTTGATTTCCATAGCTTTGGTGATCATGGCCTTGGTTTTAGAACCTAGGAGAGTATGGCGTCTAGCAAGGGAAATTACCACCGTAGAGGTCCTTACTTTGATGGTACAAATTTTGCAAGTTGGAAGCATAAGATGAAAATGCATATTCTTGGTTATAACCCCGCTGTTTGGGCTATTTTGCGTATTAGCTTGCAAGGTGAATACTTCGAGGATGGAAGAGAACTGGATCGTGAAGCAACCGCGGAAGAATTGAAGATGTTGCAACACAATTCTTAAGCTTGTGATATCCTCTTCAATGGATTGTTCCCCGAAGAATTCAACAAAATCAGCCACCTTGAGAATGCAAAGGAAATTTGGGATACTTTGGTTGATATGCATGAATGTCAAGGAATCCAAATTGGATGTGCTTCAAAGTCAACTTGACAAGTTCAAAATGACGGATGGTGAAGGAGTCGCCGAGATGTACTCTAGGCTTGCTCTCATCACAAATGAGATTGCCGGCTTAGGAAGCGAAGAGATGGCCGACAAGTTCATCATCAAGAAGATCCTAAGAGCCTTGGATCGAAAGTATGATACCGTGTGCACATTGATCCAAATGATGCCCAATTACAAAGATCTCAAGCCAACGAAAGTCATTGGTAGAATTGTTTCTCATGAGATGTCGCTCAAGGATAAGGTAGAGCTCAACAACAAGTCAAGTGGTGCTTATAAAGCTTCATGTGATGCTCCTACAACATCAAGTGAGAAACAAGTCTTCAATGAAGAGTTGAGCCTAATGGTGAAGAACTTCAACAAATTCTACAAGAATAGAAGCAAAGAGAGAAGTTCCAAGTCAAGGTCCTACAATGACAAAAGATCTTCTAGTCGTGATCGCAATTGCTACAATTGTGGAAGACCCGGACACTACTCAAATGAGTTTACGACTCCCTACAAGAAAAGAGAAGATTCACCCAAAAGGAGAAGTAAAAGGGATGAATCACCACCAAGAGAGAGAAGGAGTAGAGATGATCGTTATGAACAAAGATCCTCACGGAGAAGCAAGGATTCAGAAAGGAAGGACAAGTAATCAAAGAGCTACACAAGACGAAGACATCAAGCTCACATTGGTGAATGGGTATCCGGTTCCGACTCCGACAACTACTCCGAGAGAAGCTATCACTTCGACTCCAAATATACACAAGATGAAGGTGTTGCCAGTCTTGCACGTTTGTTAACCAACTCCTACGACATATTTGACTCACAAAATGAAGGAATTGGAAGATGCTTCATGGCTAAAGGCCCTAAGGTATCACACCCCGAGTATTTTGATTTCAATAGTGATGAAGATGGTTTGCTAGGTGATGATGATTTACTTGTTGACAATGCTAGTGATGAAAACTATGATGAAATTGCTATTAATCATGCTAATCAAGATGAAACGAATGACAATGACAAGAAAGAGATTGAGCGTCTAACTAAAGAACTAAACACCCTTAAGTTAGCTCATGAAACTACTTTGGAGGATCATCAAGAGCTTTTAAAAACTCATGAGAAGCTATGCTTTGAAAAGCTCAACTTAGAGCAAGAGGATGGGTTTTCTTAAAAGCAATCAATGATGATCTTCGAAAGAAGAGTTCTTCTTACATTGCCAAGCGTTTACTCTTGTCTACTTACATGCCACAAGTAAAATCTAGCAATAAGAACAAGAAAGATTCTTCTTCTAGTAGTAACAATAACAATGTTAAATCCAATATTGTTGCTTCTAGTAGTTCTCTTGATTCCACTAACGATTCTCTTAGCCAAGTTACACTTTAGCAAGAAAATACCTTATTGAAGGGAATTATAGAGAAAGGTGTTTACAAGAGTCTTGCGGGAAGTGAGCAATTTGAGGAACTAGTGCGCAAGCAAGGAAGACACCGGAAGAATCAAGGTGTTGGTTTTGAAGGAAAGTTCAATGCCAAGATGAAGTTTGTTCCACAACAAGAGAAGTATGATCCCACTTCTTTCAAGGGAACACAAGCTCAAGATGATCTTCCACCACAAGACCACAAGCTAAAGGGCAAGGACAAGCTTCAAGAAGAGATTGATTCATTTGAAGAAGCTCCTAAGGCCATGGTCAAGTGGATTCCCAAGACTACGTCAAGTTCTACTTCATCAAGTACGACTACAACTCCAAGGATTCCCATCAAATTGTTGTGGATCCCAAAGAAGAAGAACTAGAGAGTTCTTGAGGGTTACTCCGCCAACAAACTTCAATCATATTCATTTTGGCAAGGACATGTGCAATCAACTTTCATATCTTGCACTAGTTCATGGAGTCACAAACCCTCTTGTTGGTAAGACAAGGGACAAGGTAACCCAATGCTTTCGTGGACATCATCATGTGCGTATTTCATTCTATGTCTATGGATATTCTTGCATGTTCCTTGTGGGACTAACCCGTGTAGGTATTGAAAGTGCAACTCACTCCAATGGGTTGCCCCAAATGATCTACATCAACCTTGAGCATCCACGTCTTCAACACCTACATGAAGTCATCATCGACAAAACCCAAGGTTAGTTCATCCCTCTTAGGGGGGATATCACATCTAGGGGGAGCTTTGCTCTAAAGATGGAGCAAAAGCAACTCAAATGATGTGAACACAACAATGCTTTATGTAAAAGTGGTAACCCCACTTGTGCTTAAACAATGAGTATGACCTATGATCAAATGTTCTCATTTGACTCCTAAGTCAAAATACTCATATATAGATGACCTAGTCATCGCCAATTGCTTGATAGATGCTAGAGTGTTTGTGCATGCTTTGCCACATGTTTCATTTGCTATATTATTGTGTGAGCATGTTGATTGCATAATTTTCTCCATTCGTGGACATCCATTTGTAGTTTTGCTTTTTCGATTTTTCTTTGGCCAAATGGATGGACAAGAATGCCTAAGTACTCCCTCTAGCTATCCATGCTTTTCTCCTCTCAAACTCTATTCATGCTACATCAGAAAGTTTGAACAAGTCGAATTCGGACCCTCCGGGTGAGGAGCACTCGGAGCCACCGATCCGTCAAGGGCTTAAACTTCCAAAACATCTTAATGGCTTTCGGTCCGACCGATTTATTCCTCTCGGTCTCACCGAAATCATTGAGTTGATCTAGGTTTTCACCTCGGTGCAACCGATTAGAACAATTCGGTCACACCGAGTTGCAGTAACCGCTTGCGATTCTGCATCTCGGTGCTACCGAGTCGTTCCACTTGGTCACACCAACAGTGATTGGGTATATATGCCGCGTGTTGAAATCTGGAAATTCCTCCAAACCACTCGACCGCGCCTTCGCAGTTCTGCCGCCCCCTTGGTCTCCGGATCGTCGCCGTTGTCGACAGTGCCTCCTACCGCTGGTCTTTGTCGCCGTCAACGGGAATCTCACCGCCGTTGTCGCCGTAGCGAGTTCGTCGCCAAGTTAGGGTACGAACTCGACCTCTTTGTGCGTCCTCTTACTCCGATTCTTGCACAAAGATCATTGCCATTGTTCTTACCACGTTTGAGATAAATCTATCCACCAAAAACTCCATTAGAATAGAGTTGATGCAAAAACTTAGGGTTAGGTTTCCGCCGAACTCATCTCAGACCTACCAATCTGAAGATTTTGGTCTCATCGATTTAGCTCAGGCCATTGCACAAGTACAACTCGGTCTGACCGAAGTGTACTGATCGATGTGACCGAATTCACTTCCTCTGTGAAACCCTAGCATCTCGGAGTCACCGAACTGCATTTCGATCTGACCGAAATTGTATGTTTAGACTCTAAAGTTGCTTCGGTGTCACCGAGTTTGTCAAATTGGTAGCTCTGAAATGCTTTTTGTAGAAAACTAAAGTTAAGTTTTTGACTCAATATTTTTGTAAAATAGCTGTGCTTTGTGATGCTCATCCATTCTATCTCTACCCAACTATTCAGTGGGTCAGTTTCAGCTATGTCAGAGGGTAGTGACAGCCATAATATGTCTGAAGAGCAAGTGAATCTCAGTGAGGGCACTAGTCCCTCAAGCAGCTATGATGAAGGTAGCAGAAGCACTCCAAGCAATTTGCCTAAGGCTGCAACTAGGCAAAGAAAGAAGAGAACTTCAGATTCTGAGGATGAAGATTTTGTTGCTCAAGAGGTGACTTCAAAGAAGAAATTTTGAATAAAGAGTATGCTGCAGCTGCTACTAAACCTGGTGCTAAGAAAGCTCCAACTAGAAGAGCTCCAATGTCCAAACCCAGAAAAGATCACAACTCCATGGCTCATATGTACAAAACTATTCCTGATGATGCCTTGGAGTCTCACAAGTTTGGATCAATTTACTATCTGCTGTCTGGCTTGACCACCATGAACACCATACTGAGGCACACTCTGTTGCCCAAGTCAGGAGATCATAGAATGATCCGTGGTCACTCCATCAACCTGCTCCATATGTTTGATGTACCCTAGAAGTTTAAAGTGATGACTTTGATTGTTGAGACAGTGAAGAGAACTGCAGCTGACCAGAAGAGATCATGTGGATATGCCCCTCATATACAGATGTTGATCAATTCCAAGATGGGAACCGGGACATATCTTCTTGATAGAGAGCATCTTCCCTTGAGGCCAGAATTTGAGGACAACGAGGTTGTCATGGATGCTTCACATCCCACTTCAGTGGAAGCCCAGGAGAAGAGAGAGAAAGCAAAAGCAGCAAAAGCTTCAAAGACACCAGATGCTTCAGTTGTCAATCTCAAGACCAAGAAAGATCAACTCAGTTATCTACTTGAGGCTACCATGAGAATTGAGAAAAGACTGGCCACCCTGATTCAAAATCAAGAGAGTCTTGAGAGGATCATTGAGACCAAACTTCATGATCTAGATGTGAAGGTCAGCGAGATTCAGACCAATATTGAGAAGCTCCAGGAAAAAGCTGAGGACAGGGAGGATAGAGCTACCACTGACAAATTTCAGAGAGTGCCAACGGCACAAAGGTCTTCAGCTGTGCCAGTTGCCAGAGACTCCAGAGCTACTATTTCAGCACCTGCAGCGACTCCCATGGTTGTACCTCCAGTGTCAACCCCTCCAGCTCCATTGACTTCTACAGATGCTTTTGTTGAAGGACTCCTCTCCACGCCGTCTACGCACACCGGAGCAACAAGCCAGAAGACCACTTCAGGAGCTCCCAGAGATTGTGCCTAGAGTGCCGAATAGCACTATGCATTTTCAAGCTTTTTGGTAACTTGTTGCTAAAGGGGGAGAAAGTGTATAGATCATTAGGCTTCGAGAGAGAGTGTGTGTTTTGCATTGTTTTTGCCTCTCTTGCTACTTTGATCGTTTGCTCATTTGATTCATATGCTACAATGTTGGTTATGCTCATGAGATACTTAAGTGATTATGTGTTTGATCATACTATGCTTTAATGTGTTCTTGCATGTCTATCTCTATTATTTGTGTATGATCAATCATGTTTTTCCTTGGTGATGAGTGCATGTTATTTATCTCTTATTATTTTTTAGCGCTCCACCAAGATGTATGTGAAATGAAAGAGTATCCTATGATCCTAATCAATTGTGCATTTGCATTCAATAGCAAATTTTAAATAATGCACAAATTTAGGGGGAGCTCTTGCTTATCACATACATCTCAAAGCGACGATGTATTTCATTCATATTATCATTTGTCGAAGCTTTGATCTATATATTGTCATCAATTATCAAAAAGGGGGAGATTCAAAGTGCAACTAATCCCTGGGTGGTTTTGGTAATTCATAACAACATATAGCTCATTGAACTAATATCCATTCAAGATAATTTTTTCAGGAAGTTCAATGATTGGCATGGCATGGACTAGAGATGTGGACCACTCAAAATGTTAAGGACAAAGATTGGCTAAAGCTCAAGACTCTTCATTTTCATTTTAGTGATCCAAGACCACATTGAGTGCATCGGAAAAGCCAATACCATTAAAAGGGGATGAGGTGTTGCTTAATGGTCTGTTTTCTCAAAGTGCTTAGTGATATTGCTCCAAAGCCCTCAACAACTGTCTCATTCCAAATATGTCCAAAACTTAAAGTCTAACTCGGCCCCACCGATTTGATCTATCCGGCGCCACCGAGTTTATTTGACATAGCCACTGCCAGAAACCCTAGAAAGTTCGGTCACACCGATATGGATCTTGGTCTCACCGAGATGGCCTTGCATTCCCACTGTGACATATTTCACTCTTTTGGTCTCACCGAGTCAGTGAAATCGGTCACAGCGAGATTGCTTCTCATTTGCTCTGTTTCCTATTACTCCACTTCGGTCTCACCGAGTTGAAGTAATCGGTCACACAGAGTTGATGTTTGCCCTAGCCCTTGCACATCGGTCACACCGAGTTGTTCCAGTCGGTCCCACCGAGATTCCTAACGTTCACATTTTGAACTGAATCGGTCTCACCGAGTTTGTCTATTCGGTCTAACAGAGTTGGGTCAAATGTGTGTAACGGTTGGATTTTGTGTGGAGGCTATATATACCCCTCCACCCCCATCTCCATTAGTGAGAGAGCCATCAGAACATGCCTACACTTCCACTACACATTTTCTGAGAGAGAACCACCTACACATGTGTTGAGACCAAGACATTCCAATCCTACCACAAGAATCTTGATCTCTAGCCTTTACCAAGTTGCTTTCCACTCAAATCTTCTTTCCACCATATCCAAATCTATAAGAGAGAATTTAGTGTTGGGAAGACTATCATTTGAAGCACAAGAGTAAGGAGTTCATCATCAACACACCGTCTATTACCTTTTGGAGAGTGGTGTCTCCTAGATTGGTTAGGTGTTGCTTGGGAACCTTCGACATGTTGTGGAGGTTAACCAAGAAGTTTGTAAGGGCAAGGAGATCACCTACTTCGTGATGATCTACCAGAGTGAGGCAAGTCCTTCGTGGGCGATGGCCATGGTGGGATAGACAAGGTTGCTTCTTCGTGGACCCTTCGTGGGTGGAGCCCTCCGTGGACTCACGCAGCCGTTACCCATCGTGGGTTGAAGTCTCCATCAATGTGGACGTACGATAGCACCACCTATCGGAACCATGCCAAAAATCTCCGTGTCTACATTGCGTTTGCCTTCTCCAAACCCTTCCCTTTACCTTCATGTGTAAAGTTTTACATTCCGCTGCTATACTCTTAGACTTGCATGTGTAGGTTGATTGCTTGACTTGTACTAGTTGCTAAAATCTGCCAACACTTAAAATTGGGAAAAGGCTAGATTTTTATTTGGTCAAGTAGTCTAATCACCCCCCCCCCCTCTAGACCTACTTTTGATCCTACAAGTGGTATCAGAGCTTTGGTCTCCATTTGCCTTGATTTCCATAGCGTTGGTGATCATCACCTTGGTTTCACAACCTAGGAGAGTATGGCGTCTAGCGAGGGAAATTACCACCATAGAGGTCCTTACTTTGATGGTACAAATTTTGCTAGTTGGAAGCATAAGATGAAAATGCATATTCTTGGTCATAACCCCGCCGTTTGGTCTATTTTGCGTATTTGCTTGCAAGGTGAATACTTCGAGGATGAAAGAGAACCGGATCATGAAGCAACCGCGGAAGAATTGAAGATGTTGCAATACAATGCTCAAGCTTGCGATATCCTCTTCAATGGATTGTGCCCCGAAGAATTCAACAAAATCAGCCACCTTGAGAATGCAAAGGAAATTTGGGATACTTTGGTTGATATGCATGAAGGTTAAGGAATCCCAATTGGATGTGCTTCAAAGTCAACTTGACAAGTTCAAAATGAAGGATGGTGAAGGAGTCGCCGAGATGTACTCTAGGCTTGCTCTCATCACAAATGAGATTGCCGGCTTAGGAAGCGAAGAGATGGCCAACAAGTTCATCATCAAGAAGATCCTAAGAGCCTAGGATGGAAAGTATGATACCGTGTGCACATTGATCCAAATGATGCCCAATTACAAATATCTCAAGCCAACGGAAGTCATTGGTAGAATTGTTGCTCATGAAATGTCGCTCAAGGATAAGGAAGAGCTCCACAACAAGTCAAATGGTGCTTATAAAGCTTCATGTGATGCTCCTACAACATCAAGTGCAAAACAAGTCTTGAATGAAGAGTTGAGCCTAATGGTGCAGAACTTCAGCCAATTCTACAAGAATAGAAGCAAAGAGAGAAGTTCCAAGTCAAGGTCCTACAATGACAAAAGATCTTCTAGTCGTGATCGCAATTGCTACAATTGTCGAAGACCCGGACACTACTCAAATTAGTGTACGACTCCCTACAAGAAAAGAGAAGATTCACCGAAAAGGAGAAGTAAAAGAGATGAATCACCACCAAGAGAGGGAAGGAGTAGAGATGATCGTTATGAAAGAAGATCCTCACTAAGAAGCAAGGATTCAGAAAGGAAGGACAAGTCATCAAAGAGCTACACAAGACGAAGACATCAAGCTCACGTTGGTGAATGGGTATCCGGTTCCGACTCCGACAACTACTCCGAGAGAAGCTATCACTCCGACTCCGAATATACTCAAGATGAAGGTGTTGCCGGTCTTGCACTTGTGTCAACCAACTCCGACGACATATTTGACTCACAAAATGAAGGAATTGGAAGATGCTTCATGGCTAAAGGCCCTAAGGTATCACACCCTGAGTATTTTGATTTCAATAGTGATGAAGATGATTTTCTAGGAGATGGTGATTTACTTGTTGACAATGCTAGTGATGAAAACTATGATGAAATTGCTATTAATCATCCTAATCAAGATGAAACGAATGAGAATGACAACAAGGAGATTGAGCGTCTAACTAAAGAAATAAACACTCTTAAGTTAGCTCATGAAACTACATTGGAGGATCATCGAGAGCTTTTAAAAACTCATGAGAAGTTATGCTTTGAAAAGCTCAACTTAGAGCAAGAGGATGGGTTTTATTAAAAGCAATCAATGATGATCTTCGAAAGAAGAGTTCTTCTTACATTGCCAAGCATTTACTCTTGTCTACTTACATGCCACAAGGAAAATCTAGCAATAAGAACAAGAAAGATTCTTCTTCTAGTAGTAACAATAACAATGTTAATTCCAATATTGTTGCTTCTAGTAGTTCTCTTGATTCCACTAATGATTCTCTTAGCCAAGTTACACTTTAGCAAGAAAATAGCTTATTGAAGGGAATTATAGAGAAAGGTGTTTACAAGAGGCTTGCGGGAAGTAAGCAATTTGAGGAAATAGTGTGCAAGAAAGGAAGACACCGGAAGAATCAAGGTGTTGGTTTTGAACAAAAGTTCAATGCCAATGGAGTTGAGTGGGAAGAAGATCAATATCCCAAGACGAAGTTTGTTCCTCA
The DNA here is from genome assembly GCA_011799875.1 of Thinopyrum elongatum. NCBI lineage: Eukaryota > Viridiplantae > Streptophyta > Magnoliopsida > Poales > Poaceae > Thinopyrum > Thinopyrum elongatum. Next base: position 560,385,763 of record CM022302.1, read on the forward strand.
ACAAGAGAAGTATGATCCCACTTCTTTCAAGGGAACACAATCTCAAGATGATCTTCCACCACAAGACCACAAGCTAAAGGGCAAGGACAAGCTTCAAGAAGAGATTGATTCATTTGAAGACGCTCCTAAGGCCATGGTCAAGTGGATTCCCAAGACTACTTCAAGTTCTACTTCATCAAGTACGACTACAACTCCAAGGATTCCCATCAAATTGATGTGGATCCCAAAGAAGAAGAACTAGAGAGTTCTTGAGGGTTACTCCGCCAACAAACTTCACTCATATTCATTTTGGCAAGGACATGTGCAATCAACTTTCATATCTTGCACTAGTTCATGGAGTCACAAACCCTCTTGTTGGTAAGATAAGGGACAAGGTAACCCAATGCTTTCGTGGACATCATCATGTGCGTATTTCATTCTATGTCTATGGATATTCTTGCATGTTCCTTGTGGCACTAACCCGTCTAGTTATTGAAAGTGCAACTCACTCCAATGGATTGCTCCAAATGATCTACATCAACCTTGAGCATCCACATCTTCAACACCTACATGAAGTCATCATCGACAAAACCCAAGGTTAGTTCATCCCTCTTAGGGGGGATATCACATCTAGGGGGAGCTTTGCTCTAAAGATTGATCAAAAGCAACTCAAATGATGTGAACACAACAATGCTTTATGTAAAAGTGGTAAGCCCACTTGTGCTTAAACGATGATTATGACCTATGATCAAATGTTCTCATTTGACTCCTAAGTCAAAATACTCATATATAGATGACCTAGTCATCACCAATTGCTTGATAGATGCTAGAGTGTTTGTGCATGCTTTGCCACATGTTTCATTTGCTATGTTATTGTGTGAGCATGTTGATTGCATAATTTTCTCCATTCGAGGACATCCATTTGTAGTTTTGCTTATTTGATTTTTCTTTGACCAAATGGATGGACAAGAATGCCTAAGTACTCCGTCTAGCTACCTATGCTTTCATCGTCTCAATCTCTATTCATGCTACATCACAAAGTTTGAACAAGTCGAATTCGGGCGTTCCGGGTGAGGAGCACTCGGAGCCACCAATCCGTCAAGGGCTTAAACTTCCAAAACCTCTTAATGGCTTTCGGTCCGATCGATTCATTCCTCTTGGTCTCACCAAAATCATTGAGTTTATCTAGGTTTTCACCCCGGTGCAACCGATTAGAACAATTCGGTCACACCGAGTTGCAGTAACTGCTTGTGATTCTGCATCTCGGTGCCACCGAGTCGTTCCACTCGGTCAGACCAACAGTGACTGGGTATATATGCCGCATGTTGTAATTTGGAAATTCCTCCAAACCACTCGACCGTGCCTTCCCGGCTCTGCCGCCCCCTTGGTCTCTGGATCATCGCCGTCGTCGCCAGTGCCTCCTGCCGCTGGTCTCCATCCCCGTCAACGGGAATCTCACCGCCGTTGTAGCCGTAGCGAGTTCATCGCCATGTTAGTTTACGAACTCGACCTCTTTGTGCATCCTCTTACTCCGATTCTTGCACAAAGATCATTGCCATTGTTCTTTCCACGTTTGAGATCAATCTATCCACCAAAAACTCCATTAGAATAGATTTGATGGAAAAAACTTAGGGTTAGGTTTCCGCCGAACTCATCTCAGACCGACCGATCTGAAGATTTCGGTCTCACCGATTTGGCTCAGGCCATTGCACAAGTACAACTCGGTGTGACCGAAGTGTACAAGACTATTCCTGATGATGCCTTGGAGTCTCACAAGTTTGGATCAATTTACTATCTGCTGTCTGGCTTGAGCACCATGAACACCATACTGAGGCACACTCTGTTGCCCAAGCCAGGAGATCATAGAATGATCCGTGGTCACTCCATCAACCTGCTCCATATGTTTGATGTACCCCAGAAGTTTAAAGTGATGACTTTGATTGTTGAGACGGTGAAGAGAACTGCAGCTGACCAGAAGAGATCATGTGGATATGCCCCTCATATACAGATGTTGATCAATTCCAAGAATGGAACCGGGACATATCTTATTGATAGAGAGCATCTTCCCTTGAGGCCAGAATTTGAGGACAACGAGGTTGTCATGGATGCTTCACATCCCACTTCAGTGGAAGCCCAGGAGAAGAGAGAGTAAGAAAAAGCAGCAAAAGCTTCAAAGACACCAGAAGCTTCAGTTGTCAACCTCAAGACCAAGCAAGATCAACTTAGTTATGTGCTTGAGGGTACCATGAGAATTGAGAAAGGACTCAAAATCAAGAGAGTCTTGAGAGGATCATTGAGACCCAACATCATGATCTAGATGTGAAGGTCATCGAGATTCTAACCACAGTTGAGAAGCTCCAGGAAGAAGATGAGGACAGGGAGGATAGAGCTACCCTGACAAATTTCAGAGAGTGCCAAGGGCACAAAGCTCTTCAGCTGTGCCAGTTGCCAGAGACTCCAGAGCTACTATTTCAGCACCTGCAGCGACTGCCACGGTTGTACCTCCAGTGTCAACCCCTCCAGCTCCATTGACTTCTACAGATGCTTTTGTTGAAGGACTCCTCTCCACACCGTCTGCGCACACCGGAGCAACAAGCCATAAGACCACTTCAGGAGCTCCCGGAGATCGTGTCTAGAGTGCCGAATAGCACTATGCATTTTCATGCTTTTTGGTAACTTGTTGCCAAAGGGGGAGAATGTGTATAGATCATTAGGCTTCGACAGAGAGAGTGTGTGTTTTGCATTGTTTTTGCCTCTCTTGCTACTTTATCTTGTTACTTTGATCGTTTGCTCGTTTGATTCCTATGCTACAATGTTGGTTATGCTCGTGAGATACTTAAGTGATCATGTGTTTGATCATACTATGCTTTAATGTGTGCTTGCATGTCTATCTCTATTATTTGTGTATGATCAATCATGTGTTTCCTTGGTAATGAGTGCATGTTATTTATCTCTTATCATTTTTTAGCGCTCCACCAAGATGTATGTGACATGAAAGAGTATCCTATGATCCTAATCGATTGTGCATTTGCATTCAAAAGCAAATTTTAAATAATGCACAAATTTAGGGGGAGCTCTTGCTTATCACATACTTCTCAAAGCGATGATGTATTTCATTCATATTGTCATTTGTCAAAGCTTTGATCTATATGTTGTCATCAATTACCAAAAAGGGGGAGATTGAAAGTGCAACTAATCCCCGGGTGGTTTTGGTAATTCATAACATATAGCTCATTGAACTAATATCCTTTCAAGATAAATATTTCAGGAAGTTCAATGATTGGCATGGCATGGACTAGAGATGTGGACCCCTCAAAATGCTAAGGACAAAGATTGGCTAAAGATCAAGACTCTTCATTTTTATTTTATTGATCCAAGACCACATTGAGTCCGTAGGAAAAGCCAATACTATTAAAAGGGGATGAGGTGTTGCTTAATGGCCTGTTTGATCAAAGTGTTTAGTGATATTGCTCCAAAGCCCTCAACCACTTTCTCATTCCAAATATGTCCAAAACTTAAAGTCCAACACGACCCCACCGATTTGATCTATCCGGCGCCACCGAGTTTATTTGACATAGCCACTGCCAAAAACCCTAGACAGGTCGGTCACACCAATATAGATATCGGTCTCACCGAGATGGCCTTGCATTCCCACTGTGACATATTTCACTCTTTTGGATTCACCGAGTCAGTGAAATCGGTCACACCGAGATTGCTTGTCATTTGCTCTGTTGCCAATTACTCCACTTCGGTCCCACCGAGTTGAAGTAATCGGTTACACCGAGTTGATGTTTACCCTAGCCCTTGCACAGCGGTCACACCGAGTTGTTCCAGTCGGTCCCACTGAGATTCCTAACGTTCACATTTTGAACTGAATCGGTCTCACCGAGTTTGTCTATTCGGTCTGACCGAGTTGGTTCAAATATGTGTAACGGTTGGATTTTGTGTGGAGGCTATATATACCCCTCCACCCCATCTCCATTAGTGAGAGAGCCATCAGAACGTGCCTACACTTCCACTAGACATTTTCTGAGAGAGAACCACCTACTCATGTGTTGAGACCAAGACATTCCAATCCTACCACAAGAATCTTGATCCCTAGCCTTCCCCAAGTTGCTTTCCACTCAAATCTTCTTTCCACCATATCCAAATCTGTGAGAGAGAGTTGAGAGTTGGGGAGACTATCATTTGAAGCACAAGAGCAAGGAGTTCATCATCAACACACCGTCTATTACCTTTTGGAGAGTGGTGTCTCCTAGATTGGTTAGGTGTCGCTTGGGAGCCTCCGACATGTTGTGGAGTTGAACCAAGAAGTTTGTAAGGGCAAGGAGATCGCCTACTTCATGAAGATCTACCCGAGTGAGACAAGTCCTTCGTGGGTGATGGCCATGGTGGGATAGACAAGGTTGCTTCTTCATGGACCCTTCGTGGGTGGAGCCCTCCGTGGACTCGCGCAGCCGTTACCCTTCGTGGGTTGAAGTCTCCATCAACATGGACGTACGATAGCACCACCTATCAGAACCACGCCAAAAATCTCCGTGTCTACATTGCGTTGGCCTTCTCGAAACCCTTCCCTTTACCTTCATGTGCAAAGTTTTACATTGTGCTGCTATACTCTTAGACTTGCATGTGTAGGTTGATTGCTTGACTTGTACTAGTTGCTAAAATCTACCAACACTTAAAATTGGGAAAAGGCTAGATTTTTATTTTGTCAAGTAGTCTAATCACCCCCCCTCTAGACCTACTTTTGATCCTACAAGTGGTATCAGAGCTTTGGTCTCCATTTGCCTTGATTTCATAGCTTTGGTGATCATCGCCTTGGTTTCACAACCTATGAGAGTATGGCATCTAGCGAGGGAAATTACGACCATAGATGTCCTTAATTTGATGGTACAAATATTGCTAGTTGGAAGCATAAGATGAAAATGCATATTCTTGGTCATAACCCCGCCATTTGGGCTATTTTGCATATTGGCTTGCAAGGTGAATACTTCGAGGATGGAAGAGAACTGGATCATAAAGCAACCATGGAAGAATTGAAGATGTTGCAATACAATGCTCAAGCTTGCGATATCCTCTTCAATGGATTGTGCCCCGAAGAATTCAACAAAATCAGCCGCCTTGAGAATGCAAAGGAAATTTGGGATACTTTGGTTGATAGGCATGAAGGTTAAGGAATCCCAATTGGATGTGCTTCAAAGTCAACTTGACAGTTCAAAATGAAGGATGGTGAAGGAGTCGCCGAGATGTACTCTAGGCTTGCTCTCATCACAAATGAGATTGCCGGCTTAGGAAGCGAAGAGATGGCCGACAAGTTCATCATCCAGAAGATCCTAAGAGCCTTGGATGGAAAGTATGAAACCGTGTGCACATTGATTCAAATGATGCCCAATTACAAAGATCTCAAGCCAACGAAGTCATTGGTAGAATTGTTGCTCATGAGATGTCGCTCAAGGATAAGGAAGAGCTCCACAACAAGTCAAGTGGTGCTTATAAAGCTTCTTGTGATGCTCCTACAACATCAAGTGAGAAACAAGTCTTCAATGAAGAGTTGAGCCTAAGGGTGAAGAACTTCAACAAATTCTATAAGAATAGAAGCAAAGAGAAAAGTTCCAAGTCAAGGTCCTACAATGACAAAAGATCTTCTAGTCGTGATTGCAATTGCTACAATTGTGGAAGACCCGGATACTACTCAAATGAGTGTACGACTCCCTACAAGAAAGGAGAAGATTCACCCAAAAGGAGAAGTAAAAGAGATGAATCACCACCAAGAGAGAGAAGGAGTAGATATGATCATTATGAACGAAGATCCTCATGGAGAAGCAAGGATTCGGAAAGGAAGGACAAGTCATCAAAGAGCTACACAAGACGAAGACATCAAGCTCACGTTGGTGAATGGGTATCCGGTTCCGACTCCGACAACTACTCCGAGAGAAGCTATCACTCCGACTCCGAATATATTCAAGATGAAGGTGTTGCCGGTCTTGCACTTGTGTCAACCAACTCCTACGACATATTTGAGTCACAAAATGAAGGAATTGGAAGATGCTTCATGGCTAAAGGCCCTAAGGTATCACACCCCGAGTATTTTGAATTCAATAGTGATGAAGATGATTTGCTAGGTGACGATGATTTACTTGTTGACAATGCTAGTGATGAAAACTATGATGAAATTGCTATTAATCATGCTAATCAAGATGAAACAAATGACAATGACAATAAGGAGATTGAGCATCTAACTAAAGAACTAAACACTCGTAAGTAAGCTCATGAAACGACTTTGGAGGATCATCGAGAGCTTTTAAAAACTCATGAGAAGCTACGCTTTGAAAAGCTCAACTTAGAGCAAGAGCATGGGTTCTTAAAAGCAATCAATGATGATCTTCGAAAGAAGAGTTCTTCTTACATTGCCAAGCGTTTACTCTTGTCTACTTACATGCCACAAGTAAAATCTAGCAATAAGAACAAGAAAGATTCTTCTTCTAGTAGTAACAATAACAATGTTAAATCCAATATTTTTGCTTCTAGTAGTTCTCTTGATTCTACTAATGATTCTCTTAGCCAAGTTACACTTTAGCAAGAAAATAGCTTATTGAAGGGAATTATAGAGAAAGGTGTTTACAAGAGTCTTGCGGGAAGTAAGCAATTTGAGGAAATAGTGCGCAAGCAAGGAAGACACCAGAAGAATCAAGGTGTTGGTTTTGAACGAAAGTTCAGTTCCAATGGAGTTGAGTGGGAAGAAGATCAATATCCCAAGACGAAGTTTGTTCCTCAACAAGAGAAGTATGATTCCACTTCTTTCAAGGGAACACAAGCTCAAGATGATCTTCCACCACAAGACCACAAGCTAAAGGGTAAGGACAAGCTTCAAGAAGAGATTGATTCATTTTAAGAAGCTCCTATGGCCGTGGTCAAGTGGGTTCCCAAGACTACGTCAATTTCGGCTTCATCAAGTATGACTACAACTCCAAGGATTCCCATCAAATTGATGTGGATCCCAAAGAGGAAGAACTAGAGAGTACTTGAGGGTTACTCCGCCAACAAACTTCACTCATATTCATTTTGGCAAGGACATGTGCAATCTACTTTCATATCTTGCACTAGTTCACTACTAGGAAAATGCTTATACACAGGAGGTCAGTAGTAGCACTTTTTATAAGAAAGCGCTGCTGATAAATAACGGTAGCGCTTGTCACTGAAGAGCGCTGCTACTATTCATGTAGCAGTAGCGCTTTTGTTATAAAAAATGCTACTACTATAGTTGCCAACGGTTGCATGGCAGTGTAGGTATACTAGTAGCGCTCGTTATTAAAAAGCGCTACTGCTATTGTGCATAGCAATAGCGCTGTCCACTGACGAGCGCTACTGCTAAATAGCAGTAGCGGTTGTTTCTAAAAAGCACTACTACGCTTACCTTATCCACGCCCGGCGCCCCGCGCGCGTCCCTCACTCTCCCTCACACACTCTCATCACTCACCGCACGTCGTCGCCTGCGCCGTCGCCGCCGTCGCCCGCCGTCGCCGCCGACGCCCCCAAGGTATCTGCCTCCCTCCCTCCCTCCTCCTCTCGCCGCCCTCCCCTCCCTCCCTCCCTCCTCCCTCCTCTCGCCGCCCTCATCTCTCCCTCCTCCCACGGCCATCCTCTCTCCTCCCTCTCCGGCTGCCCCCTCCTCCTCCTCCTCCCTCCTCCCTCTCCTGCTCTCTCCTCCTCCTCCCTCCTCCTCCCACATAAATGTAGGTCTTTTGAATAGAATAGGAAATTTTTAGAAATTTTGAAGAAGTAAATTTGAATAGAATAAAATATGAAATTGAAAAAAATAAGTAAATGTAGGTCTTTTGAATAGAATAGGAAATTTTTAGAAAATTTGAATAAGTAAATTTGAATAGAATAGGAAATTATAAGTAAATTTGAATATAATAATTAAATGTAGCTTATGGAGTTTCACTAAGTCCTAAGATGATGATAATAATGTTTTTGTTTATATTTTGTTTTTGCAAAAATCAAGGAGCCCCTGCATCATCCCCGCCGTCGTCCCCGTCACCGACCCCCTCCGACCTCGATCGAGGTGAGACCAGCCACCCCATGTTGTTAATTTAATTTAGGTATTTTAGGTGTTTAATCTTAGAATAATGTAGTATGAACCCTAGTTATGATCAAATCATGTTCAAAATGTAGGTTTTTAATTAGGTGTAGTTAATAGAATTTAGGTGTTTTAGGTGTCACATTTGTTGTTATTTTTTTAGTTAAAGCAATTATTCCCGCATCGACGTCGACGATGCCTATCCCGCATCCTCATCGTCGACTCGGCGGAGGAGGCCTGCTTCATCAGAGGGGCCTTGTCCGGGACTGGGCTCCGTCGGGCTGGTACTGGGAGGTGCTACCTTCCGGGGGGCGCAGCTTGGTGAGGAGCCAGCCCGTCATTAACCCGAACCTTCTTTGGTGGCGGTCGCGTGGGCCAGTGACGGTGCGGAGGCTTGAGGACTCCGCGGAGGTGGTACGTCACCGTGTCAGCGAGGAGGACGAGCACGTCCGTCGCTACATGGTTGCGTTGGAGGGCAGGTTCTCCAATACCTGGCAGGTTCTTCAGGGATCTCACTGGAGCTATGATCCTATGATGGTTCCTTCTCTTTGGGTGTCCACCGCCCGCGCCGATACCCGTCGTTCGCTAGGGTTTTAGCTGTATTAGTGATGTTATATGTATGATAATATTCGACGATGTACGGACGAAAGAGATGATTTAGTTTTGCTTATTGAATGAATGCTAATTTGAATACTAATTTATTTTACGATTTGGTTTTGCTTATTGAATGCTCAAATTGGAAAACTACTCCATCAAGTTTGAATGCTCATATGATGTAGATATAAACATGTATATCTTGTGTTGCTCAAATAGGATATGTGCTTGCCCAAGTGGCCGGCCATGTTTGCAGGTTACACCTCCTATAGTGGCCTATGTTTTGCCGGAGTGTTGATTAATTTCTGTTCCGGCAAATTTCAGGCGCTCGATATGTCCTTTTTTAGCAAAGGTCATGCCGGATTTAATTGTACAAGTTTAATCTTTGAATTATGAACATAGGAAATGTCGTACTCGGGCGACGAAAGTCTCCCGGGGGAGTGCGACTGGTGCAACGACGACCGAGGTCTGTGCGACAGGAGTCACCTGGATGAAGATCGGCGCTTCAGCATTAAGCTCCAGGAGACCTTCGATGTTGAAACGGTACGCAATGATGACAAGTGTTTTTTTTCGTAATTAAGCACGACTTCAACTGTTTCAACGTGTAATTTTCATCTTTTACAATTCGACTAGCTTATCCCATGCCATGCAAGACGCTATGTCTTGGAGAGGATGGGTTTTGAAGACCATGAAAGTATGGAAACAAAGAAAATTCACCTAAGGACCCATCATGGTATGGATTTTGAAGTAAATCTGTACAATTCTGAGAGCGTAACCCATTTTGGTTGCCCGAATTGGGAAGCACTTTGCAAGATGTATGGTTTTTATGAGGATATGCTTGTCACCATGGATCTTGGTGATCTTGACATCGAGCAAGACAATATGGACATTTGGGTCCTTGTTGATACATTTCCAATTCTACCGCTATGTGAGTTTCTCAAACATAGTTATTAACTAATTTATATTGTTTATTTCAAAATAGTTGACAGCTTATTTCCATTGACAGCTTATTTTCATTCTTCAAAGAATGTGCGGAAGATGGTAGACAGAACCTACTACACCGATGGCTCTGAGTTAACTTATCAGGAGAAAAATCATCTGATCGCATTTAGTACTGATCTTGAGAATTACAATATCTATTATCAAACTCCTCCACATTATGGTCAATACGTGCCACCAGTGCACGTGTTGAACTATGGTAACATCCATGGAGATGCCATGGTAAGATTTTTTACTCTTACGACATCCGTGCATCTTTTGCATAAATTGTTTTAAAACTTAACTACATTGCTAACTACAAAGTTATTACTATGTTTTTCAACAGAAAATCCTGAAGGATTTTGTGCCTCATCTAATGTATCAGAATGGTCGCCTTGATGTTTTGAACATACAGCCAGGTCATCCTACGAATCACACATGTCCATATCAGATTTCTAAAACCAGTGAAGACGTGAAAATCAAAGAATGGAAAAAATGTATGGACAGTCGTAAGGAGGTACTTGGAAGCAACATTGTGCGAAAGGCAAGAATTGGAGACAGGATAATCTCCATTCTCCATAATGGAGAGTTCGGGCCTCTCTTGTTTTATGCTATTTTACCTAAGAGAAGGTAGTAGGTCCTAGCTAATAATACTCATGATCATGTGCTAAGAACAACTAAGTAGGATTGGTTAGATGACTATGATGATGATGTGGTATCGAGTAGAAGTTGTATGATCGATGATGATGAGTATGACTTGTTATTATGATACCAATGATGAGTTATTTATTATTATGATCGATGATGCATGATGCTAGGTTGTTATATGAGCATGATGAGTTATTATATATATATATCAGTAGGTGAAATGAACAAGGATTAGATTCAAGTGGAGGCAACATGTGGTGCACATCGAAAGTACTATTAATCCAAACTAGATCAAGTTTGGATTAGAGTAGTACTTTCGACATGCACCACATGTTGCCTCCACTTGAATCTACTCCACGTTCATTTCACCCACTGTTATATATAATAACTAATCATGGTCATAAAATCATATGATGAAAGTACTGTATATAAAACCACAACGAAAATAAGCTATAATTTTAAAAATACAGGAAAAGTTATCAGTAGCGCTTTTCAGAAGAAACGCTACTGCTACTTACTACTATCAGTAGTGCTTTCCCAACAAAAGCGCTACTGCTAACTAGGTATAGCAGTAGCGCTCCCTTTCCAGCGCTACTGCTACTAGTTAGCTGTAGCGCCTTAGTGGTAGCGCTCGTACAAGCGCTACTGCTAGCTTTAAAACAATCGCTACTGCTAGGGTCTTGCGGGAAGTAAGCAATTTGAGGAAATAGTGCGCAAGAAAGGAAGACACCGGAAGAATCAAGGTGTTGGTTTTGAACGAAAGTTCAATACCAATGGAGTTGAGTGGGTAGAAGATCAATATCCCAAGACGAAGTTTGTTCCTCAACAAGAGAAGTATGATCCCACTTCTTTCAAGGGAACACAATCTCAAGATGATCTTCCACCACAAGACCACAAGCTAAAGGGCAAGGACAAGCTTCAAGAAGAGATTGATTCATTTGAAGAAGCTCCTAAGGCCATGGTCATGTGGATTCCCAAGACTACTTCAAGTTCTACTTCATCAAGTACGACTACAACTCCAAGGATTCCCATCAAATTGATGTGGATCGCAAAGAAGAAGAACTAGAGAGTTCTTGAGGGTTACTCCGCCAACAAACTTCACACATATTCATTTTGGCAAGGGCATGTGCAATCAACTTTCATATCTTGCACTAGTTCATGGAGTCACAAACCCTCTTGTTGGTAAGATAAGGGACAAGGTAACCCAATGCTTTCGTGGACATCATCATGTGCGTATTTCATTCTATGTCTATGGATATTCTTGCATGTTCCTTGTGGGACTAACCCGTGTAGGTATTGAAAGTGCAACTCACTCCAATGGATTGCTCCAAATGATCTACATCAACCTTGACCATCCACATCTTCAACACCTACATGAAGTCATCATCGACAAAACCCAAGGTTAGTTCATCCCTCTTAGGGGGGATATCACATCTAGGGGGAGCTTTGCTCTCAAGATTGATCAAAAGCAACTCAAATGATGTGAACACAACAATGCTTTATGTAAAAGTGGTAGCCCCACTTGTGCTTAAACGATGAGTATGACCTATGATCAAATGTTCTCATTTGACTCCTAAGTCAAAATACTCAAATATAGAAGACCTAGTCATCGCCAATTGCTTGATATATGCTAGAGTGTTTGTGCATGCTTTGCCACATGTTTCATTTGCTATCTTATTGTGTGAGCATGTTGATTGCATAATTTTCTCCATTCGAGGAAATCCATTTGTAGTTTTGCTTGTTTGATTTTTCTTTGGCCAAATGGATGGACAAGAATGCCTAAGTACTCCCTCTAGCTATCTATGCTTTTCTCGTCTCAATCTCTATTCATGCTTCATCACAAAGTTTTAACAAGTCGAATTCGGACCCTCCGAGTGAGGAGCACTCGGAGCCACCAATCCGTCAAGGGCTTAAACTTCCAAAACCTCTTAATGGCTTTCGGTCTGATCGATTCATTCCTCTCGGTCTCACCGAAATCATTGAGTTGATCTAGGATTTCACCTTGGTGCAACCGATTAGAACAATTCGGTCACACCGAGTTGCAGTAACCGCTTGCGATTCTGCATCTCGGGGCCACCGAGTCGTTCCACTCGGTCACACCAACAGTGACTGGGTATATATGCCGCGTGTTGTAATTTGGAAATTCCTCCAAACCACTCGACCGCACCTTCCCAGCTTTGCCGCCCCCTTGGTCACCGGATCATCGCCGTCGTCGCCAGTGCCTCCTGCCGCTGGTCTCCGTCGCCGTCAACGGGAATCTCACCGCCGTTGTTGCCGTAGCGAGTTTGTCGCCAAGTTAGGGTACGAACTCGACCTCTTTGTGCATCCTCTTACTTCGATTCTTGCACAAAGATCAGTTCCATTGTTCTTACCACGTTTGAGATCAATCTATCCACCAAAAACTCCATTAGAACAGATTTGATGCAAAAAAACATAGGGTTAGGTTTCCGCCGAACTCATCTCAGACCGATCGATCTGAAGATTTCGGTCTCACCGATTTGGCTCAGGCCATTGCACAAGTACAACTCGGTCTAACCAAAGTGTACAAGACTATTCCTGATGATGCCTTGGAGTCTCACAAGTTTGGATCAATTTACTATCTGCTGTCTGGCTTGACTACCATGAACACCATACTGAGGCACACTCTGTTGCCCAAGCCAGGAGATCATAGAATGATCTGTGGTCACTCCATCAACCTGCTCCATATGTTTGATGTACCCCAGAAGTTTAAAGTGATGACTTTGATTGTTGAGACAGTGAAGAGAACTGCAGCTGACCAGAACAGATCATGTGGATATGCCCCTCATATAAAGATGTTGATCAATTCCAAGAATGGAACCGGGACATATCTTCTTGATAGAGAGCATCTTCCCTTGAGGCCAGAATTTGAGGACAACGAGGTTGTCATGGAAGCTTCACATCCCACTTCAGTGGAAGCCCAGGAGAAGAGAGAGAAAGCAAAAGCAGCAAAAGCTTCAAAGACACCAGATGCTTCAGTTGTCAACCTCAAGACCAAGCAAGATCAACTCAGTTATCTGCTTGAGGCTACCATGAGAATTGACAAAGGACTGGCCACCCTGACTCAAAATCAAGAGAGTCTTGAGAGGATCATTGAGACCAAACTTCATGATCTAGATGTGAAGGTCACCGAGATTCAGACCACTGTTGAGAAGCTCCAGGAAGAAGCTGAGTACTGGGAGGATAGAGCTACCACTGACAAATTTCAGAGAGTGCCAAGGGCACAAAGGTCTTCAGCTGTGCCAGTTGCCAGAGACTCCAGAGCTACTATTTCAGCACCTGCAGCGACTCCCACGGTTGTACGTCCAGTGTCAACCCCTCCAGCTCCATTGACTTCTACAGATGCTTTTGTTGAAGGACTCCTCTCCACGCTGTCTACGCACACCGGAGCAACAAGCCAGAAGACCACTTCAGGAGCTCCCGGAGATCGTGCCTAGAGTGCCGAATAGCATTATGCATTTTCAAGCTTTTTGGTAACTTGTCGCCAAAGGGGGAGAAAGTGTATAGATCATTAGGCTTCGAGAGAGAGAGTGTTTTGCATTTTTTTGCCTCTCTTGCTAATTTATCTTTCTACATTGATCGTTTCCTCGTTTTATTCCTATGCTACAATGTTGGTTATGCTCGTGAGATACTTAAGTGATCATGTGTTTGATCATACTATGCTTTAATTTGTGCTTGCATGTCTGTCTCTATTATTTGTGTATGATCAATCATGTTTTTCCTTGGTAATGAGTGCATGTTATTTATCTCTTATCATTTGTTAGCGCTCCACCAAGATGTATGTGACATGAAAGAGTATCCTATGATCATAATCGATTGTGCATTTGCATTCAAAAGCAAATTTTAAATAATGCACAAATTTAGGGGGAGCTCTTGCTTATCACATACTTCTCAAAGCGACGATGTATTTCATTCATATCGTCATTTGTCAAAGCTTTGATCTATATGTTGTCATCAATTACCAAAAAGGGGGAGATTGAAAGTGCAACTAATCCCTGGGTGGTTTTGGTAATTCATAACAACATATAGCTCATTGAACTAATATACTTTCAAGATAAATATTTCAGGAAGTTCAATGATTCGCATGGCATGGACTAGAGATGTGGACCCCTCAAAATTCTAAGGACAAAGATTGGCTAAAGCTCAAGACTCTTCATTTTGATTTTAGTGATCCAAGACCACATTGAGTCCATAGGAAAAGCCAATACTATTAAAAGGGGATGAGGTGTTGCTTAATGGCCTGTTTACTCAAAGTGCTTAGTGATATTGCTCCAAAGCCCTCAACCACTTTCTCATTCCAAATATGTCCAAAACTTAAAGTCCAACCAGGCCCCACCAATTTGATCTATCCGGCACCACCGAGTTTATTTGACATAGCCACTGCCAGAAACCCTAGACAGTTCGGTCACACCGATATGGATCTCGGTGTCACCGAGATGGCCTTGCATTCCTACTATGACATATTTCACTCTTTTGGTCTCACCGAGTCAGTGAAATCGGTCACACCGAGATTGCTTGTCATTTGCTCTGTTGCCTATTACTCCACTTCGGTCTCACCGAGTTGAAGTAAACGGTCACACCGAGTTGATGTTTGCCCTAGCCCTTGCACATCGGTCACACCGAGTTGTTCCAGTCGGTCCCACCAAGATTCCTAACGTTCACATTTTGAACTGAATCGGTCTCACCGAGTTTGTCTATTCGGTCTGACCGAGTTGGTTCAAATGTGTGTAACGGTTGGATTTTGTGTGGAGGCTATATATACCCCTCCACCCCATCTCCATTAGTGAGAGAGCCATCAGAACGTGCCTACACTTCCACTACACATTTTCTGAGAGAGAACCACCTACTCATGTGTTGAGACCAAGACATTCCAATCCTACCACAAGTATCTTGATCTCTAGCCATCCCCAAGTTGCTTTCCACTCAAATCTTCTTTCCACCATATCCAAATCTATGAGAGACAGTTGAGTGTTGGGGAGACTATCATTTGAAGCACAAGAGCAAGGAGTTCATCATCAACACACCGTCTATTACCTTTTGGAGAGTGGTGTCTCCTAGATTGGTTAGGTGTCGCTTGGGAGCCTCCGACATGTTGTGGAGTTGAACCAAGAAGTTTGTAAGGGCAAGGAGATCGCCTACTTCATGAAGATCTACCCGAGTGAGACAAGTCCTTTGTGGGTGATGGCCATGGTGGGATAGACAAGGTTGCTTCTTCATGGACCCTTCGTGGGTGGAGCCCTCCGTGGACTCGCGCAGCCGTTACCCTTCGTGGGTTGAAGTCTCCATCAACGTGGACGTACGATAGCACCACCTATCGGAACCACGCCAAAAATCTCCGTGTCTACATTGTGTTTACCTTCTCGAAACCCTTCCCTTTACCTTCATGTGCAAAGTTTTACATTCCGCTGCTATACTCTTAGACTTGCATGTGTAGGTTGATTGCTTGACTTGTACTAGTTGCTAAAAGCTACCAACACTTAAAATTGGGAAAAGGCTAGATTTTTATTTTGTCAAGTAGTCTAATCACCCCCCTCTAGACCTACTTTTGATGCTACAAGTGGTATCAGAGCTTTGATCTCCATTTGCCTTGATTTCATAGCTTTTGTGATCATCGCCTTGGTTTCACAACCTAGGAGAGTATGGCGTCTAGCGAGGGAAATTATGACCGTAGAGGTCCTTAATTTGATGGTACAAATTTTGCTAGTTGGAAGCATAAGATGAAAATGCATATTCTTGGTCATAATCCCGCCGTTTGGGCTATTTTGCGTATTGGCTTGCAAGGTGAATACTTCGAGGATGGAAGAGAACTGGATCGTGAAGCAACCGCGGAAGAATTGAAGATGTTGCAATACAATGCTCAAGCTTGCGATATCCTCTTCAATGGATTGTGCCCCGAAGAATTCAACAAAATCAGCCGCCTTGAGAATGAAAAGGAAATTTGGGATACTTTGGTTGATATGCATGAAGGTTAAGGAATCCAAATTGGATGTGCTTCAAAGTCAACTTGACAAGTTCAAAATGAAGGATGGTGAAGGAGTCGCCGAGATGTACTCTAGGCTTGCTCTCATCACAAATGAGATTGCCGGCTAAGGAAGCGAATAGATGACCGACAAGTTCATCATCCAGAAGATCCTAAGAGCCTTGGATGGAAAGTATGATACCGTGTGCACATTGATCCAAATGATGCCCAATTACAAAGATCTCAAGCCAACGAAGTCATTGGTAGAATTGTTGCTCATGAGATGTCGCTCAAGGATAAGGAAGAGCTCCACGACAAGTCAAGTGGTGCTTATAAAGCTTCATGTGATGCTCCTACAACATCAAGTGAGAAACAAGTCTTCAATGAAGAGTTGAGCCTAATGGTGAAGAACTTCAACAAATTCTACAAGAATAGAAGCAAAGAGAGAAGTTCCAAGTCAAGGTCCTACAATGACAAAAGATCTTCTAGTCGTGATCGCAATTGCTACAATTGTGGAAGAACCGGACACTACTCAAATGAGTGTACGACTCCCTACAAGAAAAGAGAAGATTCACCCAAAAGGAGAAGTAAAAGAGATGAATCACCACCAAGAGAGAGAAGGAGTAGATATGATCGTTATGAACGAAGATCCTCATGGACAAGCAAGGATTCGGAAATGAAGGACAAGTCATCGAAGAGCTACAGAAAAAGAAGACATCAAGCTCACGTTGGTGAATGGGTATCCGGTTCCGACTCCGACAACTACTCCGAGAGAAGCTATCACTCCGACTCCGAATATACTCAAGATGAAGGTGTTGCCGGTCTTGCACTTGTGTCAACCAACTCCTACGGCATATTTGAGACACAAAATGAAGGACTTGGAAGATGCTTCATGGCTAAAGGCCCTAAGGTATCACACCCCGAGTATTTTGATTTCAATAGTGATGAAGATGATTTACTAGGTGATGATGATTTACTTGTTGACAATGCTAGTGATGAAAACTATGATGAAATTGCTATTAATCATGCTAATTAAGATGAAACGAATGACAATGACAAGAAGGAGATTGAGCGTCTAACTAAAGAACTAAACACTCTTAAGTTAGCTCATGAAACTACTTTGGAGGGTCATCGAGAGCTTTTAAAAACTCATGAGAAGCTACAATTTGAAAAGCTCAACTTAGAGCAAGAGCATGGGTTTTCTTAAAAGCAATCAATGATGATCTTCGAAAGAAGAGTTCTTCTTACATTGCCAAGCGTTTACTCTTGTCTACTTACATGCCATAAGTAAAATCTAGCAATAAGAACAAGAAAGATTCTTCTTCTAGTAGTAACAATAACAATGTTAAATCCAATATTGTTGCTTCTAGTAGTTCTCTTGATTCTACTAATGATTCTCTTAGCCAAGTTACACTTTAGCAAGAAAATAGCTTATTGAAGGGAATTATAGAGAAAGGTGTTTACAAGAGTCTTGCGGGATGTAAGCAATTTGAGGAAATAGTGCGCAAGCAAGGAAGACACCAGAAGAATCAAGGTGTTGGTTTTGAACGAAAGTTCAATGCCAATCAAGTTGAGTGGGAAGAAGATCAATATCCCAAGACGAAGTTTGTTCCTCAACAAGAGAAGTATGATTCCACTTCTTTCATGGGAACACAAGCTCAAGATGATCTTCCACCACAAGACCACAAGCTACAGGGCAAGGACAAGCTTCAAGAAGAGATTGATTCATTTGAAGAAGCTCCTACGGCCAAGGTCAAGTGGGTTCTCAAGACTACGTCAAGTTCTACTTCATCAAGTATGACTACAACTCCAAGGATTCCCATCAAATTGATGTGGATCCCAAAGAAGAAGAACTAGAGAGTTCTTGAGGGTTACTCCGCCAACAAACTTCACTCATATTCATTTTGGCAAGGACATGTGCAATCAACTTTCATATCTTGCACTAGTTCATGGAGTCACAAACCCTCTTGTTGGTAAGACAAGGGACAAGGTAACCCAATGCTTTCGTGGACATCATCATGTGCGTATTTCATTCTATGTCTATGGATATTCTTGCATGTTCCTTGTGGGATTAACTCGTGTATGTATTGAAAGTGCAACTCACTCCAGTGGATTGCTCCAAATGATCTACATCAACCTTGACAATCCACATCTTCAACACCTACATGAAGTCATCATCGACAAAACCCAAGGTTAGTTCATCCCTCTTAGGGGGGATATCACATCTAGGGGGAGCTTTGCTCTAAAGATTGAGCAAAAGCAACTCAAATGATGTGAACACAACAATGCTTTATGTAAAAGTGGTAACCCCACTTGTGCTTAAACGATGAGTGTGACCTATGATCAAATGGTCTCATTTGACTCCTAAGTCAAAATACTCATATGTAGATGACCTAGTCATCGCCAATTGCTTGATAGATGCTAGAGTGTTTGTGCATGCTTTGCCACATGTTTCATTTGCTATCTTATTGTGTGAGCATGTTGATTGCATAATTTTCTCCATTCAAGGACATCCATTTGTAGTTTTGCTTGTTTGATTTTTCTTTGGCCAAATGGATGGACAAGAATGCCTAAGTACTCCCTCTAGCTATCTATGCTTTTCTCGTTTCAAACTCTATTCATGCTACATCACAAAGATTGAACAAGTCGAATTCGGACCCTTCGGCACTACAAGAAATCTATTAATGCATGACGGATTCCTGATGACATTCTGTGAAACCGTCACAATCTATGACGATTCTATGAAGACTGTCATGAAAACCGTCACACATCTGTCAAAAGTATATGGCCATGGGGTACATCCATATATCCAGTTGATCGTGTTTCTTTTCATGCCATCAAAACCGTCATGAATTTCATGTGGCTGACGTGTCACACCATATTTGGACTACTTCCTGAACCGTGTTGGGTCGGATTTTGTTGTGTGACTGATCTGAGCTGTTAGTCTAGTTTTTAGATGGCGTTTCAATATTTTTGATGTAAAAAATCGTTTTTTTGTTTTTTCACGCCATCTACATGGAATAGACGTTTCGTTATGAGAGTGAGCTACTATCGTGGATTCTAATAAAAAGAAGAAATGTCTCACGCGCATGGGCACTCGAACCTGGGATGGTCGGATTTGGTTGTGTGACTGATCTGAGCTGTTAGTCTAGTTTTTTTTTTCACGCTATCTAAACGGTGTTTTTATTTTTCAATGTAATTTTTTTTTGTTTTTTCACACCATCTACATGGAATACACGTTTCGTTGTGAGAGTGAGCTACTGTTGTGGATTTTAATAAAAAAAGAAATGTCTCACGCGCTTGGCACTCGAACCTGGGATATCTGGCACATGGCATGGACTTGTTAACCACTAGAGTACACGGGCACGTGGGATACAAGTTGACCTTTTCCCTTGTATTAGTACTATGAAGAAGTGCACGCTCAAATTACAATAACAAAAAAGTGAAGCAACCAAAATCGAATACAGAACCTGCAGCTTCACGTGTTATTTGCTCAACCGTTGGGATACAATTAGAACTTCGTGCACTTTGTACTTTTACTTTGAATGTAACAACATAGAATCAACATATTACAGTGTTTTGCTATATTCTATCATGTGTTTCATACTGCCACACGTCATTCAATGTGCCTAGGCCCCAAGTGAATATCAAATGTTTAATCATTTAACAAAAAATCATACATTAATTTAAAAAATGTTCACTAAAAAAGTACGAGTAATAATATATCAAAATATTTGCCAATTCTAATAAAATATCATAAATTTACAAAATATGTTCACTAAAAATATTATGAGAAATTTATGAAAATAGTGCAAAAAATGTTCTTTAGGTATTCTTACGACTAGAAATAATATTGTTACACCTATTTAGAATAATAACTAAATAATGCTTTTAAATATACTATAAATATATGATCGTTTGCCTCTTTACAGTGTACAAAAAAATATACTAGACATATAATAAATGATATATTTAGTTCTTTTCAACTTCAATAAAATATTTTGTGATTCATCGGGTCGAGTTTAAATTATCCCTAACGACGATGTGATATTTTCATCTATTTTCAGGATATGAGCTAAAACAAAAGATATGTTATTAAATATAGATTTTTGTAGTTTACAAACTTGATTTGAGATACATGCATTTTAATTTGGAATTACATAAAATAGGCTCATAAAAGGGCAAAACGCTCTTCCGTTCAAAGTAACATCAGAAAGGGACAAAACTTGGCATTGTGTCATCGTATGAACCCTGTAGGGTGTGATAAAAAATTGAGAGCATTACAAGAAAAAATGGATGCAATTCATGTACAAACTATACACTCTCCGGCGAAGTATCAGAGTTTCGAACGGAAATCACCGTGTACCACACATAACTCAATATTTTCACGCTATTTCTCCTTCATACTTTTCCTATCTTTAATACAAACCACTGAAAGTCCCATGCTAAATTTTTGTCACTTTTTTTTGGTTGCTTCGTAATTTTTAAAGCACTTCTAGCCATTAAAAAATGGAAAAAACACGCTTCCATTGAATGTAACATGAAAATGAGCTCGGAAAGGGATAAAACTTGGCATTGTGTCATCATAGGACAACTATAGGGTGTGGTAAAAATGTGAGAGTGTTGCGAGAAAAATTGCATGCACTTCGTATACAAACTATACACTCTCTGGCGAAGTATCAGAGTTTCAAACAGAAATCACCGCCTACCACACATAACTCAAATTTTTCACATCATTTCTCCTTCAAACTTTTTATATCTTTAATACAAATCATTGGAAGTACCATGCTCAAATTTGGCCACTTTTCAGGTTTGACTGTAATTTTTGAAGCATTAATTCATTTTCTGGCCAATAAAAAGGGCAAAAGATGCTCCTGTTCAAAATAATGTGCAAATGAGCTCGGAAATGGATGAAACTTGGCAGCATGTCATCATAGGACCCCTGCAAGGCGTGGTACAAATTTGAGAGCGTTAAGAGAAAAACTGGATGCACTCCGTGTACAAACTGAACACTATCCAGTGAACTATCAGGGTTTCGAATGAAAACCACGTCCTAACCACACAAAACATTTTTTTACATCATTTATACTCCAAACTTCTTATATGTTTAATATGCATCATTGGAAGTTCCATGCTACATTTTGCCACCTTTTTGGTTTGGTTTGCAATTTTTTAAGCATTAATTGATTTTCTGGCTATTTAAAAGGGTAAAACGCTCTTCCGTTCACAGTAACATGTAAATGAGCCATGGTTGAAGGCGAAGCGATGATTTTTTTGTTTGTTAGTCTTGTTTTTACACTCAACATGCACCATTACATGTCACATTTCAATTTTTTTTGCATTTTTTCAGGTCCATTTGCTATATTAACCAGTGGCTATCTAAATTCATGCTAGTTAATAGGAAGGTGAAATTAAGGTTGTGCCTCAAAATGTGGATTCTATATTAAAAAGAAATGTCTAGGTGCATAACAATTTCAAATTCAAGTATAAATGGGTCACTGAAAATAACATGGAGTTTCATATATAAAAATGAAATATTTTCCTTTTTTTTGAAAGTTTCATATGTTTAAAAACATAGAGTTATGCGCCAAAATAAAAAGTCATGTGTTGAAAAACAATATTCATGCATTAAAAGACATATTATGATATGGCATAATATTTTTTTAGATCTACATAAAAAGTCAAACACATAAATACAAAAAAGTAAGAAAATGGAAATGAAAAACAACAACAGAAAAACAAAAAAAATATCTGGACCGGCTGATCTTCAGTGCTGGGCCGAAGGCAACCAAAGCCCACTAGGGTTTCCCAGACACGCATCCAGAGTAGCGCAATCCGTGCGTTCTGATTGGTCTACCGGAGCCTCCCACGGATCGCCAAGCATCCACCGTCGAGCCCTCCAAGATCCAACGGCGTTTGGCACTCGTTCCATTTCTCTCTTCTTTCTTCCCCCACCCCGTATACCGCCGGCTCCCTACTCCACCAACTCCCTTCCCAGATCTCGTGTTCCTTCTCTCCTTCTCCCGTCTGATTCGCCGGTAGCTAGGGGCATTCGGCGGTCGTGCCGAGGCAATCAACGTCGCCGAGACATGGAGCCCACACGGCGTCGAAGGGTGCCATGCTAGGCTCCCATGCGACGTTCCCCTCTCCCCGAGCAGTGGCAGCGTCCTCTAGTTCCTGAGCGGCGGCGGCGACGGCGGCATCCTCCAGTTCATGACGTTGTCGGCGTCCTCCAGTTCCCGACGGCGCCGGCCTCGTATTCTTCAGCAGCGGCGCCGGCGTTTTCTTCAGCAGCGGCGCTGGCCTCGTTTTCTTCAGCAGCGACGCCGTCCTTGTTTTTTTCAGCAGCGACGCCGGCTTGTGGTAGTCTGTTCGTCCCAAGCGGTGGTTGCCCGTGCAGGCTCCTCACCCCGAGCGGGGGCAGCATGTACGGTCACCTCATCCCTAGCGGCGGCAGCCTGTGCGGGCACCTCTTCGCGAGCGGTGGCGGCTCAACGAATCTTCAGCGTACTGGTGGAGGGTCATGCTCGTGATTCCTCTCCGTGCATCCAGGATACAGGGGCAGTGCAATGACACAGGAGTTGGCATCAAGGACACAGCAGTGGAGGATCTCCGGCGAGCGCGGATGGGCGCTAGCCATTGGTGCAGAAGGGATTGACTGCCATTTTATTTTTTTAAAGAGGATTGCTTTGTAATACTCCTAAATACTACTCCTAAATACTACTCGTACTCAGTAAACGGATGGGTTAAAACATGTTGAAAGTAATGACCTAATTAATGGTTTTTTAGGGGTAATTAAAGGCTAAATATGTACAGAATTGATTGAGACATTGGGCCAAACGAACATTGGGCTGATTACTACACTCGAAATAAGTGGGCCAATTATTGGGCTGTTTAGTACACCGGCTGAAACTCAAATTATTGGGCCAAAATTCTAATTAGGCTGGCTCTCACATGGGCCGCCACGTCAATTCCACACTGGCTACCACATCATGTGATGACATGGCAGGCATGTTAACGCTGTTACTAGCAGCACCCTGTGACGGTCAAAAGACCGTCATGGATCCATGACAGTTTAGGAAGTCCGTCAGAATATGCACGGCGGTCAAATTATGACGCCATATACATGACGGATTTCAAATCAGTCACATAAACACTTAGGTGACGGTTTTGCGCCGGTCCATGACAGTCTGAGACTGTCATGGATTAACACATTTCTTGTAGTGCGGGTGAGGAGCACTCGGAGCCACCGATCCGTCAAGGGCTTAAACTTCCAAAACCTCTTAATGGCTTTCGGTCCGACCGATTCATTCCTCTCGGTCTCACCGAAATCATTCAGTTGATCTAGGTTTTCACCTCGGTGCAACCGATTAGAACAATTCGGTCACACCGAGTTGCAGTAACCGCTTGCGATTCTACATCTCGGTGCCACCGAGTCGTTCCACTCGGTCACACCAACAGTGACTGGGTATATATGCCGCATGTTGAAATTTGGAAATTCCTCCAAACCACTCGACCGCGCCTTCACAGCTCTGCCGCCCCCTTGGTATCCGGATCGTCGCCGTCGTCGCCAGTGCCTCCTGCCGCTGGTCTCCGTCGCCGTCAACGGGAATCTCACCGCCGTTGTCGCCATTGCGAGTTCGTCGCCAAGTTAGGGTATGAACTCGACCTCTTTGTGCGTCCTCTTACTCTGATTCTTGCACAAAGATCATTGCCATTGTTCTTACCATGTTTGAGATCAATCTATCCACCAAAAACTCCATTAGAATAGATTTGATGCAAAAACTTAGGGTTAGGTTTCCGCCGAACTCATCTCAGACCGACCGATCTGAAGATTTCGGTCTCACCGATTTTGCTCAAGCCATTGCACAAGTACAACTCGGTCTGACCGAAGTGTACCGATCGGTGTGACCGAATTCACTTTCTCTGTGAAACCCTAGCATCTCGGAGTCACCGAACTGCATTTCGGTCTGACCAAAACTGTATGTTTAGACTCTAAAGTTGCTTCGGTGTCACCGAGTTTGTCAAATTGGTAGCTCCGAAATGCTTTCTGTAGAAAACTAAAGTTAAGTTTTTGACTCAATATTGTTGCAAAATAGCTGTGCTTTGTGATGCTCATCCACTCTATCTCTACCCAACTATTCACAGGGTCAGTTTCAGCTATGTCAGAGGGCAGTGACAGCAAGAATATGTCTGAAGAGCAAGTGAATCTCAGTGAGGGCACTAGTCCCTCAAGCAGCTCTGATGAAGGTAGCAGAAGCACTCCAAGCAATTTGCCTAAGGCTGCAACTAGGCAAAGAAAGAAGAGAACTTCACATTTTGAGGATGAAGATTTTGTTGCTCAAGAGGTGACTTCAAAGAAGAAAGTTTTGAATAAAGAGTATGCTGCTGCTGCTACTAAACCTGGTGCTAAGAAAGCTCCACCTAGAAGAGCTCCAATGTCCAAACCCAGAAAAGATCACAACTCCATGGCTCATATGTACAAGACTATTCCTGATGATGCCTTGGAGTCTCACAAGTTTGGATCAATTTACTATCTGCTGTCTGGCTTAACCACCATTAACACCATACTGAGGCACACTCTGTTGCCCAAGTCAGGAGATCATAGAATGATCCGTGGTCACTCCATCAACCTGCTCCATATGTTTGATGTACTCCAGAAGTTTAAAGTGATGACTTTGATTGTTGAGACAGTGAAGAGAACTGCAGCTGGCCAGAAGAGATCATGTGGATATGCCCCTCATATACAGATGTTGATCAATTCCAAGATGGGAACCGGGACATATCTTCTTGATAGAGAGCATCTTCCCTTGAGGCCAGAATTTGAGGACAATGAGGTTGTCATGGATACTTCACATCCCACTTTAGTGGAAGCCCAGGAGAAGAGAGAGAAAGCAAAAGCAGCAAAAACTTCAAATACACCAGATGCTTCTGTTGTCAACCTCAAGACCAAGCAAGATCAACTCAGTTATCTGCTTGAGGCTACCATGAGAATTGAGAAAGGACTGGCCACCCTGACTCAACATCAAGAGAGTCTTAAGAGGATCATTGAGACCAAACTTCATTATCTAGATGTGGAGGTCACCGAGATTCAGACCACTGTTGAGAAACTCCAGGAAGAAGCTGAGTACAGGGAGGATAGAGCTACCACTGACAAATTTCAGAGAGTGCCAAGGGCACAAAGGTCTTCAACTGTGACAGTTGCCAGAGACTCCAGAGCTACTATTTCAGCACCTGCAGCGACTGCCACAGTTGTACCTCCAGTGTCAACCCCTCCAGCTCCATTGACTTCTATAGATGCTTTTGTTGAAGGACTCCTCTCCACGCCGTCTACGCACACCGGAGCAAAAAGCCAGAAGACCACTTCAGGAGCTCCCGGAGATCGTGCCTAGAGTGTCGAATAGCACTATGCATTTTCAAGCTTTTTGGTAACTTGTTGCCAAAGGGGGAGAAAGTGTATAGATCATTAGGCTTCGAGAGAGAGAGTGTTTTGCATTGTTTTTGCCTCTCTTGCTACTTTATCTTGCTACTTTGATCGTTTGCTTGTTTGATTCCTATGCTACAATGTTGGTTATGCTCGTGAGATACTTAAGTGATCATGTGTTTGATCATACTTTGCTTTAATGTGTGCTTGCATGTCTATCTCTATTATTTGTGTATGATCAATCATGTTTTTCCTTGGTGATGAGTGCATGTTATTTATCTCTTATCATTTTTGAGCGCTCCACCAAGATTTATGTGACATGAAAGAGTATCATATGATCCTAATTGATTGTGCATTTTCATTCAAAAGCAAATTTTAAATAATGCACAAATTTAGGGGGAGCTATTGCTTATCACATACATCTCAAAGCGACGATGTATTTCATTCATATTGTCATTTGTCGAAGCTTTGATCTATATGTTGTCATCAATTACCAAAAGGGGTAGATTGAAAGTGCAACTAATCCCCGGGTGGTTTTGGTAATTCATAACAACATATAGCTCATTGATCTAATATCCTTTCAAGATAAATATTTTAGAAAGTTCAATGATTGGCATGGCATGGACTAGAGATGTAGACCCCTCAAAATGATAAGGACAAAGATTGGCTAAAGCTCAAGACTCTTCATTTTCATTTTAGTGATCCAAGACCACATTGAGTCCATAGGAAAAGCCAATACTATTAAAAGGGGATGAGGTGTTGCTTAATGGTCTGTTCGCTCAAAGTGCATAGTGATATTGCTCCAAAGCCCTCAACCACTTTCTCATTCCAAATATGTCCAAAACTTAAAGTCCAACTCGGCCCCACCGATTTGATCTATCCGGCGCCACCGAGTTTATTTGACATAGCCACTGCCAGAAACCCTAGATAGTTCGGTCACATCGATATGGATCTCGGTCTCACCGAGATGGCCTTGCATTCCCACTTTGACATATTTCACTCTTTTGGTCTCACCGAGTCAGTGAAATCAGTCACACCGAGATTGCTTGTCATTTGCTCTGTTGCCTATTACTCCACTTTGGTTTCACCGAGTTGAAGTAATCGGTCACACCGAGTTGATGTTTGCCCTAGCCCTTGCACATCGGTCACACCGAGTTGTTCCAGCTGGTCCCACCGAGATTCCTAACGTTCACATTTTGAATTGAATCGGTCTCACCGAGTTTGTCTATTCGGTCTGACCGAGTTGGGTCAAATGTGTGTAACGGTTGGATTTTGTGTGGAGGCTATATATACCCCTCCACCCCCATCTCCATTAGTGAGAGAGCCATCAGAACGTGCCTACACTTCCACTACACATTTTCTGAGAGAGAACCACCTACTCATGTGTTGAGACCAAGACATTCCAAGCCTACTACAAGAATCTTGATCTCTAGCCTTCCCCAAGTTGCTTTCCACTCAAATCTTCTTTCCACCATATCCAAATCTGTGAGAGAGAGTTGAGTGTTGGGGAGACTATCATTTGAAGCACAAGAGCAAGGAGTTCATCATCAACACACCGTCTATTACCTTTTGGAGAGTGGTGTCTCCTAGATTGGTTAGGTGTCGCTTGGGAGCCTCCGACATGTTGTGGAGTTGAACCAAGAAGTTTGTAAGGGCAAGGAGATCGACTACTTCGTGAAGATCTACCCGAGTGAGGCAAGTCCTTCATGGGCAATTGCCATGGTGGGATAGACAAGGTTGCTTCTTCATGGACCCTTCGTGGGTGGAGCCCTCCGTGGACTCGCGCAGCCATTACCCTTCGTGGGTTGAAGTCTCCATCAACGTGGACGTATGATAGCACCACCTATCGGAACCACACCAAAAATCTCCGTGTCTACATTGCATTTGCCTTCTCCAAACCCTTCCCTTCACCTTCTTGTGCAAAGTTTTACATTCCGCTGCTATACTCTTAGACTTGCATGTGTAGGTTGATTGCTTGACTTGTACTAGTTGCTAAAATCTGCCAACACTTAAAATTGGGAAAAGGCTAAATTTTTATTTGGTTAAGTAGTCTAATCACCCCCCCCTCTAGACCTACTTTCGATCCTACAGATCTGGAGGAGGAAGAGAGGGGAGAGAGCGAGCGAGGCGAGAGAGAATGGCCAGGGGGAAGGGACGGCCTCGACCTTATCCTCCCCCGAGCGTTGTGGCGTCGCGGTGTCGAGGAACGGCCGGTGCGGCGAGCTGCGGCCATGGCGCGGCAGACATGCGAGGGAGAGAGAAGCGGGGGGAGGGAGAAAGAGGCCTATTGGGCTGGGCCGTGCCACTGTGCACTTAGGCCCAGCTCAGTATAATTGTTAAGGCCCTTTCACATTTTTCTTTTCTGTTTTATTTTACCAGCAGTCCTTTGCATTTAAATTAGCCATCAAATGACTTAGCAAAAATGTGTGGCTGGCAAAAACAAATACTGGTGAATATTGTGCACTGTCACAAAAAGTTTGGGCAATTTTGGAATCCATTTGGATTTTTCAAAAATGAATATGGAATTTAAAGTGCTATTTTGGCACTGTTTAATTGTCCTAGCCCAACTTTTGGTTGATGGTGATGTGGTTTTCCTTAACAACCATTTGTTTTGGAATTTTTGCCAGATGATGAACATTTTTCCAGCAACTTCAATTTGCACTTTGAATTTGAATTGAATTCAGAGAAGGAATTTGAAATGAAGTGTTTAACCACTGTGATCAAGCATTGCAAATGAGGATGACTTGGCATGATCAACAGAAGAACACAGTGCTTTATTACAGAGGGGTGTTACATTTTTCTTCCTCCCGACCTGAGAGCCTTAAGGGAGGTAGTTTGGCCTCAGTCAGGAGTCTACATCCTTTGCCTCTGACTAGCCGCCGGCGGTGGAGCTATGGCGAATCTATGGTCCCAAGTGGTTTCGTCCCCCATGATGGTAGATTTGGCCATGAGCCGATGCCTGTTGTGGGGACCGCATTGCAATCTAGTTTTGTGTTATGGGGTCCTTTTCGTAAGATGCAAGAACTGATTTGCAATTTTCCTTTCTTTTTTGGGTCCTTCTGTAAATTATGGACTTACTGTAGCACACTTTATCTAATGCAGTATGGGAACTTAGAGACCATTCCGTGTTAAAAAAAGATCTCTCTCTCTCTCCAAATCTTTACATGCATTTTATTGGTTTTTTGTTTTTATAAAATCTAAATGTGGTCTAAAATTTATGCAAATTTGCATGGGACGATGTTATGACTACATAAGACTGCATTTAAAATTAGAGACAATTTCACAAAACTTGAATTGTACATTGTTTTGTAATTGATGCATCTCCTAGGGTGCATCATACCATTCAAGGCAAACCATGAAATTTATAATCCACGAAACATTTTCTTCATCATTTGCACTTTAATTTTAGACTACAACTTCTTTTTACAGTAGCATGCACAAATATACCTTCATGTTCCATCTTGTTATTTAATAATTTGTATTTTCTATTTTTTCATAATACCAAAAATTACCTTGTGTAGAACCTTCATAAACTATTTATCTAGATTACTCCAGATTTTTTTTCTACATGGAACATACCACATTGTATTGTTCATGTCAAAGTTAGAGTTTTTTAAATCATTGGCTCCTATTAAGGTATTAAATGAATTTCTAGCTGTTAACTAGATATAATTCAAATTTGAACTACATGTATCTGAAATAAGGTCTCTAAATTCAAACACAATTCATATTTAAGTAATTTTGTATATTTTCAGCTCCTTTCCAAAAAATATATAAAACAATGAAAATATTTGCATGGGAAAATTCAAACCATTACATGCCTCTTATTGATTTATCATTTTCCATAATTCAAAATGTGGTCCAAAAATTATATAATTTGTCATGGGATATTATTATGGGTTAATAATCATTTCATAAAAATTTCAGAAGATTTGAGTAAATTGTGACTACAGGTTTCTTTGTAATGGCCATGTCTCTAAAGATGTGTCATGTCTTTCCAAGCATACTATGAAGTTAGCACAACAAAATATTTTCCTTCGTCATTTTGAATCAAGATTTTTTTTCTACTAATTCATTTGATATGTTAATTGACAAATATATATTTACATGGCAGCATTTATATAATAACATTTATTATCTAGTTTTGTAAATCATTAATTAATACACCTTGTGAAATACATACAATAAATATTTATCTGAAAAACCTCAAAAAAAATTACAAGATCACAACCACATTATACAGATTCTCATAAAGTTTTAACTTTTTTTTAGAAAATAAACTGCTATTATTTAGAGTTTAAATGGATATCTATGCATTTATTGGAAGTAATTCTAATTTGAACTACATGTGTCTTAAAGAAGGTCCCAAAATACAATATGAATTATATATATGTACACATATAATTGATTAGTTCCTGTCGAAAACTTAGGCGAAAAAATCAACAAACGACAAACGACAAAGCCTAACCCTAAACACATAAATAAACACAAACCTAACCCTAAAAGAAACCCTAACCTAACCCTCCACTGACGAGCATTAACAAAGCGCCCGTTAGTGGGGACACCCCTCCACTGACGGGCATATATAAGGGACGAGCGGGACTCGGCGAAATTTTGCCAAGTCCCGTGCGTTCAGCCCGAACCAGCAGAGAGACGCTACGCACTGCCAATGCCGATGCCCTTACTAGATGAATCCCTTATTCCAGTGAAGCAATCAAGACGGAGGCATATATCATCATCATCATTTGGACGGACAGGCTTAAGATCTTCGAAATTAAATCCTGCCACCTAGTACCATAACATCACACCGTATTGAATAATTATTTTACGAAAACGAAAGAACACATAAGTTGAATCCAAAGAGAAGAAAGAGCGGGAAAAAAGAAAACATTTCCCTTCAGGTAGTACCAGATAGTCAGATACCGCCAACATTGTACAGTGCACACACAAGATGAACTAACATCAGTCAGTGATCCACCATTGACCGCAGTTAGTTTTGCGTGCGTAAGCTAATCTCTTTGCACGCAAAGGGGAGACACGTGACAAAAGGCGCCCCGCAAATTACTCCCTCGATCCTGATCCACTTCATAAAGTTGGGGCTTCAAGTCATGGCCATCTTAATCTTATCCAGGAGGACCAGCCGTGTGTTACGCTGCTGGTATCTTCTTGTGCCTGGGCCGGGTCCCACGCGGATGAGCTGTCAGATACTCCACACTAATCTACTGGTTAACCTCGCTTTTGATCCTTCCCTCCGCGATTAATGCTCTCTTGAATCTCTTCGTTCTGCTCCAAAGCCAGGCCTCATCCGTTCGTTGATTAGCTGCTCCGATATTGACGCGGCCCACCTACACGGACTGCGCGATGCAAAGTGCAACGCCACCTGGTTATGCTTTTCAGAAATAGCTGATAATTGCAAATTGCAGCATTGCGGCGCATAGACCTTTCTAGACCGATGCATGCATACTCAAATTCATATGCAAATGATAGATAATAATGGACATTATCTTGCAAGAACTACTTCGTATTTATCCACTATAAAGACCACTCGGATGTGAGCGTGATGCGCTAGCCACGTGAGTTGTGTTTTGTTCATCGTATTTATCCACTATAATGTGGCATACGATAGGCCAATATACATAAACAACATGTAGATAGTATCCAAGATTGAAATATTGTACATAAAAATAACAATATTTGGCAGATTAGTACAACCATCGAGTCAATATGTAGTACCCAAAAATTATCAAGGTGTTTCAAAAAAAAAAAAAATCAACAAATGTCCACGCTTACATCATCGAATACCTAAAATACCAAGGTTATAGGCATTGCCAAGTTCCAAAATATACCCAAGGTTAGATATATTCTTGCTGAACGGTGGTTCGGTAAAATGTGTTAAACATCACGTGCTATTTTATTTTGGGGCAACATAGCGTAACGAGAATTCTTCTGGAAATAAAAGACGATGGAATGACATACAGAGAGAGATAGACACAGTGCTACTAGCATATTAAGAAAGCTCCAAGTGTGGGCATAGTGATCTAACCACATGACTTCAAGTAGAATCAAAGTATGCTATTGGTTTTAAAGTAAGAGAAATAGGAATTGACAAATTTACCTTAATTTGTTTGGTCTTTACCTGAATGAGTTATTTAGTGTACCTTTAGGTAGCACGATTCTGTGCTATTAGGTTTTCTTATAGTTTAATTAACATAAGGAAAAAATTGAGTTTAGCATAGGAGGAGCTCAAATTTAAATAGGAGTAGTGAGGCTCTAACCCGGGCCGTTTAGCCCAGCAACTTGTGGTGCGAACTGGTAATCTGGAAATAAAAGATGATGGAATGCAATACAGAGATAGACACTGGGCTGATGCCTTTTCTGTCCTTTTTGGCACATTATCGTAGAGACAGTTTCAGGCCATTTGAAGCTCCTTGGATGGCACAAGCAAGTGCGTACTGTTTGACAGTGGCACCGATTTTGCCGCCGACAAAGCCCGGCGACAGAGGAAAATAGCATACTTATGAAAAAAAATCTTTTATACTTGTGACGCAAATTGGTACAAAGAGATGTTACTATATTGGTACAACGATGAGTATTCGATTTGATGCAACGATGCGTAGCGGTGGGAATGACAGAACAACACCGGCATTTTGATGTTACTATATTGGTACAATAGATTTTTGCCATATTGAGATATGCATGGTGGCGTAGCAGATTGGATACGGGCAACGCACGCCGACCGGGGAGATGAAGCGGCTGCATGAACAGTAGGGAAGGTAGACGAAAGATACGAGAGGCGAAAGAGGAGGGCGCGTGCAGAAGTTACAGCGAGCACGCCTCTGCTAGATGTCGGGTCGCGCGGAGAATGGTGATGGTGCAAGGTGAGAGATCTTCTCTGCCTAGAGGCTTTCAGTCTTTCCCGATTCCTTGCTATCATCAAACGGTTGGTAGAAACCTGAACCAAATTTGACGACTAATTCTAATTACACGTGGCCCAAGCAAAAGCCTTGATTTCCAGCAACTTCTATATAGAAATATTCAGGGGCAGTTCTTTTTGGCTTATGGAGCGGCTTAACTTATGATTTAAGCTGGAGCCGAAAAGAACTGGATTTTTGGACCCGGCTTAATTGCGAAGCCACCGTCGCTCGCTGTAGGGTTGGAAGAAGCTGCTGGAGACCGGGAGACCAGCTTCCCGAACTGCTCGAGTCAGTGAATTAGGTTGTTTCCTCGATACCCCTCACCCGAAACGTTCTTACGCTCAAATTGCCACTCGACCCTCGAACGGAAAAGAAAATGGTTCGGCCCGCTCTCCCGCACGAGCACGAACACGCACCACTCTCCTGCACAAGCTCACTAGGGTTCCTCACCGCACCCCTGCCGCCGCCGCCCGTCCCCTCGCCGCCGCCATGGAATCTCCCGGTTAGTCTCTCTCTCCGCCGCATCTGCACATACCGCCGCTCGCCGCTCGGCCTCCACTCCGCATTGCACCGCCATCGCCGGTCTGACGCCGGCCTCCAAGCTCCCCGACCGGCCCTCTGCTTCAAGCTCGACGCCGGCCTCCACCTTCCCCAACCAGCTCTCTGCTTCAAGCTGGACACCGGCCTCCATCTTCCTCTCCGCTGCTTCGCCCTTCCATCCGCCTCCAAGCTCTGCTTATGACGGTTCTGCTACAGCCCATGATGGAGGGGACGACGGGTGCCTTGGCTCCACGTCCTGCTGGTCAGGGTCGGTGCCTTGGCTCCGCGTCCTACGATATACTCAACACAAAATTACATAGCACACCTTAAATATCAAACAATCATAGTCCATGGGCATTACAGACTTTTCATCAGAGAACTCATGAAATAAACTAAGTGGACAGAAGCTGAAAAGAACTGAACTGCAGTTTCTCTGCATCTTATTTCTACCGCAGTTTCCGTGGGACAGCTCTGGAAAAGCTATTTCTGCGCAAGCCGCAGCCCAAAACAACTGGGTTCTGCTCCAAAGCCAGGCCTGATCCGTTCGTTGATTAGGTGCTCGGATGGCGACATGGCCCGCCTGCACGGAAAAACCGCGGTTGTTTTGGCCGCTAGTAGGCGACTCGCCGGCTGCCGCTCACGGTGGCGGCGCCGGCGCCATTGGCGCAGCTGCTGCTGCCGGCGTCCTCGTCCATGAAGATCTGCCGGCACCGGCACTCCTCGCTGCAGAACGCCCGGTCGCCTCTGCATGCACGCGCCACCGCCAGTCAAACACACGTACCACAAAGGCATGAACCAGCTGCTAGTAATAGCATCGTGCGGATCAGCTCGTGATCGCGCAGGTCGAGGCGCGCTAGTGTGTTCTCACTTCTCAGCCTACCTGTACATGTAGATGTCCTTGTCCTCGGCGAGCTCCATGTGGCACAGGCAGCAGCGCTGCAGGAAGGAGCTCGCGGCCGTTGCTGGCGGCGGCGGCGGCGGCGGGACCTGCTTGTGCTTGCGGTCGTGGATCACGAGGGTGGCCTTGCTGATGATATGCGCCGGCGGCTTCCCGGGGTGGCCCTTCTTGTGGGGCTCCAGGAGAACACTCAGCCCGGCCATGCAGCCAGAGCAGAGTAGATCTAGTATTGAACGCGGGATGCTCTAGCCTTTTTTCTTTTAATAATCTCTGTTCCTCCTTTTGTGTGAGAGATTATTTACTCCATGGAAGGGAGATCACCTGCTGCTTATATAAAGGAGGAACGAGGAAGGGGTGGCGCCGAAGGAGCAGGTTAAGAACCGTACGTCATTGCACTTTCCTCTTTTAATAACATATCAAGTGCCCCATTTCCGGACAAATGCTGGGTACTACACAACAAGCGAATCACAGTGGAGCTCCATGGCTTGGCAAACTCCATTGTCGCTTGTGGCGTACGGGTCCACTGTGCCCGCCTGTGCTGTGGCCGACCGTGCCATACCCTCGCTGTTTTGGTTCAATGGTTCTGTCACGGGCCATCCACGTATCTGTTCATCCGTATGGTTTTGGATTTACTTTGGAGATTGTTGTCCTACAAATGGAGTACAATGGTACCGAGTAGTACACTCACAGCGAGTGCTCCAGCAGCTTTTGAAATGAGGTGCGACCCTCTCCCCTCTCCTCCTCTCTACTCTAGTTTTGCTCGAGGAGCTCGGCCCGGTGCCATTAAAATCGTTCGCCCTTCTTCGTTCTTCCTGTCCCCTCCGCCGGCGCCACCGGCCGGAGTGGGGAAGGAAGGGGGCTGTGTCCGCTTGTAGTGATAGGTTATTTTTTTTGTTTCTGTTGCTGTGTGGAAGTGGGCTCTTGGTGCAAGCGAGCTCTGACCGACGCCGGATGGCGGTGATCTCCATGTTCGTGGCGCTCAGGAGGTTGAAGCCGATAGCGGCAGGTAGATCCATCGCGGGCCTTTAGATCCATGTCACCAGAGTGCATTTCAATTTACCAAATGATGATATCAAATACCTTCCCCGTTCGAAATTAGTTGACGCTCAAACGGATGTATACGGAGGGGGTATGAAGCATAATAGGGAGTAAGCTACAAGTTGGGACCCACAAATATAAGGACAAATTAGCGGTTGGACGCAGTGGTGGACCAAGAAACTTCTTAAACCCCAGGCAACGCACAAATTAAGAGGCCTAAGATGACATTTTTTTCATACAAAACACCATAGAGAATCGTGCCGCCGGCAAACCCTGGCAGCCGGGATGGTAAATGCGCAACTGGTTAGACGTGATTACAGAGGAAGTAGTAAGAGGTTTAGATCTCGAGCGAAACAATTAACAATTATGGAGGCATAAAACTTAAAATTAATAGTTCAGAGACCTAGATAACACTATGGTAAGAAGTTTAAGAACCGTCATTATACTTTACTCTTTTAATAACTTATCAAGTGCCCCATTTCCGGACACTACTGGGTACACAACCAGCTAATCACAGCGGAGCTGCATGGCTTGGCACACTCAAAGCCGTCTCCTATTCCGATGCATCAATCATCAATGCATGGCCATGGAGCACAGCAGCCCGTAGGGTGTACTATCATGCATATGATGCTAGTGTATGATACTATTTCTGTAATGCATAATATCATATATTAGTGTCTTACATGATTTTATTTATTATCATGCAAGACACATAGTAATACAATATTTATTATGATACAGTATCATGATATGATATTCAATCCTCTCTTTCTTCATTTAATTTTATGCCACCTCATCAAAATTGCCTAGTTGGCATGCATGATATTAACTATGATACTCTCATTACGAGCAGCCCTAAGCAGCAGCTGCAAAGGCTGTGGCCGCTTAATCTATCGCCTAGCTCTAGCACACACTAGGAGGAAATGGAGCTGGCTTACCGCTGCTTTGTTTTTCTGTACTCCCTCCGTCTAGGTGTATAAGTCACATTAGAAGGTGCATCGCGACCTAGGTACAAGCTGATTGGAGGAGAAGAAAAATTTGGACCGGTCCTCCTTCGAATCAAAGCGTTGATTTCTTTTTTCTAAACACAGCATTTAATTGCAACAATTAAGAGGATGACGTTTGAACTACCATGCACGCCCACGTACTTCTAGCATGCAAAGCCGCTTTAATTTCTTGCCTAATCAACGCATAGACGTGCTGCATGCATTGGTCATTACCTGAGAAAACAACGGGAGGAGAGGGGTTTTCGCTCGAAGATAACGAGGCATAGGAGGCAAAGCTGGCTGGCGAACGAGGCTGGGAAGGAATCGAGATGGGAAATTAATGAATGGCGCCTAAACGTAAATGCTATAGCCAATTTTGTGGCTAATCTACGACCAACCTATTATATTATATGAGTGGTCTTTTAGAAAAGCTGTAGGGGACATGGCATTGCTATAGAGCCAGCAGCAGGCTTTCTTATTAACCTTGCTCTCACGATATTCCCAATCCATTGTTTAATGTCACACTTTCCAAAGATGCCATGTCATATGAAGAGAGAATGATACAACACTTAGGTTCTTCCCATCGCTCCACCATCAGCCGGTGCTAAGCCATGCCACATAGGCACAAAAGTGATGGGGCAAGGTAATTAAGGAGTAGAGAGATGGTTTTGGTCTTCATGAAGAAACGGTGCTAGGCACAAGGCCCTATGTACATTTCCATCCCACGTGGATTCTCCTGCATTTTTTCTCTTGCTTCCCCATAAATGTCCACAAAAGATCCTACAACTAATTAAACTAGCACGGTGGCCCTCGCAAATGCGAGAGCATCATATTTAGTGTGTCGGAAAAGTTGTATTTATTTTTATATTATGCAGACATTTCTTCCTTCTATTTATGGAGACACGCCATATCCAGGATCGGCTGTTATGAGAGATATGTTTGTTGTAACCATAAGAGATAGGAACCCGCGGAGAGAGAGGGGGGAGGGGGGGGGGGGGGGGGGGGGGAGGGGGTTCGAAGTAGCTTCCTTGTTTACCGACCGGGGGCTGACTATATAAAGCCCCCGGGGACCCTCACCATAAAGGGGGATTCATTCTACAATTGTAAGTTGTAATCTCATATATAATATAGGCATAGCAGGACGTAGGGCTTTTACCCATCTGGGGCTGGACCTGGGTAAAATCGTCGTGTCATGTGTGTGTGCATCATCGCTCGACTCTTTTTTCATGTTGTACGTGCACCTTCGTGTACAAGATCGATGGATTAATACCCATCCGCGAGCATTAATCCCCATCCCCGAATTGCAAATCACAAATATAATCCTCAACATAGGCATATTTTTCCTCTGAAGTGTGGTTGGGTGAGTTCAAAAATAGAATAGGATTAGCGTAAATGATAGCAAAACTATCAATCATAGGTTTATCAACAATAACTGAAGCATTATCATCTCCAATTTATTTTCTATAGGTGCATCTCAAGATTCATCAAAATAATTATCAATGTCATCAAAAGGAGATTTTTCATCTAATGAACATTGTATTTCATTAATATCATTTTCATCCTCCCATAAACTAATAGTAATTGTTCCACATGGAGGGGTCATTAAGCACAATTTCATTATCATATAATAAGCCAATGCAATACTCATCATCTTCATCATCGTCATGAACTAAATCTTTATTAGGAGTCAACAATAAACCGATCAACAAGTTTCAGCCAAAAATTAAAGAAGGTTGCATCTACATAATCAGGAACTTCAAAGAACAATAAATTTCCTTTTTTACACAACAATGAAGGAAGTTGATATAGAAAAATTAGATATTTTGGACTACTACTTCGAATTTGCACATAGTGATACATTAGATAGTAGAGTAAACATTGACAAACAATGCTCGGCTATGTAGATCATCCATATTGAAAAATAAGTGTCATTGATTTGGATTGCTGACTGAAAAATAACTGACGATGACATGTACCTAGGATAGGGTAATAGGCCTGACCTAGACACCCTTCCCGAGGACACGGCTCTAAAGCCAAGGGCATTCAAAGGATAGCATCATCTACCGACTGAAATCACCTCAGGATGCAACCCACTCGACCAACAGTTCACTCGGATAACCCAATTCCATTCGACAAGGGTATAATCATTCGACCACACCAGAAACCACTCGGAGTACAGAAGATCTAAGGTCACTCAGGATGGCAACGGTCAGGCGTTCACTCCGTAGTCTTAATGATCATTTATATGTCTTTACTATTGGCGTTACCAGTAACGTCTCACCTTAATGTACATTGAACCCCTTGTAACGTGGGCTGGCTGGGGTCCTGGCGCACTCTATATAAGCCACCCCCCTCCACTGGCACAAGGGTTCGCACCCCCTGTAAGCTCACGCATAATTCAGTCGACCGAGCCTCCGGGCACCGAGACGTAGGGCTGTTACTTCCTCCGAGAAGGGCCTGAACTCGTAAATCTTGCGTGCACAACCTCATCGTAGCTAGGATCTTGCCTCTTCATACCTACCCCCTATTCTACTGTCAGCCTTAGAACCACGACAGTTGGCGCCCACCGTGGGGCGGTGTCTTAGCGACTTTCCGGTGAGGTTGCGATTTTTTCCGATTCCCAGCATCATGGTTTCTGGTGGAGGTTCGGCTGAGGACCGCGAGATCCGT
This sequence comes from Thinopyrum elongatum, assembly GCA_011799875.1. Taxonomy (NCBI): domain Eukaryota; kingdom Viridiplantae; phylum Streptophyta; class Magnoliopsida; order Poales; family Poaceae; genus Thinopyrum; species Thinopyrum elongatum. The sequence continues at coordinate 560,424,489 of CM022302.1, forward strand.
CTCGGCGCGCTCGTCTTCACCGCCGACGACTCCGCCTGGCTCCAGGAGGCCCCCCTCGACGTCGAGACGCTCCCCGACCGCGGGGCGACGCACTTTCGCGCGTGTGTCCGTGGCGTCCTCCTGCGGCAGCCGTCGACCCAGTATTGGTCGGCTCCCGCAGTAACTTCGTCCCCCGCCATTCGTCGTCGCAAGCGATCTGGTCGGTCGCAGCTTCAGCGGTGGGTGAAGCATGCGGTGGCGCGTCAGTCGGCCACCCCTCAAGTCACGGCGATCGAGCCCGATGAATCTCTCTACGGCCTGTTCGATCTGTCGATTGGCTCCGTCGAGACCCTGTCCGAGTGCGACAACAGCGACCCTGCAGCGGAGGTCCTGATGGTCGACACACCGCACGGCCCACCTGGCATGCGTCGCAACGGTGGCGGCGACGGCGGTGGCGATCCGTCGCATGTTCACGAGGAATATCACCCTGAAACCCTCTCTTCGCAGCGGAGGGAGGAACTCCACCGCCGCAATGAGGAGGCACTCCACACGCCCATCGTCGGAGAGACCTCTGAGGCTCGGGCCTTGGAGGCAGCGCGCTTGGCCACTTTGGCTGAACGCAGTCGACTGGAGAACCTTCAGCATGCACTCGACGAATGTGCTCGGCAGCAGATTCCTGAGTCCAGTCGACAGCGGCAATTGTTCCCGCCTCAACCTCAGGTATACCGCACTCCTATTCAGAATCTTACGGCCGCAGCTCGTATAGCAGAGTCCATCCAACCATCCCAGTCGGAGGCTGGACGAGGTTTGATGCAGGTCCGGGCTCTGCTCCGGGCAGCAGGAGAGCAAAATACTGCAGTATCTCAGTCGCGTAACAGAATCCATAGCAGATATGTGGTGGCCGACACAGTTCAATCGGCTCACAGCCCAAGATCGCCTCTGCGGCGTGAGGGACGTGGGCATCGCCAAGAACAGTACTTGGGTCGGAACCACGAGCAGTACGATCATCGGCTCGGCCGTGGTGACCACCGTCGAGTGCCTACGCCCCCTCTGAGAGGCGGATCATATGTGCCCCGGCGTTATGATGACAGGCGCCCAAACAACGAAGAGCGGAGGGTGCCAGTCGACCCAAGAGAGCCAGGGTTTGATGCGAGGTCAATTTTGGTGCAAGGTTTGGTCGACAGGAACCGAGCACACAGAGAAGGGCGAGACAGAGATCACCCGAGTGGAAGCAGAGTACATGTTTCAGGCCCCGAGTGTTTTAGCAGGGCCATCAGAGCTGCTGAGATCCCCCCCCCCCCAACTTCAGGTTGGCGACTGGGGTTAGTAAGTTCACCGGTGAGTCGAAGCCTGACACTTGGCTGGAAGATTACCGGGTAGCTGTTCAGATCGGTGGTGGAAATGATGAGGTAGCTATGAAACATCTTCCTCTCATGTTGGAAGGATCGGCCAGAGCATGGCTGAATCAGTTGGCTCCAGGCAGTATATTCAGCTGGGAAGAGTTAGCTCGAGTGTTTGTCCGGACATTCGAGGGCACATGCAAATGACCTGCAGGGTTGACAGAATTGCAACATGGTGTACATAAACCGAATGAAACTCTGAGGGATTACATCCAAAGATGGACCACTTTACATCACACAGTAGAAAATGTATCCCATCACCAAGCAGTTTGCGCCTTCAAGGAGGGCGTTCGGTATCGAGAGCTAAACCTGAAATTCGGTCGGACAGGAGATATGTCTCTGACCCGAATGATGGAAATAGCCACTCGGTACGCTAATTGTGAAGAAGAGGATCGACTCCGTAGTGGAAAGGGCAAGCCAGTCGCCCAAGACACCGGAGGAGGTCGGAAGCAGAAACGCAAAGCCGAGCAAGCAGGTCCTGGTGAAGCTGCAGTTGTAACTCAAGGAAAATTCAAGGGGAAGCCCTAAGGGCCCTGGATCCCCAAGATGGTGAAAGATCAAGCAGGGAATGATGTGTTGGATTTGCCATGTCACATTCACACCAAGAAGGATGAAGAGGGTAATCTGATTTATCCCAAACATACCACTCGACAATGTCGGCTCCTAATCCAGCAGTTCCGAGAGAAACAACCCAATGAGAAGGAAAAAGAGTCTGACAAGGATGAGGACAAGGAAGAAGACGATGACGGTTTTCCTAACGTCAATTCCACTTTGGTGATTTTTGCTGACATTGAAAGAAAAAGTCGACTGAAAGTCATCAACAGAGAAGTAAACATGGTTGCTCCGGCAGCGACGACATATTTGAAATGGTCAAAGACTCGCATTACATTCGACCAATCTCACCACCCACCGCATGTTGCCACCCCCGGGAGGCAAGCGTTCGTGGTCGACCTAGTCGTCCGGGGCACCCGACTGACCAAAGTCCTGATGCATGGTGGCAGCGGCTTGAACATTTTGTATGCTGAGACCCTCCGTGGGATGGGCATTCCGATGTCCAAGCTCAGTGAGAGCAACATGCGATTCCACGGCGTCATTCCAGGAAAGAAAGCTGATTCACTCGACCAGATCGCTCTTGACGTGGTTTTCGGTGATTCAAAGAATTACCGTAAGGAGAAGTTGACATTTGAAGTTGTGGATTTTCACAGTGCCTATCATGCTATTCTGGGCAGAACTGCATATGCCTGTTTCATCGCTCGACCGTGTTACGTGTACCTCAAGCTGAAGATGCCTGGCCCCAGGGGCATGATCACAGTCACTGGTAATCGGCAACGAGCAGAAGAGTGCCTCCAGAAGGGCTCTAAGATAGCCGATGAACAGATGGCAGCAGTAGAAATGGAAGAATATAAGAAGACTGTAGATCCGAGTGATTTGTTGCGTGCTAAGAAGCCTGCTTCAGAGTCTGCATTTCAGTCGTCCGGTGAAACAAAGCCTGTTCACATTCACCCGACCGATCCCAGTGCTGCTCCGACTCATATCTCAGCAACACTCGACAGCAAATAGGAAGAAGCGCTCGTCCAGTTCCTCCGTGAGAACTGAAACATCTTCGCATGGAAGCCGTCTGACATGCCGGGTATACCCAGGGGACTGGCTGAGCACCATTTGCGAGTCGATCCAAAGGCAAAACCTGTGAAAGAGCATCTCCGTCGGTCCGCTGTGGAGAAGAGAAAGGCAATCGGCGAAGAGGTGGCTCGTCTTCTGGCGGCTGAGTTCATCCCCGAAGTTTACCACTCCGAGCGCCAATGTTGTCATGGTTCCCAAGAAGGACGATTCACTTCGTATGTGCATTGATTTCAAGCATATCAATCGGGCCTGCCCGAAAGATCATTTTCCTCTCCCCCGCATCGATCAGATAGTCGACTCAACTGCGGGATGTGAGCGATTGTACTTCCTGGATGCCTATTCCGGGTACCATCAGATCCGACTGTACGGACCTGATGAAATAAAAACAGCTTTTATCACCCCATTCGGGTGCTTTTGCTACGTCACCATGCCCTTTGGTCTCAAGAATGCTGGTGCAACATTCATGCGCATGATACAGAAGTGCCTGCTAACTCAAATCAGTTGGAATGTGGAAGCATACATGGATGACATCGTTGTTAAGTCGCGTAAAAGTTCCGACCTTCTGACTGACCTTGCTGAAACCTTTGCCAATTTGAGAAGATATGATATCAAGCTTAATCCGTCGAAGTGTACATTTGGAGTTCCAGGTGGAAAGTTACTCGGTTTCATCGTTTTCGAACGTGGGATCGATGCAAACCAAGAGAAAGTTGGTGCAATCCTCCGAATGAAACACCGTGTGCGTGTACACAACGTTCAGAAGCTTACTAGTTGTTTGGCCGCTTTGAGTCGATTCATCTCTCGTCTCGGTGAAAAGGCATTGCCTCTTTACCGACTGATGAAGAAATCTGATAAGTTCGAGTGGACTCCTGAAGCTGATGCAGCGTTTGCAGAGCTCAAAGCCCTGCTTTCCACCCAGCCGGTGCTTGCTGCTCCAATCAGCAAAGAGCCTTTACTGCTTTATATAGCAGCCACTGGACAGGTTGTCAATACAGTACTCACGGTCGAGCGGGAAGAAGAAGGTAAAACCTACAAGGTTCAACGCCAAGTGTACTATATTTCTGAAGTCTTAACCCCATCCAAGCAGAGATATCCACATTATCAGAAGCTTGTATATGGAATTTACTTGACCACAAAGAAGGTTGCACATTACTTCTCAGATCATTCGATTACAGTCATCAGCGACGCTCCATTGTCAGAAATTTTGAACAACAGAGATGCAACTGGTCGAGTGGCAAAGTGGGCGATTGAACTCCTTCCGCTGGATATCAAGTTTGAGGCAAAGAAAGAGATCAAATCTCAAGCAATAGCGGATTTCCTTGTCGAGTGGGTTGAACAGTAGCTACCGACCCAGATACAGTCGGAACATTGGACTATGTTCTTCAACGGGTCCAAGATGTTGAATGGTTCAGGCGCTAGAGTAGTCCTGGTATCTCCACGAGGCGACAACCTCAGATATGTTCTCCAGATTCACTTTGATTCCTCCAACAATGAAGCTGAATATGGGGCACTCCTGTACGGGTTGCGTATGGCCATTTCACTCGGCGTCCGTCGCCTAATGGTTTACGACGACTCAGATTTAGTGGTTAATCAAGTGATGAAGGAGTGGGACGTCAGGAGCCCAGCTATGACTGGTTATTGCAATGCGATGAGAAAGTTAGAAAAGAAGTTTGAAGGGCTAGAGCTCCACCATATACCCCGACTGAAGAATCAAGCAGCTGATGACTTGGCGAAAATAGGTTCCAAGCGGGAGCCTATTCCCAGCAATGTGTTTTTGGAGCATATTCACGCACCATCAGTTCAAGGAGATCCCTTCACTGAAGAGCCCCCACAGCCTAAGAGCTCCACTGATCCGACTGAAGTTGAAGTCCCAGCTGTGGTTGACTTGATCATGGAGGTTTTAGTCATCATTCCCGATTGGACAGTGCCATATATTGCATATATTCTCAGGAAAGAGCTTCTAGAGGATGAAGAAGAGGCTCGTCAGATTGTCCGTCGATCCAAAGCCTTCACGGTAATGGGTGGACGGCTCTACAGAGAGAGTGTTACTAGGGCCGTTCAGAAATGCATCACTCCAGAAGAAGGCCGAATGATCCTCAATGATATCCACTCAGGGACCTGTGGTCACCATGCGTCCTCTCGGACCATCATGGCCAAAGTATACCGAGCAGGGTTTTACTGGCCATGGGCAAATGAGATGGCAAAGGAAATAGTTGACAAGTGCGAGGGCTGTCAGTTCTACTCCAACACGTCCCACAAACCTGCTTCAGCCTTGAAGACTATTCCACTCGTCTGGCCATTTGCTGTTTGGGGATTAGAAATGGTCGGATCTCTAAGGACTGGCAGGAGTGGCTTCACCCATGTGCTTGTAGCAGTCGACAAGTTCACTAAATGGATTGAAGCTAAACCTATCAAAAACCTGGAAGCAAGTACTGCCGTCAGCTTCATCAGAGGGTTAACATTTAGATATGGAGTTCCGCATAGCATCATCACGGATAATGGGTCAAACTTTGATTCAGATGAGTTTCGAGCTTTCTACGCTTCCCAAAGTACTCGTGTCGACTATGCTTCAGTCGCCCACCCTCAGTCGAATGGACAAGCAGAAAGAGCGAACGGTTTGATTCTCAAAGGGCTGAAACCTCGATTGATGCGCGACCTTAAGCATGCAGTCGGCGCTTGGGTAGATGAGCTACCGTCAGTCCTTTGGCGATTTAGAACAACACCAAATCGGTCGACTGGTCGAACCCCCTTCTTCATGGTCTATGGGGCTGAGGCTGTGCTGCCGAGTGACTTGCTTCACAATGCACCCCGAGTAGAACTTTTTTCAGAAGCCGAAGCAGAACGGGCTCGAGAAGACGCTGTTGATCTTCTGGAAGAAGAAAGAGAGATGGCCTTGATCCGATCGACCATTTATCAGCAAGACCTTGGTCGATTATATGCCAGAAATGTGAAGGGTCGAGCATTTCAGGAAGGGGACCTTGTGCTCCGAGTGGACCAGGAACGGCCTCACAAACTTGCCCCCGCTTGGGAAGGTCCCTTCATCGTCACCAAAGTGCTCCACAACGGAGCGTATCACCTCTACAATGTGGAGCAGAATAAAGACGAGCCACGCGCTTGGAATGCGGAGTTACTCCATCGTTTTTATACTTAAGTGTTCAGACTGATGTAATAAGGAGTACCTCTCAGTTCGTTTATCAAAGACATGGTTTTACAGTCTCCTAAATGATTGTTGTTACTATTACATGTGTCCAAAATCCCCGAGTGGGTGGCTTAGCCGCGAATCCGATTCGCCTAAGTTTAAAAAATCCTACTGAGTGATGAGCAACCCTCTCACTCAGGGGCTTAGCTGCAGTCCTGTACTCGCCTAAGTTTAAGAAATCCTACCGAGTGATGAGCAACCCTCTCACTCGGGGGCTTAGCTGCAGTTCTGTACTCGCCTAAGTTTAAAAACTTCTACCGAGTGATGAGCAACCCTCTCACTCGGGGTTTGATACGAGCGAGATGGGAGGGAAAGGGGGCATGCAAGGGAGGCATGGAGGAAGGGTGGCGAGATTGTGAGTAGCAGCTCTCATCTCGGTTGGTCCGTTCGCTTGGTCCTGCTCCTCCTGTTTAAAATCCTACTGATGATGAGCAACCCTCTCACTCGGGGGCTTAGCTGCAGTTCCTGTACTTGCCTAAGTTGAGAAATCCCACCGAGTGAAGGAGCAACCCTCTCACTCGGGGGCTTAGCTGCAGTCCTGTACTCGCCTAAGTTTAAAAAATCCCCCCGAGTGATGAGCAACCCTCTCACTCGGGGGCTTAGCTGCAGTCCTGTACTCGCCTAAGTTTAAAAATCCTACCGAGTGATGAGCAACCCTCTCACTCGGGGGCTTAGCTGCAGTCCTGTACTTGCCTAAGTTTGAGAAATCCCACCGAGTGAAGAGCATGACTCTCACTCGGGTGCTTAGCTGCAGTCCTGTACTCGCCTAAGTTTAAAATCCTACCGAGTATGAGCAACCCTCTCACTCGGGGGCTTAGCTGCAGTCCTGTACTCACCTAAGTTTAAAAAATCCTACCGAGTGATGACAACCCTCTCACTCGGGGGCTTAGCTGCAGTCCTGTACTCGCCTAAGTTTAAGAAATCCTACCGAGTGATGAGCACCCTCTCACTCGGGGGCTTAGCTGCAGTCCTGTACTCGGCTAAGTTTAAAAAATCCTACCGGTTTGAGCAACCCTCTCACTCGGGGCTTAGCTGCAGTCCTGTACTTGCCTAAGTTTAAAAAATCCTACCGAGTGATGAGCAACCCTCTCACTCGGGGGCTTAGCTGAGTCCTGTACTCGCCTAAGTTTTAAAATCCTACCGAGTGATGAGCAACCCTCTCACTCGGGGGCTTAGCTGCAGTCCTGTACTCGCCTAAGTTTAAAAATCCAACCGAGTGATGAGCATCCCCTCTCACTCGGGGGCTTAGCTGCAGTCCTTGTACTCGCCTAAGTTTAAAAAATCCTACCGAGTGATGAGCAACCCTCTCACTCGGGGGCTTAGCTGCAGTCCGGTACTCGCCTAAGTTTAAGAAATCCTACCGAGTGATGAGCAACCGTCTCACTCGGGGGCTTAGCTGCCAGTCCTGTACTCGCCTATAGTTAAAAAATCCTACCGATGGATGAGCAACCCTCTCACTCGGGGGCTTAGCTGCAGTCCTTGTACTGGACAACATTTAAAAATCCTACCTAGTGATGAGCAATCCTCTCACTCGGGGGCTTAGCTGTAGTCCTGTACTCGCCTAAGTTTAAAAAATCCACCGATGATGAGCAACCCTCTCACTCGGGGGCTTAGCTGCAGTCCTGTACTCGCCTAAGTTTAAAAAATCCTACCGAGTGATGAGCACCCTCTCACTCGGGGGCTTAGCTGCAGTCTTGTACTCGCCTAAGTTTAAAAAATCCTACCTAGTGATGAGCAACCCTCTCACCTTCGGGGGCTTAGCTGCAGTCCTGTACTCGCCTAAGTTTGAAAAATCCCACCGAGTGAAGAGCAACCCTCTCACTCGGGGGCTTAGCTGCAGTCCTTTACTCGCCTAAGTTTGAAAAATCCCACCGAGTGAAGAGCAACCCACTCACTCGGGGGCTTAGCTGCAGTCCTGTACTCGCCTAAGTTTAAAAAATCCCACCGAGTGAAGAGCAACCCTCTCACTCGGGGGCTTAGCTGCAGTCCTGTACTCGCCTAAGTTTAAAACACGCTCCATCCTGATCCGTCAAGACAATGAAGTGCAGGTCGACTGAGCTATGCCACAAGTACAATGTGTGCTCCATCCAGATCTGCAAGAATGACGAGGTGCAGGTCGTCCGCGCTCCTCTCCTCAGAATTGCATCACAACAACAAAAGTCTATTCCGAGTGAAGGTACAAGTTCCACTCGAAAATAAAAACAAGCATATTTAAGGGAAAACTAAGTTCGGACCAATCCCCATGAGGTTCTAGACCGCAGGTTAAAGTACTCGGGCATCCGGCCCGAAGGAGTTTAACGGTTACAAAACCACTCAGCATACCGAGGCAAATTTAATCAGATCGTAAAATTTTTGTTCACTCCGCAAGAGGGCTGGCAGGCTCGACGAACTCATCCAGGTCGATTCCATCTGCAATTCGAGTAGCAGCACAGATAAAACTCTCCATGAAGGACTAGAAGTCAAGTTTCTTGGTATTGGCAACCTTGATTGCTGCTAGCTTCTCTTCTTTGGCCTCCTTGCAATGAACACGAACCAGGGATAGAGCTACGTCGGCACCGCATCGAGCAGAGGACTTCTTCCATTCCTGCACTCGACCAGGAATCTCATTGAGTCGAGGCATCAAAGACTCAAGATCATTTTGGAGCGTTTCCCTTGGCCAGAGCGCCGTGTCGATCCGCGACACCGCAACCTTCAGTCGAGCAAGGTAATTCATGGCGCTGGCAAGGCAAGACTCCAGTCGGAGCACGTTCATGGCAGCTTCATCTTTAACAGGGGAGTTGATGGGGTCCAAGCTTGTCTCGACTCGTCCTGTCTGTTCTTCGAAGTTTTGACAGAATTATGCATTCACAGAGAAATAATGAGTCGACAGTTATATGATGAGTCAACAAAAGCAAATCAATCGGACAGGGAAAAGTACCTTCAAGCATGAGGAATAACTTCTTGGTGAGTCCTCCCAGATAATTCTCTAGCTCATCCCTCTTTCGGGTGATGTCTTCCACTTTGTCAGTCAGGGTCCCTTTATCCTTCTTCAGTCGAGTTACCTCTTTGTTGGCTTCATCGAGAGCAGCCTTCAGCTTGGTATTCTCTCCCTCCAACTTTCCGACTGAGGCCAGCTTTTGGTCAGCGAGTGCCGTTTTTTCTTCTGCTGTTTTCTTCGCAGCCGCAAGGTCAAGGTCCTTCTTCTCCAAAGCCTGTATCATTGTTTCTAGAAAGAATAACATTCGAATCAGAAAAAGGAGGAGAAAGGATGGCAAGAGAACCAGTCGACAAGCTTTCCTTACCAGCAGCGTCATCCTTAGCCTTCTGCAAGTTATTCTGAGGCAACTCCAGATCAAGATTGAGCTGGATCTGCTTCTGCTCCAAGTCAGCGAACCGGGCTCCAAGATCACAAGATTTCTGTGTTCAGAAGATAGTCAATCGGCAGACACAAAGATTGGTTGCTTCCGAGCAATAAAGTAACAAGTTCTAAGAGTTCTAAGACTACTGCCGAATCAAACATTCAACAATAGTCTCGGGGACTACACCCAGTGGGTGCACTCAGCGTGCCCCCACTGGTTCGACTTTTCAATTGACTTGGTCCCTCTAGTCAGAAAAAAAAACTCAGACAATAGCCGACTGCCCGCAGTCGACTACGGTCTTGGGGACTACACCCAGTGTGTGCACTCAGCGTGCCCCCACTGGTCTAGGTTCCACTCGACATGATCTGCTCAGACCGAGTGGAAAAGTTCTGTTCTAAGACCCCCGCCGAATCAAACATTCGACTACGGTCTCGGGGACTACACCCAATGGGTGCACTCAGCGTGCCCCCACTGGTCCAGGTTCCACTCGACATGATCTGCTCAGACCGAGTGGAAAAGTTCTGTTCTAAGACCCCCGCTGAATCAAACATTCGACGGCGGCCTCGGGGACTACACCTAGTGGGTGCACTCAGCGTGCCCCCACTGGTTCAGAGATTCAATCGACACAACCTAGTCGACTCAAGTGGAAAAAATACTCAACAGAAATTAAAATACCCAGTGGGTGTACAGACTGACAATGGGCGTGCAATTAAGGTTCCAAAATGCTCATCCACGGACGTCTTGCAGATAAAAAAGCAGCAGTTTCTAAATATCATATCCTAACAGAACAAGCGTCAAGATGGAGTTCAGTCAGAAGTAAGCTAACCTGGACATTAGCCTGGAGTGCTGAGCTGGCATCATAGGCAGCTTGACTGGTCTCGCGCACCACTTTCATCTGCTCCATCATATTGCCTGCATGGCGTATAGCTTCCTTGGCAGCACTCACTTGGTCCTCTGGGACGGGATGGGCGGTGAAAAGTGGAGACGGTGGATCAGCTGCAGCAGCTTGAGAGCTTGAGGCATGAAGTTGCACAGATGAAGCAGGGGCCTGTGCAGTCGACGCTGAAGGACGACCACTCGACAAGGGAATCGCAAAAGTAACAGAAGCATGGTTGAGGTCCCCGGGCTGCTGGATAGCTGGTTCTGCCACCGGCGTCGACTGAAGCGTCTTGATAGCTGGTGCCTTTTTGCCCGAGGTCCTGCTCCTCCTTCCCACTAGCTTCTGTGGCACATCTTCATCGTCATCTGGAAGTTCAATAACATTTTGCGGAGCTGCAAAAGAATAGACCACAAGAGTTCAGTCGACTGTAGAAGTGGTTAGCAAAGAAAAGACAAGATAACAGGAGTCATACCCGCTTTGGATGTGACCGCGTCCTCCATCTCCTCGTCATCATCATCTTTGTAAGAAGAAGTCCCAGAGGTAGCAGCACTGCAAATTTCAAGGTTCACTCGGTCAAGCAAGAGAATGGGTCGACAACTGATAAAAGATTCTTGGAGCAAAGGGTGAAAACGAAACACTTAGGCAGAGGCGACGGGAACATCGACCTTGATCTTGGGCAAGGCCTTCCGTTGCTTTGACGGCGCAGTCTTGAGCTGCTTCGGAGCCTTCTCAGTCGGCACCGGAGAAGATGTCCGAGTGCGCTTCGAAGTTTGTCCAGTCGGTGCCGCCACTATACCCCGGATACTTGCTGGGTCGTGCTTCTGCTTGGAACGCTTTTCCACGCGAGGTGGAGAATCAACCTCCTCACCACTGCTCGAGTCTTTGTGCTCTTCATCATTCTCGTCATTAGAGTTCCAATCGCTGCTGTCGCCTCCACTCTCCTCTCCTTCCTGGATCTGCTCCCCGTTGGGCATCGAGTACATCTCAGTATATATCTGCGAGGCAAAGAATTGAACAAGTATCAGTCAGTTCCAAAGACAGTTTACAAATCAGAGTAAAAGTCACTCGACACCAAAGATTAGACCTTGTCCGGTTCGTTATCAGCGTCGAGTGGTGGAATTCTCCTGGACCCCCTGGGGTTGTCTTTGTTTCCAGTGATGCCCTGCAGCCACTGCGCCACCGTCTCCTCGGCAACTTCCTCCGGGTGGATCCGAGTGGTATCATCAGTACCCGTGTACATCCACATAGGATGATCGCGGGCCTGGAGCGGCTGGATGCGGCGATTGAGAAACACCTCTAGCAAATCCATGCCAGTCACACCATCGCGGACAAGTTGGATTACTCGTTCAACCAACATAGTCACCTCCACCTTTTCTGCTGGAGTCACTTTCAAGGAAGAGGGCTTCTCAATTCGCCCCGTGGTGAAGGGGGGAAGGCCAGTCGACTGACCAGGGGTTGGTTTGTCCTTACAATAAAACCAGGTCGGCTGCCACCCTCTGACTGAATTGGGAAGAGTCATAGGTCGAAAAGTGCTTTTACCTCTCATCTGGATCCCTAGACCTCCGCACATCTGGATCACGTGCGTCCTCTCATCACTCAGATTAGCCTTTTTCACAGACTGAGAGCGGCAAGTAAAGATGTGTTTGAAGAGACCCCAATGCGGTCGACAACCCAGGAAATTCTCACACATGGAAACAAACGCAGCGAGGTATGTGATGGTGTTCGGAGAAAAGTGATGAAGTTGGGCTCCAAAAAAGTTCAGAAAACCTCGGAAAAAAGGATGAGGAGGCAGGGAAAAACCACGGTCGACGTGGGTCGCGAGGAGGACGCAATCACCCTCCTGCGGCCACGGCTTGGTCTCATCACCTGGCAGCCTCCAGGATCCATGGGCAATCAAGCCCCCCTCGACCAGATCCTCCATATCCTCTTGCTGAATCGTGGATCGAATCCAGTCGCCCTGGATCCAGCCGGGCGGCAGGCCAGATCTCGACGACGATCCCCCCCGACTCGTCTTCTTGCCCTTCGCCTTCGCGTCTCCTTCTTCGCATGCTCCAGGGCCGCCGTCTTGTCCTTCCCCATCGCAGCAGGCTGCGCTCGGGCGGGGCGACGGCATCGAGGGTGGAGGTGAACGCAGTGGAGAAGCTAAGGGAGAAGAAGGGGAATGGGGCGCACTGTACAAACACCACGGCCCCGTCGCCTTATATGGGCCTGCTTCCGAGTGGCTGACTCATGGGCCCAAGCAATCCTGTCAAATCCCGCAACAGTCGCGCGTTTGGTACGTGGCGAAAAAGGTGGTGCAAGAATCGAGGCGTCCCTGCCTAATCTGCTCCGTTTACTGTGGTTCTCTCCGTCCCGTGCGCTTCTCCAAATTTCGAATCCCGTGAGATCCGGGAGCGGCAGTGCGACCAATCGCGCTGAAGATTTTATACCATACCAACACTTGGAGCTTATCAGCAAAGTTCACTCAACAACCTCTGAATGGACCTAGATGACTGAAAATGAAGTTGAAGTTTTTACATAGATCACCGGCCCGGTTAAAATGCCTCTGAAGCATATAAATCGGTTCGGAACCATCTTCAACCCCTTCTCCACTCGGACCCAGATCCATTCGGGGGCTAATGACAATGACATGTACCTATGGTAGGGTAATAGGCCTGACCTAGACACCCTTCCCGAGGATGACGAAGACATGTACCTAAGGTAGGGTAATAGGCCTGACCTAGACACCCTTACCCGAGGTCACTACCCTAAGGCCAAGGACATTCAAAGGATAGCACCATCTACCGACTGAAATCGCCACAGGGTGCAACCCACTCGACCAACAGTTCACTCGGGTAACCCAATTCCATTCGACCGGGGTGTACGCACTTGACCACATCAGAAACCACTCGGAAGACAGAAGATCTAAGGTCACTCAGGATGGCTAGGGTCAGGCGTTCATTCCGTAGTCTTAATGATCATTTATTTGCCTTTATTGCTGGCGTTATCAGTAATGTCTTGTCTTTATAGACATTGAACCCCTTGTAACGTGGGACGGTTGGGGTCCTGGCACACTCTATATAAGCCACCCCCCTCCACTGGCACAAGGGTTCGCACCCCCTGTAACTTCACGCATAATTCAATCGACCGAGCCTCCGGGCACCGAGACGTAGGGCTGTTACTTCCTCCGAGAAGGGCCTGAACTCGTAAATCTTGCGTGCACAACCTCACCGTAGCTAGGATCTTGCCTCCTCATACCTACCCCCCATTCTACTGTCAGACTTAGAACCACGACAGTTGGCGCCCACCGTGGGGCTGGTGTCTTAGCGACTTTTCGGTGAGGTTGCGATTTTTTCAGATTCCCATCATCATGGTTTCGGGTGGAGGTTTGGCTGAGGGCCACGAGATCCGTCTCGGCGCGCTCGTCTTCATCGCCGACGACTCCGCCTGGCTCTAGGACGCTCCACTCGACATCGAGACGTTCCCCGTCCGCGGGGCGACGCACTTTCGCGCATGTGTCCGCGGCGTCCTTCTGCGGCAGCCGTCGACCCAATATCGGTCGTTTCCTATGGCGTCTTCGTTCCCCGCTGTTCACCGTTGCAAGAGATCTGGTCGATCGCGGCTTCAGCGGTGGGTGAAGCATGCAGTGGCACGTCAATCGGCCACCCATCAAGTCGCGGCAATCGAGCCCGATGAATTTCTCTATGGCCTGTTCGATCTATCGACTGGCTCCGTCGAGACTCTGTCCGAGTGCGACAGCAGCGATCCTGCGGCGGAGGTCCTGATGGTCGTCACGCCGCGTAGCCCACCTGGCATGCGTCGCAACGGAGGCGGCGACGGAGGTGGCGATCCGTCGCGTGTTCACGAGGAATACCACCCCGAAACCCTCTCTTCACAGCGGAGGGAGGAACTTCACCGCCGTAACGAGGAAGCACTCCACACGCCCATCGTCGGAGAGACCTCTGAGGCTCGGGCCTTGGAGGCAGCGCGCTTGGCCACTTTGGCTGAACGCACTCAACTGGAAAATCTTCAGCATGCGCTCGACGAACATGCTCGGCAGCGGATTCCTGAGTCCAGTCGACGGCGGCAATTGTTCCCTCCTGAACCTCAGGTATACCGCACTCCGATTCAGAATCTTGCAGCCGCAGCTCGTATAGCAGAATCCATCCAGCCATCCCAGTCAGAAGCTGGACGAGGTTTGATGCAGATCCGGGCTCTTCTCCGGGTGGCAGGAGACCAAAACACTGCAGTATCACAGTCGCGTAACAGAATCCATAGCAGATCTGTGGTGGCTGACACAGTTCAGTCGGCTCGCAGCCCAAGATCGCCTCCACGGCGTGAGGGACGGGTGCATCGCCAGGATCAGCACTTGGGTCGGATCCACGAGCAGTACGATCATCGACTCGGCCGTGATGACCGCCGTCGAGCGCCTACACCCCCTCCGAGAAGCGGATCATATGTGCCCCGACACTATGATGACAGGCGCCCGTACATCGGTGGGCGGAGGACACCGGTCGACCCAAGAGAGCCAGGGTTTGATGCGAGGTCAATTTTAGTGCAAGGTTTGGTCGATAGGAACTGAGCACACAGAGAGGGGCAAGGCTGGGATCGCCCGAGTGGAAGCATGATTCATGTTTCGGGTCCCGAGTGTTTTAGCAGAGCTATCAGAGCCCCTGAGATCCCCCCCAACTTCAGGTTGGTGACTGGGGTTAGTAAGTTCACCGGTGAGTCGAAGCCTGACACTTGGCTGGAAGATTACCGAGTGGCTGTCCAGATCGGTGGTGGAAATGATGAGGTAGCTATGAAACACCTTCCTCTCATGCTGGAAGGGTCGGCCAGAGCATGGCTGAATCAGTTGGCTCCAGGCAGTATATTCAGCTGGGAGGAGTTAGCCCGAGTGTTTGTCAGGACATTCGAGGGAACATGCAAACGACATGCGGGGTTGACAGAATTGCAACATTGTGTACAGAAGCCGAATGAAACTCTGAGGGATTACATCCAAAGATGGACCACTTTACACCACACAGTAGAAAATGTATCCCAACACCAAGCAGTTTGTGCCTTCAAGGAAGGCGTTCGGTATCGAGAGCTTAACTTGAAATTCGGTCGGACAGGAGATATGTCTCTGACCCGAATGATGGAAATAGCCACCCGGTAGAGTAATGGTGAAGAAGAGGACCGGCTCCGCAGTGGAAAGGGCAAACCAGTCGCCCAAGACACCAGAGTGGGTCGGAAGCAGAAACGCAAAGCCGAGCCAGCAGGTCCAGGTGAAGCTGCAGTTGTAACTCAAGGAAAATTCAAGAGGAAGCACAAGGGACCCTGGATCCCCAAGAAGGTGAAAGATCAGGCTGGGAACGATGTGTTGGACTTGCCATGTCACATTCACACCAAGAAGGATGAAGAGGGAAATCTGATTTATCCCAAACATACCACTTGACAATGTCGGCTCCTGATCCAACAGTTCCGAGAGAAACAGCCCAATGAAAAGGAAAAAGAGTCTGACAAGGATGGTGATCAGGAAGAAGATGATGACGGTTTCCCTAACGTCAATTCCACTTTGATGATTTTTGCTGACATTGAGAGTAAAAGTCGACTGAAAGTCATCAATAGAGAGGTAAACATGGTTGCTCCGGCAACGACGACATATTTGAAATGGTCAAAGACTCCCATCACAGTCGACCAATCTGACCACCCACCGCACGTCGCCACCCCCGGGAGGCAAGCGTTGGTGGTCGACCCGGTCGTTGGGGGCACCCGACTGACCAAAGTCTTGATGGATGGCGGCAGCGGCTTGAACATTTTGTATGCAGAGACTCTTCGTGGGATGGGCATTCCGATGTCCAGGCTCAGTGAGAGCAACATGCGGTTCCACGATGTCATTCCAGGGAAGAAAGCTGATTCACTCGGACAGATCACTCTTGACGTGGTTTTCGGTGAAACAAAGAATTACCGCAAGGAGAAGCTGACATTTGAAGTTGTGGATTTTCACAGTGCCTATCATGCTATTTTGGGCAGAACTGCATATGCCCGTTTCATGGCTCGACCGTGTTACGTGTACCTCAAGCTGAAGATGCCTGGCCCCAGGGCGTGATCACGGTCACTGGTAATCGGCAACGAGCAGAAGAGTGCCTCCAGAAGGGATCTAAGATTGCCGATGAACAGATGGCAGCGATAGAAATGGAAGAATATAAGAAGACTGCAGATCCGAGTGATTTGTTGCGCGCTAAGAAGCCTGCTTCCGAGTTTGCATTTCAGTCGTCCGGTGAAACAAAGCCTGTTCACATTCACCCGACCGATCCCAGTGCTGCACCGACTCATATCTCAACAACACTTGACAGCAAATAGGAGGAAGCGCTCATCCAGTTCCTCCGTGAGAACTGGGACATCTTCGCATGGAAGCCGTCTGACATGCTGGGTGTACCCAGGGGGCTGGCTGAGCATCGCTTGCGAGTCGATCCAAAGGCAAAACCCGTGAAAGAGCACCTTCGTCGGTCCGCTGCGGAGAAGAGAAAGGCAATCGGCGAAGTGGTGGCTCGGCTTTTGGCAGCTGAGTTCATCCGCGAGATTTACCACTCCAAGTGGCTCGCCAATGTTGTCATGGTTCCCAAGAAGGACGATTCACTCCGTATGTGCATTGATTTCAAGCATATCAATCAGGCCTGCCCGAAAGATCATTTTCCTCTCCCCCGCATCGATCAGATAGTCGACTGAACTGCGGGATGTGAACGATTGTCCTTCCTGGATGCATATTCCGGGTACCATCAGATCCGACTGTATGGACCTGACAAAATAAAAACAGCTTTTATCACCCCATTCGGGTGCTTTTGCTACATCACCATGCCCTTTGGTCTCAAAAATGCTGGTGCCACATTCATGCGCATGATACAGAAGTGTCTGCTAGCTCAAATCAGTCGGAATGTGGAAGCATACATGGATGACATCGTGGTTAAGTCGCGCAAAGGTTCCGACCTGCTGACTGACCTTGCCGAAACCTTTGCCAATTTGAGAAGATATGATATCAAGCTTAATCCGTCGAAGTGTATATTTGGAGTTCCAGGTGGAAAGTTACTCGGTTTCCTCGTTTCCGAACGTGGGATCGATGCAAACCCAGAGAAAGTTGGTGCAATCCTCCGAATGAAACGCCCTGTGCGTGTACACGACGTTCAGAAGCTTACTGGTTGTTTGGACGCTTTGAGTCGATTCATCTCTCGTCTCGGTGAAAAGGCATTGCCTCTTTACCGACTGATGAAGAAATCTGATAAGTTCGAGTGGACTCTTGAAGCTGACGCAGCGTTTCCAGAGCTCAAAGCCCTGCTTTCCACCCAGCCGGTGCTTGCTGCTCCTATCAGCAAAGAGCCTTTACTGCTTTATATAGGAGCCACTAGACAGGTTGTCAATACAGTACTCATGGTCGAGCGGGAAGAAGAAGGTAAAACCTACAAGGTTCAACGCCAGTATACTATATTTCTGAAGTCTTAACTCCATCCAAGCAGAGATATCCACATTATCACAAGCTTGTCTATGGAATCTACTTGACCACAAAGAAGGTTGCACATTACTTCTCAGATCATTCGATTACAGTCATCAGCGACGCTCCGTTGTCAGAAATTCTGAACAACAGAGATGCAACTGGCCGAGTGGCAAAGTGGGCGATTGAACTCCTTCCGCTGGATATCAAGTACGAGGCAAAGAAAGCGATCAAACCTCAAGCGATAGCAGATTTCGTCGTCGAGTGGATTGAACAACAGTTATCGACCCAGATACAGTCGGAACATTGGACTATGTTCTTCGACGGGTCCAAGATGTTGAATGGTTCAGGCGCTAGAGTGGTCCTGGTATCTCCACGAGGCGACAACCTCAGATATGTTCTCCAGATTCACTTTGATTCCTCCAACAATGAAGCTGAATATGAGGCACTCTTGTATGGGTTGCGTATGGCCATTTCACTCGGCGTCCGCCGCCTAATGGTTTACGGTGACTCAGATTTAGTGGTTAATCAAGTGATGAAGGAGTGGGACGTCAGGAGCCAAGCTATGACTGGTTATTGCAATGCGGTGAGAAAGTTAGAAAAGGAGTTTGAAGGGCTAGAGCTCCACCATATACCCCGACTAAAGAATCAAGCAGTTGATGGCTTGGCGAAAATAGGATCCAAGCGGGAGCCTATTCCCAGCAATGTGTTTTTGGAGCATATTCACGCACCATCAGTTCAAGAAGATCCCTTCACTGAAGAGCCCCCACAGCCTAAAAGTTCCACTGATCCGACTGAAGTTGAAATCCCAGCTGTGGTCGACTTTATCAGGGAAGTTTTGATTGTTATTCCTGATTGGACAGTGCCGTATATCGCATATATTCTCAGGAAAGAGCTTCCAGAGGATGAAGAAGAGGCTCGCCAGATTGTTCGTCGATCCAAAGCCTTCACAGTAATGGGGGAGCAACTCTATAGAGAAAGTATCACTGGGGTCGTTCAGAAATGCATCACTCCTGAAGAAGGCCGAATGATCCTCGATGATATTCACTCGGGAACCTGTGGTCACCATGCGTCTTCTCGGGCCATCGTGGCCAAAGCGTATCGAGCAGGGTTTTATTGGCCGTGGGCAAATGAGATGGCAAAGGAAATATTTGACAAATGTGAGGGCTGTAAGTTCTACTCCAACTTGTCCCACAAACCCGCTTCAGCCCTGAAGACCATTCCACTTGTCTGGCCATTCGCTGTTTGGGGTTTGGATATGGTGGGACCTATGAAGACTGGCAGGAGTGGTTTCACCCATGTGCTTGTAGCAGTCGACAAGTTCACCAAGTGGATCGAAGCTAAACCTGTCAAAAACCTGGATGCAAGTACTGCAGTCAGCTTCATCACAGGGTTAACATTTAGATATGGAGTCCCACACAGCATCATCACGGATAATGGGTCGAACTTTGATTCTGATGAGTTTCGAGCTTTCTGTGCATCCCAAGGTACTCGGGTCGACTATGCTTCAGTCGCCCACCCTCAGTCGAATGGACAGGCAGAAAGAGCAAACGGTTTGATTCTCAAAGGGCTGAAACCTTGATTGATGCACGACCTCAAACATGCGGCCGACGCTTGGGTAGATGAGCTACCGTCAGTCCTTTGGGCATTACGAACAACACCAAATCGGTCGACTGGTCGAACCCCCTTCTTCATGGTCTATGGGGCTGAGGCTATGCTGCCGAGTGACTTGCTTCACAATGCGCCCCGAGTAGAATTTTTTTCAGAAGCTGAAGCAGAACGAGCTCGAGAAGATGCTGTTGATCTTCTGGAAGAAGAAAGAGAGATGGCCTTGATCTGATCGACCATTTATCAGCAAGACCTTCGTCGATTATATGCCAGAAATGTGAAGGGTCGAGCATTTCAGGAAGGGGACCTTGTGCTCCGAGTGGACCCGCAACGGCCTCACAAACTTGCCCCCGCTTGGGAAGGTCCCTTCATCGTCACCAAGGTGGTCCACAACGGAGCGAATCACCTCTACAATGTGGAGCATAATAAAGACGAGCCACGCGCTTGGAATGCAGAGCTACTCCGCCGTTTTTATACTTAAGTGTTCAGACTGATGAGATGTAATAAAGAGTACCTTTCAGTTCGTTTATCAAAGACATGGTTTTACAGTCTCCTAAATGATTGTCGCTACTAATACATGTGTCCAAAATCCCCCAGTGGGTGGCTTAGCCGCGAATCCGATTCGCCTATGTTTGTAAAATCCTACGGAGTGATGAGCAACCCTCTCACTCGGGGGCTTAGCTGCAGTCCTGTACTCGCCTAAGTTTAAAAAATCCTACCGAGTGACGAGCAACCCTCTCACTCGGGGGCTTAGCTGCAGTCCTATACTCGCCTAAGTTTCTAAAATCCTACCGAGTGATGAGCAACCCTCTCACTCGGGGGCTTAGCTGCAGTCCTGTACTCGCCTAAGTTTGAAAAATCTGCCGAGGATGAGCAAACCCTCTCACTCGGGGGCTTAGTGCAGTCCTGTACTCGCCTAAGTTTAAAAAATCCTACCGAGTGATGAGCAACCCTCTCATGGGGCTTAGCTGCAGTCCTGTACTCGCCTAAGTTTGTTAAAATCCTACGAGTGAAGAGCAACCCTCTCACTCGGGGGCTTAGCTGCAGTCCTGTACTTGCCTAAGTTTGTAAAATCCTGCCGAGTGATGAGCAACCCTCTCACTCGGGGGCTTAGCTGCAGTCCTGTACTGCCTAAGTTTAAAAAATCCTACCGAGTGATGAGCAACCCTCTCACTCGGGGGCTTAGCTGCAGTCCTGTACTCGCCTAAGTTTAAAATCCTACGGAGTGATGAGCAACCCTCTCACTCGGGCTTAGCTGCAGTCCTGTACTCACCTAAGTTGTTAAAATCCTACCGAGTGATGAGCAACCCTCTCACTCGGGGGGTTAGCTGCAGTCCTGTACTCGTAAGTTTTAAAAAATCCTACCGAGTGATGAGCAACCCCCTCACTCGGGGGCTTAGCTGCAGGCTCTGTACTCGCCTAAGTTTAAAAATCCTACCGAGTGATGAGCAACCCTCTCACTGGGGGCTTAGCTGCAGTCCTGTACTCGGCCTAAGTATGGAAAAACTCCTACGTGATGGGCAACCCTCTCACTCGGGGGCTTAGCTGCAGTCCTGTACTCGCCTAAGTTTAAAAAATCCTACCGAGTGATGAGCAACCCTCTCACTCGGGGGCTTAGCTGCAGTCCTGTACTCGCCTAAGTTTAAAAAAAAAATCCTACTGAGTGATGAGCAACCCTCTCACTCGGAGGCTTAGCTGCAGTTCTGTACTCGCGTAAGTGTAAAACATGCTCCATCCTGATCTGCAAGGACGACGAGGTGCAGGTCATCCGCGATCCTCTCCTCAGAACTACTTCTGTTCCGAGTGAAGATACAAGTTCCACTCGGAAAAAAATCAAGCATATTTAAGGGCAAACTAAGTTTGGACGAAGGAGCTTAAAAGTACTCGGGCATCAGGCTCGAAGGAGTTTTACGGTTACAGAATCACTCGGCATACCGAGGCAAATTGAACCGGATCATAAAAGTTCGGATGAAGGAGCTCAATGTACTCGGGCATCAGGCCCGAAGGAGTTTTACGGTCATAGAATCACTCGGCATACCGAGGCAAATTGAATCAGATCATAAAAGTTTCATTCACTCCGTAGAGGGGCTGGCAGGCTCGACAAACTCGTCCAGGTCGATTCCATCTGCGATTCGAGTAGCAGCAGCAATGAAGGTCTCCATGAAAGACTGGAAGTCGAGTTTCTTGGTGTTGGCGACCTTGATTGCCGCTAGCTTCTCTTCTCTGGCTTCCTTGCAGTGGACCCGAACCAGGGACAAAGCTACGTCAGCACCGCATCAAGCAGCGGACTTCTTCCACTCCTGCACTCGACTAGGAATCTCATTAAGTCGAGTCATCAGAGACTCGAGATCGTTTAGGAGCGTGTCCCCTGGCCAGAGCGTTGTGTTGATCCGCGAAACTGCAACCTTGAGTCGAGCAAGATATTCCAAGGCACCGGCAAGGCGAGACTCCAGTCGGAGCACATTCATGGCTGCTTCATCTTTGACAGGGGAGTTGATGGGGTCCAAGTTTGTCTCGACTCGCCTAGTTTCTTCCTCGAAGTATTGACAGAATTCTGCACTCGCAGAGAAATAATGAGTCGACAGCGGTATGATGAGTCGACGAAAGCAAACCAATCGCACAGAGAAAAGTACCTTCAAGCATGAGGAATAATTTTTTGGCGAGTCCTCCCAGCTAGTTCTCCAGCTCGTCCCTCCCGCGGGTGATGTCTTCTACTTTGTCGGTCAGGGTCCGCTTGTCCTTCTTCAGACGAGTCACTTCTTTGTTGGCTTCGTCAAGAGCAGCCTTCAGCTTGGCATTCTCTCACTCCAGGTGTCCGACTGAGGCCATCTTTTGGTCGGCAAGCGCCGTTTTGTCTTCGGCGGTTTTCTTCGCAACCGCAAGGTCAAGGTCCTTCTTCTCCAAAGCCTGTCTCATTGTTTCTAGAAAGAGTAACATTCGAATCAGAAAAAGGAGGAGAGAAGATGGCAAGAGAACCGGTCGACAAGCTTTCCTTACCAGCAGCGTCATCCTTAGCCTTCTGCAAGTTGTTTCGAGCCAACTCCAGGTCAAGATTGAGCTGGAATTGCTTCTTCTCCAAGTCGGCAAACCGGGCTCCAAGATCACAAGATTTCTGTGTTCAGAAGATAGTCAGTCGGCAGACACAAAGACTACTGCCGAATCAAACATTCGCCAATAGTCTCGGGGACTACACCCAGTGGGTGCACTCAGCGTGCCCCCACTGGTCCGACTTTTTCAATCGACTTGGTCCGTCCAGTCAAAAAAAAACTAAGACCATAGCCGACTGCCCGCAGTCGACTACGGTCTCGGGGACTACACCCAGTGGGTGCACTCAGCGTGCCCCCACTGGTAAAGATTCCACTCGGCATGATCTGCCCAGACCAAGTGGAGAATCAAACATTCGACGGCGGTCTCGGGGACTACACCCAGTGGGTGCACTCAGCGTGCCCCCACTGGTTCAGAGATTCAATCAGCACAACCTAGTCGACTCAAGTGGAAAAACTACTCAACAGAAATTAAAACACCCACTGGGTGTGCAGACTGACAATGGCTGTGCAATCAAGGTTCCAAAACGCTCATCCACGGACGTCTTGCAGATAAGGCGACAGTTTCTAAATATCATATCCTAACAGAACAAGCGTCAAGATGGAGTTCAGTCGGGAGTAAGCTAACCTGGACATTGGCCTGAAGTGCTGAACTGGCATCATAGTCAGCTTGACTGGCCTCGCGCACCACCTTCATCTGCTCCATCATAATGCCAGCCTGGCGTATAGCCTCCTTGGCAGCACTCACTTGGTCTTCTGGGACGTGAGGGGCGGTGGGAGGTGCAGTCAGCGTATCAGTTGCAGTAGTTTGAGAGCTTGAGGCATGAAGTTGGACAGGCGAAGCAAGGGCCGGCACAGTCGACGACGAAGGACGAACACTCGACAAGGGATTCGCAAAAGTAACGGAGGCACGGTTGAAGTCCCCGGATTGCTGGATAGCTGGTTCCGTCGCCGGCGTCAACTGAGGCGTCTTGCTAGCTGGTACCTTCTTGACTGAGGTCCTGCTCCTCCTACCCACGAGTTTCTGTGGCTCATCTTCATCATCATCTTGAAGTTCAATAACATTTTGCGGAGCTGCAAAAGAATCGACCACAAGAGTTCAGTCGACTGTAGAATCGGCTAGCAAAGAAAAGACGAGATAACAGGGGTCATACCCGCTTTGGATGTGACCGCGTCCTCCATCTCCTCGTCACCATCATCTTGGTAAGCAGAAGTCCCGGAGGTAGCAGCGCTGCAAATCTCAAGGTTCACTCGGTCAAGCAAGTGAATGGGTCGACAACTGATATAAGATTCTTCGAACAAAGGGCGAAAATGAAACACTTACGCAGAGGCGACGGGAACGTCAACCTTGATCTTGGGCAAATCCTTCCGTGGCTTTGACGGCGCGGTCTTGAGCTGCTTCTGAGCCTTCTCAGTCGGCACCAGAGAAGATGTCCAAGTGCGCTTCAAAGTCTGTCCAGTCGGTGCTGCCACCTTGCCCCGGATACTTGCTGGGTCGTGCTTGTGCTTGGAACGCTTTTCCGTGCGAGGTGGAGAATCGACCTCCTCCTCACTGCTCGAGTTTTTGTGCTCTTCATCACTCTCCCCATCGGAGTTCCAGTCGCCACTGTCGCCTCCGCTCTCTTCTCCTTCCTGGATCTGCTCCCCGTTGGGCATCGAGTACATCTCAGTATATATCTGCGAAGCAAAGAATCGAACAAGCATCAGTCGGTTCCAAAGACAGTTTACAAAATTAGAGTAAAAGTCACTCGACATAGAAGGTCTGACCTTGTCTGGTTTGTTATCAGCGCCGAGTGGCGGAATTCTCCTGGACCCCCTCGGGTTGTCTTTGTTTCCGGTAATGCCCTACAGCCACCGCGCCACCGTCTCCTCGGCAACTTCCTCCGGGTGGATCCGAGCAGAATCATCGGCGCCCGAATACATCCACATAGGATGATCGCGGGCCTGGAGCGGCTGGATGCGGCGAGTGAGAAACACCTCTAGCAAATCCATGTCGGTCACACCATCGCGGACAAGTTGGATTACGCGCTCAACCAACATATTAACCTCCGCCTTTTCTTCTGGAGTCACTTTCAAGGGAGAGGGCTTTTCAATTCGCCCCATGGTAAAGGGAGGAAGGCCAGTCGACTGACCAGGAGTTGGTTTGTCCTCACAATAAAACCAGGTCGACTGCCACCCTCTGACCGAATCGGGAAGAGTCATAGGTGGAAAAGTGCTTTTTCCTCTCATCTGGATCCCTAGACCTCCGCACATCTAGATCACATGCGTCCTCTCATCACTCGGATTGGCCTTTTTCACAGACTGTGAGCGGCAAGTAAAGATGTGTTTGAAGAGACCCCAATGCGGTCGACAACCCAGGAAATTCTCACACATGGAAACAAATGCAACAAGGTATGTGATGGTGTTTGGAGAAAAGTGATGAAGTTGGGCCCCGAAAAAGTTCAGAAAACCTCGGAAAAAAGGATGAGGGGGCAGAGAAAAACCACGGTCGACGTGGGTCGCGAGGAGGACGCACTCACCCTCCTGCGGCTGCTGCTCGGTCTCATCACCTGGCAGCCTCCAGGATCCATGGGCAATCAAGCCCCCCTTGACCAGATCCTCCATATCCTCTTGCTGAATCGTGGAGCGAATCCAATCGCCCTGGATCCAGCCGGGCGGCAGGCCGGATCTCGACGACGAGCCACCCCGACTCGTCTTCTTGCCCTTCGCTGCCGCCGTCACTTTCTTCGCACGCTCCAGGGCCGCCGTCTTCTCCTTCCCCATCGCGGCAGGCTGCGCTCAGGGGGGCGGCGGCGTCGAAGGTGGCGGCGAATGTGGTGGTGAAACAGGAGAAGAGGAAGGAGATGGGGAGCACAGTGCCGGGCTCATCGGCCCCGACGCCTTATATAGGCCTGCTCCCGAGTTGCTGACTTGTGGGCCCAGGCAATCCAGTCAAATCCCGCAACAGTCGCGCGCTGAATACGTGGCGAAAAAGGTGGCGCGAGAATCGAGCCGTCCCTGCCTAACCCACTCCGTCTACTGCGGTACTCTCCGTCCCGCGCGCTTCTCCAAATTTCGAATCCCGTGAGATCCGGAAAGCGGCAGCGTGACTAATCGCGCCGAGGATCTTATACCATACCAACACTCAGAGCTTATCAGCAAAAATCACTCGACGACCTCTGAATGGACCCAGGCGACTGAAAACGAAGTTGAAGTTTTTACAAAGATCACCGGCCCGGTTAGGATGCCTCTAAAGCATATAAATCGGGTCGGAACCATCTTCAACCCCTTCTCCACTCGGAACCAGATCCATTCGGGGGCTAATGATGAAGACATGTACCTAAGGTAGGGTAATAGGCCTGACCTAGACACCCTTACCCGAGGTCACTACCCTAAGGCCAAGGACATTCAAAGGATAGCACCATCTACCGACTGAAATCGCCACAGGGTGCAACCCACTCGACCAACAGTTCACTCCGGTAACCCAATTCCATTCGACCGGGGTGTACGCACTCGACCACATCAGAAACCACTCGGAAGACAGAAGATCTAAGGTCACTCAGGATGGCAAGGGTCAGGCGTTCACTCCGTAGTCTTAATGATCATTTATTTGCCTTTATTGCTGGCGTTATCAGTAACGTCCTGTCTTTATAGACATTGAACCCCTTGTAACGTGGGACGGTTGTGGTCGTGGCGCATTCTATATAAGCCACCCCCCTCCACTGGCACAAGGGTTCGCACCCCCTGTAACTTCACGCATAATTCAATCGACCGAGCCTCCGGGCACCGAGACGTAGGGCTGTTACTTCCTCCGAGAAGGGCCTGAACTCGTAAATCTTGCGTGCACAACCTCACCGTAGCTAGGATCTTGCCTCCTCATACCTACCCCCCATTCTACTATCAAACTTAGAACCACGACAGAGGACACGGCTCTAAAGCCAAGGGCATTCAAAGGATAGCATCATCTACCGACTGAAATCACCTCAGGGTGCAACCCACTCGACCAAAAGTTCACTCGGATAACCCAATTCCATTCGACCAGGGTATAATCATTCGACCACACCAGAAACCACTCGGAGTACAGAAGATCTAAGGTCACTCAGGATGGCAATGGTCAAGCGTTCACTTCGTAGTCTTAATGATCATTTATATGTCTTTACTATTGGCGTTATCAGTAACGTCTCACCTTAATGTACATTGAACCCCTTGTAACGTGGGCTGGTTGGGGTACTGGCGCACTCTATATAAGCCACCCCCCTCCACTGGCACAAGGGTTCGCACCCCCTGTAAGCTCACGCATAATTCAGTCGACCGAGCCTCCGGGCACCGAGACGTAGGGCTGTTACTTCCTCCGAGAAGGGCCTGAACTCGTAAATCTTGCGTGCACAACCTCATCGTAGCTAGAATCTTGTCTCTTCATACCTACCCCCTATTCTACTGTCAGACTTAGAACCACGACAATAACCAGTAGAGAAAGTACTCATAGACATGGGAATAAGTAAGGAGCTAACTTCAACCATGCGTGAGATTAAATTCCTTTTGCTAGAGTAAGTAGTATAAATTACTACCACAATTTTTAACTTCATGGCTAATTTTAACATAACCTTTACAAGGTTAAAATCCTTTAGATACTAGAAGATCAAAATCGTTTTATGGGGAGATATTTAAGCAAATATGTTCGCTGAAGATATTTTGCACAAACAAACAGTAGTGATTGTCACTTCGAATGTGGTCAAAAAAAAAATCAATGTTGAGATCCTTACTATCTTTTTGTACACCCAAATACAATTTTATTGATTCATTTATAGCCAAGGTCACACAACAAATGCATCAAAAGTCTACTTGGACATGGAAGTTATAGAAACAAATCAAAACATTGAGAGGTATGATATATTAGCAAAACATGCGGGTGGCGGCACGCACTACTGGAATTGCCCTGATTGCCGAGTGCCAAGATGTTTGCCGAGTACATCCTGTCGGGTGCTCAGCAAAGGCCCTCGTAAACCGAGTGTGGAAAAAAAGAGCTCGGCATAGACCGCACACTCAGGAAAGCCCGGCCTTTACCCACCGCAGGCTAGAAAACACTCAGGAAATACACCGACACTGAAAAAGGCATGGACACGTGTCCCTACTCACCACACTTGACGGAGGGGTGACGACGCTGCCCTTTTTCCGAGTGTTGCATGACGGGCACTCGACAAAGCGCTGGCCCATTAGTGTTCATCTTTGTCAAGTGCCTGTCAGGTGGCACTCGGCAATCATTTCTTTTTCTTTTTCTTTTTCTTTTTCCTTTTTCTTCTCTTTTCTTTTGTATCTTTTCTTTTCTATATTATTTGTTTACTTTTTTCTTTTTCTTCTCTTTTCTTTTGTTTCTTTTCTTTTCTACATTATTTGTTTTCCTTTTTCCTTTTCTTTTCTTTCCCCCTCTCTCTTTCCTGCCCTTTCTTTCCCCCTCTTGTTTTATTTACTATCATCACATGACGGCGTTCTTTTGGATCCCACTTATTAGTCTAAAGCATAGTGAACACTTCACTTACACTTGTAATCAAATATTGCTTTGGATATCTTATACTTTTAGCCTTTGTTTATTTCAGAAAACAATCTTTTCAGCTCCAAGAATATCACATAACTATCCCTAATATTTTGAAGTTTGGGTTTCATGGAGGCAAGCATAATATACTGAACTGTGATTGAATTCTAGCTCTTGGATCGAGGGATGTGAGTCACATCATCCATTGCATCAGCGGGAGAGCACCGAAAGTATGCAATAGAACATAGTCCTTCTCGGCACTTCTTTGAGGACAATCCTCACATTACGGTACCAATCTATAAAGTTTTAACCTAATAATTATACACAGCTAATCAAAATCAATCAACAGGGAAGGTGGAAGTACGTGCCATTATTTTACAACAATAATGCAAATACTTAGACATTGTTCATAACTAATGCAACTCAAATTAACGATTAATTAGAGTATGCTCCCACTAAAATCAATATCTCTCATAATTGACTACTAGTGATTCAAGATCCATGACTCACTTACTACACCATTGATGTAAAATCACTGCTGAAGTAGTAACAAGACTGGTAGGTCAATATACCAATCATATCTCCATATGACTCTTGTTCATATTTCGATGGGCGTGTTTCGAGATCAAGACGATCTTGCTATCTCACCAAGACAACCAAGTGTACTTGCTGCATGAACGGTTCATTCATGTCTCATAGACTACACATGTATAATACCCATGTGACATGGCATATTTGGAGGAACGTGTATTTCAGACGGTGCTATAGTTGGATGAACACTATCAACTTGATATTTTAAGTGAGAGATCACCCTATAAAATATGTCTCTTACGCATCAAACAAGGTGCAAAAAAAGGGATTAACATCATAGGCAATTCATAATTTGGGGACATGGTATATCCCCTTACTATGGACAAGTCTGCGTCCTCTTCATGCAGTTTTTGCAAAAAAATCTGTCGTGGCAGCAGTTTCTGAAACCAGCAGAAAATGCTGCCGTGACAGTAATTTTGAAAATTCCACCGTGACCCCAGTTTTTCAGCAGAAAATGCTATCGTGGTAGCAGTTTCAAAAACTCTGCCGTGGCAACTTGTTTTTGCTACCGCGGCAAAACTTTTCTGCCGTGGCTTGTTATTTCAACTTTTCTTCACCGGAGAACTCCTTCTTCGCATACGTCTTTTGCGTCGAGGTCCTTCATCGTAAATATCATCATTTTAATATCATCGAGGATGACACGTAGGTCAACAAATAAAAGAAAAGACAATCATATGGCTCCAGCCATCATGCCATACCATGACTCACAGGTCAAGATAAAAATTATTAAAACATATCGCACCTCATGCAAACATATTGAGACATGAAGGCTATACCACATCACATGCAAACCTCCTGCAAAAACAAGTTAGACGACTCTAATCACTTTTGCTAATTACCATGGCTACTATGGTCAAGTTGGCAAAATTTTATTTTCCTACGAAACCATTAAGCACGACACTTCACAGTATTGTTTTAACATGTGGGGTTCTATGAACCATGAGACCTAATTAAAAAATTTGAGCCCCATACTAAACTTCGTCATTACGCGTGACCCCCTTGTAGATCAAAATCTACAAGCC
The DNA here is from genome assembly GCA_011799875.1 of Thinopyrum elongatum. Classification (NCBI taxonomy): domain Eukaryota; kingdom Viridiplantae; phylum Streptophyta; class Magnoliopsida; order Poales; family Poaceae; genus Thinopyrum; species Thinopyrum elongatum. The sequence goes on from CM022302.1 coordinate 560,454,123, forward strand.
CTCTTTCATTGCAAAATTTATCTTTCTCAACTATAGTGGAACCCAAAGAATCTGAAGCATAACTTCGGTCGGCGATCAACATACTCAGGAGCAGCATAAAAGCACCTCAGCAAGCTAGATCTTTGTAACAAAATCCCACCATGTCGTTGAGATCAAAACTTCACAAATAGAAGGGTTACAACATGAATGTCTATTAATTAGAGCTCTCTAATCACTCCGCACAAAAGTGCAATGCTGCATATCACCATATGCAATCGTACTTGCATCTACTCATAGATATGCTCTGATGCCACTGTAGGGTTGCACAACAAAAAAGTTATGCTACACGATCACACCCAGGAACACTATGAAAATGGTAGATAACGATAATCTCACTAGGAAGCAGAGTAGCGGAAACAATGTAGTCTGTCGGTGAAGCGCAGTGATTCTCGCGACAAGGTTATACCTCCCAGCCATGAGAATTTCTCCGAGATGATCCGCTGATCAAGAGTTAAAGTAAACAACCCCTCTGAGGTATCCAAGCATTCCGAAGTAGTAATCTGGCAGGGCTCTGATGTCTAGGAAGAAGAGCTCTGAGAAAACTAGAGAGAGTGAAGCCTAGCGGTGTTCCCGTCTAATTAGTAGTATATTCCTATTAGACCAATTAGACCAGGAGAACCCGTCTAATTAGGAGTCTAATCTATTAGACCAATTAGACCCGCATTAGAGCATAGCTATGTGGGAGAGATCCTCCTTGGAGTTGATGTTCTCTAGGGCAGGAGATCTCCCACATATATATAGGTGGAAGAGGAGAGGAGGGCTGGCTGAATTGGGGTTGGACCCCAAGTAGGATTCGGCCCCCTTTTTCCTTCTTTGGGTAGCGCCCCTATGGGCCCCTTTTGGTCCACTTGGCGCTGCCCCCTTGGGCTAAGCCAAGAGGGACTTTTCACCCAAAAAATATTCCGGAGTTTTCTGGAAGTTTTTGGAACCATCCGGAATCTTCCAAAACTTTCCATATATAGACCGAAACTTTTTTGAAAACATATTATACCATTCCGGAATTCCCTAAATGCTTTTGGGACCATCCGGAACACTTCTGGATCCATCCGAAACACTTTCGGTGCTCATTCTCTCATCCTTTAGTTGCTTAAATATTACTAGTTGTTAAGCGTGTGACCGTACATGTTCGGAAATAAGTGGACATGACCCAGAACACTTTTCGGTCAATAGTTAATAGCGGGATCTGGACCCCCTTGTTAACTCCCACATATTCATGAAGTTCTTGAGTGAACCTTTCATTCTCGAATACCATTCCCTTTGCTTCGCGATACGTTAAAAAAACCAAGGTAAGATTTTATCTGTATCCCCATGATCAACTCTTTGATCACTATACCGGTTATCCTCATTAACAGTTTTGTTCTCTTTAACGTATTTGTATTCCTGCATCCTTATGCTCGCAAACACATGTGGCTTGCCAGACGATGATGATACCATAATACCGAGTGGGCCCAGAGAGTATCTCTCCATCGTCGGAGGAGCAAATCCCAGTCTTGAACTATCGATACCGAGACATACGTTTCCAGTATACCCGTAAGTTAGTTTTATTATAACCCAGTTACGGTGTGACACTTAGTAACCCCAAGGTAACCATCTGGTATGTTGGCATAGGATATTCTCATGGTCTAACGAACTAAGTAAACATTAACCCTTTATATGAAAATACCGACTACATAATAACGATGTAATCTCTCAGTAATTTATCAGTTGGGTCTATCCAACATCATTGCTCTGATAACAATGTGTTCTCATTATTGATAGCATCCTTGTTACTTTAACAATGGTCATGATCACGAAAACAAGATCATCATCAATACATGAGCTAGTCATAGAGGCATGACTAGGGATCATATTGGTATTTATGTTTCCACACATGCAATTGAGTTTTCCTCCAAATATAATATTCAAGAATCAATGCAATTATAGCACAGAAATATAAACTTTAATTATGAACATGGTAATATAATAATACATTTATAATTGCCTCTAGGGCATATTTTGAACAACTGTTGGATAACGGCATATAGATATAAGGACATTATGCTACCCAATCATGCCATGAATAATCATACTCACAAAAACTACAATTTAATTGATGCACAACCGTAATTTGTTCACCACGCCTATGCTATGTTGTTTGGACAGATGCCTCCAGTGAAACTGTGGATCCCCCTATTGTTTTCAACCTCGACCATTTACTTTTATTATTGTCTACAATCTGATCTATTTTATTATTTACTTGGAACCGTCAATTCCTTCCACACCATACGTTTAATTCTTGTAAATAGCTAGACTGGAAGACTGAGAACCTTCCTAGCCAAGTTGGGGACAAGTGAAGTTTGCTAATTGTGTGCAGGTACTGATCATTGATTGTATTGCCATTAGTTTCTACTGGTTTGATAAACCTTGGTTCTCAACTGAGGGAAATACTTGCTTGCTGGACTACATTATCCCTTCCACTTGGGGGTCCCAACAACTTCCATGTAAGTAGAAAGCCAATTTCTGGCGCCGTTGTCGGTCAACTAATTGCTATAGTTATAGGTCCTACACTCAATTACTTTACTTTCTTGTTATTTACCATGCCGAGTTACCTTTTATTTATCATTAGTTTGCTTTTATGCTCTTCAAGAAACTCAAATATACCATATTTGTTCTCTGAGCAATCGGACTCTCAAGGAAGAGATTCATCCTAAGGGGGGTAGGTTTGTAACACCTTGGTTTTGCCCTTTTTATTTTCTTGGATTTTCTTTGAATTTGGACCTAAGCTCAAATCTTTTTCTCACTTTCTCCCCCAAGTGGACCCAACCTCTCTGATTTTTCCCAAGCATCTCTACTCCCATCCTAGCCTTACCAATATTTTTCATCTCAATTTAAACATTCTTTTTCTATTAAAAGAGTGCCATTTTTAATAGGAGTTTGAAGCAACCCCTATTTTGTTGATCCCTAGCCTCCCAAACAATTCTCGTAAATTCTCCTACATTTATAAACCCCAGATACACCTTTTGGTCCCAATCTGCAAAAAGTGAGCACAAGGACAAACCCTAGTTTTTACCCCTTTTCTAAGCTTGTTAAACAAGTGACATCTGTACTGATCCAATTGAGGTGAAATTTTGCCACAACACTCACCTTACAAAGTTACCACACCACACCAAAACTCAGGACCAATCTCGCAGCCTATCTCTCTTTACACAACACAAACACCTACTGGTCATATCACATCTTTGGTCCTAGCACTCACCACACTCATCCATTTTGTCTCAAATCTTGCCAGTGTACTATTCACTACTAGGAAACCCCCTATAGGCAACCACTTAATAGTAGCGCGGGTTAACTGTCCCGAGCTACTACTACTTAGTAGTAGCGCCGGACAAAAACGCAGCAGCGCGGGCACAGAAGACCCGCACTACCACTAAGCGGTCTCCACCGTGCCCCCCGGGACATGCCATAGTAGTACCGCTGGGAATAAAAGCCGCGCTACTACTAAGTTCATAGTAGTAGCGTGGGTGTGCCACCCCGCGCTACAACTAAGGATAGACAAGGCCAGTTGGTGGGCCCCGCTTAGTAGTAGCACGGGTTCCGAAGGCCATGCTACAACTAAGATAGACTTAACCCCCTGTGGGCCTCCCTTCTTCCTTCCTCCCCCATCCACTCCTCTGCTCCTCCTCCTCATCCTCTCTCGATCCCTCTCTCGATCCCCCACGCATCCCCGCCACCACCCTATGCATCGTTGTCGCCGGAAGCCCCGGGCCCGCCGCTGCAACCCCCTCCGACATCGCCCCCGTCTGTCACCGCCCCCGTCCGTCGCCGTCCGCGTCATCGCCGCCCCGTAAGCCACCAGTTCCACTCCTCTCCCCTCTCCTCTTCTCTCTCTCTCTCTCTCTCTCTCTCTCTCTCTCTCTCTCTGAACCCTGTCTCTTCTCTGTAGGTACAGGGGCCATAGAACAGGAGGAGGACCAGCAGGCCAAGATCCATCCGTCATCACCTCCCACCCAACACCAACTTTGTGAGTTAGCTTCCCTTCCTTTCTCCCCCATCTACCCAACATCTGAACATCATCTTCAGTTTTGGAAAACATGACGTTCTAGTTCAGTTTTGGCTTACCAATTCTGAAGAAAACTACAGCAAACTGTCTGTCCGTGTGTGTGTGCACGCATCAAATTAGTTCACCATAATATTAGATGGTTGTTACCATAAATTTTGTTTCAGATTTTCTTCCAACTAGTTTTTAACAAGAGCTGCTGAGGTTTTGGCTCATGAAAAACGACCAAATGTTGGCCTATCTATTGTGCCGCTCATAGAATTTCTATCCATGGAATGGAGGATCAGTTGGTCACTTATGCAATATATAATCCTTCATATATTATATTCTAGGTTAGGTGCTCCTGTTAACTGAATTTAATCATCTTCCTTTGATCCTTTTGGTCACATTTTGGTTCTGTTTTGGGTGACTCAAACTGCAGCAAATTATCTGTGTTTGTATCCATTGTATGTAAATATAAAAAAAAACTTCAGTTTTGGGTTCACTCTGGTTCAGTTTGTTTCATTAGAAGACTTAGATTCTATTAATGTGCTGTAAGTGATATTTTTTTTTTGAAACTTGAGGACATTAGGAGAGGCTCCTACTGACTTTCTAGTAGAACATTAAAAAGAGTACAAGGATAATTACATCTATGTCAGGTGGGCGGGGGGGGGGGGGGGATGGAGAGTACACTAGGTAGCTAATGTTACAAATCAAACCGAGGCCACAAACGCCCTAATGAAAGGGTGAAGGACGTCCCTAGTTCTGTGTATCATCATGGATACATCATTTTGGAATCTTTCCCGCCAAGAGTCAAAAGATGGTTGCATCCCCCTAAAATGTTTGTTGTTTCTTTCCTTCCAAAACCCCCATGCAGCGATGATGAAAATTTCCATAAACATGGGTCTGTTCCAGGCGGCTCTCCCTTCATGCAGAAGGGCCAGTATACAATCAGCGTCGGGCCTGTTGATTCCAATAGCGTTCCAACACTGGACCACAAATGGGCATTTAAAGAGCAGGTGTGTGACCGTTTCTTCCGGGGGAGCGGAGCACAGCAAGCAAGTGTACACATTATCACGTAGCACATACTGCCTTCGCCTCAGCATGTTTCTAGTATTCAGCCGATCAGCCAAAAGGAGCCACGTGAACACCTTCAATTTGTTCATGCATTTGGATTTCCAAATCCAGGAGAAGGCATCATCCACCTGAATATCCTTGAAGCAGAATTTGTAGAACTCGCTAGGAGCAAAACCTTTTCTCCCAGTATCGTCCCACACACAAAACCATCTATGCTTCCTATCACAGCCCGGATCCACTTCGGATGTAAGTGTTTGCAAGTCATGGATTTCATCTATAGCTTGTAACAAGAGAGGCAGATGAAAGGCCTCCCCAATGCTGTTCGATAGGAGCAATTTCTGGATAGTCAAATCCTCATCTAAAGCAAGAGAGAAGGCTCTGGGATGAGAGTCGCAGAGGATCTGTTCATTCCATAGATCTTTCCATAATAGAGTGGTGCTCCCGTCTCCCACTTTGATCCTTGTGACTCCTCTGAAGATGTCCGAGAGTTGCAGAATGTCGCACCACCAAAAGAGCCATGGGAATCATAGGCATGAGGGACTTCTTGGTTGTAGTAGGTGTTCCACACCAATTTTACCCAAGGAACATCAAGGCGATTATAGAACTTGAAGAGTTGCTTGAGAAGCAGGGCTTGGTTTTGCACTTTGATGTCAACAATGCCAAGGCCACCCTTGGATTTTGGCCGGCACACCATCTCCCAAGAAGCAAGCGACGTGTGTTTTGGCCCATCTTCTGTTTGTTTGTTCCAAAAGCAGTGGCGAAGGAGCTTGTCTAGGTGTTCTACTATTTTTGGCGGGATCTTGATGGAGCACATGGTATGCACTAAGAGCGACGATAATGCCGAGTTGACAAACGTAAGTTTTGAGCCATAGTCCAGAAGGGTGGCAGCCATCGAGATTTTCCTCTCCACTGACACTACGAGGGGCATCAGATCAGTCATTGTCGGCTTAGTGGTGCCCAGGGGGAGGCCTAAGTATGTAAACGACATTTGTCCAACCGTACAGCCAAAGATCCCAGCAAACTCCCGAGCAGCACTAGGTGATAGATTTATAGGGATCGGCGTGGACTTCTGAAAGTTAATGCGTAGCCCCACGGATGTGGCATATTGCAGCAGCAACTGTTTCATATTCTTAGCTTGCACCGTGTCAGCCGGTAGGAAGACAATCGTGTCATCAGCGTACTGAATGACAGGGTATTCTTGTTTGGTAGATGGAATTGGTTTTTGGATCAGACCTCGGCAAAAGGCATCATTAATGGCAGCTTGAAGGAGGTCCGCCGCAAACACGAAAATGAGGGGTGACAGAGGATCACCTTGTCTTACCCCACGTTTACAATCAAACTGTCTACCAGGGGTTCCATTCAGCAACACTGAAGATTTGCCTGATGAAAATATACAGGACATCCATTTGAGCCATCTCTCATTGAAGCCCATGGCCCGGATAATCTCCATCATTGGCGCGTGTTCAATAGTGTCAAACGCTTTGGCAAAATCAAGCTTAAGGAGCAACACTTGCTTGCCGGTGGACTGACACTGGTGTATGTATTCGTCTATTCGAACGCCCAAGCGATACAATCCTGGATTGATCTGTCATGCAAAAATCCATACTGATTAGTATGTATGATGCGTAGTATTACACGCTGCAATCGATTAGCTAGTAGTTTAGTCAAGATTTTCAGGCAGCAATTTAGCAGAGTAATTGGGCGATAGTCATTCGCAGATTCCGGTGACTGACATTTTGGAATGAGAGTGATAAACCCAGTATTCAGGCTTTCCAGGTCCAGGCCCCCTTCATAAAAGTCCATGATGAATTTATAGAAATCGTATTTGATAATATGCCAACAAGATTTTAAGAAGCAACCATTAAATCCATCCGGGCCCGGAGCTCGATCAGATGGCATCTCCTTAACTACCTGATCAATCTCAGTAGTGGAGAAGGGGGTTGTAAGCTCATCAAGGCCCTCCACCCGTTTAATGATCGATGCAAGATCGAAAAGCATGTTGGGTGGATCAGAATGCCCCAATCTCTGTTTATAGGACTGATACAACACTGCCTGTTTTCCCCCATGGTCTGATATTGTGGTTCCATCATCAAGTTTTAGAGAAGCTATGGAATTCTACGATATCTCTCAGTAGCAACAGTGTGAATTTTTTTTGTGTTACCGTCTCCAACCTGAAAGTAACGGACTGTGCATCGTTTCTGCCAGTATAATCTTTTATAGTTTAGTAGCTTCAACAAATGAGACCTCAAAATTGCTCTGAAATTATCCTCAGTGATTGTTAGTTGCCTCTTCTCTTCAAGAGTATCCAGATCCAATAGAGCCTGATTGGAGTTGTCAATTAGAATCGACAGTCTCGATATTTTCCTACTCCAATTCTTGAGATCATATCTCAGATTTTTTAGCTTCCTGCAGAGAAGAACAGCCGAGTTTGGCGCATAACAGGGTTTAAGCCAAGAGTTTCGAACCACTTCATGAAAGCCCGGGTGCTGCACCCAATAGTTCTCAAAACGGAACACCTTGCTTTTTGGGATGGATGATTCAATGGAAATTACACATGGTGTATGATCTGAAACGGGTTTCCCCAAGGGAAAGACTAAAGTGTTGGGGTACGAGGTCGTCCAATGGACCGAAGAGAAATACCAATCCAACTGCTCCAGCAAGGGATTATTTTGCATGCTACTCCAAGTAAACGTCCTCCCTTTAATTGGCAGCTAAACGAGGGACTGTGATCGAATAAAATCATTGAAGATCAACATGTCGTTAGCATTTCCCCCTGGTTTATTTCTGTTGTCCGGTGCTCGAATATAATTAAAATCACCATCTAAGAGCCAATCCTCAGAGGCTAGGATATTCAAGCTAAAGAGCCAGGCAGTGAAATTTACACGGTCAATGCCACCACACGGGCCATATATATTTACCAGTGTCCATTTAGCATTAGTGTGCATGGAAGTAAAGGTAATGCCAAGAGCAAAAGATTCCTCAAGAACGATATCAGCAAAAAACACAAAGGAGTTCCATGCTGTGAACAAGCCACCAGATGCACCATTGGATGGGATAAAAGCAAATTTATCTAGACGTTTAAGACATAGCAGTTTAACAAAAGCCCTATCAAACATAGTACGCTTAGTCTCTTGCAAACATAACACATCACATCCACTTAGATCGACAGCACTACGAATAGCTAACTGTTTATCATCTCCATTTATTCCATGAACATTCCAGCAGAGAACACTAGTAGAAAACAGGGCTTTGGTTCGAGCCAGCCCAGCCCATTAGTCCTGGTTCAGTCACGAACCGGGACCCATGTGGGGCATACGTCCCGGTTCATGCGCCCAGGGGGCCGGCCGGGGCCTCGTGGGCATTGGTCCCGGTTCGTCTGGACCCATTTGTCCCGGTTCCTGGCACGAACCGGGACCAATGGGCCTCGCTTCTGGCCCACATCCATTGGTTCCGGTTCGTGGCTTGAATCGGGATAGAAGGTGGGCCTTTAGTCCCGGTTCCACGCACGAACCGGGACCACTGAGGTGGCTATATATAACCCATCGCCGGCGAGCAGAGCACTCCACACTGCTCTGTTTTTTCTGGCCGGTGAGGGGAGAGCTTTGTGGTGCTCTAGCTCACCTCCTATGCACATGAGGTGTTTGATGAAATGCCCGAGCCACACTAGTTAAGCTTTCTCCTCTCGAAGCTCGACCTTCAAGCTCCATTTTCCTCAAGATTTGTCTAGGTTTAGCGGTCCGTCACGTCCCGTCCCCGTCTTCACCGCCGTCGATCGCCTGCGCCGATCTCGTCGCCGGCATAACCGTGGTGAGCCTCTTGTTCTTATCTTCTTTCTAAAAGAAAAAAATTCTTACTTGTATGATTTAGATAGATACTTGTCTAATTTTCTTACTTTTATTATTGTTTGTTATTATATAGTGCGATGGTTTTGGTATCCGCCCCCGTCGGCCCTCGTCCTGTCTATGATTCGGATGTTGTATATATTATATTTTACAACTATTTGGTTCATTTATTGTTTATGTCAATTATGCCGACCAACGTGACATAGATTTTTTATCTAGGAGGTATGTGAACCGGAAATTCCAACCGACCCTATTGTCGAGAGGTTAAATTTAGTTGAAGAAGAAAACAATTACTTGAAGGAAAAATTGAAAAAAAATTGAGGAGGAGAAGATGATATTGGAGTTGCATGTTGCGGATGTCGTCGATGATCACAAGATAAGATGGATGCAATGCGCTTCAAGATTAGAAAGTATAGAAAATATGTCATTCATACCGAGGCTTGGTATCATTATGCCGTTGGATCAATTGTTACCTTGGTTGCGATTATGATCGCATTTGTTGTTGCATTGAAATGTTTTACATAGTTTCAATGTATGGTTTAATTAGATGCTCTGGAGAGCTATATGTTGCTCAATGAGAACTATGTATGTACTTTGGTTTTAATGTGATGATGAACTTCTATTAATTTGGTCACTTATCTATTCATGATGTTTTGTAATGGTTTTTTACACACTTAATTATATATAATGCACGCAGATGAACCGGCAATGGATGTACGGTGACAGACGCACCTCCGAGTACATTAAGGGCGTGCATAATTTTCTCGAAGTGGCTGAGGCAAACAAGCAGAATGGTTTTATGTGTTGTCCATGCCCTATATGTGGGAATACGAAGTCTTACTCTGACCGGAAAATCATTCACACCCACCTGCTTGAGAAGGGTTTCATGCCATACTATAATGTTTGGACCAGGCACGGAGAAATAGGGGTTATGATGGAAGACAGCGAAGAAGAAGAGGACGATGACAACTATGTGCCCCCTGAATACGGTGATGCTGCAACGGGGGAAGCTGAAGATCAAGAGGAACCAGACGATGTGCCCGATGATGATCTCCGCCGGGTCATTGTTGATGCAAGGAGACAGTGCGAAAGTGAAAAGGAGAAGCTAAAATTCGATCGCATGTTAGAGGATCACCAAAAAGGGTTGTACCCCAATTGCGAAGATGGCAACACAAAGCTCGGTACCGTACTGGAATTGCGGTAGTGGAAGGCATAGAATGCTGTGCCTGACAAAGGATTTGAGAAGCTACTGAAAATATTGAAGAAGAAGCTTCCAAAGGATAACGAATTGCCCAACAGTACGTACGTAGCAAAGAAGGTCGTATGCCCTCTAGGATTGGAGGTGCAGAAGATACATGCATGCCCTAATGACTGCATCCTGTACCGCGATGCGTACGAGGATTTGAACGCATGCCTGGTATGCGGTGCATTGCGGTATAAGATCAGACGAGATGACCCTGGTGATGTTGACGGCAAGCCCCCCAGGAAGAGGGTTCCTGCCAAGGTGATGTGGTATGCTCCTATAATACCACGGTTGAAACATCTGTTCAGAAACAAAGAGCATGCCAAGTTGATGCGATGGCACAGAGAGGACCGTAAGAAAGACGGGAAGTTGAGAGCACACGCTGACGGGTCGCAGTGGAGAAAAATTGAGAGAAAGTACCGGGCTGAGTTTGCAGGTGACCCAAGGAACGCATGGTTTGGTTTAAGCGCGGATGGCATTAATCCTTTTGGGGAGCAGAGCAGCAATCACAGCACCTGGCCCGTGACTCTATGTATCTATAACCTTCCTCCTTGGCTGTGCATGAAGCGGAAGTTCAATATGATGCCAGTACTCATCCAAGGCCCTAAGCAACCCGGCAACGACATTGATGTATACCTAAGGCCATTAGTTGAAGAACTTTTACAGCTGTGGAATGGAAACGGTGTACATGTGTGGGATGAGCACAGACAGGAGGAATTTGACCTGCATGCGTTGCTGTTTGTAACCATCAATGATTGGCCTGCTCTCAGTAACCTTTCAGGATAGACAAACAAGGGATACCACGCATGCACGCACTGTTTAGCTAACACAGAAAGTATATACCTGGACAAATGCAGGAAGAATGTGTACCTGGGGCATCGTCGATTTCTTCCGACCAACCATCAATGTCGAAAGAAAGGCAAGCATTTCAAAGGCGAGGCAGATCACCGGAAGAAGCCCGCCATGCGTACCGATGATCACGTACTTGCTATGGTCAATGATTTACACGTAATCTTTGGAAAGGGTCCCGGCGGACTATCTGTTCCGAATGACGCTGAGGGACGCGCTCCCATGTGGAAGAAGAAATCTATATTTTGGGACCTACCCTACTAGAAAGACCTAGAGGTCCGCTCTTCAATCAATGTGATGCACGTGACAAAGAACCTTTGCGTGAACCTGCTAGGCTTCTTGGGCGTGTATGGAAAGACAAAAGATACAGCGGAGGCACGGGAGGACCTCCCTCCAAAGCAGTATGAAGGTCCTGCCAGCTACGCTCTTACCAAAGAAGAGAAGGAAATCTTCTTTGAATGCCTGCTCAGTATGAAGGTCCCGTCTGGCTTCTCGTCGAATATAAAGGGAATAATAAATATGGCAGAGAAAAAGTTCCAGAACCTAAAGTCTCATGACTGCCACGTGATTATGACGCAACTGCTTCCAGTTGCATTGAGGGGGCTTCTACCGGAAAACGTTCGATTAGCCATTGTGAAGCTATGTGCATTCCTCAATGCAATCTCTCAGAAGGTGATCGATCCATAAATCATACCAAGGCTAAGGAGTGATGTGGCGCAATGTCTTGTCAGTTTCGAGCTGGTGTTCCCACCATCCTTCTTCAATATCATGACACACGTCCTAGTTCATCTAGTCGACGAGATTGTCGTTCTAGGCCCCGTATTTCTACACAATATGTTCCCCTTTGAGAGATTCATGGGAGTCCTAAAGAAATATGTTCGTAACCGCGCTAGGCCAAAAGGAAGCATCTCCATGGGCCATCAAACAGAGGATGTCATTGGGTTTTCTGTTGACTTCATTCCTGACCTTAAGAAGATTGGTCTCCCTCAATCGCGGTATGAGGGGAGACTGACTGGAAAAGGCACGCTAGGAGGGGACTCAATAATATGCAGGGACGGGCATTCTTGGTCTCAAGCACACTACACAGTTCTACAGAACTCTACCTTGGTGACCCCGTATGTCGATGAACACAAGAACATTCTGCGCTCCAAACACCCGGAGCAGTGTGACGACTGGATTACATGTGAACACATCAGGACTTTCGGCAGTTGGATGGAAACACGTCTCAGAGGTGACAACACTGTTTCTGATGAGCTGTACTCGTTGTCCAGGGGACCATCTTCGACTGTATTGACTTACAAAGGATACGAGATAAATGGGAATACATTTTACACGATCGCCCAAGATCAAAAGAGCACCAACCAAAACAGCGGTGTCCGCTTTGATGCAGCAACCAAGAGGGGAAAGGACACATATTATGGTTACATAGTGGACATATGGGAACTTGACTACGGACATGATTTTAAGGTCCCTTTGTTTAAGTGCAAATGGGTCAATCTGTCAGGAGGCGGGGTACAGGTAGACCCACATTACGGAATGACAACAGTGGATCTGAACAATCTTGGATACACAGACGAACCATTCGTCCTAGCCAATGATGTGGCGCAGGTTTTCTATGTGAAGGACATGTCTACCAAACCGAGAAAAAGAAAAGATAAGGAAGCGAATACATCATACGATGAGCCAAAGCGCCACATAGTTCTTTCAGGAAAAAGAGACATCGTGGGATTGGAGGGAAAGACAGACATGTCTGAAGATTATGAAAAGTTTCATGAAATTCCTCCCTTCAAAGTCAAGGCTGACCCAAGCACCCTGTTAAGCGATGAAGAATATCCATGGTTACGGTGCAATAAGCAAAGGACACAAGCGAAGAAAAAGTAAAGACAGATTAAGTCAGAAAGGGTTGAAAATTGATGATGTGGCTTTGAATGGTTCATTTTGAACACACAAAAAGTCTGGAGTTCAAATAAGTTCAAAAAATGAAATCCCTTTGTAACAGATGAGTTTTCGTCCAAAACCGTGATACTTCGAAAGAAATTGTCCATTTTGTACATGAAGTGCATCCAGTTTTTGTCGTAACCCTCTTTTAGCACATGCTATGTGGGTGAAATGATGATATCATGCCAATTTTCAACCTCTTCAGAGTTCATTTGAAGTGCTTTTCAATTTCAGGGTCATTTAGCTCAAAAAATCAGTAAATGCATGAAAAATAACATATGAAGTCAGAAAGGGTTGAAAATTAATGATGTGGCTTTGAATGGTTCATTTTAAACACACAAAAAGTCTGGAGTTCAAATAAGTTCAAAAAAATGAAATCCCTTTGTAACAGATGAGTTTTCGTCTGAAACCCTGATACTTCGAAAGAGATTGTCCATTTTGTACATGAAGTGCATCCAGTTTTTGCCGTAACACTCTCAAATTTTTAGCACATGCTATGTGGGTGAAATGATGATACCATGCCAATTTTCAACCTCTTCAGAGTTCATCTGAAGTGCTTTTCAATTTCAGGGTCATTTAGCTCAAAGAATGAACTAATATAAAAAAGAATGAACTGGAAAACTTTTATGAAACTCTAATAGCAAAAATAATAAACTAAAATTTATGCAACTAAAATTATCAAAGTATTTTCTGTTCAAAACATTAAAAGCAAAAATAATTCTCATAAATAACTTTTTTTGTTAGAAACTTTAATAACAAAAAGAATTATCATAAAGAATTTTTTTGTTAGAAACTAAAATAACAAAAACTGTTTTCGAATATAATGATAAAACACAGTAATATTAAATAGCAGGAAAAAGAATGACTCGAAAATCTATTTTTATAGTAAAGTTAATCACAAACTAGTGATTCACACAAATTTTAAAGAATTCAAATTTAAACTATTCAAATTTGAAAACTAATGGCACTAACAGAAAGTTTATATTTTTTCTGACCTAAAAGCAAAAAAAATTAAAAAATAAAGCAAAAAACAAAAGAAAATAAATAATGCAAAAAACAAAACAAAAAACTGGAAAAAAATAAAAAAATGCACACAAATTTCAAAGAATTCAAATTTAAACTATTCAAATTTGAAAACTAATGGCACTTACAGAAAGTTTATAATTTTTCTGACCTAAAAGCAAAAGGAATTAAAAAAATAAAGTAAAAAACAAAAGAAAATAAATAATGAAAAAAATAAAACAAAAAAACTGGAAAAAAATAAAAAAAAATGCCACCTACTGGGCCACCATGGCCTTGATACGACTAGAAACCCAGCCATCCAGGTGGGTCAGGATTCAGGCCCGTAGAAGGCCCAATAGGCCTATAGGCATGCACAGAGAGGTTAGGCCCGTAAGCCTGCTTTAGAGAGGAGCTCGACAGCTCAGGCGCACCGCACCTTATAAACAGGTGCGGCTCTCTCTCAGCTAGCGAGGTGGGACTAAACATCCACCGCGGCTATGCCAGGCACATGCTATTGGTCCCGGTTGGTGGCTCGAACCGGGACCAATGCCCACCTTTGGTCTCGGTTCTTGGCACCAATCGGGACCAATGCCCCCCTTTAGTCCCGGTTGGTGCCACCGGGACCAAAGGTCTCTGTTTCCCGCCCTATGGGCTGCTGAAAAGAGACCTTTGGTCCTGGTTGGTGGCACCAACCGGGACTAAAGAGGGGCATTGGTCCCGGTTGGTGCCACTAACCGGGACCAAAGCCTTTGCTATATAAGCCAGCACTTAGGAAATTTTCAGATTTCCATCGCCAGTTCATGCCCGACGCCCCAGCGCTGCTCCTCGTCGCCGTCGCCGTCGTCGCCCCTGCCTCCGACGTCGTCGCCGCGCCGCCCCTGCCCCGAGCCCTCGACGCCATCGCCGCCCGCTCCCCGCTCCTCGTCGTCGTCACCCAGCGCCCCTGCCCCCGACCACGCCGTCGCCGCGCCGGCCCCTGCCCCGGCCCGCCCCCGCGCGCCGGCGCCCTCGCCGCCTCCGCCGTCGCCGTCGTCGTCGCCGTCGCCATCGCCGTCGCCGTCGCCAGCCGCCCCCGCTGTGAGCCGCCGCGCCGCCCCGTCTCTGTTTTTTTTCATTTTTTATTAGATTAATTTTTTGTTCATATATATATATATAATGTATATATTTATGTATGTGCCTATATGTATGTAGATGTTCATAATGTATTAATTTTTTTGTTGAGAGCATTTTTTTGTTCATGATGAGGGGGGTGGGGGTCGATGTACATATGTATATATATGATGTAATTTTTTTGTTCATATATATATATAATGTAATTTTTTTCAACGTATATATGTATGTGGTAGCTATATATGCATGATGAGGGGGGTGGCGGTCGATATACCCCCTCCCCGATAACTTCGACATGAGGGGGGGGGTCGATATACCCCCTCCCCGATAACTTCGACATGAGGGGGGGGTCGATATACCCCCTCCCCGATAACTTCGACATGAGGGGGGGTCGATTATCCCCTCCCCGATAACTTCGACATGAGGGGGGGTCGATATACCCCCTCCCTGATAACTTCGACATGAGAAGGGAGTCGATATACCCCCTCCCCGATAACTTCGACATGAGGGGGGGCGATATACCCCCTCCCCGATAACTTCGACATGAGGGGAGGGGTCGATATACCCCCTCCCCGATAACTTCGACATGAGGGGGAGTCGATATACCCCCTCCCCGATAACTTCGACATGAGGGGGGGGGTCGATATATCCCCTCCCCGATAACTTCGACATGAGGGGGGGGGGGTCGATATATCCCCTCCCCGATAACTTCGACATGTTTTGGAACGGAATTCCTGATAGAATAATTCACCTTTTGGTATGAATTTCAGCAAAGGCCTTCCAAATAGCGATATTCGGAAGGCTCTTGCTGAACTTTGTACCAAAAAGCGAATTATTCTATCGGGAACTCCGTTCCAAAACAACTTTGAAGAGCTTCGTACCATTATGCGCCTGTCATTTCCGGCTAATGATGAAGTCATGGTTTTCTTGAATTCTTTGACACTAGACAACGTGACATATAGAAGGGTAGATGAGATCAGGAAAAATATGGACCATTTTCTGCACATCCAGAATGGCGTCATTTTGTTAAATCCCTTGTCGGTCTGGACGTCGGACATTCATGAGAGAGGCGGTCCGGCCCAAACCCTAGAAGCGTTGTCGAGGCCACCCCAAACCCTAGAAGCGTTGCCTAGGCCACCCCAAACCCTAGAAGCGTTGTCGAGGCCACCCCAAACCGTAGAAGCGTCGAGCTAGCTAGGTCTACGTTTGCACTAATATATCCATCTGTCATGTTTGTATATTAATTGGCATGTTGTAATATTTGCAGAAACTATGGAGCACCGAGACATCGAAGCAGAACAGTTGTTGGGGGACATAATCCTCGGCGGAGGTGATGTCTTGTTGTTTCTCAACGACACCGATGGTCTGGAAGGAAAGGGTGAAGCAGGCTCCGGTGATCGAACAATGGAGGTGGAAGGACATGATTATGATGGCTCCGGTGATGGAATGCAGGTGGAAGAAGGAGACCGTGATGACTGCTCCGGTGAGCGAATGGAGGAAGGAGATGTTGCAAAGTCCGGCGATGTATATATATTAATTAAGCCTGTGCTGACTAGCTAATTCATGCATTAATTGTTTTGGTATGTACACATATTAACTCTCTTCTTTCTTCTTTTCTAGCCCTCCGGATCGAGCCAAACTTTGGTAACGAGACGAGGCCCGAAGAAAAGGTTGCGCCAGGATGAAAGGTTCACGATCACAGCAATCAAGGGCGATGGCCAACCGATTGAACCCAGCCGGACCAAGGAAGCATTTTCTGCTCAGTGCGGGGTTCTTGTTAGGGACATGATCCCAATCAGTATCCACCAATGGAATAAGCCTAAGAGCGAAGACCCTCAAGTGTCTTTTGTCAACGATAGACAGAAAGATGATCTTTGGACCGCGCTGAAGGCAAATTTCACCCTACCGCCAGAGGAGGATCCGGATAAGCCAGTTATAGAGCCATTGGTCAAGGATCATGCTCTTAAGAAGATGGCAGATCTATTCAGGAGGTGGAAGAATGAGTTGAAATCAACGTTTGTCGACAAAGGGAAGATTCCAGAATTCACCAGCCGATTTGAGAAGATAAGAGGTCACTGGCCCGCATTTGTGGCCCACAAGACATCGGAGAAGAGTAAGAAGATGTCAGCGACAAACAAGAAAAATGCTGCAAAGAAGGAGTATCACCATCGCACGGGGTCAGGTGGCTACCTCAAAGCCCGGCCGTTGTGGGACAAGGCTGAGAAGGACCTCCTTGATAAAGGGATCGAACCAGAGACATTGAACTGGCCAGACCGTTCAAGGACTTGGTTCTTCGGGGTTGGGGGAACCTTGGACCCTGAAACAGGGAAGTGCCGTTGGACGAAGGAGCAACTTGAAATACCCGTCAAGAAGCTTCAGAAGTATATCGCCGCAGCGCAGCAAGGGACGTTCGTTCCCGACAGAGAGAACGACGAGCTCACACAGGCCCTCGGGAATCCTGAGCACCCAGGACGAACACGAGGCACGGCAGGCTCCGTTGCGTGGAAGGAAGGGTTTCCCAGCGCAGGCGGTTACAAAACCCGGGAGAGGAGGAGGAAAGTGGAGCAGACCGAACTGCAGAAGCTGAATGCAAGGGTACGAGCGCTAGAGGAACAAGCACTAGTTCAGAGGCAGCGACCTGCCGAAGCTACCCCGCCATCTCAGCGGAGAAGCAGCGTGGCTTCCACCGAGCTCCTTCAGTAGCCTCACTTCACGGCTCCCAGCTACCCCGTGGATGCTATCACGGAGGCTCAAGATTGCCACCTTATGGCGCAATGGTAGCACCTCAAAGTCAAGGCGGCTGTCGGCTCTGTTGCACCTCCTCAACCCGGCGCAACTTTTCACTGCCTTCCTATTCCAGAAGGCTATGCTGTTGTGATGGTCGATGAAATAATGGAGGGATTTGAGGAGCTCGAGCTTGACCACCCTACCAGCGAAGGGGAGACTCAGCTGGGTCTTGCTCTGAAGACTCCATGTCTATGGCGGAAGGAGCTCATCAACCTTCCGAACTGGACGCCTCCGCCTCCTCCTCCGGCGAGTCAGGGCACTCCGCCTCCTCCTCCGCCTCCTCCTCTGGCGAGTGATCAAGGCACTCCGCCTCCTTCTCCGGCTGCTCCGGCACGTGGCGGCACTCCGCCTCCTTCTCCAGCTGCTCCGGCGCATGGCGGCACTCCGCCTCCTTCTCCGCCTGCGATGGCGCGTCCGAGCAGCCCGCCTCCTTCTCCGCCTCGTCAAGAACAGCGGAAGACAGCCGCCGCCGCTCCGGCTGCTCCGGCGCGTTGTAGAACTCCGCCTCCTTCTCCGCCTCGTAAGCAACGAAGGAAGACAGCCGCAGCCGCTCCGGCTGCTCCGCCGTCTAGCAGTACAGCCAGAGGCGGGAGGCAATACAAATTCGGTCCATCTCTCAAGCCTCTAGAGAAGTTACCATATGAGATGACCGAGGAGGAAAACGCGGAGATCTGTCAAGCCCAAGTGAAGGACTTTTTTGCAAAGAAAAATCCACCTCCGGAGGAGAAGATGGATCCGGTGAAATTGAAGCGCACTTTGAAGAACCTGAAGCGACCACCACCGCCTCCGCCGGATGACAACCATGTCCGCGCTCTGAAAAAGGCAGTGGAAGGAGCGCGCCGGTCGGGAACTACTTCATGTGACAAAAGGTTACAAGAACGAAGAAGAGGGAACAAAATTCCCCAGCTCGGCGAACAGGCAAATCAATCGTGCCCCCCACTCAAGGTGTCTAGCGATATCGTCGCAAATCTGCTGGGGATGCTGCCCGGTACCAATCCTGGTGATTACCTGCCCGACGATGCACATTTTGATACAATGGAGGTGGACGAACACAAATACCAGTACGGGAAGCCTCTCGTCAGACCTGGTGATCCTCCTCTAACAACGATGATGTGAAGATTCCATAAGTGGTACATGGACACCTGCAAGTCTGGGAAGGATATTTTGACACTGAGAGTTAAAGAGGAGCACGACCTCGTTGGAATTGATCTGTTGTCTGTTCCATTTGAGGAGTTCTTTCAGTTTTTCAATCAAAAGGACCTCGATAAAATAATCATCACTTGCTACTGTCTGTAAGTACTATACTTCTGTAATTAAGTCTCTATATATAGCTCAGCTCTTTCATTGCATGTATATATAATTATCCTCACTATATTATGCAGATTGAAGATCGTCGAATGCAGAAATGCACAAATCTATGATATTGGGTTCATTAACACAAATCTCAGAGATGAATGGACGGTTACATATCATGCGAAAGAAGCCGAGGCCAACTTGCTACAATCGTTGCTTAAAAATCAAAACAAAGATAAAATACTCTTTCCTTACAACTTCAAGTGAGTGTTACTGTCTTCTGCATATTCGGTTTCCCTTATTACTCGAGGTTATAGTAATGTAATTGATGAGTTATGCATGCGTGCGCCGCTTCCACTTTATTCTCCTAGAGATTAAGCTTGAGCAGGGACTAGTAACCGTCTTAGACTCAAGACAAAAAGATCCCAAGGAGTATGCGGCCATGACTGAAATGCTCCAGAAGTAAGTTCAATCGATCATTATCGCACCATGTCGGCAACTTTGGTCATTTCCTGATATCAAGTAATTATTTTCTTTGTCTCGCAGGGTTTGGAAAGTGTTCACCACAGAAGCTCCGGGACTGCCGGGGGAGCTGCGATTTACACACCCGAAAGTTAGTACTACTAGCTAGTTTCGCGCATCTCCCATTGATTCTAGCTAGTTTCATCAATACCATTTATAATGTTTGATTATCAGTTTGATTGACCTTTATTTCTCGTAAAGTGATTGTGGCAGGAAGGCGGGAATAATTTTTGTGGATACTACATTTGCGAGTACATCTACAACGCGACGACCTCTAAGCCGGGCTACTCTGAAAAACAATATGGAGTGCGTAAGAAATAATATTCACAATTTTATTTCATTACCATCATTTGTGTTGAGTTTCATTTATATATATGTATTGACCCCCTTCTTCAAATTAGATTTGACAGATGCGGGATGAACTCCTACCACAAGATCGCATAAAAGCAATTCAAGAGGAATTGGCGGGATTCTTTCTTGACCACGCCATCAATCCAGCCGGAGAATACCATGTGGAACTTGACATCAAATGTTAGGGATTGTAAGAGATCTTATATTGTATATATGTAGCTAGTAGCGTCGGATAGATATACGAAAACTTGTTGTTCGGCCAATCTCTCGGAGAAGGAGGAGGTCGATCACTTTTCTCTGTATATGTTCATGACGATCTTATGTACTTAATGGTTTCCTTCATTTGCTTACTAGCTAGCGTGTCGAGTCCTCTCTATACGTATAGTACGTAGTGTCGACCAAGCATGGAGATAAGAGAGGACACTTCTCTCTAGCTATTAGCTAGTTAACACAATATATGAAACCCCTAAATTAACCCTACAAAACCCCCCAAACACCCCCCCCCCCCCCCCTTTCGAAAAAAAAAAACCCCAGCTCCTGAGCTGCTGACACGTAGATGATTTTTGGTCCCGGTTGATGTTACCAACCGGGACTAAAGGCCCTCCTCTCTGGACTCGCCGAAGTGGCCACGTGGAGCCCCATCTGTCCCGTTTCGTATAAGAACCGGGACTAAAGGTGTTGGGCTTTAGTCCCGACCCTTTAGTCCCGGTTTCCGAACCGGGACAGATGGGCCTTATGAACCGGGACAAATGGGCCTTTTTCTACTAGTGGAATGTTCCATCTTCTGCCTTGTTGTGTCACGGGAGGGAGGAAGCAGAGGTGCGTGGCAACTGCAGCTTCTCAGCGCTGAGCTCTTCCGGTGGGATGCCACCTGACCGTGCCGATCTCCTGGATGGTTGCAATGGGTGTTGGAGCAGGCACATTGGCAGAGCTACCAGATCCACCAAAGATAGCTGAAGTGCCTGACGGTGCTGTAGCAGTTATGTTGCAGATAATAGCTGGTACTTTCCTCTGTTTTACCTTTGATGATGTCTTTTTGATGTCAGAAGGTTGTGGCACCCGGAATCCATCGTACCGTGTAGATCTAGTGCTTCTACGCAGTAAGGTAGTATCAACATGTGCAGTTTCCTGCAAGATCATTCTGCCAAAGTGATCAGGCAGGCTCTGAACGGTGGCATCTTGGTCTTGCTGGGCCTCCATCATCGGCTCAGTGAGTGTGGCGGGAGGATCAACATTCAAACCGCGGACCGTCTCAACTATCAGCCCATCAGTTGCCTCCTGGCTATTTGGAAGCAGGAGAGGATCGTCAGCAGGTGAATTATGTCCATGAAATGCCAGCATAGCCCAACCATCACTATCAATAAAGAAGCCCTCATTGTATGCTGCAACAAACCGTCCATCCAACAAGGTCCTACAGACGCGGAAGCTCATGTTACGAGCAATTGTTTCCATGATCAGAGTAAAGAACCGTAGAGGGTTGATAGGGAGCAACCCAACAGTCTGAACATTATCCATCAGACCAGCATTAGTGAGTCTAGGTGTGTGAATATTAGCATATATTGAACCCAGGACATCAATCAAAGCAGCAAACTGATCAACAACAAGAGTCATCTCAGGACCTCCAGCCCTCACAAACTGAAAGTGAGGGGTATTAATCCCTCTAACAAAACTGTCCGCTGCCTCTGCAATATCAGAGTTGACTGACCATTCATCTTGTGGATCAGAAACTTTTTGCGGCTGTTTAGGCACCCATATCTGCTTAATGGAAGTAGTATTGTTAAAATACTGATTTGTTTCCACCCGAGGTTGTAGCATACTAGCCTTCAGCTTCCACCTGAGATATTTTCCTTTTTTGGATCCACATTCACGGTTGACATGTCCCAGAAAACCACAAATTGAACACATCCATTTGCATGGGCGATCTCTGGTACGATGCGTATTCTTTGTGCAAATATCACAAGGAATCGTTTTAGAATTTAGACAACGGATTGTGTACCTTACAAAAACATGCTCTTACGTAATTGTTGCATGAGGCGCAGATTTTGGGTAGAGCAATTGGTACTCGTATGGCCCACTTGGAACCAAGAGGAACACCGACCGAGCCGTCCGTAAATATAGTTACTGCTTGGGACTGACGCAATATCCAGGGCTGCCATAATATCAATATCGGAATATTTAGCTTGCCATAAATCCAAAATGCTATAAAGCTTATCATCCGGGATATCATTCCAAATCGAAATTTTGCAATTAACGCCCAAAAACCTGGCTGTAACAACCTGATTAGGTTCTGGTCCCACTGGGTCAAACTTACCGAATTTTATCCCCTGAATCATGGGTTGAACCGGTGAGGACTGCATGGCCGGAGAATTCAAAATTACGGGAGAGAGATGATCAGTCGCCGGCGAGCTCTCCAAAGAACATGAATTACTCTAATCTTGATTCAAGACGTTAATGAGCCCAAATTTGATCAATTCAGATGAAGAAGAATTATCCAGATGTGCATTATGTCTGAGAAAATCCAAGTTAGACCTGACTACCACAGGGCTACGAGATAAAATGTTACTGATTTCCGGATCTTTAAACCCATTTAAATCATTGTTGCTCCAGAGATGATGCTGAGGACCAAATAAATTCAAGTGGCAAATGAAGTCTGGCCATATTCTGTCTCTGAGACCATAAATGAAATGACCAACTTTGTTTGAAGCCATCGAAAACAGAAAAGCACGATCATGAAGTTGGACCACCTTATAGCCAGATGCTAAACCACCAATGCAACATTGCAGTGCTAGGCCAACTGCTGATACAGAAAGAGGGAAGGAAGCAGAGGAAAAAGAAACCACCAAGAAAAATTCCTTGGAGGAGGAAGACGGAGAGTAGTGCACTGTAGATCCAAATTGACGCTGTAAGTGATTCGGCGTGGAGAATAAGGTTGTGGATGCTTTGGTTTTGCCTGGTATGTTTGACTAGTTTAGTTTTAGTTAAACCGAATGAGTGCGGCGTGGAGAATAAGGTTGTGGATGCTTTGGTTTTGCCTGGTATGTTTGACTGGTTTAGTTTTAGTTAAACCGAATGAGTGCCCAAATTTTATAGTTTTAGTCAGGAGACACTAGTTAACTCGCTGTCAAACCGGCGACTGCTTCCTATACTCTCTTGTACTATCATTTTCTTCTGCTAATCATCAATCAAATATAACTATCAACACTTGGCAGACTGGTTTGAACGTGTTCCCACACTAAAGAAACTGAAAAGAAAGAACACATAACTTGGGTGTATACTGTAGATCCAATACTGAATAAGTGTTACTTATCTCCAACTACAACTGTATTCACACCATGTTAAAAACCATTAAGTTGGGTTCTGCCTTTTTTTCTTCCTCTACCAGATTTTAACATGTTAGATGCCATTTGTTTGTTCATGTCCAAATCTGATCCGTGCGGTTTGTGCAGGCCATCACCACCATATCGGTGCTCCGGGTGTCAAGGAGAAGCTGCGAGGTGCTCGACAACACAACCACCATCAAGCCCCCCATGTTTGTTAGGGTGGCTGGTAGTGGCATTGTGAGGCTAGCTACCAAGTCAAAGTTATTTGATGTTCGCACTAGCGGGAGAGAGGAAGAAGAACCGGCTCAAGAACTACTTCATAATCCCTTTCTTGCTCATCGTAATCACTTCTCTGTTGTATGTGATCATAGTTTAGATCGATGACGAAACATGTGTATGTGATCATGTCTTCTATTCGAGACTTGTAATAACTTGTATCACTATTTCAGGATGATGATGATGATGAGACATTGTTGTATCATATAGTTTCAATGCTGTATGTATATGTTGCTACTGTATAAAAACATGTATAAATACTGCATAAATACGCAGAAAAAATAAAATAAATGTTGAATTTAATAGTAGCAGCCTCGGGATTTAGGCTAGTAGCAGCGCGGGGGAAGCGCTACTACTACACAAAGGTAGCAGTAGCACGGGGTCGAGACACGCGCTACAGCTAAGTAGTAGTATCACGGATGGAGCCCGCGCTACTACTAAGAGAAGTAGTTTTAGCACGGGTTACCAGCCCGCGCTACTACTAGAAAGTTAGCTGTAGCGTGCTAGTAGTACCGCGATAATAGTAGCGCAGGGTACCAGCCCTCCCTACTACTAGAAAGTTAGCTGTTGCGCGCTAGTAGTAGAGCGACTACTAGCGTGGCCACCCGTGCTACTACTAGCATTATACCCCGCGTCGCTACTAGGCACACTAGTAGGCTTATCCCTAGTAGTGATTGTAGCACTAATGCATATCTGAGACAGGCCAAAACAGCATTCTGTGGCAAGTCCCAAGGTGCCCAACCACTTCCAGCCACCCGCGCGTGCGTCTCCACGCCTGGCCATCCCCTGCACCCTCGGCCACCTCACCGGCTTTCCCTCTCGACCGTTTCCCCTTGGCAGTGCCACGTAGCGTGCACTATGGCCACAGTACCCCACCCGTGGCCTGCACCTCTGTCTGGCCCCTTCCCCTTTGCCCCTCTCATGCGCCGTCATCTTCCTCTGAGCCCACTCTAGCCTGTGCCTCCCTTGCTCAACACCAAAAACCTCTAGCCCGCACGCGTGGCACCCTGTGGCGGCACCCAAGCTTCACCTCGTCGTGCGCCTATAAAACCTCCTCCCCTCATGCGTGTGGTCCCGCAACTCACTCCATCATTGCACAATCGTAGCCCCAACTCCTTGCTCGGCCCCGACCAGCAGCCCCACCGCCCGAGCTCCATGCCGAGCACCACCTCCGATCGATCCCCAACTGACTCCCCACTCCCCTGAGCTCCTCTCGACTCCCCTGTGCTCACGCGTAAGCCTTTGTGGGGAATGCAGGACCGGAGTGTGCGCCGTGATCACCACCCGACGACCGCCGCCACTTAGAGGAAGTGGACATCGCCATCTTGCCGAGAGCCGCCACCTCCCAACCACCATTAAAACCATCGTCATCTCCTCTGTCCAACCATCCCTTCCCCGAGTTCCGTCCTGGCCTCTCGCCGTCGCTAGACCGCCGGTGAGCCCCGCGGCACTACTTCCCGTCGACCTCCGTTTAAAATAGAAAGACGGCCCCCACCCGTCAGTGCCTGACTTAAATGGTGGGCGGACGCCTGAATCGTTACGCGGAGGCGTATTCCGCAGAATATGTCTACGACGTGGCCCTCTCTCTGAATTTATGTTTAATTCAATTTAAATCCAAAAAATGATTATTTTAACCCAACTTTGACCAGCTATAAATATTGATATATAAGTCCAAATGAATTAATTTTTTTCAACATTTTTCTTTTGAACCCCTCTTTCTCGAAGGTATTTTTATGCAATTTATTGATCTGTCTAGATAGGCTAGGCAGTAGCATTTGCTTTATGTGATTATTTATAAAAGCTTTGTAAATATTTTCCAGAGGGAGATAGCTTAGGTGGTGAAGATGGAGGGTACCTTGATACTCACTTTGATCAAGGCAAGCCACCACCTCCATTGTTTGCTGATTGATAAAGTATGGCATTGCATATATTTTGCTTAGACAGTAGCATTCATGTTTAGTCATGTTAATGAACTAAATAAAAATGCTCACCATTCCATAAAAGTTATAACATGAATAAATTTGCTATAATAACCAAGTGAGGTTTTTCTTCAGTATGGTAGGTAAATAATGGCAATGACTTGGATCAGAAAACGTTTGATAAAATGAAGGAATGTTTATAACAGAAATGACCTTGTCTAACAAATTCCTTCATCGGCTTGGTCAAGTCATAGTGCCACCGAACCAAACTCAACAAATGCGACCACAATCGCCTTGTACGGGAAAGCCCTAACTTGGTTTATTCATATGTCTCTTATTGGTGTCACCTCAGTTGGGCAGGTTAGGCGGGTGTGCTACCTTGGCCTGGTAGCCAGCGTCTAATCTCGAGAGCCTGGGTCCGTATGGTTGTGCGCTTGGAAATATATATATTGAATCCTGGGTGGGATAGTTTGTGCCAGGGGGTGGCAGGGGCCCAGTTCATAACCCGGGGGCATAACCCGGGGGCATGTCGGTGATACGGTAAGAGTGTCATGTGGTAGATTGGTTTTGTTGGAGTTAAGTCCACATCATGGGTAAAGTGCACTACCTCTGCCAAATGTATGCATCTATTCGAATAGCCGTGTCCACGGTATTGGACATAGTCCGGGATAAGTCACACTATGTGGTCTATGCCAATAATGAAGGAAAACTCACATCTAAATGGTAACTAATAATGTAGCAAGAACTTGTGATGATCACGGGGTGATCAAGCAAGCGATGAATTATGATGATCACGTGCTGATCAAGCGGTACATTGGAATGACCGAATGGTCATGATGGTGATGGTTCATGGGAACTTAAATGAACATTAATATAATTGAAATACACTTATGTCCGACCTTCTTTTTCAAGCCCCATGACTGTGGTGTCGAATCGACGGCCGACTTGAGCCATCGTGGGCAGCTGCTGACTTTATTTTTCCTCAACACTACTCCCATGATCTGTGCTAATCTCTGACTGTCTGGCTACTTCTTTTTATTTCAGCACTGTTCCCATGCTCTGAGCTGTTTTTTGGATGTCTTGGGCAGCTGCTGACTTTATTTTTCCTCAACACTACTCCCATGCTCTGTGCTAATCTCCGGCCGTCTTGGCCAGCTGTTGAGTTTCTCTATGTAGCACTGCTCTCAAGCTCTGAGTTGTTTTTTGGCCGTCTTGGGCAGCTACTACTTTCTTCTTTCCAGCAATGCTCCAATGCTCTGAGTTGTTTTCCGACCGTCTTGGGCAGCTACTGAGCTTATACGGTACTGCCCTAGATCTGAGTTGCAATGACTGGTCTGGCAGCTACTATTTTATTTGCTAGCTTTCTTGGTCACTTTCTTTCGCAATGGTTTGGAATAAATGGTCAACACGCTAAAACTAAAATGTGAGCAAATGCATTAGCCTGACATGATCATACATGTGCGTACTATATCTTTGTCTTGTCGCATGCTTTGGTTGTTATGAGTTTGCGAGTACATTTAAAATACTCACCTAGCGTATCATGCCAGATGCGCACTAGAATGTGTCCTAGCAATGTCCCTTTGGATTGAAGCCCCACCATCGTCACGATGTTCCACTGTTTATTCCATTGCTAGTATCCGAGGCCATGTTTGATAAATAATATACATATTGTCACCGCACTAGTCGTGCCACCTTTGCCTCGCTAAGTGTTGTAAAATTTAGAACCACTGAACCCTTTGTACCCCTATGTGTTGTAATATATTTTGGTTCAGTTTGAAGCCAACTTGCACTGTGTACCAGAAGACATTGATCGCTGGGCTGGTACGCACGGCCTTAGGTTCGCTGAGCCGGTGCACCACACGTTGATCCGGCAGCGTTCTTGAAGGCAGGAGGAGGGAAGAAGAATGGCCGCCACTACCTTTGCAATGATGCAAACTCCACATCCTCGCATTCCAAGCTTTCTCAGATCCGGGTGCATAGCACGAGCTCAAGTTCTTCCATACGGAGTCACCCGCCAGCTAGTGCCTCTGTGATTGCACAGCTCCAGGTTTGTACCTTTCATTCATTCGCTACTAGGAAATACCTTATAGGTTGATGATACATCTCCAACGTATCTATAATTTATGAAGTATTCATGCCATGTTTACAATAATTTTATATGGTTTTGGTATGATTTGAATGGAACTAACCCGGACTGACGCTGTTTTCAGCAGAACTACCGTGGTGTTGTTTTTTGTGCAGAAATGAAAGTTCTCCAAATGCAACGAAAGTTTTTGACGATTTTTTCTGGAAAAAAAGAGGCACTAGAAGCTTCGTGGGAGGGCCAGAAGAGCCATGAGGTGGGCAGAACCCACCAGGGCGCGCCAGGCCCCCCAGGCGCGCCCTGGTGTATCGTGCTCACCTCGAGGCCCATCTTCACGTGAAACCAACGCCAAAAAATCCTATAAATACATAAACCCCCAGAAATAACCCTAGATCAGAAGTTCCGCCACAGCAAGCCTCTGTAGCCACGAAAAACCAATCAGGACCCTGTTCCGGCACCCTGCCGGAGGGGGAAATCATCACCGGTGGCCATCTTGATTATCCCGGCGGCCACCAGAGGGAGTAGTCCACCCTCGGAGCTGAGGGTTTGTACCAGTAGCTATGTGTTTAATCTCTCTCTCTCTCTCTCTCGTGTTCTTGATTTGGCACGATCTTGATGTATCACAAGCTTTGTTAATATAGTTGGATCATATGGTGTTTTTCCCCTCTCTATCTTGTTGTGATGAATTGAGTTTTCCCTTTGAGATTTCATTCTTATCGGATTGAATACTTTTATGGATTTGAGAGCACTTGAAGTATGCCTTGATATGAATACCCGTGGTGGCAATGGGGTATCGTATTGATTCACTTGATATATGTTTTGGCACTCAACTTACGGATTCCCGAGGTGACATTGGGGTAATCTATGCATAGGGGTTGATGCACATTTTAGTCCTTGTTTCTCCGGTAGAAATCTTGGGGCACTCTTTGAGGTTCTTTGTGTTGGATTGAGTATTATGAATCTGAAATTGGTTGATGCATATTGTATAATCAACTCACGGATACTCGTGGTGACATTAGAGTTGGTCGATGTGTATCATATGGTGTTATTTTAGTACGAACACTTGGATAGATCGATCGGAAAGGATAACTTGATGTTATTTTGGTACAAACTCTTGGAAAGATTGATCGGAAAGAATAACTTTGAAGTGGTTTCGTACCCTACAAACAATTTCTTCTGATGTTCTCCACTAGATAGGAACTTTGGAGTGATTCTTCACCGCACGTTGAGGGATGATTATATGATCCAATTAGATTAGCATTGTTGAGAGATTGCACTAGTGAAAGTACAAACCCTAGGCCTTGTTTTCAAACATTGCAATACTATTTGTGCTCACTTTATCACTTGCTACCTTGCTGTTTTTATTTATTCAGATTATAAAAATATATTTTTACCATCCATATTACAATTTTATCACCATCTCTTCGCCGAACTAGTGCACCTATACAAATTGCCATTGTATTGGGTGTTTTGGGGACACAAGAGATTTCTTGTATTTGGTTGCAGGGTTGTTTGAGAGAGACTATCTTCATCCTACGCCTCCCATGGATTGATAAACCTTAGGTCATCCACTTGAGGGAAAATTGCTACTGTCCTACAAAACTCTGCGCTTGGAGGCCCAACACGAGTCTACAAGAATAAAGTTGCGTAGTAGACATCAAGCTCTTTTCTGGCGCCGTTGCCGGGGAGGTGAGAGCTTGAAGGTATATCTTTAGATCTTGCAATCGAATCTTTTAGTTTCTTGTTTATCACTAGTTTGGTTTATAAAATCAAACTATAAAAAAATGGAATTGAGGTTGCCTCATGTTATTCGTCTTAATAATGTTTTTCTTGAAAATAAGGATTCCGATAATTGTGCTCAATTGATAGAAGAAGAATTTAATAAAATGTTTGGCATAAAATCCACGAATGATGAGCATGATTACAATGTTGCTAGTATGAATTCTTTGAATATCCATAGTGCTAATGATGATTGCACTAGTCATGATAATGATGTTTCTTATAAGGATGTCAATTTTTGTGTAGTGAATTGAGAGTGCAAATGCATAACAAAAAGGGAAAATAGATTTTGTAAGAGGCATAAGTATTTAGAAACTAAAGGGTTGCAAGAGTGGCTAGATGATTGTGCTGAAAGATCTAATTTTTCTCGCCATCCTTGTGAACTTTGCAATGAACATGGTCATTTAAATCTCCAATGCAAATTGTTTCATGATCGAATCATATCCAAAAATTGCGATAACTTGATTACCCTTGCGCATCATAATGAACTTAGACTGCTTCTGGGATATGAAGAAATGAAACGTATAACTAGGGATATTCTAGAATATAATCTCAACAGATTTTTCGATTTTGATCTAGAGGAAATTTACATGTATTGTGCGGTAAATTGCATTGAGAATCCTTATATTGCCAATTATTTCAAGATAAGAAAACAAATAGAAGATGAAGAGAATACTAATGAAAGGGAAGAGGTTTCCCAATATCCTCCTATTTTTTCTTATGATGAATCAGGTAACGAGGAGGAGATTTTTATTCAACCAATCTCTTCAATAAAGTGCATGCAAAAAATGATTAAACCCACACGTGACGTGGTGAAGAAGAAAAAGAAAAGAAGGAAAAGTAGAGGTAAAAAGGTATCTCTCCCAAATAATGTTGCTCCTATTATTGTTGTGCCTCATGAGAATGAATCAAAAACAATTATGGAAGATGATACACTTAATGATGATATTGCTTCTTTGTCTTATGGCACAATGTCCGAAGGAACTATTGAGGGTGATTTTGTTATGCCTATTACTCATTGTGATGATTATAATTAGGAAAATAATGATACTTCTTATAATCTTGAAAATATTTATGGCACCAACTTAGAGGAATATGATAATAATTGTTATACTATTAGTGCCATTCATACTATTGATCATAATAGTGATTATGCTTATGATATGCCAAGCCACAAGCTTGGGGATGCTATGTTTGATGAGAATGACATGTTTGAGAATGTATTTGCTGCAATTAATGTTTGTCCCAATCTTGGGGATATTATGTTTAATAAAGATGATCTTTTTAGTCCCCCTACTTTGAATGATCAAATTTGTTATGATGATTACATGCCTCCTACTTATGATGATTATTGTGATGATATTTATCTTATAAAAAGTAGTGATGATTATATTTATAAAACTTATCATAATTATGATTACCCTTTTTCTGAACATTACTCTTTTATTGTGGGAATTTTTTTAGTATTCAAGTTTCATATGGTACTCCCACTATTACGAATGAGAAGAACGTTGCTTATGTGGAAAGTAATAAATTTCCTATGCTTGTGGATCATGAAAAGAATGCTTTATGTGATAGCTATATTGATGAATCCATTCATGATGCTACTAAAAATTATTATGAGAGAGGAACATATGCTTCATGATGCTCTCTTTGTGTTTCAATTCTTTACTTTTATGTGAGCATCATTGAAATCATCATGCCTAGCTAAAAGGCATTAAAGAAAAGCGCTTGTTGGGAGACAACCCAATATTTATACATACTGTTTTTGTGTGTCCACATGATTAAGCTACTGTATTAATCATGTTTTACAGCTTTTGTTTCGATAAAGTGCCAAGTAAAGCCTTTGGGATAGTGTGGATGATAGTTGACTAGATTCTATGCAAAAACAGAAACTTTTGTGCCAAGTTTTGGAATTACCTTAAATCACTGGAGCGTCGAAAAATTCTGAATTTTTTGTACATGATTGATATACAAATTTCCTACGTTTTCCTAATTTTTCAGAATTTTTAGAGTTACAGAAGTATGGTCATTGTTCAGATCATTACAGACTGTTCTGTTTTTGACAGATTATGTTTTCAATGCATAGTTTGCTTGTTTTATAGTTTCTATTGCTTATATTGGTCAATATAAATTGTAGAAATTGTAGGGTACAGTAGGAATTGTGTGAGAACAATTATGATTCTTGTCTTGACAGGACCTAAGTGGATGATTTATTTTGATCATACTAACCTCTCTCACGGAGTTCCATTATGTTTTGTGTGATTGAAGTTTTCATGTTTTGGGTGAGATATCGATATGAGGAGAATAAGGAGTGGCAAGACCCTAAGCTTGCGGATGCCCAAGGCACCCCAAGGTAATATTCAAGGAAGACTTAAGCTTCTAAGCTTGGTGATGCCCCGGAAGGCATCCCCTCTTTCGACTTCAAAACTATCGGTAACCTCACTCGGAGCTATATTTTTATTCATCACATAATATGAGTTTTGCTTGGAGCATCATTATCTTCTATTGAGATTTGCTTGATTTTATCAATAATCATGCTTTGTATCTTTTAGTTCAATAAAATGTCAAGTATAGCCTTTACCATGCTCAGTTTGCAAGTCCATGTGTTGCTGTTTGAAAACAGAAAGTTTTCTGTTATGTCCTGAATTGTCAGAACATGATAAAAATCTGAATTTTTTACACAATAAGAATGCATGAGTTATGTGTCACGTAGTAATTTTTCAGAATTTTTGGAGTTAGGGAAGTATGGATTCGTATTCACTCTTTACAGATTGTTCTGTTTTGGTAGATTGCTGTTATAGTTGTATTGTTTGCATATGTTTGCTAGTTTAATGTTTCTATTTAAGGATAGGAGTATTAAATATACAGAGGCATTTAGTATGCAATGTCAAATTATAATTTTAGTGATTTGTTACAGTAGGGAATGATAAGGCTTTGCATTGATTTATACTAACTTATCTCACGAGTTCTTGTTGAGTTTTGTGTGGATGAAGTTTTTAAGAATTAGGGAAACCGTGATATGAGAGGAATGAAGAAGACACAAGAGCTTAAGCTTGGGGATGCCCAAGGCATCCCAAGTTAATATTCCAAGAAGTCTCAAGCATCTAAGCTTGGGGATGCCCCGGCAGGCATCCCACCTTTCTTCATCAACAATTATCAGTTAGCCTCGGTTGAGCCTAAGTTTTTGGTTCTTCACATGATGTGTGCTATTCTTAGAATTTCATTTTATTTTGTTTTTGCCTGCTGTTTTAATAAAATACATAGATCTGAAACTTTTAAATAAGAGAGATTCCTCACATAGCTACCTATTTACTTAACTACTCATTTGATCTTCACTTATATCTTTTTGGAGTAGTTTGTCATTTACTCTCATGCTTGACTTAGATTATTTTGAGAGTTGAAATTTTTGAAGAAATACTTATGCTCTCATGCTTCACTTAAATTTATTTGAGAGCTTGTTAGTAGCAATGGTAATATATAAATTTAGTCCCAAAGTAATGGATATTCAAGAGGGATATAATAAAAACTTTCATGATGATCATTGGATATGATAAGTTTGATTCCTTGCAATAGTTTGTCGATATGGAGATAATAATATGTGAGTCATGTTGGTGAGTAATTATGCTTTAGTAAGAATATTGGTGTTAAGGTTTGTGATTCCCTATGCAAGCACGGAAGTCAATGGTTATGCAATGAAGTTACATCCTACTTGTGGTGCATTATTCGGTGTTAGTTATGTTTAATGCTCTTTTATGATCATTTTTGTTTCTTGGTTGGTCGCTTCTCAATCTATTTGCTAGCCTCCATTTGTACTAAATGCGAATACTACTTGTGCATCCAAATTCTTAAACCCAAAGTTGTGCCAAATGAGTCCACCATACCTACCTATATGCGGTATTTCCTTGCCGTTCCAAGTAAATTTGTATGTGCCAACTCTAATTTTCAAAATGATTTCCTTTTTGTGTGCCCGTACCGCTCATGAAGCGGTAGGGGGTGGCCAATATTTTTCATGCTAGATGTGTTATTATCAAGATGAGTGTTTATTCACTTGTCATTGCACGAGAGTATGGCGGTAATAGGGATGCCCAGTCACGAAATGAAAAAGAAATTTACTCTATGTTGTCAAATAATAAATTCCTTGGAAATTGTTGGTATGGACGGTACCCGTGGATACGGCTAGCCGTGGAGTGTGAAAGTATGGTGAAAAAGGAATAAAATTTATTTTCTGTTTGAGAACCACCTATGATATATCTAGCATGAAAAGTGTTGGGAACTACTTGGTCGTTTTCATTGACGGGAAAAGTATGCCTCCCAAAATATTTTTATCTCTCAATTTAAGATTTGAGCTCTAGCACCTCTAAAAATCTCTGCTTCCCTCTGGGAAGGGCCTATCTATTTACTTTATGCAATTTTTATTTGATTCTCCATCTTCTCTTATAAAGCACCAACTAGGGAGCGCTATGATCATACTTCTGCATTGGATGTAGCTAATATTCGAGTGTGTTTCATGAATGGATCAATGATTGAGCATGATTGGCTAGGGATAACTTTCTTTAGTGTTGATATTTTGAAAGACATGGTTGCTTGTTGTTATGCTTGAGTATTGATGTCCTCATGTCAAATTATAGACTATTGCTTTGAATCATTCAAGTCCAAATGTCCATGCTACAAAAGAAAGAGTATATGATGAATATGATAGGTAGCATTCCACAACAACAAAATTATGTTTTCAATTGCTACTTTATCATGATGAGTTTTATGAGAAAGAGTTGCTGTTATGACGCTAGCAAAAGTGACTGAAATTATCATTGATCAAACTTACACACTATGCTAGCATTCACACTTCATAAATTATTTCTTTTATCATTTACCAACTCGAGGACGAGCAGGAATTAAGCTTGGGGATGCTGATACGTCTCCAACGTATCTATAATTTATGAAGTATTCATGCCATGTTTACAACAATTTTATATGGTTTTGATATGATTTGCATGGAACTAACCCGGACTATGTTGTTTTCAGCAGAACTGCCGTGGTGTTGTTTTTTGTGCAGAAATGAAATTTCTCCAAATGCAACGAAACTTTTTGACGATTTTTTCTGGAACAAAAGAGGCACTAGAAGCTTCGTGGGAGGGCCAGAAGAGCCACGAGGTGGGCACAACTCACCAGGGCGCGCCAGGCCCCCCCAGGTGCACCCTGGTGTATCTTGCTCACCGCGAGGCCCATCTTCACGTGAAACCAACGCCAAAAAATCCTATAAATACAGAAACCCCCAGAAATAACCCTAGATCAGAAGTTCCGCTGCCGCAAGCCTCTGTAGCCATAAAAAACCAATCTGGACCATGTTCCGGCGCCCTGTCGGAGGGGGAAATCATCACTGGTGGCCATCTTCATCATCCCGGCGGCCACCATGATGAGGAGGGAGTAGTCCACCCTCGGGGCTGAGGGTTTGTTCCAGTAGCTATGTGTTTAATCTCTCTCTCTCTCTCTCTCTCTCTCTCTCGTGTTCTTTATTTGGCACGATCTTGATGTATCGCGAGCTTTGCTAATATAGTTGGATCATATGGTGTTTTGTCCCCTCTCTATCTTGTTGTGATGAATTGAGTTTTCCCTTTGAGATTTCGTTCTTATCGGATTGAATACTTTTATGGATGTGAGAGCACTTGATGTATGTCTTACTATGAATACCCATGGTGACAATGGGGTATCATATTGATTCACTTGATATATGTTTTGGCACTCAACTCGCGGATTCCCGAGGTGACATTGGGGTAATCTATGCATAGGGGTTGATGCACGTTTTCGTCCTTGTTTCTCCGGTAGAAATCTTGGGGCACTCTTTGAGGTTCTTGTTGTTGGATTGAGTATTATGAATCTGAAATTGTTTGATGCATATTGTATAATCAACTCACGGATACTCGTGGTGACATTAGAGTTGGTTGATGTGTATCATATGGTGTTACTTCAGTACAAACTCTTGGATAGATCGATCGGAAAGGATAACTTCATGTTATTTTAGCACGAACTCTTGGAAAGATTGATCGGAAAGAATAACTTTGAGGTGGTTTCGTACCCTACAAAAAAAAATTCTTCTTATGTTCTCCGCTAGATAGGAACTTTGGAGTGATTCTTCATCGCACGTTGAGGGATGGTTATATGATCCAATTAGATTAGCATTGTTGAGAGATTGCTCTAGTGAAAGTACGAACCCTAGGCCTTGTTTTCAAGCATTGCAATACCGTTTGTGCTCACTTTTATCACTTTCTACCTTGCTGTTTTTATTTATTCAGATTATAAAAATATATTTCTACCATCCATATTACACTTTTATCACCATCTCTTCGCCGAACTAGTGCCCCTATACAAATTGCCATTGTATTGGGTGTGCTGGGGACACAAGAGATTTCTTGTATTTGCTTCCAGGGTTGTTTGAGAGAGACCATCTTCATCCTACGCCTCCCACGGATTGATAAACCTTAGGTCATCCACTTGAAGGAAAATTGCTACTGTCCTACAAAACTCTGCGCTTGGAGGCCCAACACGAGTCTACAAGAATAAAGTTGCATAGTAGACATCAGTAGAGGGTTAACAGTAGCATGGGGTAATGGTCCAGCGCTAGTGCTACTTAGCAGCAGTGCGGGTACCTAACCAGCGCTACTGGTAAGAATATAGCAGTCGCGCGGGCATGCCAACACGTGCAGCTGATAAGTGAGCCACACTGTACCCACCACGGCAGCCTATAATAGCAGCGCGACCCATAAACCCCTCGCTGCTACTAAAAAGATAGTAGTATTGTTGGCACCATGCCTCGCGCTGCAACTATGGTTGCACTCGCCAGCTGGTGGGCCCCTCTTAGCAGCAGCACTGGGTATAGACCCGGCGCTCCTGCTACTGCCCTTAGCAGTAGCGCTGGTCCTGCACCCGCGTTGTTGCTAGGCGTAGCAGCCACCTTCCCCTCCCACCTTCCCCTCCTCTCCCTCACTTGCTTCTCCCCCATTATTAGCTTTGTTCTCTCTTCCTTCTCCTACCACTCTTGTCTCTCCTTTAATGCCTCCTCCACAATCTCCATTAATGCCCCCCCTTTCTCTCTTCCTCACTTTTCTCTCCCTCCTCACTCCTAGCTTTATCTCACTAGCTAGCTCTCTCCCCCTCTCCACTAGTTAGAGACATCTCCTCCCCAACTAGATCTACCAATTTAATGAAGTGTAACCTATCTACCTCCCTAACTAGATCTACCCATTTAATGAAGTGTAACCTATCTACCACCCCAACTAGATCTACCCATTTAATGAAGTAAGCCATCTTTGTCCACTTTCGATCCCTAGGTAGTGACACCACGACCTCATCACCATGCTTGATCTCTCTCGAGATAGGTGAGTAAAAAGTTGTGCTTTGCAAGAATGGAAATGTGTGTGTGTGTGTCCACGCGCGTGCGCGATATGACCGAATCGGGCGATATGATGGAAATTGTTCGTGTGGCATGAGTTGCCGCCTATATGTGTATTTTCCGAAATGTGTGTGTGACATGAATTGCCTACATTTTGCCAAAATTTTGATTTATTTCCGTTTCGGCAAATTTTGGGCAAACTCGATATGTCCTATTTTTAGGGAAGGTCATGCCAAATTTTTGTATGACTGTGATGCATGCATGCATGCATGCATGCGTGGTTATAATTCTTTTCCTTATATATACCGCGCAGGCGATCATGAAGGTCAGTGGAAGGATGGTGGAAAGATACTTGCGATCCGCGGTGCACAACATGTATGAAAAAACCTAGAAGGTGATTTTATGTCCGTGTCGAAGATGCAAAGGAGGAGTCTGGATCGACCCCTTTAAGGATGGCCGTTTGATGACGCACCTGCTCTTGACTGGTTTCATGAATGGCTATACTCGGTGGATAAGTGAAGATGATGATGAGGGCGTTGACGGGGCAGCCAATAATGACATGGGGCCAGACGAAGAGATGACTGATAATGGACCCGAAGAAGAGGGTGCCAAACATGTCGGAGAAGAGGCCAGACATGGCAGTAGAGAAGAGTCAGACACGCCGCAGTCTTCCTCGCTACTAAGTTTAGTCATGCAGGGCCCTCATGTTCGAGACCTGCTTCGCAAGAATATGACTAGCGACAGAGCTGCTTCTAGAGAGGAGTGATACGTCCATTTTGCATCATGTTTAATTGCTATTATTTATAAAGTATTAGATCAATATAGCACTTCATGGAGTATTTCTAATGCCTTTTCTCTCTTAATATGCAAGGTTTACACAAGAAGGGAGAATGCCGGCAGATGGATTTCAGGGCCTGAAAAAGCTACAGCAGAGATACCTATTCTGGACATCTCCAAATGGGCTGAAATTTCATAGAGAATTATTTTGGAATAGATAAAAAATATTGGGCCAAAGATCTACTAGAGGAGGGGTGCCAGGTGCCCACACAGCACCTGGGCACCCCCCCCCCCCCGGGGCGCGCCCTGGTGTTGTGTGGAGGCCCTGGCCCACCTCAGGCCTCCTCCTTCTGGTATATAAGTCATTTTACCCTAAAACAATTATGGGGAGACTTTCAGGACAAGGCGCCGCCGCCACGAGGCGGAACTAGAGCAGGAGCACTTTTGCTCTCCGGCGGGCAGATTTTGCCTGGGACACTTCCCTCCAGGAGGGGGAAATCGAAGCCTTCGTCATCACCAACAACCCTCTCATCGTGGGAGGACCAATCTTCATCATCATCATCAACAACACCATCTCATCTCAAACCCTAGTTCATCTCTTGTATCCAATCTTTGTGTCAAAACTATAGATTGCTACTTGTGATTTGCCTGTAGTGTTGATTACTTATCGTAGTTGATGCTAGTTGGTTTGCCTCGTGAGACATTAAATGCTCAGATCCTTTATGTCATTCATTACCTCTCTGATCATGAACATGATGATGATGTGTGAGTAGTTACTTTTGTTCTTGAGGACATGGGAGAAGTCTTGTCATAAGTAATCATGTGAATTTGGTATTCGTTCGATATTTTGATGATATGTATGTTGTGATTCTCTTAGTGGTGTCATTTGAACGTCGACTACATGACACTTCACCATTCATGGGCCTAAGGGAACTCATTGTGGAGTAGTAATTAGATGATGGGTTACTAGAGTGATAGAAGCTTAAACCCCAGTTTATGCGCTATTCCGTAAGGGGCTGATTTGGATCCAAACGTTTATTGCTATGGTTAGACTTTGTCTTAATTCTCTTTTCATAGTTGCGGATGCTTGCGAGAGGGGGTAATCATAAGTGGGAGGCCTGTTCAAGTAAGAACAACACCCATGCATCGGTCCACCGACATATCAAATCATCAAAGTAGCGAACGCGAATCAAACAAACATGGTGAAAGTGACTAGATGAAATTCCCGTGTGTCCTCAAGAACGTTTGCACCACTATAAGTACTTGTTCCAGCCTGTACTTTGCACTCAAAAGGATAGGGCTATCTTGCTACACCTTATTTACTTTTGTCACTTGTTACTCGTTACAAATTACCTTGCTATCAAACTATCTGTTACCGCTTGTTTCAATGCTTGCAGAAACTACCTTGCTGAAAACCACTTGTCATTTCCTTCTGCTCCTCATTGGGTTTGACACTCTTACTTATCGAAAGGACTACGATTGACCACCTATACTTGTGGGTCATCAAGACTCTTTTCTGGCACCATTTCTGGGGAGTGAAGCGCCTTTGGTGAGTGGAAATTGGTAAGGAAACATTTTTGTTAAGTGCTGAAATTTACTGCTACTTGTTACCATGGAAAGTAATCCGTTGAGAAGTATGTTTGGGGTATCTTTGCCTCAACCGGAAAGAAGTAGAGTTGCTTCTCCACCACCTATTTAAGCTACTGAAAATATTGCTTATGAAAATCCTTTTGGTCTTGTTGAAAAACTGCTGGCTAATCCTTATGTAGGAGATGGTACTAAACATCCTCATATGCACTTAATCTATGTGGATGAAATTTGTGGATTATTTAAGCTTGCAGATTTATCTGGAGATTGAGCTAAGAGAAAAGTATTCCCTTTATCTTTGGAGGGAAAGGCATTGACATGGTATAGGCTATGTGATGATGCTGACACATGGGATTGGAATCAATTGAAACTGGAGTTCCACTAGAAATTTTATCCTATGCATTTGGTTCATCGTGATCGGAATTGTATCTATAATTTCTGGCCTCGTGAAGGAGAAAGTATCGCTCAAGCTTGGGGGAGGCTCAAGTATATGCTTCATACATGCCCCAATCATGAGCTCTCAAGAGAAATACTTCTTCAAAACTTTTATGCTCGGCTTTCTCACAATGATCGGAATATACTTGATTCTTCTTCGACTGGTTCTTTTTCGATGAATACTATTGAATTCAAATGGAACCTTCTTGAGAAAATTAAGTGCAATTATGATGATTGGGAGACCGGACAAAGGTAATGAGTCAGGTATAAATCTTGAATTTGATTGTGTTAAGTCTTTTATGGAAACAGATGCTTTTCAGAAATTTAGCACCAAGTATGGACTTGACTCTGAGATAGTAGCCTCCTTTTGTGAATCATTTGCTGCACATGTTGATCTCCCTAAGGAGAAGTGGTTCAAATACCACCCTCCTGTAGATATTAAGGAAAAATCTCCCGAGGTTAAGGAGGAGAAAACTATTGTCTACGATGTTGATCCAGTTGCTCCTACTACTTATTTTGAGAAACCTCCTTTTCCTGTTAGAATTAAAGAGCATTCTAAAGTTTCTTCTGTTGTTAGAAAAATTCATGTTAGAACTTCTTCACCTCCTGAGCACATTAAGGTTGAACCTAGCATTGTTTTAGTTAAAGATCTTTTGGTTGATGAATTGGATGAGCATGTTATTTCTTTCTGTGATAATGCTCTAGAATTGCTAGTCCTGATCCTAAGAATAAAAATAGACCCGTAGTTGGCGTGCCTATTATTTCTGTTAAAATTGGAGATCATTTCTATCATGGTTTATTTGATGTGGGTGCTAGCATAAGTGCTATTCCTTTTACTTTATATCAAGAAGTCATGAATGATATTGCACCTGCTGAGATTGAAGATATTGATGTCACGATTAAGCTCGCTGATAGAAACACTATTTCACCATTTGGTATTGTCAGGACATTGAAGTCTTGTGTGGTAAGATCAAATACCCTACTGATTTCCTTGTTCTTGGTTCTCCACAAGATAGCTTTTGTCCAATCATATTTGGTAGACCTTTCTTGAATACTGTTAATGCTCAAATTGATTGTGCCAAAGAGATTGTTAGTATCAACTTTGGTGGTGTGTCTCATGAATTTAATTTCTCTAAGTTTCATAGACAACCACATGATATAGAGTTGCCTTGCAAGGATGAAATTGTTAGTCTTGCTGCTATTGATGTGCCTCCTACTGATCCTTTAGAACAATATTTGCTTGAGCATGAGAATCATTTGCATATGAATGAAAGGAATGAAATAGATGAGGTTTTCTTTAAGCAGCCACCTATCCTTAAGCACAATTTGCCTGTTGAAACTCTTGGAGGTCCTCCTCCACCTAAGAGTGATCCTGTTTTTGAATTGAAGCAATTGCCCGATACTCTGAAATATGCTTATCTTGATGAAAAGAAAATATATCCTATTATTATCAGTGCTAACCTTTCAGCGCACAAAGAAAAGAGATTATTAAAAGTTCTAAAGAAGCATCGTGGTGCTATTGGATATACTCTGGATGATCTTAAGGGCATTAGTCCCAATCTATGTCAGCACAAGATTAATATGGAGCCAGATGCTAAACCTGTTGTTGATCACCAACATTGATTGAATCCAAAAATGAAAGAGGTGGTAAGAACTGAAATATTAAAGCTTCTGGAAGCAGGTATTATCTATCCTATAGCGGATAGTAGATGGGTGAGTCCAGTTCATTGTGTTCCTAAAAAGGGTGGTATTACTGTTGTTCCTAATGATAAAGATGAACTTGTTCCTCAGAGGATAGTAACTGGTTATAGGATGGTGATAGATTTTAGAAAGTTGAATAAAGCTACCAGGAAAGATCATTATCCTTTACCTTTTATTGATCAAATGCTAGAAAGGTTGTCTAAGCACACACACTTTTGTTTCCTAGATGGTTATTCTGGTGTCTCTCAAATACCTGTTGCACAATCTGATCAAGAGAAAACCACTTTTACCTGTCCTTTTGGAACCTTTGCTTATAGACGTATGGCTTTTGGTTTATGTAATGCTCCTGCTACTTTTCAAAGATGCATGTCTGCTATCTTCTCGGACTTTTGCGAAAAGATTGTTGAGGTTTTCATGGATGATTTCTCCGTTTACCGAAGTTCGTTTGATGATTGTTTAAGCAACCTTGATCGAGTTTTGCAGAGATGTGAAGAAACAAATCTTGTCTTGAACTGGGAAAAGTGCGACTTTATGGTTAATGAAGGTATTGTCTTGGGGCATAAAATTTCTGAAAGAGGTATTGAGGTCGACAAAGCTAAGGTTGATCCTATTGAGAAGATGCCATGTCCTAAGGATATCAAAGGTATAAGAAGTTTCCTTGGTCATGCTGGTTTCTATAGGAGATTTATTAAAGACTTCTCTAAAATTTCTAGGCCTCTTACCAATCTTTTGCAAAAATATGTTCCTTTTGTTTCTTATGATGATTGTGTAGAAGCCTTTGAAACTCTTAAGTCAGCCTTAATTTCTGCACCTATTGTTCAACCACCTGATTGGGATTCACCTTTTGAAATTATTTGTGATGCTAGTGATTATGCAGTTGGTGTTGTTCTAGGGTAGAGAGTTGATAAGAAACTGAATGTTATTCATTATGCTAGTAAGACCTTGGACACTGCCCAAAGGAATTATGCTACCACTGAAAAAGAATTTCTAGCAGTTGTGTTTGCTTGTGATAAGTTTAGATCTTACATTGTTGATTCCAAAGTTACTATTCATACTAATCATGCTGCTATTAAATATCTCATGGGAAAGAAAGATGCTAAGCCTAGGCTTATGAGGTGGGTTCTTTTGTTACAAGAGTTTGATCTCCATATTGTTGATAGAAAAGGGGCTGAGAATCCCGTGGCTGATAACTTGTCTAGATTGGAAAATGTGCTTGATGACCCACAACCTATTAATGATAGTTTTCCTGATGAACAATTAGCGGCTATTAATGTTTCTTATAGTACTCCTTGGTATGCAGACTATGCTAATTATATTGTTGCTAATTTTATACCTCCTAGTTTTACTTACCAACAAAAGAAAAAGTTCTTTTATGATTTGAGACATTATTTCTGGGATGACCCACATCTTTATAAATAAGGTGTGGATGTAATTGTTAGACGTTGTGTGCCTGAGCATGAACATGAACAAATTCTTCGGAAGTGTCACTCCGAGGCTTATGGAGGACACCATGCAGGAGATAGAACCGCGCATAAGGTAGTGCAATCCGGTTTTTATTGGCCTACTCCCTTCAAGGAAGCTCGTAAGTTTGTCTTATCTTGTGATGAGTGTCAAAGGATTGGTAATATTAGTAGACGTCAGGAAATGCCTATGAATTATTCTCTTGTTATTGAATCATTTGATGATTGGGTTTTGATTACATGTTACCTTTTCCAAAGTCCAATGGGTACACTCATATTCTTGTTGCTATGGGTTATATCACTAAGTGGGTAGAAGCTATTCCTACTAGCAGTGCTTATCACAACACCTCTATTAAAATGCTTAAGGAAGTTATTTTTCCAAGGTTTGGAGTCCCTAGATATATTATGACTGATGGTGGTTCACATTTTATTCATGGTGCTTTCCGTAAGATGCTTGCTAAGTATGATGTTAATCATAGAATTGCATCTCCCTATCATCCTTAGTCTAGTGGTCAGGTTGAATTAAGCAATAGGGAGATAAAGTTGATTTTCCAAAAGACTGTTAATAGATCTCGAAAGAACTGGTCTAAGAAATTAGATGATGCTTTGTGGGCTTATAGAACTGCTTATAAGAATCCTATGGGTATGTCTCCTTATAAAATGGTTTATGGAAAAGCATGTCACTTACCTCTTGAATTGGAACATAAAGCTTTTTGGGCTGTTAAAGAACTTAACTATGACTTCAAGCTTGCAGGTGAAAAGAGGTTATTTGACTTTAGCTCAATTGATGAATGGAGAACCCAAGCTTATGATAATGCCAAGCTATTCAAAGAAAAAGTCAAATGTTGGCATGATAAGAGAATTCAAGGTGGGTGAATATGTCTTATTATATAATTCTTGTCATAGATTCTTTGTAGGTAAACTTCTCTCCAAATGGGAAGGACCATATATTATTGAAGAAGTTTATCGTTCCAGAGCCATAAAGATCAATAATGCTGTGTGTACTAACCCGAAGGTGGTAAATGGACAAAGAATCAAGCACTACATTTCAGGGACACCCATTAATGTTGAAACTAATATTATTGATACTATTACACCGGAGGAACATATCAAGGAGTCCTTCCGGAACACTCCAGAATACTGAAAAAGGGGTAGGTACGTGATACGGTAAGTAAACTGACTCCGAAAAATCTGCAAAAATATATTCTGTTAGTTTTGGAATATTTAAAAAAATACAAAAATAAAAGGAAGCCGAGAGGGCCCACCAGGTGCCCACAGAGCACCTGGGCGCGCCCCCCGGGGCACGCCCTGATGCTGTGTGGGGCCCTGGTGCACCTTCCCGACTCCGTTTTCCTTCTGTTTACTTGTTATGCAAGATAAAAAATCTATATATACTCCCTGGATTGATTTGACCATCGCATCGCGAGATATCTTCTGTTCTTGTTTCTTGCTGTTTTCTGGCAGATCCAAAAATATGTTGTCCCAGGAATCTTTTGGGGAGAATCATGTTCCCCAAGCTTATGAAGGAACGGATGCTGATCTGAAGAGAGTGGACATTACGGAAGTCAAGGAGGAGTTACTCAAGAAAGCAAAGGGCAAGATGGAGGCGGAAAATCAAGACCCAGAAGGAGGACAATCTGCTTTCAGGGAAAAGGATGTAGAGGAAGAGGATATCCTTCAACCTTACTATCACCTCCTACCCCCACCTCTTATCGAGGCCTTGAGGTTATGTGAAATAACTCGTGTTCATAACACTTACCTCACCCGTGAAGTTATTTTGTTGGAGGAACAAATCATAGCCCTCAGGAGCGTGAACCGGAGATTGATAGACCTAATGAAGCTAAAAGAAAGGATTGCTTCATCACCTTCATCACCTGAGGAGAAAGCTTGATCCCACGGGTATGGGCACTCCCCTTGGCTTGTGCCAAGTGTGACGCCCCCGACTCAATCGTGCACTAATCATACACGCAAATGCACACGATCAAGCCTAAGGACTCACGGGAAGATATCACAACACAACT
The DNA here is from genome assembly GCA_011799875.1 of Thinopyrum elongatum. Taxonomy (NCBI): domain Eukaryota; kingdom Viridiplantae; phylum Streptophyta; class Magnoliopsida; order Poales; family Poaceae; genus Thinopyrum; species Thinopyrum elongatum. The sequence continues at coordinate 560,498,939 of CM022302.1, forward strand.
CTAAAACATAAATAAAGTCATACAAGCTTTATATTACAAGCCAGGGGCCTCGAGGGCTCGAATACATAAGCTCGCATACAAGCGTCAGCGGAAGCATCAGATATCTGAGTACAGATATAAAAGAAAACACAGATAGGCCCTTAAAAGGCGGGGCAAAAGAAAACACTACGATCAAAAGGCGCATACCTCCTGCCTGGGACCCTCCGATCCTACTCCTGGTCGTCAACCAACTCGTAGTAGTATCCACCCTTAGGGTAGTAGTAGCGATCTTCAGCGGGGGCAGCTGTCTCAGGGGCTCCGTCATCTGGTCACGACAAACTGATATGGGGAGAAAAGAAAGCAAAGCAACCGTGAGTACTCCGAAGTACTCAGCAAGCAAGGATCTACACTACATACGCAACATTATCAATGGAAGGCTGTATATGTGGACTGGGCTGCAGAAATGCCAGAATAGAGAGAAGGCCTAGTCCTATCGAAGACTAGCATCTTCAGCAGTCTTGCAGCAATAGAAGAGAGTAGATCAGCACAGTATAAAGTAGTAGTAATGTTATCAACCTCACCCAGAGATCCTTTCTCGAGTCCCTGCGAGAAAACAATCCCAGAGCCATACAGTCATCAAACTCGTCCTGAGATCCCTTCTCGACTCCCTGCGAGAAGCAATCCCAGAGCCATAGTATCCAATTCTAGTTGTATCGATCGGGATACAACTCCGAGTGTCCGTTACCGAGGATCCGGCTATGCATAGATTAGTTCTTCCCTACAGGGGTGCACCAACTTACCCACCACGCTCGCTTAACTCCGGCCGGACACACTTTTCCGGGTCATGCCCGGCCTCGGCCAAACGACACACCGCAACCCTACCTAGAGCTCAGCAGAGAGGTCCCCGCCGGTCTACATCCTAAGCGCTCAGGGGTCTTGGCATCGCCCCGCGCCCTCCGGGTCATTACGCACATGGCTCAGATCCAAGCACCACCTCTATCGTGAATGGCGCCAATCGCTCCATGTCGCACTGCTGAACTGGACGTCTGACAGAGCTTTCGGCTGATGCTACAATGTATAGTGCCCATAACTTTTCCTGCGTGATGGTTAGTGCTATCGGGCTAGAGGCCCACTCAGATCAAATATCCAAATCAAAGTGTGTTGGTAGTGTGGTAACGAGCAGAGACTCATGATCGATGTGACCCCGTCGCCCCGTCTCGAGGACTTGCGGCAAGGGCCAAGAATGCCCAGCCACGCCTCGTATTCATCACTCGGGCACCATCCAGGTCAACCCGTTTCCAAATCACTCGAGGGTACCACTCAGGGTCGACCCGCCTTCCAAGTAACAGTGTAAAGTTAAATTATCCGTGTGTCCATAACATCAAGAGAAATCCGAGGTATCACCCTCATTGGATTCCTACTCGATGTAACCGTCAAGGTGAACTTAGGAGGAATCACCCTCGATCTGTTCACACTTGAGGTGTTGCACGACAGCGTCGTTATCGGAAGTGGGGAAGGAGGAATCACCCTCGATGACCACGACCAAATAGCTACTTTACAGAGTTGACATCAGAAGTGCTACACGAGGTATCACCCTCGGCACTCGATAGTAACGCTGCAGTGTCATACACTAAGGGGGGGGTGATGTGCGGTGCCGGGGCCCGGTCTTCGATCCCGTTGATTGGGACTTCTGATAATCCAGCGGGGCAATCGGGACAAGTGGGGTCACTGATAGGTCTCTGCCCAGCCTATACTAGACAGTTTAGGATAAGCAGGTAAGGTTTCAATAGCAGGTTACAATAAACAGGCTATGCATCAGAATAGGTAAAGCAGTAGCAGCAGCAATTCTAATGCAAGCATGAGAAAATAGAATGGGCGATATCGGGATGATCAAAGGGGGGGCTTGCCTGGTTGCCCGGCGGCAAAGGCAAGGTCGTCAACAGTGTCATCGGGCTCCTGAGCTGCGTCGGTCTCGGGAAATGTGTCTGTAGCGGGGTCTACCGAGAGAGAAGAGGGGGAGGAAACAGTAAATATAAAGCAAACAAGAGCACGACAAGACAATATGCAGAGCTAGGGGTGTTCGGACGAGGTGCTAAACGATATAGGTGAAGAGGGAAAACATCCGGGAATGTTTTCCCGTAGTTCGGCATTTCGGACAGATGAAACGGAAGGGGACGGTTGCATGTTCGCTATGCTAGAGACGTGTGGCGAAAGAACGTACCGCCAATTCGGATTCGTCTCGTCGTTCTAAGCAACTTTCATGTACAAAGTATTTTCATCCGATTTACGGATTATTTTATATTAAATTTTAAAGATTTAATCAATATTCTGGATTTTATTTAATTATTTAAATTAGGATTATCCGAAATAGTGAATGGTGACATCATCATGACATCACCATGACGTCAATAGGTCAACCTGACAGGTGGGGTCCACCTGTCATTGTCACATTAGTCTAATTAGGGTTTAATTAAGCTAATTACAGTTTAATTAGACTAACTAATTAATTAGTTTAATTAAATAGAATTAATCAAGTTAATTAATTATTTTATTAACTAATTAGTTAATATTTATTTATTTAATTAGTTCTTTTAATTCTTTTTAAACTTTTTTTTAAATCATTCTGGGGCGTGGGCCCGTTTTCGTCAGTGGCCCAGGGGCAATGGGGCGGGCGCTACGGGCAGGTTACGGGCGCTGGTGCCAGGCGTGGCCATCGGCTCGTCTGGGCGCCGGCAGCCAAGGTGCTGGCCAGGGGAGGCTGCGGAGGTAGGCGGGCGCTGGGCAGGAGCCGGTCGGCACATGCGCGGCAGTGTCGGCGGCTTCCGGCAGCAGCGGTCCAGAGCGACAGCGGGCGGCAGGAACGAGGCGGGGCGCAGGCGACGCGTGACGAGAACAAGGCGCGGGCGCGAGCGTGCGCCGGTGCGCGGGCCGGAGCGCGGCATGCACGCCGCACGCGGCCCCGAGGCCAGCAGGGGAGGGGCGCAGAGAGGAGGCGGCGGCGTGCACGCTGCGGGGTGAGGTGCGGTGCAGGGAACAGTGGTGGGCGGCGCCGATGCGGGGGGGAGAGGAGGAGGGGAGGTGGCTCACGGGCGTTGCAGTGAGGGGGGCGGCGAGGGTCGAGGTGGTCCGGTGAGGGGGAGGCCGGGAAAGCGATCCGGCGAAGTCCGGCGGTGTAGTGGCGGCTCGGGCTCGGGGGCAACGGGATCGGGGCGGCGTCCGGGCCCCCGGCGACGAGGGCGGTGGGGCGATGGCGCGCGACGACGGTGGGAGGGGGTCGGGGGCGTTGGCTGCTCCCGATCCAGATCCACTCGGGGGCGGGGTGGGGAGACGAGAGGGATCGAGGGAGGAGTGGGGGTTGACGGGCTAGGGTTTCAGGAGCGTGGGGGTTAAGGGAGTGAGGGGGGCCCGGTTGGACTAGTGGGCTGGCCGAGGCCCAGTGTGGCCGGGGGGTTCCCTTTTTTTTGTATTTTGTTTTATTTTAACTTTTGTTTATTTATTTCTTTTTATACTTTTATTTATTTTAGTTTTAGAAAATATAGAAGTTGTTCCTAAAATAGCATCACTATTTACACCACCGCTACAAAAAGGTTTTGACCCCAAATAAAATAGTTTGGTATTTTATTAATTTGGAAAAGGCATTTAAATAATTAGGTTTGCTACTATTTAAATCATTTTAGTGCATTTAAGCATTTCATAAAATTTTGGTTTCACCACCATAGTCACCTATGCATTAACTGGCACGACCCGAACATTTTAGTTTCCAAATTGGAACAACTTTTATTTTCACTTCATATTTGAATTGGAATTTAAAGTGAGATATGATTCAATTGATGATCAAGCACTGTTAATCCTGGTGACCTGGCATTATCAAGAGGGTGATTACTGTGCTTAATACGGTGGGGTGTTACAATTCTCCTCCACTAACAAGAATTCTCGTCCCAAGAATTAAGAAGTAGAAGGGAAAAGATCGGGGTATTCAGCACGGAGGTTATCCTCACGTTCCCAAGTGGCTTCATCTTTAGTATGATTTGACCACTGCACTTTGAGGAATTTGGTAACCTTTTGACGGGTCCGACGTTCAGCATCATCGAGAATGCGGATCGGATGCTCCTTATAAGATAGATCATCTTGCAATTCGAGCACCTCGTGATCCACTGCACGGTGCGGAGATTCCTTGAAGCAACGACGAAGTTGCGACATATGGAAGACGTCGTGGATATGAGAGAATTGCGGCGGCAACTCCAATTTGTACGCCACCTGACCACGTCTAGCAACAATGCGGAAAGGACCAATATAGCATGGAGCTAACTTGCCCTTGATTCCGAAGCGGTGAGTGCCCTTCATAGGAGTGACTCGCAAATAAGCTTGATCACCTAGTTGATAAGTCAAACCCCATCGTTCGCGATCATAGTTGCTCTTCTGGCGGTCCTGAGTCACCTTGAGGTTTTCTCGAATGATACGGACTTGCTCTTCGGCGTGTTGAATAATATCCGGACCCACGAGCGGTCGTTCCCCAGTTTCTGACCAATTCAGAGGGGTTCAAAACTTACGACCATATAGAACTTCGAAGGGGGCCATTTTGAATTTGGCTTGATAGCTGTTGTTATAAGAGAACTCCGCATATGGGAGAGATTCTTCCCAGTTCTTGCCAAAAGATATAACACAAGCTCAAAGCATGTCTTCAAGCACTTGATTTACTCGTTCGACTTGGCCTTGGGACTGGGGGTGATATGCTGAACTCCAGGTGATATGAGTTCCCATAGCTTCTTGGAAACTTTCCCAGAACTTTGAGGTGAAAAGACCGCCACGGTTCGAACTAATCTCTTTCGGAATACCGTGGAGTGAAACAATTCTGGAGATATACAACTCTGCTAACTGACTAGTAGTGATCGTCTCTTTGACAGGCAGAAAGTGTGCAACCTTAGAAAGTTGGTCGACGATGACAAGAATAGCATCGTGACCCTTCTGTGACTTGGGAAGGCCAGAAATGAAATCCATCTGAACCTTATCCGATTTCCATAGAGGAATAGGAAGTGGTTGCAGAATTCCAGCCGGCTTCTGATGTTCTGCTTTAACGCGACGGCAAACATCACATTCAGCAATGTATCGAGCAATATCCTTCTTCATTCTAGACCACCAGTACCTTTGACGGAGATCACGATACATCTTGGTGCTACCCGGATGAATAGACAGGGGCGTATCATGTGCCTCCTTCATGACCTTGTCAGTCATAAGTTCGAAGCGAGGTACGATGATGCGGTCTCTGAAATACAAAGTTCCATCTTCAGACAGCGAGAAATCCCTGTACTTTTCAAGGTGAAGGTCTTTCTTCATCAAATCAGCTTCAGCATCTTTAGCTTGCGCATTCTTAACAGCTTTCTCAAGATCTGGTTGTATCACAAGGTTATTAAGAGAACCATGTGGAACAATACATAGATTCAGCTTGCGCAGTTCTTCAAAAAGACGAGGTTGAGCTCGCCTAACCATGAGGTTGTCGCAATAGGACTTGCAGCTTAAGGCATTAGCCATCACGTTAGCCTTGCCAGGGGTATAAGAAATACCCAAATCATAGTCCGTAATGGCCTCCATCCATCTTTGCTGACGGAGGTTCAGAGATGGCTGAGTGAACAAGTACTTCAGACTTTTATGATCCGTGTAGATCTCGCAATGATTACCGAGGAGGTAATGTCGCCACAACTTCAATGCATAGATCACAGTAGCTAGTTCTAGATCATGTACTGGATAATTCTCTTCATGCGGGCGCAACTGTTGAGAGCCATAAGCAATCACTTTACGCTCTTGCATTAGGACACAGCCTAATCCTTCACGGGATGCGTCACAATAGATCACAAAATCTTTGCGAGAATCTGGAGGAGCAAGTACTGGGGCAGATGTTAGCTTGTCTTTGAGGGTCTGGAAACTTTCCTGACATTTGTCTATCCATTCAAACTTAACGCCCTTGTGAAGCAGATCAGTCAGGGGCTTAGCAATCTTGGAAAAGTTCTCGACAAATCGACGGCAATAGCTTGCAAGGCTGAGAAAACTTCTCACTTGCTTGACGTTCTTCGGAGGAGTCCAGTCAAGAATAGCCTGAACCCGCTCTGGGTTAACAGCAATTCCATCCATGGAAATCACATGACCAAGGTTGGTTACTTCAGAAAGCCAAAATTCACATTTGGAGTATTTGGCATACAACTGGTGTTCTCGGAGCCTTTCCAGTACAAGCCGAAGCTGTTCAGCAAGTTCTTCCTTATTCTTTGAATAAACTAGAATATCATCTAGATATACCACAACGAACTTGTCAAGGTAATTCATGAAGATGTAATTCATCAAACGGGAGAATGTGGCTGGAGCACTTGTTAAGCCAAATGACATGACAGTGTACTCATAAGAGCCATAGCGAGTAACAAATGCAGTCTTTGGAATATCCTCTTCACGGACACGGATCTGATGGTATCCCAATCTCAAATCAAGCTTAGAGAATACTGAGGAACCGGCAAGTTGATCATACAGATCATTGATTCTGGGAAGCGGATACTTGTTCTAGATGGTGGCTTGGTTAATGGGCCAATAATTCTGAACCAATCGGTTAGTTCCATCCTTCTTCTTAACAAAGAGTGAAGGTGCTCCCCAAGCAGAGGAACTGGGGCGGATGAAACCCTTCTTAAGTGACCTGTCGATTTCTTCCTTGAGCTCGAGAAGGTGGTGCGGAGGCATCTTATAAGGGCGCTTCGCAATAGGGGTAGTGCCAGGCTTCAAGTCGATGACGAACTCAACAGCTCTAGCAGGGGGTATTCCTGGAAGTTCCTTTGGGAAGACGTCTTGAAAATCATGAACAACTAGAACGTTCTCGATGCCTTCGAGAGGTGAAGCATTCAACGCATTCAGAGCATAAATCTGAGCTTCGGCGTTCTGAACTGTTCGAGCTAAGTATCTGATGGTTTGGCCGGAAGGGTGTGTGATGCGGACTGACTCAATGGCATAGTCAATCAAAGCTTTCTGAGGTTTCAACCAGTCCATACCCAGAATAATGTTTATGTTGGAGGTCTTGAGAGCAATGAGAGAAACGGGGAACATCAATCCTCCAATCGCAATGTGGTTACCATGGCTTACCATGGTAGTTTGCCAATTAGCCCCAGGTGACTGGATTACTAATGGGGTTGACATCTCCTCGAAAGGTATATCATGGCTTCGCGCAAAACTTTCGGACATGAAGGAGTGCAATGCTCCAGAATCAAAGAGGACTGAAGCTGGGATTCAGTTCACTAGAAGGGTGCCCATCACAATTTTGGGGTCCTGTCGAGCTTCTTCAATGTTGACTTGGTTAACATGAACAAGCTGATTAGCAGGTGGTCTGGTTTCAACGTTCCTGGAAGGATGTTTTCGACGGCTCTTCCTGCAACCAACAGAAGGACGTGATGCGTGTTGAGGCTGACTCTGACGGCAGTTGATAGTACGGTGCCCAGGCTGTCCACACTGGTGGCACAACCCATCATTATGGGAAGAAACATCAACATTGGGCTGTCCACTTGAGATGTTCAGTTGTCTTGGTGGTCGAGGCAGACGAGGTGCAGCATAAGATGGCCTGGGTACAGGGGCTGGTCGGTGATGAACATTGTGCGGAATCCACACTCGACGTTTCTGAATAGGCTGACCCGAGGATGAGCCAACATCACGAGTGCGCTTGAGCGACTCCTGGTACTTAGCCAGACCAGTTTCAGCTCGAAAGGCTTGACTGACAAGCGTCGCAAAGTCCTCACAATCAAGGGCAACTAGTGCGAGGTTTATATCAGTACGCAGTCCTTCATGGAATATCTCCTGCTTGCGAGTGTCAGTGTCGACGTCATCCGCAGCATAGCGGGATAATTCAAGGAATTTCCTCTGATATTCATCCACAGTCATTGTGCCCTGTGAGAGTTTGTGGAACTCCTGCTTCTTCTGGTCGATCAGACCTGGAGGGATGTACCTTGCACGAAAGGCTGACTGAAATTCCTGCCAAGTGGTTACAGTCTCCGCAGGCAACATACCCTTGTGGCTTTCCCACCATTAAGCAGCTGGACCCTTTAAGTGGAATGCCGCAAAGGTGATGTAACTATCAGGGGCAACATTAGCTGACTCCATCTCAAACAGGATGTCATGAAGCCAATCATCAGCATCCATAGGATTGGTGGAGTTGCGGAAAACGGATGGATTGAGGCGCACAAATTCTGGCAGAGTTATTGGAGCATTCTGTTGCTGAGCATTCTGAGTTGGGAACTAAGCCAATACTCTGGTCATAAACTGACGGTTAAGCTCAAACTGCTAACGGTTGAGTTCAAACTGCTGCATCATTGCGGCAATATAGGGTGGAGGTGGAGGATCGTCAGCCATCCTGCCAAATTAACAGGGGCAGTTTAGCAAGAAAAACTGCATGTGTAAGAGGTCATTCATGATGTAACATGAGTGATGAACAAGAAGGCATCGGGTGCATATTATTAGTCATTAAAGATATATCGAACGATGCACGGGGTTGGACTCGAACGGCGGTAGGAGTTCGGAAACGCACGCAGCTAGACAAGCTAGGCGGTGCGCAGGCACGCGGTGAGGATTACAACAACGTGACATAGCAAAGGCTATAACATGTCGGAGAAAACTGTTGGAGCGAGGTATCTGCAAGTGACAACACAGGGTGCCCTCGATAAAAGGATCCTGCAAGCAGAACCAGGCCCACAATCTTGAAGAAAGGAGGGGTAATTTCAGAACTCCAGGTGGATGTGATCATGAGAACCTAATACTGGAGTTAGTAAAATTATTTAACACGAATAGAAGAGAGATCAGAGCCCCAGAGTATAGACGAGGAATAAAATATCCTAATACCACCCAATTGGCGACGTGGGCCCGTAAGCCACACATCCAAGTTAGTAAAATAGTTTTGGACCACTAGACTCAACTTCGGCCAAGGAGTTGGAAAGGCGGGTTCCTAGAGGCAGTCGGCTCTGATACCAACTTGTGACGCCCCTGACTCAATCGTGCACTAATCATACACGCAAATGCACATGATCAAGCCTAAGGACTCATGGGAAGATATCACAACACAACTCTAAAACATAAATAAAGTCATACAAGCTTTATATTACAAGCCAGGGGCCTCGAGGGCTCAAATCCATAAGCTCGCATACAAGCGTCAGCGGAAGCATCAGATATCTGAGTACAGATATAAAAGAAAACACAGATAGGCCCTTAAAAGGCGGGGGAAAAGAAAACATTACGATCCAAAGGAACATACCTCCTGCCTGGGACCCTCCGATCCTACTCCTGGTCGTTAGCCAACTCGTAGTAGTATCCACCCTCGGGGTAGTCGTAGCGATCTTCGGCGGGGGCAGCTATCTCAGGGGCTCCGTCATCTGGTCACGACAAACTGATATGCGAAGAAAAGAAAGCAAAGCAACCGTGAGTACTCCGAAGTACTCAGCAAGCAAGGATCTACACTACATATGCAACATTATCAAAGGAAGGCTGTATATGTGGACTGGGCTGCAGAAATGCCAGAATAGAGAGAAGGCCTAGTCCTATCAAAGACTAGCATCTTCAGCGGTCTTGCAGCAATAGAAGAGAGTATATCAGCACAGTATAAAGTAGTAGTAATGTTATCAACCTCACCCAGAGATCCTTTCTCGACTCCCTGCGAGAAAACAATCCCAGAGCCATAGAGTCATCAACCTCGTCCTGAGATCCCTTCTCGACTCCCTGCGAGAAGCAATCCCAGAGCCATAGTATGCAATTCTAGTTGTATCGATCGGTATACAACTCCGAGTGTCCGTTATCGAGGATTCGGCTATGCATATATTAGTTCTTCCCTGCAGGGGTGCACCAACTTACCCACCACGCTCGCTTAACTTCGGCCGGACACACTTTTCCGGCTCATGCCTGGCCTCGGCCAAACGACACACCGCAACCCTACCTAGAGCTCAACAGAGAGGTCCCCGCCGGTCCACATCCTAAGCGCTCGCGGGTCTTGGGCCATCGCCCCGTGCCCTCCGGGTCATTGCGCAGATGGCTCAGATCCAAGCACCACCTCTGTCGTGAATGGCGCCAATCACTCCATGCCGCACTGCTGAACTGGACGTCTGACAGAGCTTTCGGCTGATGCTACGATGCATAGTGCCCATAAATTTTCCCGCGTGATGGTTAGTGCTATCGGGCCAGAGGCCCACTCAGATCAAATATCCAAATCAAAGTGTGTTGGTAGTGCGGTAATGAGCAGAGACTCACGATCGATGTGACCCCGTCGCCCCGTCTTGAGGACTTGCGAAAAGGGCCAAGAATGCCCGGCCACGCCTCGTATTCATCACTCGGGCACCATCCAGGTCAACCCGTTTCCATATCACTCGCGGGTACCCCTCAGGGTCGACCCGCCTTCCAAGTAACAGTGTAAAGTCCAATTATCCGTGTGTCCATAACATCAAGGGAAATCCGAGGTATCACCCTCGTTGGATTCCTACTCGATGTAACCGTCAAGGTGAACTTAGGAGGAATCACCCTCGATGTGTTCACTCTTGAGGTGTTGCACGACAGCGTCGTTATCGGAAGTGGGGAAGGAGGAATCAAACTCGATGACCATGACCGAATAGCTACTTTACAGAGTTGACATCAGAAGTGCTACACGAGGTATCACCCTCGGCACTCGATAGTAACGCTGCAGTGTCGTACACTAAGGGGGGGGGGGTGATGTGCAGTGTCGGGGCCCGGTCTTCGATCCCGTTGATCGGGTATTTTGATAATCCAGCGGGGCAATTGGGACAAGTGGGGTCACTGATAGGTCTCTACCCAGCCTATACTAGACAGTTTAGGATAAGCAGGTAAGGTTTCAATAGCAGGTTACAATAAATAGGCTATGCATCAGAATAGGTAAAGCAGTAGCAGCAGCAATTCTAATGCAAGCATGAGAAAATAGAATGGGCGATATTGGGATGATCAAAGGGGGGGCTTGCCTGGTTGCTCGGCAGCAAAGGCAAGGTCGTCAACAGTGTCATCGGGCTCCTGAGATGTGTTGGTCTCGGGAAATGCGTCTATAGCGGGGTCTACCGAGAGAGGAGAGGGGGAGGAAACAGTAAATATAAAGCAAACAAGAGCATGACATGACGATGCGCAGAGCTAGGGGTGTTCGGACGCGGTGCTACACGGTATAGGTGAAGAGGGAAAACATCCGGGAATGTTTTCCCGTAGTTCGGCATTTCGGACAGATGAAACGGAGGGGGACGGTTGCATGTTCGCTATGCTAGAGACGTGTGGCGGACGAACGGACAGCTTATTCGGATTCGTCTCGTCGTTCTGAGCAATTTTCATGTACAAAGTATTTTCATCCGAGTTACGGATTATTTTATATTAAATTTTAAAGATTTAATCAATATTCTGAATTTTATTTAATTATTTAAATTAGGATTATCTGAAATAGTGAATGGTTATGTCATCATGACATCACCATGACGTCAGCAGGTCAACCTGAGAGGTGGGGTCCACCTGTCATTGTCACATTAGTCTAATTAGGGTTTAATTAAGCTAATTACAGTTTAATTAGACTAACTAATTAATTAGTTTAATTAAACAGAATTAATCAAGTTAATTAATTATTTAATTAACTAATTAGTTAATATTTATTTATTTAATTAGTTCTTTTAATTCTTTTTAAACTCTTTTTTAAAATCATTCTGGGGCGTGGGCCCGTTTCGTCAGTGGCCCAGGGGCAATGGAGCGGGTGCTGCGGGCGAGTTACGGGCGCTGGCGCCAGGCGTGGCCATCGGCGCGTCTGGGCGCCGGCAGCCAAGGCGCCGGCCAGGGGAGGCGGCGGAGGTAGGTGGGCGTTGGGCAGGGGCCGGCCGGCACGTGCGCGGCAGTGTCGGCGGCTTCCGGCAGCAGTGGTGCAGAGCGGCAGCGGGCGGCAGGAACGAGGCGAGGCGCAGGCGGCGCGTGACGAGAACAAGGCGCGGGCGCGAGCGTGCGCCGGTGCAAGGGCCGGAGCGCGGCGCGCGCGGCGCACGCGGCCCCGAGGCCAGCAGGGGAGGGGCGCAGGGAGGAGGCGGCGGCGTGCACGCTGCGGGGCGAGGTGCGGTGCAGGGAACAGCGATGGGCGGCGCCGATGCGGGGGGAGGGGGGAGAGGAGGAGGGGAGGTGGCTCACGGACGTTGCAGTGAGGGGGGCGGTGAGGGTCGAGGTGGTCCGGTGAGGGGGAGGCCGGGAAAGCGATCCGGCGAAGTCTGGCGGCGTCGTGGCGGCTCGGGCTCGGGGGCGACGGGATCGGGGCGGCGTCCGGGCCGCCGCCGACGAGGGCGGTGGGGCGATGGCGCGCGACGATGTTGGGGGGGTGTCGGGGGCGTCGGCTGCTCCCGATCCAGATCCACTCGGGTGCGGGGTGGGGAGACGAGAGGGATCGAGGGAGGAGTGGGGGGTTACGGGCCAGGGTTTCGGGAGCGTGGGGGTTAAGGGAGTGAGGGGGTCCCGGCTGGACTAGTGGGCTAGCCGAGGCCCAGTGGGGCAGGTGGGGTTTCCAATTTTTTTGTATTTTTTTATTTTAACTTTTGTTTATTTATTTATTTTTATACTTTTATTTATTTTAGTTTTAGAAAATATAGAAGTTGTTCCTAAAATAGCATCACTATTTACACCACCGCTACAAAAAGGTTTTGACCCCAAATAAAATAGTCTAGTATTTTATTAATTTGGAAAAGGCATTTAAATAATTAGGTTTGCTACTATTTAAATCATTTTAGTGCATTTAAGCATTTCATAAAAGTTTGGTTTCACCACCATAGTCACCTATGCATTAACTGGCATGACCCGAACATTTTAGTTTCCAAATTGGAACAACTTTTATTTTCACTTCATATTTGAATTGGAATTTAAAGTGAGATATGATTCAAGTGATGATCAAGCACTGTTAATCCTAGTGACCTGGCATTATCAAGAGCATGATTACTGTGCTTAATACGGTGGGTTGTTACACCAAGCTTGGGGGAGGTGCCCTAGTATCGTATCACCACCACTTTTATTATCTTTTGCTATTTTCAATTCGATCCTTAGTTATTTTCGTGATCTAGTAGAATAAAAGTTTAGTATGATCTATCTTTGAGTGTCAGCTTCCATCTATCTATCCATGTAATCGTGTGTGAGTTATATAATAAAGAGTAGTTTGAGTTTTGCTTGTCTACTTTTATGCATCATTCAAAAATAATGAAAAAAAAGAAAAAAAAAGATCATATGCTAATCTTATGGTGAGTAATGACATCACATAAAGAAAAGTATAAGTGGTAAAATTTATTGAAGGTTGACAAACATAGCATTGGTCAATGATGCAATTCATGAAAAAGTTAATAAGGAAGAGAAGATTCACATGCAAATATACTATCTTGGACATCTTTTGTGATTGTGACCACCCACTAAGTATTGTATGTCAAACGGTTGAGGTTGGACAAGGAAGACAATGTAATGAGTTATGTTTGTTCATATTCACATAGAAGGTATATTGTCATCGATCCTCCAACATGGGGTGCTTGCCCAATATCTATGCTAGCCAAAACTCCGCACTAAGTAGAAATACTACTTGTGTATCCAAACCCTTTAACCAAATTCATGCCATGAGAGTCCACCATACCTACCTATGGATTGAGTAAGATCCTTCAAGTAAGTTGTCATCGGTGCAATAATGCAATAAAAATTGCTACTAAATATGTATGATCTTTTATTGTAAGGGAAAACAAGCGTGGTACGAACTTGTGATGGTCAAGAATAAAAGCAATAAACTGCATAATAAATGTTGCTATCACAAGGGGCAATATCACGTGACGTTCCTTTGCAATAAGAGTTAAGTGCATCCAACATTGAAAGCGCATGGCAACCTCTGCTTCCCTCTGCGAAGGGATTATATTTTACTTTTATGCAAAGTGTCAAAGCTATTCCCTCTATTCCTTTTTATTTTATCCTTTGGCAAGCATCTTGTGGTGGGGAAAGATCTAGGCACATATGTCCAGTTGAATGGGGGTGGGCATGAGTTATTATTGTTGACATCACCCTTGAGGTGAATAAGTTGGAATCTCTATCTTCCTCTGTGTCCGGCTGAAACTTGATGATCCATATATATGGTGTGAGTGTTAGCAATTATGAAAGACTAAATGATAGTTGAGTATGTGGACTTGCCAAAAGGCTCCTACATGTGACCCTTCTTGAAAGTACAATGAATTGCAATTGCGTTGTTGACTAAGAACATAGTTTGTTAGTTTTCAAGAAAGTTTATGCTTCATACTTCAGCATTATGGTGAATTGTTACTTGTTCATATGAAGTTTATGATAATGTTTGTTGCTGCTATAATATTGTTCATGATGCTCCCATGTCCATATTTTGTTTTTATCGACACCTCTCTCTCTAAGCATGTGGGCATGTTTTTTGATTTTGGTTTTTCACTTGAGGACAAGCGAGGTCTAAGCTTGGGGGAGTTGATACGTCCATTTTGCATCATGTTTCATTGCTGTTATTTATAAAGTATTAGATCAATATAGCACTTCATGGAGTATTTCTAATGCCTTTTCTCTCTTAATATGCAAGATTTACACAAGAAGGGAGAATGCCGGCAGATGGATTTCAGGGCCTGAAAAAGCTACAGCAGAGATACCTATTCTGCACATCTCCAAATGGGCTGAAATTTCACGGAGAATTATTTTGGAATATATAAAAAATATTGGGCCAAAGATCTACTGGAGGAGGGGTGCCAGGTGCCCAAACAGCACCTAGGCGCGCCCCCCCTGTGCCGCTTCCTGGTGTTGTGGGCGCCCCCCCCCCCCCCCCCAGGACACTTCCCTCCGGGACGGGGAAATCAAAGCCTTCATCATCACCAACAACCCTCTCATCGTGGGAGGACCAATCTTCATCATCATCATCAACAGCACCATCTCATCTCAAACCCTAGTTCATCTCTTGTATCCAGTCTTTGTGTCAAAACTATAGATTGCTACTTGTGATTTGCCTGTAATGTTGATTACTTATCGTAGTTGTTGCTACTTGGTTTGCCTCGTGAGACATAAAATGTTCAGATCCTTTATGTCATTCATTACCTCTCTGATCATGAACATGATGATGATGTGTGAGTAGTTACTTTTGTTCTTGAGGACATGGGAGAAGTCTTGTCATAAGTAATCATGTGAATTTGGTATTCGTTCGATTTTTTGATGATATGTATGTTGTGATTCTCTTAGTGGTGTCATGTGAACGTCAACTACATGACACTTCACCATTCATGGGCCTAAGGGAACTCATTGTGGAGTAGTAATTAGATGATGGGTTGCTAGAGTGACAGAAGCTTAAACCCCAGTTTATGCGCTATTCCGTAAGGGGCTGATTTGGATCCAAACGTTTATTGCTATGGTTAGACTTTGTCTTAATTCTCTTTTCGTAGTTGCGGATGCTTGCGAGAGGGGGTAATCATAAGTGGGAGGCTTGTTCAAGTAAGAACAGCACCCAAGCACCGGTCCACCCGCATATCAAATCATCAAAGTAGCGAACGTGAATCAAACGAACATGGCGAAAGTGACTAGATGAAATTCCCTTGTGTCCTCAAGAACGTTTTCACCACTATAAGTACTTGTTCCGGCCTGTCCTTTGCACTCAAAAGGATTGGGCTATCTTGCTGCACCTTATTTACTTTTGTCACTTGTTACTCGTTACAAATTACCTTGCTATCAAACTATCTGTTACCGCTTGTTTCAGTGCTTGCAGAAACTTCCTTGCTGAAAACCACTTGTCATTTCCTTCTGCTCCTCGTTGGGTTCAACACTCTTACTTATCGAAAGGACTACGATTGACCCACTATACTTGTGGGTCATCAAGGTGCATGGATGATACAACGTCTCAGCAGCTACCGAAAGATGGCGGGTCTGTGAAAATCGTGTACATGGGGCATCAAAGATGGCTCGAGAAGGATGACTCGTGGAGAAAGCGTGGAGATCTATTCAATGGTGAGGCTGAGCATCGAGGACCTCCACGTAAGAGGAGCGGCGTCGAAATTGATGAGTTGTTGAAAAACTGGGAAGGGTGCCCCACACCGGGAAATACGAAAAAGGTGCCAGAGCCGCTGCTGAAGGTATGGAAAATGAGGTCTATTTTCTAGGACTTGGAGTACTGGCCAAAATTTGACATTCCTCATAGCCTTGATCAGATGCATATCATGAAGAATGTCCTCAAGAGCTTGCTAGGCACACTGATGAACATGCCGGATAAGACCAAGGATGGGCCAAAGGCAAGAAAAGACTTGAAATCTTTGAATATCAGGAAAGATCTCCACATGCCCCCTAAGAAGTCGGAGGAGGAGACGAAGACGGAGACGGAGGCAGAGGACAGGGGCAAAAAAGTCAACAAAAAGGAAGAGCATTATTGCCCCCCTCTTGCTTCACCTTAAGTCCGAAGGAGATCGATCAATTCTTCAAGTGCCTTACCGGAATCAAAGTTAGTTCTGGTTACTGTGGGAAGATAAGCAGATTTTTAGACACCAAGAAGAAAAGGTTCAGCGGGATGAAGTCTCATGACTGTCACGTCATGATGACGTAGATACTCCTGGTTGCACTTAGAGGGATAATGGACAAGCACGTCCGTGACACGCTTACTGGTTTCTGCAACTTTTTCGATGTTATCTCTCGGAAGTTCATCAGTGTGAAGCTGCTCCGAAGGCTACAGGAAGAGATCATTGTCATACTAAATGAGCTTGAGATGTACTTCCCGCCCACGTTCTTTGACGTCATGGTCCATCTGTGTGTCCACATTGTGGACGACATCATCGACCTCAGGCCAACATTCCTGCACAACATGATGCCGTTCGAGAGGATGAATGGGGTCATTAAAGGATTCGTTTGTAACATGTCCCGTCCGGATGGAAGCATCGTGCAGGGCTATCTGACACAAGAGTGCATCTCCTTCTACGAGAATTTTCTAGGCGTTGGAGACCCTGTTGTTGGTTTACCGATCAACAAGCACCTTGGGAGGCTCGGAGGACAAGGTCACAACAACGGTCGGAGGGAATTGCATGTGGACCACTCAGGTCGACACAACGACTTTGACAGAGCAGACTTTGTCGTGCTACATCACCTAGACATCCTGGATCCTTTCGTGACACTGCACAAAGACACCATCGCAAAGTACTACCGTGACCAGGGGCTGCGCAAGACGGACGCCAAAGTTATTAGAGAGCACAACTCCACTTTTTTGCGTTGGTTCAAAGAGTGAGTTCTTGCTAATCCCTCGGAAGAGGGCGCTATGGACGGATTGCTCATATACGCCTTAGCACATGGCCCCAGGCCCAACCTCGTGACCTATCAGGCATACGATATCAACGAATACACAGTCTACACGGAGGCCAAAGATATAAACAGTGATTACCAGAACTCAGGGCTGACGATGGAATGCATGACCGGCGACAATGACGCAACAGAAAGATTCTACAGAAGGGTCGAAGAGATCTGGGTGCTTGACTACTCTGGACTGCACAATGCGATGATGTTCCGTGTCAGATGGCCTAAGGCCGTCCAAAGAGAAAACCGGTATTTCACTACCATGTCTATTCCCAACGCCAAGAGCGCTACCGTGAACGTCATCGCCAAAAATGAGCCATGTGTACATGCTAAATACGTGACACAATGCTTCTTCATAACCGAACCGAGCAAACCCAACCATGTTGTCATGAGGAGAGGCAAAAGGAGCATCGTCGGAATAAATGGAGTCGCAAACGAGGAAGACTACGACCAGTACGGTGACCCGATGAGGGAAGATGACGATGATGATGAAGCATACATCAAAAGAGGAAGCAAGACTACATTACCTAAGAAAGATCGTACTCCATGGAAAAGCAAAAGTCACAACGAGGGGTTCCATTATTCGACAGCGAACAAGAAAGAAAAGAAGCTCACTCTCAAACATCGCCAACGCTGAGAAACCATCATTTATATTTATGTATCTATTTTGTGGACGCACTTAACCATTATCGGTCAAATGATGTAATATATATATATATATATATATATATATATATATATATATATATATATATATATAATGCACTAATATATCCCCTGAGTTATATACATTGTATCCCCTTCCCACTATGGTTCCGGCGATATTCACTCAGTGTGGGAGGAGACATTCCCGTCGACTGCGAGGCCGGCTCGGTCGTATTTCAGGGGAGAAAAAGAAAAATAAAAAAAAATGAAAAGGAATACAAAATAAAATAAAAAGAAGAAGAAAGTAAACAGAAAAGGAAAGGAAAAATAATAAAAATAAAAGAAAAAAGAAAAGGAAAATAAAATATATAAAAAACTAGCTGTTGCGTGGGTTATATAGGACCACGCTAGTGCTATGAGAATTTTAGAATAAAAAACAAAATGGAACAATTAGCAGTAGCGCGGGGTCCAGCCCCCGCGCTATAGCTAACTTAGCTATAGCGCGGGGGTTGAACCCCGCGCTACTGCTAATTTGACTTAACCCCCACGCGGGCCTCCCTTCTTTCTCCCCAATTCCCCATTCCCTCCCTTTCTCTCCTCGTCGTCGCCTGAGCTTCTCCTCACCGTCGCCTGAGCCCCTGCCCGCCCTCGACCTCACCACCGCCGCCCGAGCCCGCCCTCGTCCTCACCGCCGCTGCCCGAGCCCCTGCTCGTCCTCACCGCCGCCGCCCGAGACCGCCCTCGACCTCACCACCGCCGCCCCGTAAGCCTCTCCCCTCCCCTCTTCCCTCCTCTCTCTCTCTCAAATGAACCCTAGGAGGCAGAATTATGTACCCTAGATTATGATGTATGTGTGTATATATGAACCCTAGGCAGAAATCTAGATAGAATTATGAACCCTAGATTAGGATGTATGTATGTATATATGAACCCTAGGCAGATTTCAAAGTGGTAATTGTTAATGTGGAGTAGATGTTCTTGAATTTGACAGAATGTGATCTATGCATTTCTTTTAGAAAAAATATACTAAAGAAAAATCTGATCAGCACTTGTTGGTAGTATGAGATCGGCACTTATTGTTAGGGTTAGAAGATATATATGCTCATGTGGTGCAGGGTAGATCACCGACTAGCCGCTCGACGACGCCCACAAGATCACCGACGACACCCGCATCCTCGACAGCCATCTAGTGAGTAAAGTTTTTTCCCCTAAATGCAAGCTTGGGGATCATAAGATTGATCGGAGTCAACTCACTTGGACTCCTGTATATGTATATGATGTAGTCCTGATCAATTGGACTTGTGTTGTGTGGTTCGATAGTGCCCAAGTGGCCTATGATTGTGCCCAAGTGTCCTATGTTTGGCCTTTTCTTGTTTGCAGGGAAAATGATCCGAGTGGCCTATGTTTTGCCGGAATGTTCATTCATTTCCGTCCTGGCAAATTTAAGGCGCTCCATATGTCCACTTTTTAGCAAAGGTCATGCCGAAATTTTTCATGAATTTTGGCATGACTTGTGTTAGAAAGTAGGACATATCGAGTGCCCGGGATTTGCCGGAATGGGAATGGATCAACATTTCGGCAAAACATAGCCAATTTTTTATGTCATTATTCATTTTATTAGGTCTAGAATTAAACGAGCAGACTGAACCGTAGGAAACATGGCGCACAACGACGAAGCCGGGGGTTCTGATCACGCCGAAGCCATCTTAGAGAATGCACATGCTTATTTTGACTATCTGGAAGCACAAGGGTTGCAGGGCCCCCTTGTCATAATGGAGGGTGGTAGTGCCACCGACCCCGACACCGACACCAGCACCAGCACCGATGGCACCGAGACCGGCACGGATGGTGGCAACCAGACCACAGAAGTTGGTACCGGCGAAGCAGCTAAACAAACGAAGAAGAAGAGGGATCGATGTCCAAACCAGCTTGG
Source organism: Thinopyrum elongatum (assembly GCA_011799875.1). Lineage (NCBI taxonomy): Eukaryota > Viridiplantae > Streptophyta > Magnoliopsida > Poales > Poaceae > Thinopyrum > Thinopyrum elongatum. The sequence continues at coordinate 560,518,803 of CM022302.1, forward strand.
CACCGGAAGACTGGTGGTCACGGCGGTGCACCTCGGCGAATTCGAGCCAATAGAGCCGGAGGAAGTGCGAAAGTACTACGGTAACCAAATAGGATGCATCCTATGGGAAACCGCCATCATCAATGACTCGGAATTAAGGACGAAACCACAATTGGAGCACCTCCTCCTGACGAAGTTGCACCAGAGATTCTAGTTCCCAGACCGGGATGACGCCAAATCCCCGTGGGAAGATGATTCCATGTACAAGATAAACAACAAAGCCATGGGCAAGTTCAGCAATGCATTGTCCCCCTGGAAAGTCAGGGTGAAACGAGCGACTGATAAAAAAGAACCCTACTCCGAGATTTTTGCGGACAATCCGACACTTACGAAACCGAAGTTTGAAAAATTCAAGGAACTCTTTGCTCTTCTTGTCGGGGTGAAGATACCCCGAACAAACCCCTCAAAGGATTATTTTCCATAGCAACAAGTGACAGTAAATTTCAGCACACTATATAAATGTTTCCTTACCAAAGGCGCTTCACTCCCCGGCAACGGCGCTAGAAAAGAGTCTTGATGACCCACAAGTATAGGGGATCTATCGTAGTCCTTTCGATAAGTAAGAGTGTCGAAGCCAACGAGGAGCAGAAGGAAATGACAAGCGGTTTTCAGCAAGGTATTCTCTGCAAGCACTGAAATTATCGGTAACAGATAGTTTTGTGATAAGATAATTCGTAACAGGTAACAAGTAACAAATGTAACAAAGGTGCAGCAAGGTGGCCCAATCCCTTTTGTAGCAAAGGACAAGCCTGGACGAACTCTTATATAAAGCAAAGCGCTCCCGAGGACACATGGGAATTACTGTCAAGCTAGTTTTCATCATGCTCATATGATTCACGTTCGTTACTTTGATAATTTGATATGTGGGTGGACCTGTGCTTGGGTGCTGTCTGTACTTGGACAAGCCTCCCACTTATGATTAACCGCTCTCGCAAGCATCCGCAACTACGAAAGAAGAATTAAGATAAATCTAACCATAGCATGAAACATATCGATCCAAATCAGCCCCTTACGAAGCAACGCATAAACTAGGGTTTAAGCTTCTATCACTCTAGCAACCCATCATCTACTTATTACTTCCCAATGCCTTCCCCTAGGCCCAAACAATGGTGTAGTGTCATGTAGTCGACGTTCACATAACACCACTAGAGGAAAGACAACATACATCTCATCAAAATATCGAACGAATACCAAATTCACATGATTACTTATAACAAGACTTCTCCCATGTCCTCAAGAACAAACAGAACTACTCACAAAGCATATTCATGTTCATAATCAGAGGAGTAATAATTATCATTAAGGATCTGAACATATGATCTTCCACCAAATAAACCAACTAGCATCAACTACAAGGAGTAATCAACACTACTAGCAACCCACAGGTACCAATCTGAGGTTTTGAGACAAAGATCGGATACAAGAGATGAACTAGGGTTTGAGAGGAGATGGCGCTGGTGAAGATGTTAATCGAGATTGACCCCCTCTCGATGAGAGGATTGTTGGTGATGACGATGGCTTCGATTTCCCCCTCCGGGAGGGATGTTTCGCCAGCAGAACAGCTCCGCTGGAGCCCTAGATTGCTTCTGCCCAGGTTCCGCCTCGAGACGGCGGCGCTTCGTCCCGAAAGCTCTCTTCTGATTTTTTCCATGTCAAAACACATCATATAGCAGAAGATGGGCACCGGAGGCCTGCCAGGTGGCCCACAAGCCACAAGGGCGCGCCCCCCAGGCTTGTGGCCTCCTGGTGGGTCCCCTCTGGTATTTTCTTCGCCTAATATTTTTTATATATTCCAAAATAATTCTCCGTAAATTTTTAGGACTTTTGGAGTTGTGCAGAATAGGTCTCTCAGATTTGCTCCTTTTCCAGTCCAGAATTCCAGCTGCCGGCATTCTCCCTCTTCATGTAAACCTTGTAAAATAAGAGAGAAAAGGCATAAGTCTTGTACCAAAATAGGTAATAACAGCCCATAATGCAATAAATATCAATATAAAAGCATGATGCAAAATGGACGTATCACCCGGTAGAAGTGGGACAAGGAAACAAAGGTTTGGTACACGGACGGGGTGACGAGGGATTTCAAGAGACTACTGGTAATTATTATTTTACCACCTTATATTAGCTTCTGATCAAGTCGACTACACGTTCTAGTCACATTTGTAAATGGTTCACGTTCCTTTTGTAGAAAGAGCAACACAAGCTTGCGGCCGAAAGTGACTCCCGGTGGGACACCCCTTTCAACCGGGCCATGAACATACTGAAGGGACTCTCGGTGGACCAGCGGCCATAGTATGGACGTGTGCACGCCGCCGGAGACGGCACCACGTGAAAGTATTACTACCATGAGGACCCGGAGGCCAAAAGGCAGAGAAGGAAGTTCAGTCAAGTCAGCATCGACGAGAAGGTGGTGCTTGCGGCCGAGAAGAAAACATCTGAGACCAAAGAAGCGACGAAAGCTGAGTTGGTCCGCGAGGCAGTCCAGGCAGCGCCTGCAGAAGTGATTTCGCAGCTACGGTTACTACCTTGATTCCGGCAGTTGTCGACTGGACGAACCAAAATCCAGACAAAAGGGCAGAGGACTTTCACATTCCCAGCTTCGTCGGGAGCAACTCGGTGAACATCGCACCAGCACCTGCTCCCGCAACTGCACCTGCTTCTGCACCCGCTCATAGCAGCCCGTCCTCGTCTCTGGCGTGCTCGGCGGGGCTTTGACTTTGGCTGAGCTCGATGCTTTCACAGTAATTATGTGTCGCACCCTCTTCAACATATCTATAATCTTCCGTTTCCATTGCCTTTCGGATGTCTGACATCGCAGACATGTCTTCACAGGCCAACGAAACCCTGTGCACCATATTGTACACCATGAATGGCCAGAAGGTGGACGTGGGAAAGGCAATGATAGTGAAGCCCAAGGAACGCTCGTTCCACAACCGGGAGATGCCCATTGGCGTCTTTAAGGTTTCCTTGGCGAGTGTCAAAGCGGGCCATGAGGGTTTGGCTCCTCCGATATGACTTGGGGGAGATGACGATGAGACCCCGACGCGGCTTGGCGATTGCAAGAGTTGGATGCTGATGTGGCCGAAGAGTCTTCTTCGTGTGGAGGCGGATGGGAGCACACCAACGACAACACCTCACCAAGGTATGAACACCACCCCACCTATGCAATTACCACCGCCTGTCGTGCTGGGTGATAGCGAACGATGCGAGGAAGGGGCTCCAATAGTGGCTGATGGCGTCGCCCCCGTCGAAGAAGCAATGGATGATGACATGGAGGAGGATGACCCTCTTCGGTGGCTCAATACTGGCTATGACGACGGAGGAATGATGGCTCAGCAATATGACTCGGGCTGTGAGCGTGGAGATGAGGAGATGCCTGATGTGCCGGAGCAGGAACGTCCTAGGGTTGATTGCAAGAAATTTGTCTTCATGCAATCCTCGGAGGACACGCCTCCAAATGCCGGCTCAGCCAAGCATCAAGAAGGTGAGGGTCGTCCAATGCTGAGCCCGACAACACTGGGGGCGGTGGTCAGGGAGGGTCTGGTAGGCTCACTAGCTATAGCCAAGAAGAAGCAGAGGAAGAGACCACCGAGGAAAGGCCCTATTGGCGCCAAAGCTGCATCTAGCAACTAGCCGCCTCCGTAGACCCGGGTTGCAAACAGTATACCGATCAGAGGTGCGGCAGTACTCCATGTCACGGGGGAGCCGATCCTACCTTCGAAAGCGCTAGAGGGCATATCAGGGGATCTAAGGAGACTGCATGATGATGTGCTGTCGAGAGAGAAAAGCCTTCTCGCCCTTCTCGCCTCGGAGGCTCCAGGATACCTGCTTTACGTGGTTCGGGTGCCGCAAGCCAGGTTGTACGTTGATACCTTCCCCGCGGAGATGTTCTTCCTGCGATTTGATTACATCTTTGACATGTTTCACATGACACGGCTGGATTTTACGTTCGTCTGTATTTATGCGCTGCATATGAACTACATTATCAGGCACAAGCAAATCTCTTATATCTCGGTCGCGGACCCGTACTACATGCACGCGGGCTTCTTGCTAGTCTGCCCAGAGCATCTTGAATATGCGAGGAACTACATCGCCGACTTCATGGTCGCCAATTAGGACAAGGAAACGATTCTCCTGCCTTATCATCCCATGTAAGTCATCCGCGGATAACCACTATAACACATATATTCTTTCGTAAATTTCAATCATTCCTTTGCACGCATTGAGGCTAATTTAAGGTGTACTTATTTTGCGCACGAGGGGCGCGCCGTCCTCATCATTCTTTACCCGCGATTCTCCCACGCTCTGTATTTGGACTCGTCGAAGAACATACAGAAAAAGGATTACACACACATATAGAGTATTCTCGATAGTGCTATCATAAGCTTCGGCCAGCGGGGTGGCGAAATCAAGGTCAGAAAGACAAGGAACTGCGCGCCGTGTTTCGGCCATAAGACCGACTTCTAGTGCGTGCAGCAACCGACAGCTAGTCTCAGAGATGGATTCTACGTCATCCATCACATGCTGGACTACAGAAGGGATCGGCAAAATCTCCGCATGTCATCTACTACCGGCGATGCCGACATCCGCAAATGGGCCAAAGAATTAGGAACCGTACCGGATCATCAACTCCGAACTGGGTTCTATCACATCCAGCGTGAACTTGCGACGGTCATCATGAAGGAGGTCGTCGACGAAACAGGGATGTTCTACAAAGGCCAAGTGTCACAGGATGACGTGCGAACATGCATAGCCCTACAGCGTCTGGACAAGAAGCCTTTCACGAAGCTAGGGTGCATCCTCCCGGATTTGATTGATGAAACGACATGGCGGAGTGATTGACGATGACAATGTGTCCGTTTAGTTACTACTTTCTCTAGGACGAAACTTTGAATTTCCGTATGACGAAACTTTGTGATGTCAACCATCCTCCTCAACCAGCGTAGATCGCTCTAGTTAATTAGTTTGGGTACGATGCACTTCGTTATTTATGTTTACTATATGTTCCTTGTATTGGCTAACTCTTTCTCTTCGTGTTGCTCAAGTATATTATGTTGCACATTATCGTTGAATTCATCAAGTGACGATGCAGGGATATAGATCATTGATGGCGAAGAAGCGCTATGCCGTGTACATAGGGAGGGTTCCAGGAGTGTACGACGAGTGGCCAGAGTGTCAGGCCCAAGTGTACCGGTTCCCGGGCGGCAGCCAAAGAGGGTTTGAAAGCAGATGCGAAGCGGAAGATACTTACTTGAGGTTCACGCTAGCGCGAGAGAGGAATCAGAACCGGCGCCTCACGAACTACTACATAATCCCGCTCTTGCTCATAGTGATCGCTCTTCTCTTGTATATCAAAGTTTAGATAGATGATGAAACATACGTATGTGATGACCATGTAGTTGCATGTATTCGAGACATGTCATAACTTGTATCGCTATTTCAAGATGATGATGAGACATCATTTGTGTTGGATCATGATGATGATGATGATATGACGAGACTATTGTATGTGTATGATATGATGAGACTATTGTATGTGTATGATATGATGAGACTAATGTATAAAATCTATACAAATATAGCATAAATACGCAAAAGAAAAAAATATAGAAAATATTAGCAGTAGAGATGGGCCAGTATATAGCAGCAGCGCGTGTCCAGTAGCCGCGCTACAGTAAGTTTGCAGTAGCATTGTTTAGACCAGCGCTACTGCTAGGTAAGAGTAGTAGTAGCGCGGGGATAGACCCCTGCTACCGGTAAAAGTTAGTTATAGTGCCCTAGCAGTAGCGCGGGGGCCCGCGCTACAGCTAAGCCTTTACCCCGTGCTACAGCTAGGGTTTTCCCTAGTAGTGATCCTTCCATATCTTTACATTCTTTCATTCCAATCTTTATTTGAGATTGCGATGACATACTATATGCCGAGTTGGAGGAAGAAAGGAGGCTAAGGCAGGGAGCCGAGTCCACACATGTGGTAGAGCTGCAGCAAGAAAGGGCTGCAAGAGAGAACCTCGAGTCATAGCTCCAGGTTAGTTCTTTCTCATAATAGCCAACAATATTATTCAATAAAATTCTTTGATACAATGCTAACAAAAATAACTGTAGGCGCTTTCCAACAGTGTGGCGGCTATGGCGCCTCCTCCTCCTCCTCCTCCACAACCCTAGAGCTTGTTTGAATTATGAACTTGTCTGAATTGTGAACTTGTGATGTGATATGTATTTTCGAATTGATGATGTCGTATGGTTAGTGATCTGATATATATGTTGGATATTGTGTTGTGATATGTATGTATGAATTGATGATGTACATATGCTGAATTGCTATATCTTTCTATTGCAGGGCTTTTTAGAAACTAAATTAAAAAAACACCGGTGGGAGCATTTGCCTAGTGTTACACTCAGCAAAGGTATCTTTACCGAGTGGCGCAGTCAGCAAAGGTGCCATGTGGCGCACGCTAGTAACTCCTATAGGAGACGTTTGCCGAGTTCCTTCCAGAAACACTCGTCAAAGGTGCCATGTGGCGATCGCTGGTAGCTTTGCAAAGATTTGCCGAGTGCACCCCCGGCGGCAACTCGGCAAACAACAAAGCCACGTGCCAGGCTATCGTTCGTCTGATCTTTGCCAAGTGCGTGAACTGTGGAACTAGGCAAAAGTATGTGCCACATGGCAGTGCCGTTACCGTACCGTTCTCTGAACACTATTAAGGCTGGTCGTAATGGGGAGTATCATATACTTGTATCATGCATATGATACTACTTCCGTAATGCATAGTATCATAAGTTAGTATCTTACATTGCCTTATTAATTGTCACGCATGACACAAAGTAGTACAACATTTAATATGATACGGTATCATGATATGATACCACATCCTCTCTTTTCTCATTTAATTGTGTGCCACGTCATCCAAAAAGTCTAGTTGGCATGCATGATACCGCTTATGATACTACCATTACGACCAGCCTTAGTTTGCCGAGTTCCCTCCGTGCAGCACTTGGCAAAAACGGGTGTACGAGTTTGCCGAGTTCCCGTGAAAAAGAACTCAGCATAATTAAATTTTGCCAGCCAGTGCCCAGTTGAGGGCCAGTTCTTTTGGGTGATTCTCCGAGAATCGCCCCCTTCCCAGCTTCCCCCATAATCGTCACTTCATATATTTTTTACAATCCTAGCTAATTAAGGTCTAATTAGTTAGGACTGTAAAAAAAATATGGAGTGGCGATTCTGGGAGAAGCTGGGAAGAGGATTGATTCTGCGAGAATCGCTGAAAAGAACTGGCCCTGAGTCGTGTTCGCCGAGTGTTGAACTTGACAAAAACCTTGTCGAGCGTTTTTCAGCCTTTGCCGAGAGCCCTGGGCACTCGGCAAATTTGGATATTCCAGTAGTGCGGGCAGCACACAGGTCTTGGCCCCGTAAGCCCATGCCAGCTAGCAGTGCCGAAGTAACAGAGTGGTTGGGTGCAACGCAGTGAAATTAAGCTGACAATGACTGGATTGAGTGTAAGTAATTTTTGGCTCTGGTTGTTTCTCGTCAAGGTCAACTGACCAAAGGGTCTTATTTCCACACCTATCGTAACTCAGTCCACACCGTAGCGCAGCTTCAGTTCGTTGCTTCCGGGTCACCGGCGTTCTGGTGGATGGCGGTCGGAGTCGAGGAAGACACGGCATCCCCGCTGCCAGGCGGCACCGTCCGGATCCTGCCGTGCAGCACACATGTTCTGCTGGATGTTGAGGTGGACTGCGGTCGGATTCAAGGAAGAAACGGCCTCCTCGCCACCGGGCGGCGCCGTCCGGATGCTGCCAGGCCGCGAACGGCACTCCTAATCTCGCCGGATACGAATTCTGATCTCGCCGAACAAAAACAAATAGGTTCTGCTTGCTGCTGTTGTTACTCGATGTTGATCTACTTGCCGCTGGCATTGCTCTGGATTTATTGATGATGCTATTTCTTCCTATTCTACTTTTAAATTTCCAAATGAACTAATAATCTGAAGTTAACGTAACTCACCCGCATCAAATGACCCGGGATCATATCCCATGCCCCGAACTAACGTACCGAAGAACCCTACACTCAATCAATCCATCGTTTTTGTCATCAGTGACCCTTGTCTCGTGACACAGTTTCTCAACCCGGCCAACCCTGCTTCATGACAATTGGCGTTTTCTCCATAGCAAACCACGGGCATTGCGCTAGTAAAAATTAAACACAACAAGAACAAGTACACATGTACGTACGTACTTGGTCCCTACAAAAAAGAATAGTACTGTATACAGCTTACAGACACCCACCACCACGCATGTATGCATACAACACTCGCACCGTACGACACAGATACACACACAATACAACTTATTATATATCCAGCCGTCACCGAACGCGCGCGCCCGAGCACGCTGGAGATCGATGCATGGATCTATATATATCAGACCCCCGCGGCGGCGCCGGCGCCTGTGCCCATGCCCTTGTCGTGGTGCTCGCCTGCGCTGTATGGGTGCTCCGCGCCGGCGCCGTACCCACCACCACCGCCGCCCAACTGGTTCCCGTAGAGCCCGGCGTGGAGCGCCACGACGTACAGCAGCTGCGTGAACACCAGGATGATCACGAACGCCTCAAGCACGCGCAGCCGCCACCCGCGGCGCCCGCCGACGTGGATCTCCTTGCACGCGAGTCCGAACGCCAGCGCCGTGATCGCCCACGCCACCAGGGCTGACGCCGCGGCGGCCGCCAGGCCGTCCCCACGCCACTTCCGGACATGGTGCACGCCGGCGAGCTTGGAGGCGGCGCCCACCACGCCGGCGAGGATGGCGAAGATCAGGAAATAGAAGGTGGCGCCGTTGCCCCCCGCGGCCACGCCCGGGCGGTTGGAGGTGCCGTTGATGAGGTGGTTCAGGTTCCAGCTCGCGAAGCCGATGACGGCGGCGTACATCGCCAGGTTCAGCACCAGCACCGGCGCCACCATGTTCCGGCCCACGCCGGCCATTGGTATGATCTAGCTAAGCTGACCTATCACTGGGCTTTGATTGGTTGGTGAATCAATGGAGTAGCACTGGATTACTAGGTTCGGGTGCAAGAATTGAATGGATGATGACTGGATGTGGGCTGCTGGGCTGGCTGGGATAAATAGGGAGCGAGGGAAGGTGACACGTAGTACGTGTGATGCGCGCCTTTCAGGTGGTGGGACACGTGAGAATGGCCCTTACACCAAGCAGCAGCTTCCAAGAAGCCGCAGATGGGGATGGTTCCAGCGGTTTCCCTTAGATCAGCTCCCGTGGCGTGCTCATCGTTCGTCCGTGTCCATTTCATTACCATTGCACGGTGTCCAATCAACTCGCGCTTGCTTCAGCTTCACGCTCACTCTACGGGCCGAGACTACCGATCAGTTAGCGGCTGAGGGGACTTTTTTGGGCGATTTCGAAGAAGTTGGTAAGTTTGGCCCATCAAAGTGAGCGTATCCACTGGAGCTTAGTTTAAGAGGTTAGTAACGCTCACATATCTTTCTAATCAAATTATCCATCTAATTTTGGTGTTAAGGATTTTATCAATGAGAGAGGATTAGATTAACTTAAATTTAATTTATTAAGGTTTTTAACACATTAAACTCAATTTAATTTCGAAATAATTTCAAGAAAAAATAAACGTTCCCTCGCCATCGTCGCCATGTCCGACCGAAGACGGTCTGAACAAAGATTTTCATCTTGGTTGCCGAGACCAGCTAATAAAAATCAGCACAACAACAAGTAGACACCGCCTTCAACAAGGTAATGGCGCAAGTCCGTCACTGCTGAGGCCAACCAGTAAAGGCCAGGACAAGAGTTTTCACCCCGGACATGAAGCGGTGTTCCAATCAGCATCTTGAAGAAAGGTCGTTCAATAGTCGCCTCAGTCAGTACTTCACGCCAGGGCCAAAAGGCACTAGTAGATTGATGGGATGCCTTCCCACCAATGACCACTGCGATGGCCGTCCATGTCTCTGCGTGGAACTGGCCGCTGCCACTCCACACCAGCGCAAGGCACACTGCAACATCCGCCATATCGTCGGAGCCTCTACTCTGGAGCTAGAAGTCGGCGGGGAACCGCCAGGGCTCCCCTTGCTTATCAACGTCGAGCTGGCACCTCAAGCATCCTTGTGCGATGGCCGCTGTCCTCGCACCGGACAAAAATCCCCTTTGCGCCGCCAGCGAGTGCCGCACGCGGCCACCGCCGCTATACCTGCAAATACGCCGACGCGCATGTAGATCCGTTGTTGTGACGCTTATTCTTCTTGTCGCGGTCGTTGAGGGCCGCCGTCTTCACCGCAATGACCAGCGGGGGCCACCGCCGCCGCTCCCATGGTTAGTCACGCATCTGTTACCGATGATGTTTTGTGCGTCGTCGCCTTTCTGAACGCCGGCACCATCAGCTCCATCTCCGTCGCACATCAGGACACCGGCACCGACGCACCGACGCATGGTACCGCAGCAACCCCGTCCCAGGGCGTCTCCATCAGAGTTCACCTCCAACGGGCACACATGTCGCAACGCGAAGATCTGCCGGCGTCGAAGGACCAAGCCACAAGCAGACCGAGGTCCTCGGGGATGACGTCCGGGTCGATCCGGTCGACGGGACGCCGCACGCCAGTGTGGGAGACCTAAGCGTCGGTCCTGCTCTCCCTGGCATCCCCGGTGATGATGAGCAAGACCACCGGTCGGCGACGGTTGTGCGCGAGGAGAAAATCCCGCGCTGGTGCCTGGTGGTGGCCGAGCGCGCCGCCGCACAGCCATGGCCACCCGTCCTCGCAGCGCCATGCGCCGCACGCGCGGGACATTGCATCGCCAGGCCCTCCGTCATGGCAGACCGCACCGCCGCACACGGCCCATGGTCGCGCGTCAATCTTGGAATCGCCAACCGCATCGCGCCCGTACGTGAGGGCGGTCTCGCCATCCCGCATCAGCCTACCAGAAGGCGTCGGGGTCGACGAGGAGCGATGGGTCGCTGGCGCTGCAGTACAGCAGTAGGCGTCAGTTGCAGCAGTGGCGAGGAAAGGGACAGGATGGGGAAGGGAAGGGACAAGCGGCTCGGCCGCCGCCGCCAGGAGCTTCATTGGGAATCGCCCCTCCGGATTTACTGGATCGGGTGGTTTCTTCATCTCAAAGGATTGGGTCCTAAAACGTACGTGGTGTCCGACAACGAAACTGCTCTACGTACGATTGTTTTTCGTCGGACACTGGTACGACCAGACAGCAGATGCTATGGCCCACAAACTGATCATCTGGGATCTGTCTCTAATTGTAGTGAGTGTTGGATGGAAATTCATCATATGTATTGGCCCAGAAACTGATCATCTATGATCTGTCTCTAATCGTACTGAGTGTTGGATGAAAATTCATCGTATGTATAGCAAGGTTCTGTCCGACAACAGGTCCATTCCTGACCTGACCTGACAAACTCTTGCTATGAAAAAACCAGGAGGGGAATTCGGTAAGACCGTAAGAGTGAGTTAATGATACGGAGCAAATTTATGTCGAGTCTTTTTCATTCGAAAAGGAGGATAACACCTTGTGCTTCTGCATCAATGATGCACACAGTCATGTATTATTGACTAGTAGAATGCTCGTACGTTGCCACGGGCTTTTGAAATATTTTGCTGAAATTATATAAACGTAGTGCATGTTAATCTTACATGTGGCAAAAAATAGCACGGGCACAATCGGATAATGATTAAAATTCACTTCACTTGCAATGTAAATTGATAACAAAAAGGCTATTTGATGATGTATACATATAGAGCGATTATTCAACTAAAAATATGTTACAAATTATGGTCTAGTTGATGCGCTTAAAACATTCTCGCACAATATAAGGAATGTTGTTTTTAGCAACGTTCGCACGATATTTGATCAAGTATAATAAAAACTTGTTCCTCAACTCTTACTTATCCTGCACAAGCAATATATTTAATTAGCACGAATACTTCACGTTCAAGGTCTTAAATGTGTAACACCGTGGAAGCTGGATGAACCAATTCTTTATCGTTCCACAGCATAATATGAAAAACAAAATAGCTAGGCACATCCCTGCAATTTCCTAAATTAATATTATCTTGAATATAGTCATAAAAAATAAATATTTGTATTGTGAAAATGGTATGACAATGAAAAATATAAATTTACCCATCTATGCTCGTTGGAATAGCAGGCGGAAATAAACGTTGCCATCTAGATATATCAGAATTCCATCCGGTTTTCTTTATTTTGAGTGTGTCGTTGAATTCCCTTGTAAATCTTTGTAATTTAAGTAAAACTCTGGCATCGGTGATGTATGGATAGGGTCCAGATATATATACGGCATGCATTTTTGTCGATGACGTACAAGATGTATCAGCCGATGAATGCATATGAAAGATAATTCTACAATTGCTAGCTATTAGAAACAATAAACCATGACAACAATGTACAAAAGACCTTACTTGCCATGTTGCACGATGAGATGTAGTCGTCTACTACAAGCAGCTATCAAATGGTGTTGCGAACATGTGAATAGTTTCCTTCACGCATAACTTTTGATCTCGTGTTAAATCTAACATCGTGGACTGGGTAAGAAAACTATTTAAAACATGTTGATAGTAATGATATTAAATGAAGAAATATGATTATGATAACTTACACAAAATTGTAGATCCATTAAGTGTACTGCATTAGACAACATATATAATATATTAAAACAAAAGTAAGACTAACACATCTGTTTTAATTACATATGAATATATAAACATACATAAATGATATTTTATATTAATAAACATGAGACAAACCAAATTATTTTTCTACCTACCCAATTTTTTGAGCATACCTACACAGCCTTATCCTGACCTCAGGCTCTCTCTCACCACACCCACCCATCTCACTCTCTCACCCCACGCACCCCTCACTCTCTCAAACCTCTCACTCAATCTCTCCGCCACGCCGCCGCCGATTTGGCCATCCCAGGGCGATTTATGGTGTCAAGGGTGTTGCGTTCCCCCTCTAGCACTAGTAGAAAACAGGGCTTTGGTCCAGGCAGGGCCAGCCCATTAATCCCGGTTCACTCATGAACCGGGACCAAAGGGGGCATCGGTCCCGGTTCGTGAGGCTAGGGGGGCGGCCGGGCCTCTTGGGGCATTGGTCCCGGTTCGTCTGGCCCCTTTGGTCCCGGTTCCTGCCACGAACCGGGACCAATGGGCCTCGCTCCTGGCCCACAACCATTGGTCCCGGTTCGTGGCTGGAACCGGGACCAAAGGGGCCTTTGGTCCCGGTTCCAGCCACGAACCGGGACCAATGAGATGCCTATATATACCCCCTCGCCCGCGAGCAGAGCAGTGGAGTGCTCTGGTTTTGGGTCGGCCGTGGGAGAGCTTTGTGGTGCTCTAGCTCACCTCGTATGCACATGAGGTGTTTGATGAAATGCCCGAGCCACACTTAAGTTTTCTCCTCTCGAAGCTCCTTGTCCAAGCTCCATTTTCCTCGAGATTTGTCTAGGTTTGGCGGTCCGTCCTGTCCCGTCCCCGTCCTCACCGCCGTCGATCGCCCGCGCCGATCTCGTCGCCGGCACCACAGTGGTGAACCTCTTGGTCTTATCTTCTTTGTAAAAGAAAAAAGTTCTTACTTGTATGATTAAGATAGATACTTGTGTAATTTTCTTACTTTTATTATTGTTTGTTATTATATATATTTGAGAGAGGAAGAATGCCGACTGTTGTTATTATATATACATGAGATGAGAGTTCAGGAAGGAAAACTCGACAGACCTAAAGTCAACCCGTCGCATATTGAGTAATAGTGATCTTTTTGTTGAGTTTCCTGGTAGTTGCCTTCAATCAATTTTTGATCAACTATGAACATAGGAAATGTCTGACGACGAAAATGATTTCGGTATGTGCGAATACTGCGAAGACGAGCGCGGCCTGTGCGACAGAAATTTCTTAGTTGGTGGTAGGCGCTTCAGCATCAAGCTGGATGAGACCTTTGAAGTGGATACAGTAAGTCACAACGACAAGTCTTTTTTCGTAATTAAGCATGACTTCTGCTTCTTTTGCTTCAACTTATAATTTTAATTTTTTACTATTCTACTAGTGTATCCCCTGCCATGCAAGAATTTATGTCTTGGATAAGATTGGTTTCAGTCCTATGGAAACTATGGAGGTAAAGATAGTTCACTTGAGGACCGAGCATGGTTATACTTTTGCCACAAAATTATACAATGCAGACACCTACACCTATTTTGAATGCAAAAATTGGAGATCACTATGCAAGGCTTATGCATTTGAGCCTGATATGCTTATCACCTTTGGTATTCGTCCGGAAGATGATATTGAAGGTAATATCGACATCTGGGTCGATGTGCACACGCCTCCAGTTCTACCATTATGTGAGTTTCTCAACCATATTTATGTCTTGGATATTGTTTATTGAAAAATAGTTGACAACTAATTTCTATTGACAGCTTATTTCCATTCAAGCAAACATGTCCAGCGCTTGGTAGACATGACCTACTACTGTCCCGGGGCTGAACTAAACTGCGAGGAGATAAGTCATTATGTTTCATGGCTTGAGGATCTTGATACTGTCAAGACAAATTATTTTCCTGGACTTGAAAATCTTAGTACTCAAAACGTGCGACCACTAGCGTGCGTATTGAACTACGGTCATATCTATTTAGGAAAGATGGTAAGATTTTTACTATTTGTCCTCAGTGCATCTTTTGCATACATTATTTTTTAAGCTAAACTTCATTGCTAAGTATGTTACTACGATGTTCTTCAACAGGGACTCCCAATGATAGTTGTGCCTCATTGGGTCGAGCCTAAAGGTCGCATGGCAATGGTTAGCTTACGGCCAAGACATCCTACATTGCACATGAGTGCATTCAGGATTTCTAAAAGCGAGCAAGCCTTAATAGTCAAAGACTGGAGCAAAATTGTGAAGGATCGCAGAGAAGTACTAGGGGGCAGCAATCAGAAGCGCAGCCCACAATTAGGAGACAGGTTCATCTGCATGCTCCAATATGTTGAAGCAGGAGTGCTACACATGTTCTATGCTATTTTACCTGTGAGAGAGCAGCAGGAGTGATTAGCTAGCT